>OY725340.1:11365488-12615488 GCA_963243735.1 Neocrepidodera transversa | reverse complement strand
TTGTGTTTATATATATTACAATTATTTGATTTAAAAATATTTATCAATCTTAAATTTTTTATTGACAAAAATTCTTCACCCCTTATTTATTTTTCCCAGTGATATTATTTCCTGGAAATCATTACACAGGGTGCTTTTTTATTACAATATATTGTTTATAGATTGTTATCTCTTGTCTGGAGCTTAAACAGTATTTAATTATTTATTTTATACTGTTTATAAATTACTAAATCTCTGTAACGCTCTTAAAGCTCGCTAATTTTGTAGGAATATTGTTGGACCTAGTGTTACACTGTTTTTACCTATTTGGTAACCTTCTTTAAGTCTTTTATTGTAGAACTTTAGTCCTTTTTAATTATACGTTTTCTGGTTATCATTTCTCATATACACTTGTAACTTTTGTAAACTTGTTATTAATTTACGTAAGGTTACCAGAAATCAAAATCAGCTAGTTCAACAATAAAAGTAACTTCCAACTACAATATTTAAACATCTGGGAATGCTGTTCTAGCATGTACCGCACAAACTCCTGTTTTGGAATCGGTATATCTGTCTATCTGTCAGTGAAGTAATTTTTTTTAAATCAATAGACGCTTATTAGTTGTAGTTCCATTTCGATATCTGTTACCGTTTAAAAGATATGATTTTTTCATAATTTAACTTTGGCCGCCATTTTATTAGTAACGGTTCGCTCGACATCAAAACTAAAAACGCTTTATTGACATATAGTCAAGGCAATGAAGCACTAAAAAGACCAAAAGTTCGGAATATTTTGGACTAAGACGGATCCCGAAAATCACGTGGGGTAGGAGAGAAACTCGGCGCCCGGAGGTTTTTTAGGTCGCCGAATTTAAATGTGGCATCTTCGAATACCCCCGGACACCTGGTGCGTTCGAACCTGAACGTGAACGTCATCCTCGAGAATTTTCCTGACAAGATCGCCAAAAACAACCCGAAAATCATTGTAGGAGCGTTTTTTTGGGTGCTTTATCCAAATTTCACATCAAAAACACACATCCCCCGAATACCTAGTGCACCGGAACATGGGCCTGAACGTCGCCTCCGAGGGTTTTCCTCACACAATCGAAGAAGACGAACTCAAAATCGTTATGGTGGTTTTTTGGGGCGCTTCATGTCGAAAACGATCCTTCCAACACCTGGTGCACCGGAACCTCGGCCTAAACGTCGTCTCCGAGGGTTTTCCAGACACGATCGCAAAAGACTAACCGAAAATCGTCCAATAATTTCACACATTCATTGATGTGTAACTCTCGCCTGGGGCCCTCGAAAAATTTGTTCCAATCTTGTAAAATTCTAAATGCCGGGTTTGAATAGAGCGAGGAGAATTACGAGAATAATCTCCGGCTAGATCTCAGAACTTTGCCGAGTGGCCTTTCACTTTTCTCCCAATGCTCGAAACTCTTTTGTGTAAGTATACGCACAGAGAGAGAGAGGCCTTAGATGAGAAAGATGTTTTGACTTATAAATACGTAAGTCGATGACGAAGAAAATGAACAGACTAGTGATTTGTCACTTGATGAAGAATTTGATATCTAGTTACGTATCTAAAAATTAAATATTGACTTTCTATTCATTCGATTTCTTTCCTTCTCACATAATTTAATTTTAATCAACAATTTCACACAGCTATTGCAGTATTGACGTCGATCTCTAAAATATCAGGGTTGGTTGACATTCAGGAGAATGACATCGATGTCAAGATAAAGGTTCCGGTGCATCATTTGTTGGAAGGGTCGTTTTCGACGAGAAATTCTGATTCAGCGCCTCAAAAAACACCTAATAACGATTCTGGGTTCGTCTTCTTCGATTGTGTGAGGAAAACCCTCAGAGACGACGTTCAGGCCGAGGTTCCAGTGCATCGGGTCTTGGGAGGGTCGTTTTCGACGTGAAATTCGGATTCAACGCCCCAAAAAACCCCCCATAACTATTTTCGGTTCGTCATTTTCGATTGTATAAGGAAGCCCACCAAGATAAGGTCCTCGTAGAGTTTCCGGTGCACCAGTTGTTCAAGGGTTCGTTTTCGACGTGAAATTTGGATTCAGCGCTCCACAAACGTCGCCACAATGGTTTTCGGGTTGGTTTTGGCGATCTTGTGAGGAAAATTCTCTGGGTGTCCGGGGGATGTTCGACGATTCCACATTAGAATTCAGCGACCCATAAAACCCCGGGCGCTGAGTTTTTCTCCTTACCCGCGTGAATTTCGGAATAGTCCCACGGAGATGACGTTCATCGGCGTTCCTGAGCTCCAGATCGGCTGTGGGTCAATTTGAATATCATAATCGTGATCATCGATCTCTGAAACCCCCAGGAACCCGATTTATTCCAGTCCTGACGCTTATTTACAAAGTCCTTTTTTTCATTTTTGGCTGCAGCAATGCAATTTCCGGTTTGTATAAGATAAATAGTAGGGACATTTTTAAAAAAAAATTGTTTGGAAGCGAATGCAAAAAACCGCATTCAGATCAGTCTTAGTCCGAAAAATTCCGAACTTTTTTGCTTCATTGCCTCGACTAATACGTTTTCACGCTAAACAAGAATCTGATGAAATATCTTAATTTTGCACACACACATACAGAATTATAAATTCCAATACTTAACTCCGGAGTTTGTAAAAATACTAAACTCTCAATATAATTATACAATATGATACTTCCTCTATCTTACATATAATGTTGAGGACGACAATCATCTTTCAGCATAGGCACTCTTACTCTTTTTTGTGTACTCGTTATCGAGTCCCAAATAGTACTATCCAAAAATATCTCCACTGCTTACCATCTAACCACGAAAACACCCCTTTCTGCTGAGTAAAAAAGATTAGATTTCTTTGTTCACCTTTGCAATGACTTAAGTTTATCAAAATAAAAAAGTGTTTTCAAACAAATATATTTAAAATTTGAAATTTGCTCTACATTCTGAAGCGTGTTGGAAATCGTAAATAAATTGAATTTAAATAATGTCATACGCGAATCTTAATTATCGCTTATCCAAGTCGTCGATGGAAAATTATCGTAACAATATTCTGCATTCTAGGTTTATTTATTAGCATCTGGTTGAGAACAGATTATTACACTAAACAGTGAATATATTCATATGCTATCCCACAAAGTTACTTGCTTTTAATCTTCTTAATCTGAATCACTGAACTTTTTGAGGTGAGAAATTTATTTTATTTATTTTCTTGATGTGTTATTCGTCTCGGACTATCAAGGAGATTTGTTATTTTTCAGCTATGAATGCCAGAACCCACCGACTAAGCTAGAGAGGCTGGTTCTGCACGTATAATACCTTTAAGATAATATTGTTAAATCACTAGTAAATAATAAACTTAAATTATTATTATTTTTTTATATTGTGGGTAACATGTTGAATGTACCTGAAGTCTGGTTCAAACACATTGAAAATGTTTTTCATTTACACCGAATTAGGTTAGATAAAAGTAAATTTCATTTAACAGGAGCAAATTTTTCCCGTTGACATTCTGACAAAAGTTTTCGATATAATAAATGAGCCTCTGGAGATTAACGCTTTTGTTTCTCTGAAAGAAGCTATCGTTTCTAGAGTTTCTTCGTCAGAGGAACAAAGGTTTAATAAATTATTCTCAAAATCTGATACTGGAGATGATTTATATCGCTAAATGTTGGAGAATGGTAGGAGTTTAAACCAAAAGAAGCTTTAAGTTTATGAAAAGAAAACTACCAAGTTCAAGAAGCGTTTCTCTAAAGATATCCGGTAGAATTGCTTTGTCTCAAATAAAAATATGCATTTAAAATCAGATGTAGCTGATTCGATTAATGAAAATTGAAAATAAATATTTTCCCATTCCTATCTCTGGGAGTCTAGCCGAAATGTATTTTATGAAAACAACTATAGATCGAGGAGAAAAAATAGTCAATACAATAACAGCCTTATTCATAAAAACTTACAAACCTCTTACAACAGACTTATAGCGCCGTCACCAAAAATTATTATTCATAAACGTATATTAGCGATACAAACCTCTTTTAAAGGCTTTGTTACTTTGTTAAATTTACAACAGGCTGTTCCCTAGTTTAACCTAACTTTTTCAAATAACTTTTATTCAGTTTTATTTTGAAATAGTTTAATTTATTTATCAATATACATACAACTAATTTGATAAATGCAAATAATTTAATTCCTGTTCGTCGGAGTAAAAACTATAAAACACCTATGTGAGACATTGAATTTTAAAAGAATTGGTGAGTGAAGATCTAGTTGTTCATAGAGGTAATAACAAATTTAAATAGCTTTCAGTATGTAATATTTTACAAAATTTAAGGTACAAGACAATGCTGGGAATCTACATGGTCTTAGCTAACCCTCGGTCAGCAGAATATGTACAAAATTGGCTAGAGCACAAATTCGTTCGTCAACCACAATGCGATGTCTTCTGCTTTGCAATTCGGTAGAGCTGGTGGAGCTCCTCGTCCAGTCCGAAAAATTTCACGCTGTTGCATCGCTTTCTCCTTCTTTACCTGCATTTTTTGCATACCCTATATTATGTTTTTAGTTGGGCAATTGTGCGCTATGTTCCCGTATATAAATTAAAACTGAAAATAAGGCACAAATTGTGTAATTCAAAAACCTAGAACAATGACTACAAACAAAATGTCTTCCTATGCACTCTTTAAAAATACGTGAAACTGAATTATCTCAGAAACTAAAAGAGCTGGAGCAAAATGGATACTTTTTTTGGAATCAACGCCCTTTGAAACACCCCCATACTTTTTATTTTTCAAATGTAGATTTTGGAAAAATTTTGAAGATTTTTGAAGGCTATAACCATGCCATTTTTTTCGGGTCAGATATTTTTTTACTCCGATTTAAATGAAATTTTATTTCTAGATAGAAAAGCATGATTCGAATTGAGAACAGCTGTTGGTTTCGTTCAAATTTGTTTTTTTTTACATTTTTCAACGAATTATTGAGAAGTGGCGCTTTCACCATTTTTTAAAAAAACTGAATTATCTCGGAAACTAAAAGAGCCCCTTGAAACACCCCCACACTTTTTATTTTTCAAATCTAAATTTTGAAGATTTTTGAAGGACCTTGCCATTTTTTTCGGGTCAGATATTTTTTTACTCCGATTTAAATGAAATTTTATTTCTAGATAGAAAAAAATGATTCGAATTGAGAACAGCTGTTAGTTTCGTTCAAATTTTTTTTTTTACATTTTTCAACGAATTATTGAGAGAAATGTTATTGGTATAGATGATTTTAAAGATTTCGATAGGAATGTACTAAAGGCAAATGATTATGTCGTGGTTTGTCTAGAAGACGAAAAAAATAAAGACGTTTATTACATTGGACAGATTGTTCAACCCAAACCCGGAGACCAAATGAAAATTTCTTTTATGAGAAGGTCCCCTAAGGTTACTAATGCTTTCCTTTTCCTGATGTGCCCGATATTTCCATAGTAGATGACGGCGATATTAAAATGAAATTACCAAGTCCCCTGAAATAGAGTTCAAATTTGATTTCTCCAGAGTCAATTCTTTTAATTCTCATATTCCTAAATGAAGAAAATATCAGTTTCTGAACTCCCACAGTCCGAAAATGTAATAAAAAATCTGTTCGGACGTCTGTCTGTCTGTCTAGATGTAAATACTATAACTCTCAACGAAAGCTCCGATCGAGTATCGATTTTCACTTTTCTAGTTAATTTTCTCCATGGACGAATCCTATTAAATTTGAGCAGAATCGGGCTTGCGCTTCCGGTACTCACTATACAAATTAGTTGTTTTGAATAAGAAAATTTTTTTCCACTTCAAATTTTTAGAACTTTTTCCAAGCATACCATTATCCTACATGTATGTGACAAGTTTGGCCAGGATTTCACTAGCCATTTCGGTTCCCGATGGGCCGAAGTCCCGAAACGATGTTCTACCGTTTGAGCGTTCCTAGAATTTTTATAATTTTGTTTATTTTACTAATAGTACATTTTTCTTATCGAAATTGTTAGGTAATGTCGAAGTATACCTATTGCTATATATACGAATTTACAAAAGAGCTACGACAGGACCGTAATAAAACAATATTGTCACTGATGATCTTATTTATTTCAGATAAAACGTTATTAAAGTGTCAAGTGTGACATATCACTGAATTTTAATGGTTTATCAATTTTTGTAATAAAAAAGGCAGGTCTGCATTTATTATTACTTTTCTCGCCGTTTCTGAGCTCTCAGAGTCCCAAAGTGAAAAAAATCCTATCCAGACGTCTGCATATATGTCTGTCTGGATGTAAACGAAATCTCCGATCTAGTTCCGGTTTTCACTTTACTTAGTATTCTCCAGGGAAGAGAACTATTGCATTCGAGCAGGATCGGGCCAGCGCAGCCCTTCCCGTACCTGCCATACAAACTAGAGTGCATGGGAAAACTTTTTCCACGTTACATCCTGTATAATAATTACCCTACATAAATGTGAGAAAGGCCAGGATCGCACAATGCAATTCCGGTATACCCGACTGGCCGATATCCCGATATGGTGCACCACCGTTTCAGTGTTCCTAGAATTTATATATTGAATCATTGATATACTCAAATCTTATTATATAATTTATAACATACTAGAAATCAGTTTAAAGCTATAAAAATGAAAATATCTTGAATTAACAACAATAATAAAATTTAATATTACAATAAACTTGACTCACCGTATTTTTAATTTAAAACTTTGTAAAGTACTTTATTCCTTTTTTTTCCATTAATACAATTTTTGTTTTCTCCTTATTAATGTTCATATTTCTTCTAGCTAAACCTTTATGTGAATTCCTTTTCATTTTTCACAAAAACGACCCGTCGTCTTAGCCATTTCGGGTATTACTTCGACCATTTACAGTAATTTGAAGTTATTCATGTTCTGTAAAAAAAAAATAAAAACAAAAATTAAGACTGAATGGAGAATCTCATACAATATTTTTACTTGATTACTTTCCGACTACAAATACTTAATAAGTATATAGGGTGTATTCAGTAATCTTGTTACCACTTAATGAATTTAGTAAATTGTATATCGAATTTCAAACCCAACTTTTCGTGATTAAGAAGCTCCAAAAAAGGTACATTTTTGAAGTGAGTTTTTATGCGATATTGCACTAGTTCTAAGATAGAGAGTAAACTCGCCGAGCTAACAAAATCTGTTAAGCTCTTTTTCTTTTTCTAATTGCCCATTGCTCGACTATAGCGTAAGAGAGACAGTCTATGCTTAAGCGACAGATAAACCGTGTCTCAGTGAACAAGTGAACAGAACTTTAATTCGTTGATTTGCAATACAACAATAATTTTTTGAAAAATTAGTAAAGAAAATTTTACTTAAAAACCTGCATTGTATTCAACACACGTTTCTCTACATATTTGTGAAAAATCAGTTGCCAATAGCTGCGGATGAATGTGTTAATAGAATTTTTTTACAAGAAGACGACATAGTTGTAGGCGACGGCTCGGCCGGCTGACTGTAGTACACAAGGGTCTGTAGATCCAAAACTATTTTTACATCCGACTACATCTAGACCAAAAGCTTACTTGGAAAAACACATATAAGCTAAAAGAACACAGTTAAATACAAAAGTCGGGCAAATGTATTGCCTACTTGGAATAGGGTCTCACTCGAGAATAAAATATTACTTTACAAAATTATTCTAAAGCCTATTTGAACTACAAGATTGAACTCTGGGGTTGTAGTAAACCTACCAACACCAAAATACTACAAAATTTCCAGTCCAAAACTCTTAGAACGATAACTAACGCTCCATGATACGTTTACAACTTAAGCCTCCATAACGACCTTGGAATTCCATTTATAAGAGACGCCATTGACCTTTACCCTAATAAAGTCAAAAAAGAAACTCCGCAAATAATAGTCAAATCATAATAGAATTATACCAACCACCACGAGCTACTAGACGCTTTAACAGGACCTGACCCGGAGACCTCGGAAACTAGGTGAAGATTGGAGAACCGTTTAATGACGGTACCCACTACAAGCTACAAACTCGTAAACTCCTGAATTCCAAGTTACAAAAAGATTGAATGATTTTCTGCTGTATTGTATTCGCCATTTAGAATTTGGTATCGATATCAGCGATCTCAAAAACCCTTTATTACACAGTTTTAAAAAATTTAAATACCTTTTTCAAAAATATGTCCGCCATTTTGGGCAGGATCTGCCATTCTGAATTTTGAAAATATGAATTCGGTATCGTAATCAGCGACTTTGAAAACAAGACTATTCTGGAAATCATAAAATTTCAATAACATCTTCATAGGAACCTAATCAACTTTTTAGATTTTCCGACCACTGTCGCGCTGCCTAAGTTCTAACCGTGGGTTTTTCATTGGTGAGGTCTAATTTAACTTCTTGCCAACAGCAAGCGCTATTTTAGGACAAAATGACAACATAGAAATATTATAACAAATAAAATCTATAAAGGGCATTTAATACTTTTAGGTGGGCTAGAGAAACAGTTTAACAATGCTCTCCCGAAAAGCTGTGAAAAATGAAATATTCTTTGTTAGAATTAATGGCGGGGCTCCACCAAACTGGGCTTTGTCGCGGAATTAAATTTGACTCCACCAAAGTGGACGAGACTTGAATTGTCTCTAGTGTTTTATAAATTACATTAATTTCGGGATAATTCCATCAATAATAAGACCTTTTCCAATTCATTCGGTAGAAATATGATCATCATCTTGGGTATTTTCCGTATTCGAATCTTGGCTATCCATGAATATCCACTGTAAGTTATTAAAAACTGATTGAAAACTCGAACTGGTGCTACACCACTTATCCGCGTAGCTCATAGAAATTCCTTTGATCTTTACCGATATTTGGTCGTTACCAAAATTAAGCCGACGTACCGACGGGCTAGCCCAGTTTGGTGGAGCCCCGCCTTTAGGCAGCGAGATTTAAGTAAGCAATACTGTTACTGTGACAAACAGACGGGTCTTCTATAAATCTAATCATTACTTTGCATATAAAAGACTATCCAAGGGCTGCCCTCCTGGATCAGTCCTTAGTCCAATTCTTTAGAATATTACTATGGATTCCCTTCTATCTGCTGACTGTCCTAACTATACTTCTTTATAAGCATATGCTGAAGATCTGGCGATCATGATCCAAGGTGACAGTAGGCTGGCACTAGAGAATACCGCGGCCAATTATATGTTCGTAATTAATTAATGTACCGATAGGAATAAACTCCAAATCTCAGAAGCTAAAACCAAGTACGTAGTTTTCTCGCGACTATCCTTTAACGGCAACCCTGTAATTCGGTATGACGGGCACACTCTTTCTCGGGTTACACAAATTAAATGTATAGGCATCATCTTGGACCATAAGCTGTCATTTTCAGCCCACGTTTTGTATATAGTTGAAAAGTATAAGAAAGTCCTCCAAATGCTTAGACGCTCCTTACGAAGGAACTGGGGACGAATCGACCTTTACCTTCCGGCACTTCAACATATCTACGTCGGAGCGATTATTTCCATTTTATCATACGGTATTGAGATCTGGGGATCTCGTATCAGGCGTGTCGTTCTAAGATCTATGCTAGGCGATTATTCATCCACACCGTGTGAATCAGTTTGTTTTTTTACTAAAATTCCCCAATTACATTTGTATTTGCAGTTCCTTTACTCCCTTAGGGAACTTAAAAGCAGCGGACATTCGTTTTATATGGGCGTAGAACTTAAGATAGGAAATATTAGACACTGGAGTGATGCGTCCTGACCGGCCATGGAAATTCGATGGTACATCTTTTCAGAGTTGTTGATTCTTCAATACACCGTATCTTCTACTGTTCAATTTTCGACGATATTCGAAACGACCTACATTTTCCAACCATTGTTATCCCCTTTATCCTTCGAGCTAATTAACCCCCTACTAAATAATTTGCACCTCTTTGAACCTGATGACTTCCCTTAGGGAAACCAGAATCTAGACTTAACCCTACTTATTAACCCATTATTGAAATAGATCTCTATTTTAGATCTGAACTAATTCAGTCCCTCTTTAGTTAGATAACCCTACTTATCACCTCGTTTTTGAATTAGATTCTTTATTTTGATTGGAATCAATAGAATCCTTCTTTAGATTAGTTTTGAATATATATTTGAATCATTCCTTTGAAATACCGTTTCAGCAAGAAGATTCAGAAGAATGTATATTATTAATTTCAATTTACTATGTTTGCTATTTTTTACTTGTGTAATCAATCCCTAAATAAATATGTCCTCTCCCTTACTACCAGTTGCCCAAAACTGTTTTGCATATTCCCTATATTCCTCTCATTTCTGTCTCGCGGAGAGCAGGTGTACGGGGTGGGTTCTTCCCTGCTCCTTTTTTTGTCACTGTAATAATAAAATTGAGTTGGTAATACTGCTACGATAAAGGTAGTAAAAAATAATATTGAAACCCAAGATAATTTATCTAAACGTTATAAATAAAAGTTCTTTCACTATTTAATTTTTTTGTATATAAAGGGTGTTTCAAAATTCGCGCCCAACAAAACACATGCTTATTCCTCATGAAAAATAAGAATGACAATATATGTACCATTTTATATTGTGGGCCCAAATAAGTGATATAAACTTTGTTTAAAAATATTTACAAAATTACGTGGTAGTAGTATAACAATGATTTTTAAAAATATTTTTTATTTATTAGTCTACTGCTTTATTCTTCAAAAATAAATTACGTTTCCACAAATCGTCAATACGTAATTTGATACATCCCTTTTATTAAATCATACTCAAAATTATTTTGTAAATCACTTATATAATCCTTGATTTGGGTCCGATTATGGAGCGCTTTTCTGGAAAGTGTATTGTGTATTACTGAATCGGGTAGTATATACAGGAATATCATCCAAATCGAATTTCCCACGAGGATTTCCGAAAGTGAGTTTAAATCGTGGTGACCGATTTGAGTTGATCAGGTCCAATAAAAAAATATTGATGAAGAATTTTTCGATGGTTGAAAGCTATTTTACGATTTTGAACCGCTTTATATAGTGAGTTTCGAAAAAGTTTGCACCATACGAGAAACTTTTTTTATTATCTATTTGTCAGAAAATTTTATTCTTAATAAAAAGTGGTGCATTGCAGAAAACTTTCATTTGTGTTGTCGAAATTCTAAATTTACTAACCGTGTACATAGGAGAAAAAAAAATATTAATTAATTAGAGTTTCGAGTATTTTTTTTTTCTATTTACAAGTTTTTGCTAAAATTAAAAACTAATTGAATTTTTCAATAATATTAGGTAGATTTCGAAGAAAAATCTATTAAAATTTTTCAAGTTTATACAGGGTGTTTTAGAATTTAACGTTCAATGGTTTATAGTAGACTCCTCTCCCTCTCATAAAATAAATAAAATCTAGGTCAGGAATCAATAAGCAAAAAAATCCTTAATTTTCGAAATTAATTAAAGTTAATAAAAAAAATAGTTTAACGAAACTTTGCAGCTGAGTTATTAAATTAACGACCCTCATTGTGATGAAACATTTTTTTCAAAACCTTTTACCAGTGGTGTTCCATTTGGGTTTCTCCGAATATTTTGTCCCAATTTTTTTAACCCAATGGATACATTTTACAAAATTGTTTTTTTCAGTTGCTTGTTTAATCCAGTTAAAAAAAATTCTATAGATAAAATTAATACTTTTTGAGAAAATTTAGATGGAAGTGAGGCATGCAGAGTGTTTTAGAATTTTTTTTTATAATATTGAATTTTAGATACTAAAAACACAATATTCATGTTAGACGAAGTAGAAGAGACAAAAATGCTATATACAACTATATTACGGTCGCAATTTTGAATCGATTGTCACCAAATTAGCACCAAAAATCGGGAGGGTGAAAAGCAAGGCTACGTTCGTTAATGAAAAGGATCGGACCTAGGGGGCTTGGACGAGGGCGGGTTTTTCTAAAATCAGAAAATCGCCATAATATAATTATTACCTTGACTATCGGAGATTGTAAATTGTTTCCCATATTATTATGGATGTTAGACAAATTGCAGCTTCAATTCTTGTAGATAAAATCATGAAAAAGAAGAAGACACAAAAAATGAAAAGAACCTGCTGGGTAAAACCATGGATTATGCGGATATCAGAATTGGGTGCCTCTGTTTCGCTAACATGATTGTGGCAAAGAATATATATACTAGCAAGAAGCGAAGGTCGGCAAAATTTCTTTGAAATTGGAAGGGCAAAAAATTTTGTGACAAGTGACAGATAACTAATATAACATAGCTAAATTGGTTAAAGCGCGGTCCATTTTTGGATGGGTGACCGTATAAAAGTGGTGTAATAATATTAGTTTCATGTAATTCTTAATTTATGAGATACAAAATCGTTTGAACGGAAAGAAGTTGCATATTTAGGAGAGAAAAGAAAACAGATTTAAAAAATCACTTGGTCTTTAAATTATATCTAAAAAAACAAACATTTTTTTTTTTAATTCGATGACATCTCGCCTGTACAATTCATGCTAAGTTAATTAATAAACTCATAAAGCTCAAAAATATATATTTTAACTCATATTTCTTCATTCTCTTTCATTTTATTTATATGTCATTGTTTAGTAATGAAGATTTTCAATAATAAGATTTTTTAAATAAAATTTCAGTACTGGTTCTTGCAACTTGTTATAATAATTGGTATACTTAAATAAAATCTGTATTTAAATTTAAATACATACCTCACAGCGTCGTTGCGAAACTTAAATAATCCCTTCTCCAGTTTTTGATAAACAGCTTCGAACAACACAAGTTATTTTCCCCATCTTTATAAAATACAATTTTAGAAAACAAAGTAATATTTACAATCAAATAATTTAAAACATAAAAAATAAATAAACAATTCAAAAAATATAGGGCCTTTAGACAGAATTGACATTGACGTATAACCAAAGAATACATATATACTAATGTTACATTCGAGTTGAAACTCCACGGAGCGAGCAGGGTAGGAGTAGTGTAGGGTTCGAGTTACTATAGAGCTAATCGATTTACACATGTCACTGAGGAAAATGACATTATAACATAACCTCAATATATGGTATTTATTTAGTTTTCTTTATTAGGTTCTGATTATCAGATCACAGCCTTTCATCTGGTGTTATCCTTACTTCGTTTGGATCACAGTTTGCTCGTAAGAGTGATGATTTTTTTTAAAATACCTAACTAATTTAATTATACCCAACCTTCACGTACTAAAGTTTTTATTTTCAAAAACCACTTTCAGTTATCTTACTTTTATTCACCCTTTATTCCTCTTTTCGTACCTATGCGCTCACACGCATTTTTAGTTAATTTGCAATTTTTGGCGAAAACCAATACTAAGTACTCGTTCTAATTTCCTTTTATTTGGTAAGTTTTGCTTAATTGTGTTAAATAACAATTTTCGCTGGCACTGTGTATTACAGGCCTGAAGAAGGCAGTTCTGCCGAAACTAGTTGCCGTTTCCCCATTTATATCCGTTTAACAACGTTTGTTTTTATTAAATTTGTGGTATTTGATTTTGGATTTTATTACTAAATTAATTTTAAGGTTAAGATTTTGACAATCATCCAATTACCCTATGCGAAGGTCCAGAGTGAAGAGATTGCTCTTATTGTGGGTGGAGTTAACTCGGAGTGAAAGGAGCATCATCTCGAATGCACCACAAGATGCGAAAGCCGGCGAAATTTCTTTGATGTTGGAAGGGCAAAAATTTTTGTGACAGGTGACGGATAACTAATACAACAGCTGCGTTCGGCTTCGTTACTCCTTTCATTCGTTTTACCCCGCTCTTGACCTATCCGTGCTTTTACTGACAAAAATTCATTTAAATTCATTTTATGTATATGTTTAGAAAACAAAGTAATATTTGCAATAAAATAATATAAAATAAAGCATATGAAGAAACAATCCGCACTTTATTCAAAAATATAGCACCTTTAGTCAGAATTGACATTGACATATAACTAATATAACTCGCACATGCGCGTACAAATTTCGGTCCATGCAAGTACCGTAGCCTTCGCTTCTTTATCGATAGGTATTCTTTGGTATAACTAATACTACTCGCGCATGCGCATACAATATTTGGTCCATGCAAATTCCGTAGCCTTCACTTCTTTGTCGATAGGTATTCGTTGACTGTGGTATCGCGAAAAGATGACTACGTCAATTGTCAGAATTCTCAATGGAATTTCAATGTTGTCTTCATGTTAATAATGTATGTTTAAAGAAATACATATTTTTCTAAGTCACCCCGTTGTGTTAATTATAGATTACAACATAAATACGCGACGAGATAAAGACAAATTTCGTTTTCGGAATAAGTTCTGATTAAGTTTAAGCACGATGGCTTACGTTACAGTATTGAATACTGGAAATATATCTAATCTGAGATTATATGGAATATGCGATGATGGGGAAATATTTAGTGAACGCCTAGAGCAATTTTTATTGGCCAATAGGGTAGAAGCAAAGTATCAGTTTTACTAACAACAGTCAGCGAAGAGGTATATCTGGTTATAAAAAAATTGTATCATCCGGGAAAACCGAGTGATAAATCCTACGAAGAATTTTGTAGCATGCTGTGTGGTGCTCTAATTTGAGTTACAACCATACAGTGTTTTTGCGAAAGCAATTTAATTTTCGAATTTTTAGGTGTCGAATTTGACACCATTTGTTTGAATCGCATTAACTTGTGACGTCATCAAAATAAACACGAAAATGTAATGTTTGCACCACTTGTCAAAATGCTGTACTGTGAACCACTACGCAGCTAATTAAAAGTGGTGCGACAAGAAAAAACGCTCCTAGTGTTTCCACTTATTCCTGTAAAAGTTTGGGTCAAACTGGGAGATCTCTACCTACTTTATTGTAACTAATTTTTGAGAGATTGCTAGAGTTTCACATTAGAAATTTCAGATGGTGCATATACCGCTCATAGTAAACTGTAATCACAGATCACACAGGGTGCATTTATAATCTGGTATTGAATACCGACGAATGCTCGAATTTTCAGCTTTACGCTATCCACACAAAATGTGACAAACTCAGCGGGTTCGAAACAAAATGGAATCAGTAGATACACCATGGTTTTTAGTCATCTTAATGTACAACTACTAACGTTAAACAGTGCTACGCCAATTTATACCGTCTATGACGTCAATCCATCACTGTGTTGAATAAAATAACACACGTACGTCCTAACTACAATACTATTTTGAGGGAGATAGAGACGGTCCATCACTGCTGGGCATGTCCATGAGTATATATCAATGGAGCATGTGATGCGGAGATTTGTTAGATTTATGCCATGTAAAACGATCCCCTAGCTATGGTGACACTTTAAATGAGCTTTGAAGCAGACTTAAATTAAGAATAATTTGTTATCAACATAGACTTAACCAATTTGTTACAAAAAAATTCAAAATGCTCAATTTTGATCGATTTACTTGTGAATATAAGTACAATGAGTATCTCTAATTTCACTAATTTAATATTTGTTCACTTTGTATGGCTTGATTTCACTCTTGTGGATTAAATTTCATTATTAAAATTTTGTTTGATTAATTACCTACCAGTTTCATTTATAATATTATATTTTAGGGTTTTCTGACACCATATAAGTTTAATTAGAAACACATGAGGCAACCTTCATTGAACATCATCGGAATATCTTTATTTGGAAACAAACAATTATTATTTGTATTATATTTCTGGAGTATTTGAATCGTAAATTTAACAATCCTGTGGCAATACAATAACACTAATATAGAAAAATCAATCCACACAACATTTATAAATTGATAAAGGTATATTCATATAATCCCAATTCCCTAGAAGTTGTCAACCTAGAAAAGGGTCTACCAATGGGAAAGGATTATTTTTGATCAAAATCTTATTCATTATTTTCATAAATATAATGATTTTAATTAATAAACTTAGTTTCTGATTGGTTGAAATTAAATCTTGAAGTAACAGTTGACATGTTTCGTTTTAAATATAAAATTTTTCCAATTTCATTCACAAAAGCCTACTTTTATCAACTAAAATAAGTGGCCAAAATACATTTTTTCATCACTCCAAGCATAGGTACACATTATTAGATAGCCTTTGAGAATTTAGAGCTCTTTCACACGAAGATACTGTATGCAAGATATGCGTATCCGAGATACAGAATAACGGTTGAAAACTTGGGCTGCAATATCGAATTCACGCATCTCTAAAATAGTTGCTTGCAGTGCGGTTCACAGAGGTTTGAATTATGGATCTAGAAGAGTGTATTATACTGTGGTACATATTAAGAAAATGGAAAAAAAGAAAACAGTTAAAAGGCGTACTTTGTGGGTTCATCCGATAGTACAATTAAGAGAAACCAAAGGAACTAATGGTTTATTGCCCACCATGCTCATTTACCCATCAAAGTATTTTAATTATTTTTGAATGAGCATTCGATCGTTTGAAGCACTTTATAGTATTTTGGAAAGCAAATTAACCAAAAAGGACACGACTATGCGCAAAAGTATTCCATCAAAAGAGCCACTGTCCATAACGTTAAGGTAAGAAATAAGTAGACGATTGTTTAGAATTTATTATTATTAATGAATGTAGTTGTAGTACAAAAATTAAAAAAACTATTCACCTTGATAGTTACAAGATCCACAATCGATACATCTGTTGAAGTGGCAGGTGATTCTATAGAATTAGGTGGGAGGACAGGACTTGTCTCTATTCTCTGACTGAATGACATTTGTGACGCATTAAGTGAAGTAGTAGATGAATGAGAGTAACTTTGTGAATGAATGGATGAAGAATGACTAATAGAGGATGAATCAGTAGACTGGGATGAGGATGTAGGGTTGGGGATAATGTCTACTCTTTGACTGGATGTGTACCGTAAAGAATTGAAGGGAGTGGTGTCAAAAATTTTTATAGCGCTTAGTAATAACAACCAAAGCAGTTCAATTTGTACTGAAAAATTTCCTACGTCTATGATATCGTCTCTGTTGCAAAAGTATTCATGTCTGAACAAGCCCATATATCGTAATAGTAATTCTGTATGTGGCATACGCATTCAGCCTCCGGCGGCTGAAGGTGCCAGGATACACAAATTCGGTATTAAGATACTGTATGCGTCACTCTTACCGTGTAGTTCTAGTTGACTGTACGTTTAACCTGTATGTCGGATACGCGTATCTCGCATACAGTATATTCGTGTGAAAGAGCTCTTACAGTTGAAAACACCTTATAAAGGAAATAGAATCGAGACTTTTAATAAAAACATTTACTTATCAATTATTATTATAAACATTAACATTAACATACTTGATAAAAAACACTAAGGCCGATTATCATTAGAGGTGCAAGGAAGCGGATCGGCAACGGCACGGCACGTGCTCGGCACGAGTAAGATTTCTTTAGACAATTCACATTGCCGCGGGTTAGTTTGGCTGTGTATTATTTTTCCAACTTTGTAAAAAATATGGTTTCGACTTCCACATTAATAAAAAATTGCTCTCTAATATTAGACGAAGAAGAGCAAGAAATAAACGAAAATTTCAGAAAGAGAAAAAGACGTTTTTGGGTGCATAAAATGCTGAAGAAACGAAACGAAGACGGTGAATTCGCAACATTGCACCCACAACTTCTAGATGACCAGATCAAAGTTTTCAAGTATTATCGAATGTCATTGGACGAGTTTGACAATTTATTGGGCCAAATTGGAGAAAAAAAAAATACAACTTTTCGTGAATCCATTTCTCCTGTTCAAAAAGCGGCTGCCTGTTTAAGGCAATTTTTTTTTAATTCATTGTTGATAAACAGGAGTTCAATAAAAAAAATTTAATATAACGTATGGTCCAAAAGTTTTGGAAAAAAATGTTACAAAAATATTAAACTATTTTTATAAAAGTTATCAGCTTTTTAATTTTTTCCCAAACTTTCGGACCATACGTTACAAATAAGCACGTTATAGTTAAACATAGTTAAATATATTTTATTAGAGAAATCATAAAGAGCTTCATGTTCTCTAACGTATTCTATAATAATATCATCATCTTCAAATTAGCGATGTTTGATACATATCAATACATTTTCTGACGATATTCGATATTTTGTATCGATACTTAGGTCAGTACCAATACCGATACATTTCCTGAAAAATCGTATCAATCCTACTATTAGGTAACACGCAATACCTCTTACTTTTACAGTTTTCTGTGGAGGAAATAAACGACGTGTGTTTTCGTTCGAAATTACATAAAAGATGGCAGAGTGTAGGAATGATACTGTTTAGCTGAAATGGGCGAGTAACTGGTAATTCCCCAAGAAATCACTCTGTATAAATATAACATTTTTATTTAATTTAGTGAGTCATTCGCCGGTACAAATTAACAGTATGTGTTAAAATTGTTTTGCTTTGTGATTTATTTGTGATTCGATTAAGAAATGCTACGAGAAAACAAAGCCAAGCACAGCAATGTATGGAATTTCTTTATATAATATTTGGAGGAATGTATAAAGTTTGTAATAATGATATTAAATCCACTGGAACT
Organism: Neocrepidodera transversa; assembly: GCA_963243735.1. NCBI lineage: Eukaryota > Metazoa > Arthropoda > Insecta > Coleoptera > Chrysomelidae > Neocrepidodera > Neocrepidodera transversa. Next base: position 12,596,894 of record OY725340.1, on the reverse strand, counting down.
ACAACCAATTTAATTAAACATTTAGAAAGGAATGACCCATGTTATATTTTACGAAAATGTTTTTCTTGTATGTTGTTTTATTTTTAAAATCAATAAAATATTTATTATTAACCGCTAAACTTAAATTATAAACTATGAAAATGTAACACGTATCGATACGAATATCGATACTTTCTGATGTATCGAACATCGCTACTTCAAATGAAAAATTGGGCTTCTGCTGACGCTTCGTCATGTTCATTATACTTTTCCCTACTAAACTGGAATCGTGGAATCATTTGAATTTGAGTATTCACACTGGTCGGAACCTGCACGGCATATGCTAGGCAAATATTGTTTTTGGATAACGACGCGTGCAAAGGCCGTCGCTTGCGTAGACGTTGACCTCATAGTGTGAATTAAACCTCGAAAAATTCATAAAATTCACATGATAAAAGGTTTGTTCCCGAAGCGAGTTCCTAACTTGTTATGAACATACTGAGTTGCGCAGTATACAATAACTCTTCCATAATGTTGTACTACGCAGACTCCTGATCCATTATTTTATAACTGCGCAACTCAGTATGTTCATAACAAGTTAGGAACTCGCTTCGGGAAAAAGCCTAATGATAGTTTGCCGAGACGGTGCCTTGCCTGTGCCGAGTGAGAATCGACTTTTAGTGTACATCATATATAATAAGTAGTGTTAGTTGTATTAGGGAATTCCAACACTCCCCCTTAATATAACTGATCACTAAACAATGCCTAAACCTAAACCTTTAACACAAAACTGGTGTTAGGTTTCGGATTCTTTCAAATAGATTTTAACAAGATTTATATAAATATAAAGAAATAAATGATTTAAAAAATCTGTTTGCTTTTGGACCAAAACCGGTAATTAAAAAAATTTGAAAAAATGTGTTAGTTTTTTTTTCAGCAAAATAAATTATTTCACAAAAAACATTTGATATCGAAAAAGTACTTCTTTAGATTTCTACTTGGGAAAAAAGTGTTTTTCTTGATTTTTTCGAAAACCACATTGCCAATTTTACTGAAAATGTAGAAATGTAGAAAAAGACTAGTCTAGATATCATATACAGGGTGATTCATTGGGAAATGCGCATACTGTAAGGGTAGATGAGGCACACCGGGGTGATTCAAAATAACCTATATTTAATGGACCCGTCTTTCTTTATAACCTAGATACAGAGTGATTTAATAATTTTGCCCCTTTTTTTAATTAATCATAACTTAAGAACCACCTTATATATTTTTCTAATATTTGGTACGTACGTTTTTTGTCCAATGTGGTGTCGATTAACATAATAATTCAAAATCTTATTCCAGGCCCGGTCTTAAAAAAAATTAATAAGTAGGTTTTGACTCCAACACCTTGTATATCAACATTTTAAAACGGTATTAACATATTTGGAAAGAGCAGAAAAAGTTAACTAACACTGAATATATTTGGTGTTTCCGCATCCAATTTTGTTACTTATTAACTTGAGTCAAATCATGCGATCTTTCGATAAAAAGGTGGCACAAATTTAAAAAAAAAATAATTGTTCGTTCCTAAATGATAATTTTCCAGCTTTAATCAATAAAATCATCAACTATTTTCATATTCTATTAATTTCTGAATCTTAACCTTAATGTAAAACTTTAGGACAGGTCCGTATTAGAGACAAAATATTATTATCAATTACTAACCTTCAAACGCCCTGTATAGTTATGCTTTTCTCGGAATAGACATTTTTTTATTTTATTATTTTTTTAAATGCAGCGCAATGAGCAAATGTTATTATCAGAGTTTCCTTTTCTTGATTTTCTTAACTTTTTCAATGATTTTTTACCTGTTTGCCTTTTTTGCTTTTTACCCTTTTTTTGCTTTTTAGGGTTCCGTACCCTAAAGGGTCGAAACGGAACCCTATTGCTTTCACTCGCGTGTCCGTCCGTCCGTCCGTCTGTCACACCGGTCTAGCAGCTAAACCGTTAAAGCTAGAGTCTTCAAATTTTCACAGTATATGCATCTTGTTGACCCAAAGCCATGTAAATTATAAAAAATATTTTTAAATGTTTTCAAGGGGGGCTCCCATGCAGCTAAAGGGGGGCGCGGAAAAAAATTTTGGCCAACTCCATCAAGTGAAGCATCGTTGAAGAGAGCTCATTGAGTAGATAAAAGCCATATTTTTTTGTTTTAAAAAATATTGCAAAACGTAGGCATAAGAAGCCTCCAAAGTCAGCATTTTTTTACAAAATTTTTTTACTTTCCATTGACCTACGAACTTGAAATTTGGTGATAATGTTTATTGTTACGTATATTTTATCAATAAATACCAATATATTAATAAATATAATTTTTTCATTACCATTTACCCATTTTTAGAGTTCCGTACCATTGTATTTATGCGAATTGTGATATTCGATATTTTATTAATTTTATCTATGCAATCGTATTAGTTTTATTAAAAAAACGCATTTTTTATCTTATAATTTTTTTCTATCTTTGTCGGTTACGCTGATATTAACAAATTTGTTCGTTGCATTTCAAAATTTATTAATATATTTAAGTATATATGCGGATTGTGATATTCATAATTTTTTTTCTTCGTAGAATACACATGCGCCAGGTTATTTTTCTGTTCAATCTTCTTACCAAGTATTTTTGACTTATTAGTTCGAAAAAAATTTTAAAGTCCTTTAAGAATCCTGCCTCTGCACAGCCGGCTTATATTCTTCATTTTGTACGGAACCCTAAATGTGCGAAGTCCGACACGCACTTGACCGATTTATTTTATTTTTTATGGCGTTTTTTGCTTTATTCCATTTACTTTCTCGTATTGGGCTTTTTTTAGACTTTCTATTGATTTTTTTACCCTTTTTTCATTTTTTTTTTACTTTTTTCCTTTTTTTGCTTAATTTTACAATTTTTCCTTTTTTTCACTCAAATTTAACAACTTTTTTCCCTTTTGATTTTTTGAAACTTTTTATTGTTTTTTTATGCTTCTATTTTGTTTTTTTTTGCTACTTTTTACCCTTTTTTAACAATTCTTTTATCATTTTTAACATTTTCTTTCCTTTTTTTGAGTTTTTTTTACCTTTTTAATGTCTTTTTTTTATATTTTTTGACATTTTTTTAACTTTTTTTTAAACTTTTTATTGATTTTTTTTACAATTTCCCTTTTTTGCCTTATTTCTCTTTTTGCTTTATTTGACCTTTTTTCCTATTTCTGCCTATTTTTGCAAATATGTTACTAGAATTTTAAAATATTGATATACAGGGTGTTGTTTCCAGTCGAAACCTACTTATTAATTTTTTCTAAGGCCAGACCTGGAATAAGATTTTTAATTATTATTTTAATCGACACCACATTGGACAAAAAAATGTACGTACCAACTATTAGAAAAATATATAAGGTGGTTCTTAAGTTATGATTAATTAAAAAAAGGGACAAAATTATTAAATCACTCTGTATCTAGGTTATAAAGAAAGACAGGTTCATTAAATAAAGGTTATTTTGAATCACATTGGTGTGCCTCATCCACCCTTACAGTATGCGCATTTCCTGAATCACCCTGTATATTCATTTTTTTTTTTTTTGTAATTTTTGAATCTGTATTTAATTTTTTCGGGTGACAACTTTAAGAGATTAATAATACCGGCCTTAGTTTATAAAAATTATTTATTATGGACTAAATAATATTTGAATAACTTGTTGAAAACCAAAAATATCAATTATCCTGCATTGTCTTTTAACATTTGAGCATAGTGACAATCTATTGAAAATACATATTTTACTCATAATAAAAATACGGGTTTGCCATATTTCATGTTGAATAGAATACATGTTTTTTTGTAAAAAACACTTAACAAATTGATACATCTCGTTCAGTGTGAGAATAATGTGCCGATTTTAGCTGTGGTGTAATAGTCGAGGGAATAATTGCAGTAGACGCCCTCATGGGGTTGTTAAGACGAAACCACAATTGCGTCAGTACCTGTGGTGTAATAAAAACTCTCATTACTTAGGAAACAAAATTATTCCCAGTGGCATTACAACGAATTATATAACGTGTAAAATTAAACAAATTTATTTTTTATTCAACAATGAAATTTATTTAAAATAAGCATTTAATACCATTGCAATTATAGTTTGAGAGTAAAAATAATTATGTCTTTTGTATCATATTTTCTCTCTTTCGTCGATTTGATTAATTGCATAATATAAATAAAAATCGTAATTTTATAATTAATTTATTGACCTAATCATCGTGACTCTTCCAAGTTCCATAGCGTCAGTAATTTTTAATTTTAAAATCGATTTAAAGGGTTATACGTAAAGTTGGGAGTCATGTTAGTTAGGCCATAAAAAAGCTTACGGAGTTTCGTTTTAATGTTTATTTCATGTGATGCTATATAGCATAATAACTATAAAATAACTATTATTATGCGTGATATAAAGTACCCAAATAATTAAATTCGTTGTAATGTTACGTTTACTAATGCGTTATTCATGATAAGATACACGAAGAAAAATGGTTTTCTATAACGGATCAAATAGTTTCCATTAATTAATCGATGAATTATAATTCTAATATGGCTACAAATATATTAAAAATTTAGTAAATTAATTGTATTAATAATAAGAATAAGCTAAGAAATAATTTACTACTAAATGGAGCTATCAAGATGAATTATAGAGGATTTGTTCTATTAAGCCCAAAGGAAGATTCGAGAAACTAATAGAATTCAGGACTAATGGGAGACACGATAGACCACCGAAGAAGGGCCCGGAAATCACTAAGGCCCGGTTGTACAATCAAAGCTCAAATTTAAGTATAACAGAATCAAGTTAATCTTCAAGCCTAGTTCAACATGTAAACAGGTTGTACAAATAGCACACACTAGGTGCGTTCGGCATTACTTCTGGCAGAGTAGCAGAAGCAGATCTGATTTAAAGTTACGAACCCAAAGATTTATTTCGCTCTTACTGAACGGAAACAAAATACTCATGTTAAGTTTTTTTTCCTGTGTCACCCTGTATTTTTATTATTGCTCTGCTCAGTATATTTTAATTTCAGACTATCCCTTCTTAATTTCCTTTCTCAATTTATCTTGATTTCCCTCTCCTCTTGATATGACTAAAATGTCTTTTCATGTTAAAAACTCTTCTCTTTACCTCATCATTCAGAACAGTTAACTTTTATATCGTCTATTTCGCTTATTGAAAATTTCTTTTCTTCCCCTCTATATATATAGGGTAAGTTTTTATTATATTATATTTCCATTTATGTCCCCTGTTATCATTATTAATTATTTCGACGCTATATCTTATCTTTTATAACAATATAAATTGTCTGGATGTTTGTGGTGCTCTTTCAGTCTTAATTACAAAATTAGAATCTATTTTTAATTTGTTTTTACAGATTTTCTTAAAATTTATTTCACTTTTATATTTCATATTTTGATTTAAAATTTTTGTATATTCATTTTAATATCGTCATTGTTTTATATATTTTTTTCTTTGGTTTCCTTTTTGAAACATATTGCAATTCGCCTATAAGCGAAATCTGATTAAGCTCGTTACCTTTGTTTTGACATTTATAAGTATATTTACTTTATGTAAACTTTTAGTTTTTTCGGAACAAGTTTTTTTTGGAACAAGTTTTTTTTGAACAAGTTTTTTCATTGGAACGTCTCTTTACTGGATCAAAACTTGATTTTGGGTTGATATCTTTTCACTACCGGATCCAGGAAGTTTTCCGAAAGAAACTTGATGAGAAGCAAAACAAAAGCAAGATAAGTTCCATTTTCCAAAAAAAAAAATCAACAAAAGTCTCTGAAGATATTATGTTATTAATACATTTTTCTTTTCTTCAATCAAACAAGTATAACATTTAATTTGAGTTTAGTTTCCTTAAACCCACAAAAAGAAAGAAAGGACGGATTTTAAAATATATCATAATTTTGTTTGTGAATTATTTCTAAATACTTTAAAAAATCAATTAGACTGGCGTAAAAAATTTTTAATTGTTATTCAAAATTTGAAACTTTAACGTTAAATATCTGAAAAAATATTCGTGAATACTTGTCGGGAAAGTTTTGGGGCGACACAATCGATTTTTTTTAAATAAATGTAGATATATAATGATATTCAAGCATTCTGCTGTATGATTAATTTTGACTTGTAATGCACGAATAAATATTCGTCTATGAAATTTTACAAATCAACTATGCATCGGCGACTAATGTGAAGTTACATTTGAAGTTGTAGGCCCACTAAGCTAAAGGTATAAATTGTCCAACAACTAAAACTACACCTTCAGCGTCCCCACTTCTCTAATTTTTCCTTTGTTCTTTCTTTCCTCACTGGCCCTGTTTCTATTCATGGGCTCTACTTCCTTTCCAGAACGTTGCTTTCTTGATTCCAGGGTCGTGTAACTCGGATATGCGACTTTGAAACAGTATATAAGTTCACGGAACTAGCACTTTGGCGCTGGTGTCGGTTTAAAAGTTTTCTATTTAATTATTTCTAATGACTTATGAAATTCTTCACCATGTTGTGAGAGGGCTTTCGACGGTTGTATATTTCGTTCTGGGATTTGTTGGACGTTGTCCGTTATAATTAGTGCTGTTAGTTTAAAAAAATTTGAAAATTTTATAAACATGGAGTTCACCATAAATCCGAAAAAATGTAGTGTTCCAAACTGTGATGATATGTATAGTAAGAGACATCGACTGCCTAAATCAGATCCGATTTTATTTGATATTTGGGTGAAAAAGTGAACAGTCCTTTGTTTCATAATAAAACAAAAGAACAAATTCATAAAAACTATTTAGTGTGTGATAGACATAGACAATGGTTGAAGCATATCCAACATTACATTTACCAAGTAAGAACGATTATATTATATATTATATTCAAATATTTTGTGCCTTATTCAGAGAATACATCTAAACTGTACTCTTTGATACGATAATATAATAAATACAAATATAAGAGACTGTTTATTACAAAATCGTAGTTGATATATAATATGTAACGTTAATAAGTTCTGTTACGTTGAAATATATTTGCATTTTAAAGTACTATATATTGTTTATACCATACTTATAGTAACTCAATGACAAAAGAAAGACATTACATAAACTAATTATGATCCTATTTATTTACAGCCAATCCTCAAATCCTTACTGCACGTTGTCCATTTGTGATAGATGAACTACCGTCAACTTCCATCTGTGATGACAATCAGTTGAATGTACCTTCTACATCATCTGCCGAAGTTCTTACAGAATTAAGAGTAAAACCTGTATCAGCTGTAGTAGGTAAGTTAAATAATTTAAATATTAATGGTATTTCCCATATGTTAACTCTTTGATGTATGAACAAAAATAAATTTAAACCAAAGTAGATGATACTTTAATTAAATTTAGTAACAATCGTCTTAAGTAAATCACTTTTTATTAAAATATATCTGTTTATTTTACAGGTATTAAAGAAAAGTCCATTTTACACTTTCTAGCACGCGACTGCCGTTACCCGGACGACGCGTAGCGGAGTTCGGGTAAGAAGTCGAGTGCGGGAAAGTGCTTTAGTCACATATTAGGACCAACATTTTTCCTACAAGCGTTAATAAAATTGTATCATTTTTATTTTGAAAATTTTATTCTTTAAGAAAAACAGAGTATTAGAAATTTTGGCGTTGTTTTTCATACCTGACTTTTGATTTCTCCGGTAGTAACTTCAGACTAGCGGAGTTTGCAGCATTCAGAATGTCTTCTGGAAGTTCTTCATCTGACAAAGACATTTTTTACCGATTTTTAAGCCAGTTGACAGTTACAAAACAGCACTAGGACTTGAATAACGGGTTAGAAGTCACTTTGACAATAATAATAAAAAAAATCGATTGTGTCGCCCCAAAACTTTCCCGACGAGTATCCACGAATATTTTTTCAAATATATAATGTTAAAGTTTCAAATTTTAACATTTTTTATTTTTGACAGGTGACAGTTGGAGAAATAATTTTGATTGTTCTGTATAGAGTTTTTCAAGGGCTTTCAAATGACATATTGCAAGTCGAATTCCGTGACATATTGCATCTGTCGTTTTTTGAATGTGATACTACCATTTGACAGATGTCGTACAAAAACTAATGGGTTCTTCCGACGGGTAACCCTATCGTGGAAGAATACACACACATACATACACACACATACATACATACACACAGACAGACAGACAGACTTCCGTCTGGAAGGTTATTTTTGACACCACAACACACAGAAATCATAGGTATGTGTTGAAGTTTCTTGAAATTTCAAGTAAAATTCCCGGATATGACGTCACTAGTCAGGTTGTCCGGAGCACCAGGTTCTCCGTGAAAGGTTTTCGATGTGATATTTGGGATGAGAGACTCGAAAACCCCCCGGGTTATAAGTTTGATGCGATTTTTTAAGCAATTTCAGTAAAATTCCCGGAGATGACGCAGTTAGTCTGATCTTCCGGAGTACCAGGTACTCGGGGGGAGGTTGCCGATGTCATATTTGGTACGGGCAAATTAAAAAACTCTGGGGTAATGAGTTTAGGCCGATTGCTTATGAATTCCCATGGAACTAATGGTGATGCCGTTTCTGGTGCTGTCCTGAATACTCTGAATATATTATGTATATTCAGTGACTGAAAAAATCTCCAGGTAGAGAATTCGGGTGATTTACGTCGAAGATATGAATTTTTCTTTGATCACCTGAAAAGATGCACTTTTAAGAATCCACTTTTCGATGTGACAATGAAATTTCCAAAAAAGACTTAACCATAAGTGGTCAGAAACTTTCTAGACGAGTTCACGAAGCGAATGCAAAAAATTTCATCTCAATCGGTCTTACTTTGGGCTTTTTTGTGCTATATTTCCTTGGCAAGATAGAAAAGCTTCGACACATAAAAGTTCAATTTCAGATTTATTATCGAGTTTATAAAAAGTAGGGGATATTAATCATATTTAAGTTGAGTTAATCTGTAATTTATAGGAAGTTTTGATTTTTTTAAATAGCCATAGAAGTTCATTTTATACCTCGTATAATTAGGTCATGGGTAAGATCGATTTTCCTAGTTTATAATAAATTCATGATCAAAATTTCCGTTCGTATGAGCAATAACTATCACTTTTTTAAATTTTGTTCCAAGCAAACAAATTACTATTACATATTTTAACTAATTTTCAAATGTATTTGATATAATAAATTTTTGACAACAGAAATTTTGTAAATTGTTACAGAAAAGACTACAAATAATAAACTTTGATATATAGAGCGAACTTGTATGTAATTTAAATAATGACAAATGTCGTACAAACTAATGGGTTCTTGCGACGGGTAACCCAAACTCATAAACCAAATTTCAGCTCAATCAGATTAAACGTGTGGACTCTATCGTGTAAGAATACAGACAGACAGACAGAAATACTTTCCCTTTTCAGATGGTGGGTCGGGAAAGTAATAGATGGATAAACATTTTTACGTATAATTCCCTATTATTCTACAGTTGTACACCGGCCACTATGATGACGCTGTAGCTGGAGAGGGGATATTGTTGCAGTCCGGCTAGACAAAAGGAGGCTCGGATAGAAACCGAGCACGTGCTTTTCTAAATTTATAGCTGCTGGCAAGGCATTTTACTATTGTTTTTTATTTCCCTTGAAATTAATGAAAGGGCAGTTTATGTGAGTCTAAGTCAGCTCTTTATGCAATTAAATGAAAATTCATATCCCGCACTGAATTTTTAATAGGGAACTTTCTTACCTCCCATTATTTATCTTCATAATTCAATATATGGAAAAGAGAATACAATAATTATAAGAATGGATGTCTTAGTGTATGGACACAAAGGGGGGCATCGACTCTTGACCATAGCATAATACCCTGGACCCTTGCCCTGACCCTCACTCCGACCAGAGGGCATCGAGGCTCGGAACACCGCTCTTTTGCAACAGTTAAGCGAGAATGATCATTTCATAAACATGGATTTTTCGACATCCTCTTCTTCAGGTGAAGAAGAAATTATTCTGAATTCAAGCGCAAGTGGTTCCTATATAAAGAGTGTCAAAATATGAATGTACATCTGTTAAATTAATAAATCGGTCAAGTGTGTGTCAGACTTCACACATTTAGGGTTCCGTACCAAATGTAGAATATAAGCCGACTGTGCAGAGGCAGGCAGGAATCTTAAAGGAATTTAAAATTTTAATCGACTTATAAGTCAAAAATACCAGACCAACCCTTCATACCAAATCTAAAATTTTTTTTTGCTCGTTTACTATATTTTCCCTTTGATGGGACCGGGAAACTTAAATCGAAAACGACAAATAGAATTTAATAATTCTTATCATCATCGTTCTCTAAACTTGATGGTTCGTGATGACATCGCACCAATCTCCCTTGATAAAACCCTAGAAGGACTTTGGGTTTGTCTTAGTAAAGTGGTTTGGCTACTATTGACATTTAAAAAATGTAACAGATAAGAACAACACGATTATTTAAATATAAGAGTGTAAATTCTGCAAGTTGATAAACAATAAAACAAAAATAAATCAGTCTTAAATACAGGGCTGCCACTTCTATGGAAATTTTCCAAAAATAAATTTTAACAGAGAAGGGAGAGAGAGATATATCTCTTCTCTGTTATTACTATGTGTAAATATGAGCAAGTAAGCACACATACAGGGGATTAAAAAGTAATTTTAAGTCTTTAAGCATTTTTAAGGGTTTTTAAAGATTTTTAAGGAATTTTTAAGGATTTTTTAAGTATTTTTAGGGATTTTAATATTTTTTAAGGCTAATTTTAGGATCTTTAAGAATTTCCTAAGATTTCTAGTAATTTTAAGTCTTTAAGAATTTTTAAGGGTTTTTAAGGAATTTTTAAGGAATTTTTAAGGAATTTTTAAGGAATTTTTAAGGAATTTTTAAGGAATTTTTAAGGAATTTTTAAGGAATTTTTAAGGAATTTTTAAGGATTTTTTAAGTATTTTTAGGTATTTTTAAGAATTTTAATCTATTTTTAGGGATTTTAATGTTTTGAAAGGATTATTTTAGGATCTTTAACAATTGCCTAAGATTTTTAAGTAATTTTAAGTCTAAGTATTTTTAAGGAATTTTCAAGGATTTTTAAGGATTTTTAAGGATTTTTTAAGTATTTTTAGTGATTTTAATCTTTTTTAAGGATTATTTTTGGATCTTTAAGAATTACTTAAGATGTTCAAGTAATTTTAAGTCTTTAAGAATTTTTAAGAGATTTTAAACTGTTTTTAAAATTTTCTTAATATTTTTAAGGAGTTTTAAAATGTTTTAAGAATTTTGAGGGATTTTTAAACAGTTTATTATTATGATTTTTAAAGATTTTTGGGATTCTTAAGGATTTTCAAGGATTTTTATGGATATTTAGGGATTTTTAAAAATTTTAAACTATTTGTAGGGATTTTTTAAGGATTATTTTAGGATCTTTAAGAATTGCTTAAGATTTTTAAGTAATTTTGAGTCTTTAAATATTTTTAGGGGTTTTTAGGGATTTTTGAGGAATTATTAAGAATTTTTCAAGGTTTTTTGAGGTTTCTTAAAGGATTTTAAAGTATTTTTAAGAATCTTTATGATCTTCTTAAGATTTTTAAGGAGTTTTAAAATGTTTTAAGAATTTTGAAGGATTTTGAAGGATTTTTATGTATTTTTAAGATTTTTATGGATTTTTATGATTTTTAAGGATTTTTAAGGATTTTTAAGGATTTTTAAGGATTTTTAAGGATTTTTAAGGATTTTTAAGGATTTTTAAGGATTTTTAAGGATTTTTAAGGATTTTTAAGGATTTTTAAGGATTTTTAAGGATTTATTATTTACCAAGAGCAGACAAAGTATAATTTATAATCCAGAAAGAGTTGACTGAACTCAGATACCTAATTGAGACAATTAGAATTTGTTATTTTTGGTGCAGTTATATGTTATTGTTGGTGTCGTTACATATTTCTTATTTTTTCTCTCTTGTACTATATTTTTCTCCAATGTACTATAATAATTTAAGTGCCCGTACTATAACAGCTTCCAATACAGCAAAAGCAAACCATTCTTTATATTCGATTATAAAAGTTGATATTAATAAATTCTGAAAATAGCAATTAGTCAACTTCAATTAATTATCTGACTAATCAATTGAGTATCTGATTAAAGAATAATTAATAACTAAATATATGCTGTACCTCCATAAAAACGAATAAAGTGTTGCACGTTGATAATATCTGAGGCAAGACATTTATTCTGAAAATAATTATGATTACGGCGATGAAGGACGAGCTTTAATAGAATCGTGTGTATTAGACGATGTTAAGGAAGCCCTTGAAACAGTAGACTGTAGAAAATGTGTTATATACACTTATAGATGAATATTTGAAGGGCAATTTTGTATATTAAAGTGGATATAAAATCAATTCTTAGTTAAGTGCTTTTGAGGTATAGTTATGTTCACACAATGTTGGATAATTTATTTAGAATTAACATAAGTTCTACCAAGCTAACTATGCCGACGTTAAAAAGAAAATAAAGTTTATTTCTAATATTGAGACATTATTTAATAATTTTTATAACGCTGTCTATGAAACTGGAAATTCCTTGAGTTTAGTCAAATTCATTCATGAAACAAAAAATGTAAAAAGAACTACTAATAAGTAAAAAGGAACTAAATGTCATACTTAAAAATCCAAAACATAATAATTTTTTAGAATATTTAAAAAAAACATATATTGAGATTTAAAAGTAATATAAAAATTTATTATCAATTAAAAAACGCAAAAGATTTTGGCAAACTGTTCAACAATCGGAAGTTTGAGACGAATTTTACTCGTTTACACCGGGTGACAACGATGTTAGGGTACACTCAATAAAAGAAAACATTGATTTTAAAAAAAAAACCTTTTTTCCTGTTATATTATTTTATGTATGGTCGGCGATGGTCATCTCGGCGATGGTCATCTCAGCGATGGTAAACTCGGCGACGATCAACTCGGCGAAAAGGAATACAATAATATATTATGCAATTATTTATTATAATTCAATATAATATAAAATCTATAAAAAAAATTGATTAAAGAATTTGATTAATAAAATAAATATATATAAGAAACTGGAAAAAAGTTATGACTACTAATTATTATATATGAAGTAAATCAATAAATACAGAAAAATAAAATCAATTAAGGGTATTAACTACAATTAGGGTATCTAATACCTAGGATTAGAAAGCAAATTAAAATATTAAGTGATGTTTTACAGCTTAAGATAATTACCTTAAAAATAAGATTACCTAATAATTACCTTAAGAATAAGATTACCTGATATTTATCTTAAAAATAGGATTACCTGATAATTACCTTAAAAATATGATTACCTAACCTGCTCACTCGTACCTACATCCGATAAAAGACTAGTAATATTCACTTTCCTTAATATTCCGAATTCATCTCAGAAGTAAAGACATTGTGTGTAATTTTATTTGTCTGTGTGAGTTTTTGATTTACTGAGGCTCAAGATGGAAAATAAAGTTCTTAGACAAAGGAGTCACGAAAAGTACTATTGGGATGGCTACCTATATACGAAGGATAAAACGAACAAGGACAACACCATTCAATTCTGGCGCTGCGAAAACAAGTACGAAGGATGCAAAGGAAGAATATGGACCAATATTATGTATGGTTCTTACAAATGTATCCGAAATGAACACACATGTAGTACGTTAAGAAATGCAGCAAATGTTGTTCTGCAACAAATAAAAATACCACTTTCACGCACCTGGGCGCGACAACGATGAAAAATCCTGCCCAAATGAAAGGACGAGTTTTGGAGAATGTCCAAGCTGCGGTTAAAGGAATGCTTCCAAGTTCCAGTCAGTGTTGCCAGGCGGGAAAATTTTTCAGTACAACAAACTCGATGAAAATGTACTAAATTTTGCCTCAGCCTACCTCTTATTAATATTCCATTCCATACGAAAGAAAAACACATGATTTCGATATAAATATAGCCCAAGATACAGAAGACTGATCGCTTGTTTATTGAGAACTTTCATTCATTAGTCAAATAGTAAAGAATAGTCGAATCACAAATATCATGTTTCAGTTCTTTGGCGGAATAGGGGCAAAAGTCAAATCACTAGAGGGAGACAGGGAACTTTTAAATGATTCAGTTTCAAGATCAACTGCTAGATGCATGTACTTCGTCGTCACCATGGAGAAACTACAATGAGTGACAAATTTTTGGAAGCATGTTTCTCTCTCTTTTCATAGTCATCTGCTGAAGATTTCTTGTTTAAAATAATCTACACATGACAGACAACCCTTCCATTCGAAACAGGACCACACAGACTTGACACCAAGGGATAGAGGCTTCGGTCGTCTACAAAATTACTGCCAAGAAGACACGACATGCTCTTTGGGGTGAAATACAGTAACAAAGGAGGTGGCAAGGGAGTGAGGGATTTTTTATCAAAATCACTAATGAATTCCCGAGCTCATTATTGTGTAATGAATTGATGGAATAATCAATAAAAAAGTTGATATGTTTCATTGTACCAATAAACTAATTTAGGTACCACATTTATTAAACTAGTACCACCGTACTTTTTGATGATCTATAGTACCACTCTGGCAACACTGGTTCCAGAAACTCTTAGTGAAATTATCAGCCCAGAAGTGTACCCGCAATATTACTACAGCTCTACTCAATTTTAGAATTTTTTGCTGGCAGATTGCGAAAGGGATCAGGTGGATCCACATCGAATTCTGATATTTGGTAAAGAACATGAAGTGCAAGCATGAAAGAATTGTTTGTTGACGGCAGATTCTTATTGTGTCCAGTACTTTTTGCTCAAATATTTGTTGTTCTGGCAAGAAAAGATACGTATGAAGAAAAGGGTCCACTTTTTCCAATTAATGGACGAAAATAAAAAATCTGATGTGGCCAGCACATGACCTCTCGCCATTTTTGAATCAAAAATTTACAGGTTGACACAAAAAAGTATGAAAAAAAAATTTTTTTTTTGTAAATCTGGCAACAATGGCAAAAGTTTAGAAAATTTTAATGAGATGAAAATAAACTATAGGGTATACAAAATATATGTGTAAAACTTTATTGCCGTTTTGTATAATAATGGCGTTATCACCCATAGCAACTGCCACTTCCGGTTGTGCGATTGGCACCAAAATCTAATCAGATCTAATCTAGGGTATCAGAATCGTGTATGCAAAATTTCAAATTTTTTATTCAGTAGTTTTTGAGTTATCGTTACTACAACATCCATCCAAACACACACACACACACTAACACACACACACACACTAACACACACACACACTAACACACACACACACACACACTAACACACACACACACAGACATCATCGCGAAAATATTAAAATCGTATTCTAGGGACCCTAAAACGTATTTATTAATTGAAAACTCACTACCCAATTTTTAGCATGATTCCTATACCTCTCTTATCTGAAGGGCGAGAGGTAAAAATGGGTAGTTCCATTGAGAAAAAATCAAAGTAGCCTTAATGAATTATGGCAAAAATTATAAAAATTTAAAATTGTTTATATTTAATTTTGTTTAATTGTTTAATTCAGGGCCTATTTTATTATTTTTTTCATTAATAATTTCATTTCAAGGTCATTATAGGAAAATCCCTTTTTCTTTCATTTCAGCGCTATTTTTCAACAATTACATGCTTGAAACGACATTGACAAGTGGAATGCGATAGTTGACAAACTTATACAGGGTAAAGTCGGCCCGTTTAGAGAAGAACCCATTACGTCACACTTCACTCATTGACAACGCCTCCCTTCTTGACAGGAAGGGAGGCGATACCAGCAACCAATGGCGTGTACGTTTTAGAATAACATTAAAATCTGTAATAGTAAATTATTTATTAATGTCAACTGAACACACTAAAATTTCGAATTTTGTCCGTGAGCATCGTGACGTAATGGGTTCTTCTCTAAACGAGCCGACTCATCATTGAATAGTAGAAAGTTGGTACCACTTCCCGAAAAACCGGAAGTGATATTTTCGATCTAAGATGGTAGAAATGTCGGTAATTAGACTTAATATAATTATCCCAAATTTCAATCCTTTACGTTTAAAATTAACGAAGTTATTAAGTGTATCCTAACATCATTGTCAACCGGTATATCCACCTAAACCAAATGCTGATACTTTTGAACTTCTAATCAAAAAAATAAGTCTTCTAAAATGATTTTGTACGTCCGTCTGTTAGTTTGATTCAACTCGAGAACGGTGACAGATCGAGACAAACGGCCAACGGCATTAGATAAATTTAGCATGTTCTGAACGTATACAAAGGCAAAAAAATACGTTCCACAGCAAAAAAAGTTATATGTTTAGAAAGCTTACATCTAATCACATACTGACATATTTCCGATAGTAATGTAACTTCTGATTCAGAAAGAAACTGAGAAAAACATGTAATTTGTTTAGAAGTCTACGTATACGCCACATTGCGTCACTTGGTTATTAGTTCACAAGTTTAAAAACGTGTTAAATCTTGATAAAGCTCCTAAAAATATAAGCGATAGCTCATTGGATTCGGAATGACGTCTAGAAAAATGTATCTCGAGGATTTTACAGCACATAAAAATTAGCAATTGTTATTAATAAATTAAGATGAAAAAAATAAGGTATCTATTTAGTTTTTGGATAATAATTTCTACCTCCATTATTAATAATTTTAATATAAGGCTAAAAATGGGGCTCTAAAGAAAGTATACTACATAAAATGTCCCTTAACGCACTCAAAATCGTTGATTAATGACCCCTATTAATGAACCATTTTCTATTAATCAACAATTTTATACATTTATATACTCTAGAGAAACAAATTCTATTCTGAATCCTTGGTGCACGCTTTTCTATTCTGAATCCTTGGTGCACTCTTGCGCATTATTCGTTTCGCATCAACTTTGTTATTTTTTTTATTGGTAATAATTTTTATTTTATTAAAAGAAGTCTTGACTATCTAAATCTAGAATGTGTATTTAAATAAAAAAGAAAATGTAACATCCATTTATTTCGTAAAAAATAAATAAAAAAAAAATATCAGGATTCAAACCTGGAACTTTCATATGTAACGTCTACATGCGACCACTGTACCACACCGTTCACAGTGATGAATAATCAAACTTTCAAGTTAACGTACAATAAAAGCCGATTAGGGCGAAACGAATAATGCGCAAGCGTGCACCAAGGATTCAGAATAGAATTCCTTTCTCTAGATGCCAGTGATATACCGTACGTGCTTTGCAAATCTCTGGGACCCAATTCTTGAAATCGTAGGAATTAATTCTCCAGAGAATTGATTCCCCAAAAAAAATTCTCTTGAGAATCGCCAGTCCTATTCTTGAATGAGTCGGAACTGAAATTCTAGTGAATTAAAAAAAGTGACGTATGTCTTTACTAAATCCAAGTATTTCATGAACTCAACCAATCAAATACTCAGAACTATTAGTTCTGTGCTCAAATATTATTTTAATACGTTCACAGAAATGAATATCAGTTGCCATTGATATCATATGTTTGACATTTTACATTTTTGAGGAAACAAATTGAAACAATTTACCTAATTATTATCCTATTATTGTGCATTATCGTTTATTATTGACTATGGGTTATTTGTTCATTTTTTGTTTGCGATGGCCAAACGAAATTTCGTGAGTGAAGCGCAAAAAAAATCCTTGTAGAATTCTTAGAAAATGATAAAGAACTTCTTAGAGGAAAGATCCCTACTAAAACTTTTTCTCTTTTGGTTAATCTCCAACTCTGATTGTTGGTAGCAGAAAAAGCTCAATATACTCCATTAGATCGTCAAAGGCTTGTTTAGATAGACGAAAATGCTGTCTAAACAACTTTCTAAATTATCTAAAATGATAGCTTGGAGTAAAAAATTATTCATTTTAACAATATTTATGGCGGTAACAACAAAAAACAATAATGTTCAATTTCAATTCCCACAAAACACGTCAAATACGTACAATTCACACTCTTAATTTCTTAAATTCTCATGAGAATTTGAAGTTTCCCCAGAAAATGACATTAGGAATTTATTCTCATAATTTTTGGAGAATTTTTTCCTACGAAATATTTCAAGAATAGACATATTACAAAATCTAGAGAAAATGACGTAAATTTCTCATGAGAATCGATTCCTACGATTTCAAGAATTGGGTCCCTGGTGGTATGAGTACCAACCTACGATGATGATTGTTGGTAACCACTTAGGTGTCTCCAGGACCAAAGCGATGGAGAACAGATGAATCACTCAAGGTGTCAATCCCTGCATTATTTCGATTGAAGATGATCAGGGCCGACAAGGAAGATTATTAAGAAGATAAGCGCCTAAAGAAAACAATGAGGAAAGTTAATTTACTTCCAGGATGGATAAAATGATGACTTACTGAAGATCTCGTGTGGCCTTAAAGATTTATTAGATTCACACAAATTATTCTTAGTTGAATAATATTTTTTTCTGTTCTTTTCGAGGCTTAGAAAATCAGAAAATAATTCTTAATTTACTAAAGTCACATGTTCCATCAAAAGCCACAAAAAAGAGATAAAAGTCAAAGGAGATAAGTAAAAATTTTAAGATTTAAGAACTTTAGTGTTAATGATTGGTTAGCTGGGAGATTTTGGCTATGAAGCAAGAGAAGAATCAGAATGACTTTTAATTGTAAATAAACAAATGAAGGTTAACCATTCAAATAAAGGTATTCAAACAACTTAATAAACAAATGTGTTTTAGATCTAAGTGGTTTGAGGCAGGAGTTATGTAGTTAAAATTCCACTCTTATTAGATATATTCCACTCTTAATAGGTATCTAAGTAGTCTAGCTGATAACATATAAATATAAGCTCTCACTAAAATCAACTAACATTATTCTTACTGAAGTCTTAGAGTATACTAGTTCTTGTAAGAGTAATTGTATAACTAATAATAAATAAACTTTTTAAAAAAGCAAAAGTGTTAATAAAAAACTTAATTCAGTTTATAACTTTATATTAAAATAAATAAATTTAAGAAAGATAAAAGAAAACAGTTTATAAATGGAAACCGTAACAAGTCGTAACAATACATTTTCAAAATTTGTCAAGCAGTTAGACCAGCAGTAACTAATATCACCAAAGAATATTGGGTGAAGAGAATTAAAAAAGTTATTAGGATTGAAAATTAGTCAATTCCATGGTGTAAATTTATTTATTATTGAATTAAACGACGATAGTGATAGTGAAGCAGAGAATATGGAAGAACTGATATTGGAAACTTTTTACTAATATTAAATAAGTTATTCTCACATCATTCGTTTTGTCCCAAGTCTTTTATTATTTATAAGTATTTATAGTTTTAGATTAATCTTTTTATTGAAATTAAATAATTGTTTAATTTTTAATCTAAAAAAATTATTCCTGTATAGTATTATAACCTACGTATCAATTGTTTACTCATACTGGTTCTGAGAAGGTATGTAAAAGATCTAATACGGGTCGTTTAATTAAAAATTATTACTAAAAAACTAGTTTGTTAATTGTAGGAAACAAATTGTAGGTTTTCCGGGTTTTCCTACACCTCTAGCCAAATGGCGCCATCAATCCTCAGTAAGTCGCCCCGGAGCACCACGGCAAATAATAATAATAGCCGTCCCTTCCCCGCACAATCCATTGGCTTCTGGGGTTCACCCGTAAGGGGGTGAAATGTAGAGCGAGTATTATTATTATTATTAAAAAATTATCTTTGACTTAAACAACAACCTAACTTAATAGCGCAGCCAGGTGGGGGGATTAAGGGTTAACCACACCCACAGATATTTTTTGTTGTCTAAAGTTTTCTGTAATATATTCTTGTAATACTTCTACAAGTTTTTTGAAAATACTCCCTAATAGGTAACCCCGACCCCTATTAAGTAATTCTGGCTGTGCCACAGACCTAACTAACGCATATTACCCATGTAAATAAAAAAATGTAGGTACAATTTGAGATTAAAAATTCTATCAGATTTTTTTAAGTTAGTTAGCTTCTGTACTAAAACTAAAGGGGATAGACACATAGATAACTTTCGCTATAGCGATTACTTGAACTATACTAGAAGGTTCAGCATTCCTGGTACAAACTAATTAGGCCAAATTATTAGGTCGAAGATTATTAAGTTGAAGAATACATGCCGTTTATTATATCTAAAAAAGTTATCTGTTATGTAAATAAATTAGTTATAGAGACTTTAAGTAGAAAATTATTATAAAATTAATAAATAAAGTTTTAATGTTATGGATTAGAAATTTCAAAATAATAATTAATGGATGCATAGAAAATAGTAAAAGGGAATTGTCTAGTTAGAAAAAAAAATCATTTGAAAAATATGTAATTTAGTGTCAAAAAAGTTAATAAAGTTAAATACACAACTCAGCGTATTTCTTCTTCTTCATCTAAATGCATACTTTTTTGGCAATGTATAGAAATCTGTTCCGAAAAAAACAAATCTTAAATTGTTTTTTATTTTCTAAACATGTTCTGTTATGAGTTTTTTTTGCACCTAATTTAAATGAAATAAAAGTATCTCAAAAACCAAAGCTTTTTTTAAGTTATATGGACAATACTGTTGTTAATTTTTTTTCCAGAATATTCAGATATTAATTGGACTGAAAACATTACTGAAAAAAAATCTAACATTAATAGTGGATTAATTTCAATCACTCAATTTCCAATATATAACATATAAAAATATAAAATAATATATAAAAAAATCCGTTAAAGTTTGTTCAACAAAGAATCAGATATCAGATTCACTAAATGTTTTATCTATGAAGAAAATAGTTCTTTACCATAAGATCCAGTAAGTTTCTACCACTGGGTTACGAAAAAATGTTGACCTATATTTGCCAAAAAAATTTGTAACAATTTTAAACTCAATCTCATAAAGAAACAATATTAATGCCGAGTGGGCGTGGTTATATGATTAAAGTAGTGGGGGTGGTCCAATCGTATAACTAGTATTAAAAATATTTTCAAAATTTGTGAATTTGTTCTTTTCAACCGTTAATTTTTTTAATATATGTAATATATTTAATAAATATTAGTCGTATTTTTTAATTATTTTTTTAAGTTTTTATTTTTTTTATTTTTACTTTATTCTCACCTTCAATTACAGTAAAAACATAATAAATAACGTATCCCCTACCTGTAATTATTTTTGCCCTTGAATTTCAACTAAACTCGATAAACACATTTATCGCGATGTTCACATGGTAGTGGCATTCACCCGGTACCTACACAACTTCAGTTTGAATCCGACGCGACGCCGGCAAAATTTAGACTGAAGAACAAACTACGAGCGTCGCAACGCCTCCAGACAGAAGGAATGCGCGTTACAGCCGCTGCAAAACGGGGATGACTGCTCCTACTGTTTAAGAGATGAATGAAATTAACCGGAAGTTCTTGAATTATAAATACAATGTGTAATACTTTATTATTAATAATAATAATAATGCGTTTTATTTCAACAGGTAACACAAAATAACAGAAATTATTCACAAATGTAAGAATAAGGAAATACAAAATACAAAAAAATAATAAATATAAAAAAGATTTAAAAAATGCATTACAAAATATAAACTCTCTCTTTCTCTCATATTTTTCCCTATTTGTCCGTATTTTTCTTTTTCCCTACTTTTTCTTTAGTTTTTCAATAGTCTTTCCATATTTTTTCTTATTTTTTCTCATTTGCTTTAATTTTTTTATTTTTCTATATTTTTTCTATTTTTTTCTGTATTGGTTTAGTTTTCACTGTTTTACTTTATTTTTCCACATTTCCCCATTTTTCTCTATTTTTCCTATTTTGTCCTATTTTTGCTTTTTCATATTTCTCCTATTTTTGATTGTTTTTTCCTATTTTACTTTATTTTTCTCTATTTTCCTTATTTTTTTGCACTTTTTATTTTTTTCCTATTTTTCTGTATTTCCTTTATTTTCCCCAATTTCTTCCTATTTTCAGCTATTTTTTCTATTTTCCTATTTTTTCTATATTTTCCTATTCTTCCCAATTGAAACCACAGTTTATCAACGAAACGTACGTAGGGTGTTTTAAAAAGTGTAGTTTTGTTTAGTGGTGACGATATTCTTCAACATTGTTGAAAACTAAAGGTTCCAAATTCCCAATTCAAGACAGTTTTCTTGTTTATAACATTCTGTGATTAAGCTCAAATATTTATGGGTTCGTCACCACGAATAGATTTTGAAATATACCAAGAAGTAGGATTTAAATTAGATGAAATTTACAGGCGCCAGTCAATTAATTTTTTGCTGGAATTAGAAATAATGGACAAAAAAACTTCGGTATATTGAAAAATCTGTCTTTTCTTTTTTTAGGTTGTAGAAAAAGTAAACTAAAATGCAAATTAAAATGAATTTATTGTGAGCTCAGTAATTTTTGGTTTGCCTTGCCCTTTTTTTGGGGTCAGATTTCTTTTCTTTCCGATTCAACTGAAATTTGTAGTATAGATAGAGATAGGTAATTCGAATTAAAGGATGCTGTCTCTTTTTCTTTACTCTCTTTTTATTGTCTTTTTTGTCGAATTATTTAGAAGTGGCGCTTTCACCATTTTTTAAAAGAACTCCATTTCCTTTGAGACTAAAAGAGCTAGAAAGGAACTGATCATTTTTTTGGAATCAACGCCCCTTTTACCACCCCTTGGCCATTTATTTTGAAAATCTGAGTGATGAAAAATTTTGAAGATTTTTGAAGTCTATAGCCTTGCCCTTTTTTTGGGGTCAGATTTTTTTTCTTTCCGATTCAACTGAAACTTGTAGTATAGATAGAGATAGGTAATTCGAATTAAGGGATGCTGTCTGTTTCTCTTTACTTTCTTTTTTGTCGAATTGTTTAGAAGTGACGCTTTCACCATTTTTTCAAAGAACTCAATTTCCTCTGAAAGTAAAGAGCTATAGAGGAATTGATCCACGCCCCTTTTACTACCCTTTTCCCATTTATTTTGAAAATCTGAGTGATGAAAAATTTTGAAGATTTTTGAAGTCTATAGCCTTTCCCTTTTTTTGGGGTAGCCTTCCCCTTTTTTTGGGGTCAGATTTCTTTTCTTTCCGATTCAACTGAAATTTCTGGTATAGATAGAGATAGGTAATTCGAATTAAGGGAAGCTATCTGTTTCTTTTTACTTTCTTTTTTGTCGAATTATTGAGAAGCCACGCTTTCACCATTTTTTAAAAGAACTCAATTTCCTCTGAAACTAAAAGAGCTAAAGAGGAACTGATCATTTTTTTGGAATCACCGCCCCTTTTGCCACCCCTCTACCATTTATTTTGAAAATCTGAGTGATGAAAAATTTTGAAGATTTTTGAAGTCTATAGCCTTGCCCTTTTTTGGGGTCAGATTTTTTTTCGTTCCGATTCAACTGAAATTTGTAGTATAGATAGAGAGGTAATTCGAATTAAGGGATGCTATCTGTTTCTTTTTACTTTACTTTCTTTTTTAACGTCTTTTTTGTCGAATTATTGAGAAGCTACGCTTTCACCATTTTTTTAAAGAACTCAATTTCCTCTGAAACTAAAAGAGCTAAAGAGGAACTGATCATTTTTTCGGAATCTACGCCCCTTTTACTACCCCTCTGCCATTTATTTTGAAAATCTGAGTGATGAAAAATTTTGAAGATTTTTGAAGTCTATAGTTTTTGGGGTCAGTTTTTTTTCTTTCCGATTCAACTGAAATTTGTAGTATAGATAGAGATAGGTAATTCGAATTAAGGGATGCTATCTGTTTCTTTTTACTTTCTTTTTTAACGTCTTTTTAGTCGAATTACTGAGAAGCTTCGCTTTCACCATTTTTTAAAAGAACTCGATTTCCTCTGAAACTAAAAGAGCTAAAGAGGAATTGATCATTTTTTTGGAATCCAACGCCTTTTTAACCTACCATTTATTTCAACACCACCTTTGAGGTATTACCGCGGCCCGTTATATTTTGTTAAGGGTTGTTTCGCCAGTATTCTTAGCTTCGAAATATTACGATCTGACTCAACTTATTTTAATAAAATATGATTTTTGCTCCATGGCGTTAGAGTACCACGGGGTTATCAATTCAGTATAAAACAGGATTCTTCATTAGTATTTTAAATCTGACCATACGGTACGTAAAGCACTCAAAAACGTATAAGATTAAATAATCCAACATCTACATTTGATCATTGAGAACAAGGCGTGAAATGTAATTATAAGATCAAACGAACCTACCTTAAATCTTAAAAATTGCGTGCTTACTCACGAGAAACAGTGGTACACTTGATCATCTCGAACAAGGCGATTCATATAATGAGGAGTTCAAAATATAACCTCACATTTTTTCTTTATTAACAGTTAGACTTAATCAAATAAAACCCATTGAGTTTAATTATCTACCGTAAATTGAGCTATATTATTGAATAAATTAATTTTAAAATTCAAATTTCTAATTATTTGAATATATCACCATTACGATCGTGACGTCACTTATGTGCAATGAAGTTACCGTCAAGTCATTAACTGCAAGAATGTAAAGAAGAGAATACGAATGAAAAACAGCTGTTAAATCTCACTTATACAGACAAAGATGGAGAAAACCATTATATGATAATTGGATAAAGATGAAAACTTGGACCTATCCACTATGAATTCGCATTCAAAATCGAGAGAGATAAATAGATATTAGATTATGCTGTTAGATAAAGAAAACGACTATTTTAATGAGATCAGGTAATAATTTGCTGTTTGGTACATAAGAGTTGGACACAACCGTTCCTGATTAAGTTAAAGTGTCAGCTTACTGCATAGTTCACTGTCACTGTTGTAGTTTGTATTCTGTAGAGCTGGTTGCTGTTAGTAATTTTTCGTGATTATTTGTATTTGTTTCACTTAAGGTAAGTTCGTTTGATCATATAAGAATATAACAACTAGATTCTAGTTACTAGAGTACGCAACCAACCTTTATAGACAGCTTTTATTTTTGTTTTTTTTTTAATTTTATTGACAATTCCATTCATATGTTAAAAATGCCATATACTAATTAAAAATCGTAGCCGAGTTGGGCAGTACTCGAGTAAATTGTACTCAAAATTTTACTGAGTACTCAAAGTACTCGGTAGCAGGTACTCCTGAGTACTTTTATTTCTATACAGTTAACGAGTAACGAGTACGAGTACGAGTACCGATGCGCGTCTAGACAAGTCTTAACGTGTCCTGTATGTTGTGTGTCTCACTATCATTTTACATTTTGTCACACAGTTTGTGCTGTAGTAAATGTGTCCAAAAGTCCATAACTAAATTAGACTTTTTTGTTTCTTATATTGGGTTAGGTATGTATTTTTGTTTAAAGGAAGTTGTTATTTACTACGGCCCGCCCACATTTCACTAGAGATATATCGATAAGGAAAGCACATTTGTCGATACTCATTTTTCACTAGTACTCATGAGTACTTGAGTGTGGAACTCTGCCAAGCTCTAAATCGTAGTTTTACTATCGGATATTTACCCAATTAGGAAGGAAGATAAAATATAACTGAATAAAAAATCGATAATACCACGTTAAAAGGGTAACGACGTATTTTGTTATTTATTATTGTGTCACGTTAGAATAGAAAATTATTATTATTTAAATTATATTAAACTTGAAATTCTTCTTTATTCATGGAATTGTCTTACCAAATACCATTCAAGCTCAGATTAAGGGCAGGATATTTTTTAAGTTTCTTTCTCGTCTTTACTTTCATATAGTCAATTTACCTCGATCTATTTGACAAAATCCCTCGAATTCTTCTCTAAACTAGCCGACTCTAAAGCTACGGTCTCCTCCAAAAGTAGCGCAGTCAATGGCGACTGCGACTGCGTAGCCGTGACCGAATCGTTGAGACATCTCCAATGCATTTTAGATGCTAATTTTTTCCTAACTATTGCTAAGTCGTTACTAATAGCTATATACCGGTCGCCATTCGTTTAGTCTCCGGTCGCTTGGCCGCTCTGGGAGCAGACCATTCGTCATTAGCTGCGAATTTCGATACTGAAACAATTTAGTTAGTTCTGAAGAATTCTTTGAATATTGTCTCATTATCTTTCAATTGCTTGAATGTCAGCGACTATACCACCATTTTACTGAAAATACTTTTTTATAATCATATTTTTATTCACTTTTAAACAGTTTCTGGAGATGTGAAGTTTTCCCACTTATTAAAGAAGGGGCGTATTTGGACTCGGATTCTTAGTCGATCTGGGTTTGTTCCGACACAGAGATAACCCGACGATCGAGATCTCGGGCTTGTGTATTTTGTCGATTGGGGCATCGGATTTGCCGGGGCGATTTCTGGCTGTTCTTCGGTCGATCCCGTCGATTTCTCGGCTTTTCTTCAGTTGCTCCTGGTGGTCTTTTCTGCGATTTCTTAGTGATTTCCGGGTCCTTCTTCGGTTGGTCTTTTATATCCCGGACTAGCAGGTTACCCGTCGCGACTTTGCCCGCGATTTTTTATATTGCACTCTTAAATTGATCAAACAATATTTTTCCATACTTTTTTTTAAGTTTCGCGGCCATGGTACACACACTATTTTTCGTGCAATCGTTAAAATTATGAAATTAAATCATTGCAAATAAATATATTATTGCTTTAAAATTAACAGCAGTTCAATTTACTTAAAAAAATCAAATGCTATAGAAATGACCATGTTATGTACAAAAGTTTTTGGAGTTCATGACAAAACTCAAATATGTCTGACATTGATATTGATAGTAATAATTCAGTTTCTTGTTGTTTCTACTTTTGGGATAAATATAAGTAATAATACAAACTGTATAATTAATGATAATATGTATACTGAATAATATAAGTATGTATTTGTTATATTGAAAATGAATACTCGGTTTAATAAAAAAATAATAACCTTGTTATTTTTGGATTGTAGGAATGTCAAATTTGAAAGTGACGTTTGGTTTGTCGGCCATTGCTATGGGTAACAGCCGCTGAATTGAACGAAGATTATTTTTAAACATGAATTCATTTTAATAGAACGTAAAGTTTATACATAGATATTAAATACCATAATGAAGATACATTTAATTTATCTGAAGTACTTCTTTATAGACTTAGAGGAACTCTCTCTGGAAACTGTATTCTTTTTACTTTTCGAACCAAAGTTGTATCGAAGGAAAGTATTGTGATCATGATTTTTTGGCCATACCCAGATTTTAACAGATCTTTACGTTTTGAAGTCACCTGAATCAATTTCTGCCATTTTTAGCATGATGTCTGTCTGTGTGTGTAAACACGATAGCTTCTGAACGACTGAACCGATTTAGATAAAATTTTATATACATATTTAAGGAAGCAAGGAGATGACGATTTGTCCATTCAGCGATTTGTCATAGACCCAGTGAAACTGGAGGGGGTTGAAATTTCAAAAAAATCATCTTAACCATTTTTTTAGATATTGAAACAGGACATTAGAATGTCCTAATTGTTTTAAAAATAATTCACTTGAAACTTTTTTCGATTTGACCTTCATGCATTGAACTGGAGAGGTTAAAATTTCAAAAAATTTAATCTCCATCAGTTTTAAAAATATTGAAACAGGTCATTACTTTTTCATATCCTAATTACTTCGGTCCGCACGAGTCCACCATATAGCCGGAAGTATTAAAATCATAAAGTAATTAAGCCACTTGCAATACGATTAAATGAAAAAAAAATCATGTCATGGAGGTATTTAGAGGCGATAATTCAAGTTACCAGCCTTCCGGATTGCAAAAATTCTTTAGCCAATCGTCTTCTTGGAGGAGGAAGCTTGTTGTTTTTGGAGTTTGTACATTCTTTATTTCTGGTACTCCCTTTAATAGACCAAAATCTCAACATAACGTTGTCTATAAATTTCGTGGTGCGTATAGTTCTTGTGTTTAATGTTAAAGTGAATTTCTCCGGCCGAAGTACTAAAAACATCATGTGTTTTTAACCCGACTTAAATGCCCAAAGAACGACAAGTTTTTAAAAAATAACTTTTATTTTATTGAAAATTAAATAATATCGAATTTTACCAAGTTTACTCCGGCCATAACTCCCATGTAATAATTTTAGTTTAGCATCTAATTTTATTTTTAAGAGAATTACTTAAATAAATCAATCACTCCCAATATTTTATTTCATTATTTAAAAATTGCTTTTTCCAAAAGTAAATATTTTGTCCAACTTTTTTGTTACTTACTCCCTGTGTGTAATGTTTTCTAGATCACCTACTCCAGCAGTATTTAATTGAATTGAAGACTTTTTTACAATTTCCAACAATATTGATTTGAGATTGTAAGACCTAGAAAATAACAAAGAGTGAGGTATATTGATACATCAATTATTCAACCAGAAGTGATGAGGGTCGGATTGTTATTTATTTGCCTTCAATATGTAATGACTCATTTTTGGATATAAGCAATAAATAAAACGCATAATTTCTAACAGACAATACTTAATTTATTACTATATTACAGAAAAATTAATAGGATTGTATAATACAGATTTGTATATTTATATATGTATATATAAGTACATGTGCCATATATAGAGCCTTTAGCGTGCTCTTTTATATAAGGAAAAATAAATATCAACATGAAAATAGCATATCGCATTTCTTTTTTTAATTTACAAAATAATCACCAAGGATCTATAAATATTCTCATATTTTCCGCATTTGCTCATTCGTTTTAGATTGCAGGAAACATTTTAAATTAACAATATACTGTTTTTATTTCTTAAAAAATTATTTAATACACATTTAATAACAGAATATTGTCCATGTTATGATACGTTTTTGATTTTAAATTTACTAACTGTACAAAATAGAAATAAATTAGTAATTTTAAGTAGTAGATTTTTGTAAATGCTTTGTTTAACCTAAATTAGTCGAGCTACTTAAAAAACAACTTAAGGTGGACGGCAAAAAGTTTTTTTAACACCCAGTATATTTTCCAACCACCTCATTAAATAAAAAATAAAAACCAATGGAATGAACACAATTTAAATTAAATGAAAACCATATTATCACCAGTTTTAATAGAAATGCAGGAAAGACAGTCGATACAACTTTCCAAAAATATAAAAAGTATAAGCATATTATTAAGTACCGATATACCTGTAATAATTTGCATAATGCCTCAAATTCCAGTACCGATCCCCTGTTTATCTCTTGTATACTATATAAACAAATTACATAATAATAATAAAACGGTACAAACTGTCAATGAATAATAAGTAATTAATTCAGCCTTTTTGCTAACTACAGGTACTTAACCTGTCTATATAAATTCTAAATTGACTCCGTACAGCAATTTTTATGATTACATTAATTCAGTTTAAAAACCCATTAGCGCCTAAATAAAAAACAAATATAACATAATCTCAGATATTTGTTATTGCATATTTTTAATTTTCGTTTTCAGATTCGTTGTTAAATGTTGATAATTACAGGCTTGTGTAAATTAATACTACTTTTAATGTAAATAGTTACACTACACGTCAATCTTGCCAACGCCTTTGTCGAGAGTGGACCAGGCTTATTGTGAGCAAAACCAAAGTAATGTATGAATAATATTAAACCAATTGTTACCAATTTACCTGAAAAGTTACAAACAAAGAAAAAACACTAGTATGCGTAAAAATCCAGCCAAACTTCAGAGACACGTCGTGAACAAACAACTCAGCGCCGACTAAAAGACAAGTAGCAGGTTTCGTGTAAATTAGACAACTGATAGTGAAATGGAATAAACCAGGTGATATTAAACTACAAATCACCCCAAAACATAAATCTCAAAACGAAGCAAATCGCTCAAAATATTTTTTGTGACGACGGTCAAGAAACAGCAGATCAGCTAAAATTTGATATTTCAAATAGAATAAGGGGAAATATTTGGATTAGCAGAGAAGACCAATTTTTTTCACCAAAGTAGAAATCTAATAGCCAAGAAAGAGACTTGAATACAACATTGACCAAAATTGACTAATTCCAAAGAAACCACAAAAATAAACTTGGAAATGAAAGCCAATAAAAGCGACTGAGAAAAGAGAAAAGTCAGTACTCCCCGTTGCACAAGAAAACCCAAATATATAAAATAAACAGCAATGTACATTAACCAAAGAAAAAGGCATTTATCAAATTAAAACAGAAAAGTTTTACTAACTCCAAACGCGCCTGTCTGGAGAAGAGACAGGTGGCCAAAACATGTGCTTTACTAAATCTTCTACTAAACTGAAATGGCTTAGTTAGAAGGTTTAAACAGTGATTTATTCAGGCCTCAATATTATTTCTGCTTACTCATATATTGGTAGAATATGCATTTACATTTTGTTTCTTCGTTTACAACGTTATAACGAATATGTGATGTGAATTATCCAAATGACGTAACAAGAGTCCAAAACGACGATGAAGTTTAACCTGGATCATTTAAGAGGAAGATTGTGATATTTCCAACAAAAAAGTTCTTGAGTCATTTACTTGGAAAAACTCTCTACAGACAACCAAGGAAAATTGTCAAACACAATCTAACCAAGAAGCTTTTTCAAGTGTAAGAGGAAAGGTCAAAAATGTTAGTTAAATTATGGATACGGGCCTACATAGTACTTATACTTGGCTGGACGAATCAATCTAGAGTATTTGTGGGATAAAGTTAGATTTGGCATAGAAATATTTCGTTTCACGATGTCTCTTTTTAGGTTTAAATTTTTATTGCCAACTGTGAGATTTGATGATAAACAAACTAAACGACAAAGAGCTCAAAACAACTGCTATTCCCTTACTACACTTCCTTCGGAAGAAATGGAGAATCTAAGGATCTAGATCTACAGACACTGATGGGAATTAATGCCAACTTCCACCATACAGCATAAGACAATACCTAAATCAACAAAAGAGTTAACCATTTACACTATATTAATGAACCACGGCAACGAATCTCGGTCCTTTAACAAATCTGCGGATATATCGTGAGTCGAGAACCAAAAACTGGGAGAAAAATGGGAGAAATTTAGAGAAGACTTATTAATTACCATATATAAAAACTAACACTAAGGTAAAACTGACTTTTAGTCAACTAGAAGATGTAATGAATAGACTCATATCACGTAAATTGTCCTAAAGTAAGCCAAAACACCAACAAAAACACAAATTGATGAAAAAAAAGTTTATGAACTCAGAAAACAAACGCGTTTTTTGTAAAGGAAAAGAACAGAATAGAGCAATATCAATAAAATAGAGCAACCATTTGTCACTATAAAACAATGTTACAATCGATGAAAAATTGGACGCGTTTATTGATTGATATCTATTAACTTTAAAGAAAAAAAAATATTTGCAAATGTTGTCACCAAAATGTTTTATAGCACCAATTTGGAAATGTATGCTTATCACTAACAGTGGGATGTAACGTGACTGTTGATAATTGGTTCAGTGTTGTCTTTCAAACATTATAAGGAAAACATTTGTCTTAATAAAAAAAAATAAATGGTAGATCTCGAACAAAATGAGAGAGGTGAAACGTAGATAAAAGAAACTTTAGATGTGTTTAATTTTATACATGAACAATTCAATCGATAACAAATGATTGGAGTAATTCCGGTCGATGGTTAGCTTATTTCCGGTCGATGGTTACCTTATTTCAGTGCTCTAAATGGGAAAACAAAAAGGGTTGTCAACTATATTAGATTAAAACAACGGTATTTGTATACATACAATTCTTCGGACTAGTTTCGTTTGAATAAGTTTATTCTTTAAGGACAATAAGTGTGTACACTTATTAGTTATTTTTGGAAAAAGTAAATAATTATGGTATCCAATAAATCTACTATATCAAGATATAAATTAGGAGTGGATAAAAAAAAATATATAATGCTTAATTGATTTAAAATAATTTAAATAATTATCGTTTATCCTGAATTTCCATACTGTGTCCCTATTTTCAAATTTAAAAATGCAGAATATGACTAGCATTTTTCTATGAATAAAATTATAATATAATTAGTTTTAATTTACATTTACCAGCCTATTTTCATAAAAATACAGTTTCAGGCGCTAATGGGTTAAGTACATTGAAGTATATTTGTGCATAGCTTTTTGTCCAATTGGCAGATGTGTGAGTAATAGTAAAAGTCAAATGTAAGCTTTTTCTAATAGAGTCAATACTCTAATTAAAAATAGCTTCGAATAACCTAGGTACTATGTACTTTTTTTCAAAAAACCACCTAAATAGATTATTTAAATATAAGACAATAAGTTTTCTGACCTAAGTAACCTGAGACTGTCGTCAGCTTATAAATCTAACAATTGACCCCTTCAGACATGGTTATTATACTAAATTTTAATATTTTTATTATGAATAAGAATTAATCCACAGTTGCATGCAGTCAGACAAATCTGCAATCTTCATGTTTTAGCCAACTGTGTATAAATCTTAACAGGTTATTGTAAAATGTAGCTTAATTCAAGTGTTATAAAGTAATAAAATTGAACATGAGTTGGTAATCAACTCACAATTCTGATCATAATCAATAATATTTTTAAAATTAAAAATAAATAATACTCTAAGAGTGTCAGGAATGGCATTTCCCATTTAATAAAACAAAGGTCAATTAATAATAGAAAAGTCGTAGTACGGAGAAAAATTGTTTTTAAAAAAGTGAAATACAAAGATAGAGTATAACAAAATTTGATAAAAATTATACTGGACCCTGAGAAATAAATATCAATGTTCCAAAATATTCTAAAGGCGACTCCACACATACGGACACGAACATTATTTGTTAATATATACGATAATTTGTAGACAAATGATTTGTACCAATGTTTGATCAAAATACCCTCCATACATATTTTACTCCAGTGGCGAATCCCTAATTGGCAAACATTCGCAAAGATGGATACTAATATAGTTGCTGTCGAGGGGTATTTTCTAATGTGTTACAATTATTATCAATTGCAAAAAAATAAACATCGCAGAAGGAGATGGTGGATGGTAACTCTAAATAGAAGCAGAACGATTGTTTGGGTACTTTGATGTGTGTTTATTTACCGGCTCACGACCGATAGCGTTCGGGTTTCTCTTACAATACCAAACATTTGTTACCGAATGCCAAACTTCGTATCATTCGTATCCACCTATTCGGTATATACTGCGAACGTCGAATATTCGTACACAAATAACGCATGTATGGAACCTGCACATCCAAAATCGCACAAATAATATCCAAAATCGCAAAAATAATATCCAAAATCGCAAAAATAATAACTTAGAAAGACAAATCTTAAGATACTAAATACCTTTGATCATGAAAGATGAAATTCAAAGTGATAAAATGGATCGTATACATCATTTTGATGATAAAACTGCTAAGCGCTGCAAAATGACAAATTTATATTGTATTTAGTTAAATTTAGATTCATTTCTCTAGATTCCCATTGAAACTAATATCTCGAGCTAGCAACACCGAAGCGTACAAAGGTGCCTAGTACAAAGCAGCCAAAATGTAATGAAAGTCGACGAAAGTGACAAGTGCTAATGTGTTTATCAATCGTATACCACAGAGACAATTAGTTTAGTGCTTATATAGAATTATATAATCTTTTAATTTTCAGGTGCCAAAACCGAAAAAGACAAAAGAATCTCAAATCCCATCAGAACAGATACGACAGCGAGAGAAATATGCTAAAAAAGCTAATTTTAAAAAAATGCGGCCAGGCGGAGCGGACTCTCTATACGCAGATATGTGAGAGGAAGAAAACGAAGGAGATATAAATTACAGGAAAACAGGCGAAAAAAAGGAACAAGGCTCTTTTGGTGAGATTAGACAAAATTATTGAATAAATGTGCAGAAGGAAAACGAGATTCTTAAGAAAAATCCAAGCGCAGAAAACACATGATAGCAGGGAACCGATGAAAAAGAAAACCAGAAAACATGGACACCACTGAGAATGCACGAAATGCATCCTCAAACAAGGACGAAACAGAGGAGACTGTAAAACCTACAGTAAAAATTATAACCCAAATAAGAGAGTAGAAACCCCTAAGAAAAGGCATCCGCCGATTGAGTTAAAATCCCTGGAGACCTGGACACAAATAAGGCTGTTTGTAAACGACTACAGGAACCTCGCCGGTTAGGTAGACGGAAATCCCAAAATCAAATGATATACGTAACCTTTACCTTAAGACAAACCTACTAAAGTAGTACTAAAAGCCTTACTAAAGATATTCGCCGCCGAGGAGGTCGAGGTCAAAGCCGACCTACAGGAGAGAGAAAAAAAAGACAAGTATCAGACATGTTGACCAACTGACAGACACACTAACGATTCTGAAGGATAAAAGCGCTGTCCCGGTCGAAAACAAAGCCAGCCCCGCCCACAGCAATGCCTGGGCAAACGCAAATTATACGTGCACTCGACTGAGGCCCTATCGGAAGCGATAGGGGGTGGATGGTATAGGATTCCTTATTTAAACTTTTACCGAAAGATAAAAGTATTGCAAGTGCCATCTATGAAAAGATTGCGTAGATCCTGAAGTTCGTTGTAATCATGCGCGACTTTACCTCATGCTAGATACGATAATGAGGTTGCGCAGTTTCAGAAATTCGTCCAAACACTGAGTAACAGATTTCTTAGTTAGCGAGTATAATAGAAGTTCGGAGGATCGGACATTAAGGAGAGTTTAAACAGCAAATAAAATAAAATAGGAAAGTTAAACATGCACATCTGTATGAAAGCGTTTATACATGAAGTAAGAAATAAGAATTAGTACAAAAGATGATCAACTTTTACCTTTTTACCTTTTCCTATTTTGTTTCTAAACTGATAATGGGCATGACGCAAATATTTTCTCTAACGTAGCACCTAACTATCACCTAACCTAAAACTTTGTTGGTAAAAACGCATGATAGGGAGCAATTTTTTAAATATACAAGGATGTTTGATCATTTATTGAACAGAACACAAAAGTCATTCAATTAGTTCATTTTTATTTATTATTTTATTTTAGTCATCTGTACAAACAATTTTTTTGCCCCTGATTCTTAATTTATTTTATTTTGTTCCTTATTTTATTTCATTTTATTTGCTGTTTAAACTATAACAAAGATCGGTCAACACCGAAAAGAGAAAACGTGTATGTTACAATGTGGTATAGTATTTTACAATATTACTAGAACTTTAGTAATTTATTGCTTTTTAGGACTAAACTAAAAAATAAATAAATCAATAGAATTATTTTCTTATTTTCAGCCTTCTCTTTTGGGATTTCCTTTCAGATGCCTAGAAAAAAGGCATTTCAAAAACCAGATGTAGAGGACGACATTCTGGTAGAATACGAGGAAGAAAAAGTGGCCGAAGATCTAAGCGATGAGGAGAAACTACTTGACATGTTGCCAAAACTAATAGAAAATGTCGAGTACCTCAAAATAAGCAAGAGCCGCACTGGAAGAAAAAAGCGACGAGGACTCCGAAGGCTAGCAGCCCTAGAGGAAATAAAAACGCTAAGAGATCAAAATAAAAAACTGACGGAAGATACCATGCTATCCTCCGATACCGGAGAACAAGAGAAATGGATAAAAAAAATCAAAAACTAGCGAGGAGATGGACGCTGCCGACGAAGCACGAGATGCTTCGTCGAGCAACGAAAAGATTGTTTAGAATCGCCGGAAACCTGGACACAAATATTATGTGCCAAGGGATTAAAGTGCTACTTTTAATCCCGAGAATGATTAAAAGTAGCACTGTAGTCATGTGATACGTGAAAACTATTTTCGGGAAAATGAAAAATTTATTGGCTTATAAACGAAGTCTTGTTATATTACCCTGAGTAAAATAGTTTGCTATGGTTTCTATTGGTTTTGTTATTCGAGCAACTGAAAATATTTTAATGCCAAGGGAGTAAAAGTGGCACTATAGACCCTAAAATGAGGAAGTAAAATGCATGTTTTAGTCCCTAAGGTGCATAAAATACTATATTAATCTGTTTAATTCGATCAGTTATCAATGTAGTTTAAATCTGAAAATTATTTTGTCAAGTTAACAACGTTTTTAAATCAGTTTTTTATTAGAACCAGATCAAAGGCAACAACAAAATTAGTAAAAGGATGACTGAAAGAAATCAATTTTCTCCACGTATCATAACATTTTAATTCATTTGGAGCAAAAAAAAATTTTGATATTGTTGCACGATTTCAATACTAGTTTGCCCTACTTCACCAAAAATGAAGTGTGGGCCGGCCGTAGTAAAATACGCTGATCACTTAAAATGACCGTTTACTTTTCCCGACCTAATTTAATATATAATGCCAATCTGTTTATTTTTTTTTTGTTTCTTTATCTAACCCAATTGTTTTATTTGCCAAAACATTTTTAATTTACATATCATTAGCATTAGATTCAAAATATAACCACATTTTTGACAATACAATGAATGGAAATAAATAAAAAAAAGCGGATTTTTTATAATTACTATTTGCTCATTACGGAATCCCTAATGTTTACTATACTTTTACGCGGATTAAAGAAGTTTGCGTATTATTTTACAATTTTTTTATTTTATTTGAAATTCAATTTTTATACCAAATACTGGAACTTCAAGAAAGTACAAATAAGACAATACCTGTTGTTTCATTTCAGACTAGATAAATAAATAGAATAAATAAAAAGGGAAAAATATGTCTGAAGGGGTTAAGACGTCAAATATTGATATTTTACCATTTTGTAAATTTTCCGGTTCAAAGCGTACCTACATTAAAAATGTCTTGATATTTGTCATAATGACAGTTCCCCACTATATACACATTGCACAGACTAGTCCTGGCAAAAATTGACACTACTCTAAAGTAGTTAATGGAATGGATCACATCTTATTAATATACAGCTTGTAAAAAAATCTGGCACCAATATTGTAATTGATATTTTGTATAAAGTATTATTGGTAGCTAAATTCTTTTACACAATCTGCATAAATAAAGATACATATTGGTATATAAATAAAAATATTCGTAAACTCAACAGTTAACAATTTGACTTTTAGAAAGAATCCATCTCAGATTGTCTCTAAACTCCAAAAATAACAACATTAACAACCAAAATACTATAGCTGAATTTGAAATGCTTTTGGTGTTGTACTAGCATTCAAAAAAGGATTAGTACTATTCGAATTTTGCCTAGCTGCCATTTCCGCCCACTCCGCATCAAAAGGATCTGGCTTTGTACTTTGAAACGAGTCTGATCCTGTATCTAAGGACAAAGCTCTAGATTGGGCCTTAAGGGATGGTGTGCGCCTTGGAGTCGATCCATCCATCTTTCCTAAAGTAGGAGAGGAAGACTTAACCATTTCCAACCATTGCTCGGGTTTAGGTAGAGTAGAAGTCGAAGTGGTGGTAGTATTAACCTCGTTTTTTGGACTAAAATTTAAACTAACTGGAGTGAAAACATTCGGAGATGCTCTGAAACTGTTATTTATTGTGGTCACATTAACATTGAGCGTATTTTGGTTGATCGAGCTTTGATTATTAAAATTAAAATCATCCGAACCGCTGTGGGTTAACTGGGACAATCCCTGGCTTAATTGTTGGCATAACGCAGTGACTGAATCGCCCGGTGATACTTCGGGGATAGGAGAGACCGGAGGTTTACCGTTAGCGGTAGGAGAAGTCGGTGATTTATAGGAATTTAACCGAGCTGTGTTGCTAGGGAGATCGTTGACGCGTAGTGACATTTGTCGTTTAAATGGAGAACTTTCTCCCAATGTGCTGAATCTGAAACAAAAAAAAATATTTATTTATTAAAACACTATGTCCAAGAGATATTAAAAAATAATGAAAACAATAGAAATTTAAATTGTTTTGGTCCAAAAATACAAAAAAAATGGGCAAGACAATTCAAATAGCGAACATTTTTGCGCCACAGGGACTAAAACATACATTTTACCCCTTCATTTTAAGAACTATAGTGCGACTTTTACCGCCTTGTAAGCAAGAGGTTTTTTTAATTTTCTTCTTTTTTTTTTCAGCAACTTTTTGTAACGATTAAATAATAATGTTGAGTGTACGTTTTCATCCCTCGAGAGGTGGTTTCCCTCGCTCCGCGAGTATTAAAAGTGACACTTTAGTCCTTTAGTCCATTGGAACATAATACACTATTTTAGTGTTAAAAATGATCGTAAGAGTATAAGGAGGTATATCCAACAGCATTTGATTCACTTTTCGCTTAAATAAATTTAGGGATGTAATCTTCTTTTACAGGAAAAACATTGTCGAAAATATAAGTATTAAAAGAACCACAAATTGCATTTAAACAAGAACGATTTATACAGAATCAGAACTTAAAAGTATCTGGAAGTATCTTACATGATGGCAATGGGTAGTGGAGATAATTATAGAAGAAAAGTATGCATAAAAGAAAATGAATAAAAACCTCAATTTTAATGGCATTAAAACTACCAATACATTTTTCTTTATGTAACGATCCCACCTTGGAATGGGAAAAGTTGCGACAATCATATCTAATAATTTTATAAATAGTAATCAAAAGAACACCAAGTCTAAAATGGTACCGCCCGGAAGTTGGCACCCCAATTGCCGGAACCCTTTGATTTTTTCGGAGTTCTGGACTCGTATCGAAGAGTTCTAGAGTTCTCGAGGGGGTGCAGATAGAGTTCTGCAATTTTTTTTGCGGAATTTTTGAACAACAAATTCTGTGGTGCTAACTTCATGCCACATCATTTTTGTGAGAAAAAACAGTTCTGGGTAAATAGACATCTCAGAAATAAAGAGTTCTAGTGTACTCGGTAGGTTTTGCAAAGAGTTCTGAGAATTTTCGGAAATTAAAAAAAAAAAAAAAAATTGGGGCGCTAACTTCATGCCGCAACCTTTTTTATTTACTGGGTAGTTTCAGTCACTTAGGGGTGGTTTTAAATACAGCCCCCCCTGATTTGTGACTTGAAAAAATACTGAAAATTGTCGCCAGAATATTCATTTTTTTTATTTACTGGGAAGTTTTGGTCTCTTAGGGCTGGTTAAATTCTAGTCAGAACTCAGTGGTGCTGTATTTAAAACCAGCCCTAAGTGACTAAAACTACCCAGTAAATAAAAAAGAGTGCGGCATGAAATTAGCACTCCAAAATTTGTTTTTTAAAAATTCCGCAAAAAAATTGCAGAACTCTATCTGCACCCCCTCGAGAACTCTAGAACTCTTCGAGACAAGTCCAGCAATTGGGGTGCCGACTTCCGGGCGGTTAAAATCGTGTCATATACTTTAAGTGGAGATTCTGTGGCTGAAAAATTTGCCGATTTTTTCTCATCAGTAATAATCCCGAAAATCTACTTATAATTTAAATGATTATATAAAAGCTTCTGAGGTGAGTTTATTATCTGAAATAAACTAAAATGCTTTTAACAAAGCCATAAAAAAGTTAAAACAAAAAGGCAGCGGTAATTGATATGAAATAATATAGTTAAGTCACTTGTTATAATTACCACTGTAACATTTTTAAAATTTAATTGTTAAAAGTTCTGTATTCCCATCACAATGGAATATACCTTATTACACCTATTTATAAAGCAGGAAAAATCTCAGAAATTAAAAACTATAGTTGAATTGCTATAAATAATTGTATTTCAAAGCTTGTTGAACGAATTATCTATAAAAAATTGCTAGATGATGTACAAAACATCATAGTGGATAAACAGCACCGTTTTATTCAAGGCAAATCAATTAATAGTAAATTTGTGTTGTTGAATATTTCATTAATTTTGCTACGATACCCACTTTAGTCCCTAGGGATTAAATTAAATTAACGACTTTAGTCCCTGTTCGGAGGATCTATTTGGAATCCATAATCTTCCAACTTTACCCTATTTAAACCGTTACGTGGTTTTAAGTCAAAGTAAATAAATATTATATTTTAAGAGAAGCGCCAAATTTTATCTAGAAAATTTTCTGACAAAACAATAAAAAAACTTTTAAGGACATATTATATTTATGTTGTTTTTTCTTACCCTCTACAGCTTCCTTGTCTTTGTAACATACTAGGAGTAGCATGCGGTCTTTCGATGGCAAATGGATTGACGGGTGTAGGTTTTGGATTCGGAGTACCTACGTCTATACCTCTCTCTCTTTCCAACCTTTCCGTTAAACTGTGTTGCCTAAATGAACCACTTCTCGTAAAAGTATTATTTTTGGTGTCAAACATCATCGTTACCCCACATTCTTTATCCCGTTTTTGTTTCCTAAAATTAAAAAAACATATCTTAATTCGCCTTTCTTTTTGCAATTGTAAGTCGTTCTTTATAGAATAATTTGTCTTCCACTCTTCGCCTGAAAGTCCTATTAGATATTCCAATACACAAGAAACATCATCACCATATTCAATAGAAAGTTTTACAATTATGTTACGTATTTTTATTTGTTTCTTACCGTTCTAAGCACACAGCAAACGCACATCCAACAGCATGTGACAGTCTCTCTCCACTCTCCCTCAAAGCCAAAAACCCATGGCACATCCATCTCCTGGTGGTGCCATCTCTGCAAATGTAACTAAAACCTCGTTCGTGGTTCCTGTCGGGTGCACAAAAAGATACTTTTTCTATAGTTTGGTCAACGATGAGTCCTTTGGTTTCTTCTTCAACTACCCGTAGGCCGTCTCCGCTCACGTGTAAGACAGCCCTAACCGGTCTTCGGCGAGAACCCTAAAAATAAACGAAATTCTAGAATAGGAAAAAAATAACAGAATTATTTTATAGAACTTTCGCCATAGGTTTAAACTATGAGAATAATATTTAAAAAAAAATACTTTAAAGATATAAGCACACACGAATAAAATTTTAGCAAGTTTTTCTCGAGTATTCATTTAGTAAGGAAGGAAATACATAATAAAAATCTAATAAATAATAAAAAAGATGACAAAAACTCTAAAAACTTTAGTCTCGAAAAATGATCTAGCAGGCATATCAAGCTGATGGCCAAGCAAATGAAATTAATGAAAGAGATACTAAGGGAAGCATCTAGCATTCTGTGACAGTGTTTAGTGATTTGAGGACTGGTATTAATTCAGTTTTTCATTTTAATCAGGTTGAAAATTATTGCGGACTGTCAGCACGGTTTTCTGTAAGGCAGGTCAACACAAACGGCTACGTATAACCTACTAGAGCATGTTTTTGTATCAATTGACTCTGGTAAACATGATGCCGGATTATTATTTGACTTCTCGCACGCATTTGACTGCTTGAATTTTGAATGTATTAAAAACAACCTAAGGTAAATGCACCAGTTATGAACAGTGTTCCAGTAAAGGTCGATTCTCAGTTAGGCTTTACCGCGGGGCGTCGCGACAAAGCGTCAAAATTGTCAGTCAAATTCACATATAAGCTTTAAATCGAAGCGTTAGGGCATCAGTTTGTGCCAAACTAGAAGTGTGAAAACTTTACTTATTTATTTTTGGGATTACTTGAGTAAAGAAAATTAAAGTAACAATGTTTAGGAAAAGCAGTTCTGATCAGATGATGCATTTGTATTAAACAGCGTAGATATTGGGTACACGATATTTTCCGAGCTCGATTATCAGAAGATGATTAATTTTATACAATTCTTAAACGACTAGAAGAAGATGTAAACAAATTTTATAAATATTTCAGAATGTCTCCACATAACTAATAAAGTAATAAAAATATCTCCACATATCTAAAAAGTAATATAAATATCTCGACATAAATAATAAAGTAGTAAAAATATATCTATCACTGAAATTCGCGCGCATAATATTCCTTCGGGGATTCACATTTGTACACTTTATAGAGCGACAAAACAATTAACTGATATATGATCCCATCAGGGTAATTAATTGTGACTCTCTTCACAATTAATTGATTACCCTGAGTTTTTCCTGCAGCCAAAAGGTGGAAAATTATTGGGGGGGGGGGGCTAGTATTGTTTATACATCAGGTACGATTGATGACAAGGAGAAGCTTATAACCAATGCAGCAGACGATTTTTGGCCTCCTATGAGCGTATTTCAGCTCATATAGAAGTGTATATAACGTCGACAAAACGTTGGGATAGGACGTTCTGAGAGTGGATGGATGTGTGGTAGCACGTTTTATGAATATATAACAAATGTATTTGTGAAATGGTTAAGACAACCACCAAATTAAGCGACCCATCCTGTTATTTGTTGATGGATATGTCTCTCATATGACATTGCCTGTTTCCAGATTTTGTTTGCAAAATGGTATTGCACTACTTGCTCTTTATCCTAACTCTAAACATCTTCTCCAGTCTTCAAAGCGCTTAAGGTTTATTGGAAAAAAAGTATACGAAATAGACACGTGGAAAATTATGGAAACAGAGTAGTATTTAGCCCCGAGCCCTTAAAGACATTACTAAAGAAACCATTCAAAATGGTTTTGAAGCTTTTGAAGCTTGTGGCCAATCACCGTTTAATGTAGAAAAAGTGAAGTATCCTAATATATCCTCCAATAAAAAAACCTACCGAGAAGGTTCAAAATAGTCAGAGTAAAGAGGGGTTAAACATATTAGAAAAATACATACTTACATGCAGAAAAATTAAAAACATTTAAGGATAATTGAAATTCAACACGGAAAGGTAATTTGATAGACCTACCTTTATTTGAAGTGTGACAAAAAATGATACTGATTTTGAGCTAAAGAAAACAGAAAATTACATTCAGCCAATAGAAGGTAATGAAACAGAAGTGAATTATGACATATCTCAACCAGACTATTCTGGCCTTCAGATAAAAAAGTCAGTATCAACAAGTCAAATTTCACCTAAGGTAATAGTACAGCAATTTGGAATAATTAAACAGTCTGTCGTAAAAATAAACACATCACCATTAAAACAATTGTGTGTGCCACAAGACTTTTCTTCTCCGGTTAAATTTATATCTGCCTTTAAAAATACTTCAGGAAGATTCAACTCCGTTAGAAGTATCAGAGCTGAAAGAAAAAGTTTCAACACCTTTTAAAAAAGCACTATTTTTCCCATAAGAAACGAGTTCTGCTAAAAAAAAAGAGAAATGAGAAAATTCCTTGTACAATCACTTCCAAAAAATGGCAAGAGTACTATACTAAGAACCAAGAGGAAAAACAAAGAAAGGAGACTGAAAATTAAAAAAGCTAAGGATCGAAAAAGTAAAAAAGAAGAGGAAGAAAACAAACCAGGAGACAAGAAACCAGAAAGCAAATGAATTAAAAAGAAAAAACCTAATCATAATTCCGAATGTTCAGTTGAAAATGAAGAATGGATTTAGAGTGCAAAAAGTACACGCTATAGCACTTTTCCCCACGGAAATGTCAAACACAGCTAAGACCTATCAACTTTTTTTGACAAGTTACTGTTTTTCTTTCATTAATAAATTGGTTGTAGAAAAAATATTGTGTACAACTTAGACATGCGTGGCTCGTGGGAAAAGTGACGTACAAACTACTAGGTTTGGTTGTTGATCAAAATCTTAGATGGGATGGTCCAATAGATCATTTAAGTAAAAAATGAAATAAATCTCACTTGGCAATATCTCGAATTAAGAAGTCACTATTCTAACATTACATGCTGTTAAATGTTTATTTATTATAGCCTTGTATACAGTCATCTGGTATATACACTTTGGGAATGCTACAGAAGCAAATAGAATTTTTATAGCACACAAACGAATTATTCGAAATATATTTAACATTCCAGCAGATACTCATGTAAACCAGTTTTTTTTTAATATGGACTTTAACTTTCCCTACATTTTTATGTATAAAACTGTTTTGTACATTAGACTATTTTAATAAACTAGAACGACAGTCGGACCATCATGTATATGAACACATAATATTCAACTATTCCAAAGCACAGAACGAATAAATTTAAACTGTCGCCCTTATTTCAGGGGATAACATTATATTTTTTTTAATTTCTTTTGACTTTTTTTGCAATTTTAGCGTTTTTAGCATTATTTTACAGTTTTCAGCATTTTTTTGCTTTTTTTAGAATTATTATCATTTTTTAGCTAATTTTTTGCTTTTCATATACTATTGTGCATTTCATTGTATATGTTAGTATTATCGAATTTGTCTGTGATAAAACCATCTAATTTTAAGTGATTTGTTTGTGAATATATTTATT
Source organism: Neocrepidodera transversa (assembly GCA_963243735.1). Classification (NCBI taxonomy): domain Eukaryota; kingdom Metazoa; phylum Arthropoda; class Insecta; order Coleoptera; family Chrysomelidae; genus Neocrepidodera; species Neocrepidodera transversa. The sequence continues at coordinate 12,552,670 of OY725340.1, read as the reverse complement.
GACATGTCCTATACATTTGTATGTCTTTAAGGATGAATAAATATTATTATTATTATTATATTATATGATTATTAATAGTACAAAAATCGATCTATAAATTACATACAGTGGTCGAAATTGTAAATTAATTTAAATTCTATAATTCTAGTGACTTGTCACATAAACGTAGGTTAATATTATTTAAAAAAATTCTAAAAATTTGAACTGGCAAAACACTTTAGTTTGTAAAGGGCGGGTCCGATCCTGCTCAAATTCAATAAGGTTCTTCACAGTAAAGTGAACATCGGAACTCGATCGGAGCTTTTGTTCGAGAGTTATAGTGTTTACATCCATACGTCCGGACAAGATTTTTTTGAGTTTTCTGACTCTGGAAGCCCGGAAACGTCGAGAAAAGTGGTAAAAATGGGGAAAATATTTTTTGGTATTTGCTTTATCTGTTGGTAGAAATTAATGTAATTTTGAACTTACCCTGAGAACTTTGAGCGCTTCCTCACATACTTGCATCCCCCTCGAATCGAATACTTCCACGCATCCTAAATATTTGACAGCGAACGTGCAGGTGCCCTGTCGTACGGCCGATTCGTCGGCCTGCCACTGGTGAGGTTTTGAACTTTCGGGAATACGATCCTTTCGCCTGCGGAAGGAGTCCCTGAAAGAACGCCGAAGCCTGTCCATCTTGCGAGGAGATCGAAGACTTCGTCTCTGGAAAAAAATATATATTATAATGAAATCATTTTGAATGCGTTATAGAAGTTAATTTATTATTATTAGTATTATTATTATAAATTGTATAATAATACATAAGTAAAAATTAAAATTCTGGTATAATCAACAATTTTTGATATCGAAAGAAGGTCTTATGAAATTTAATAGAAATAAAATTTTTATTATATTTGGAAAAGTAATAATTTAAGATTTAAATATGAAAATTAAAATCATTCAGTTTAAAAGATGTTGGATAAGATTGAAAAATCAAGTAATGATTTTTGTTGGGGGGGTTTTAAAAATAATTTTTAGATGATACAATTTGTTAAAGTTTAAATTTTGTATTTTAATAAAAAAAATACCTGAAATATGTAAATGTATATATTTGCAAGTAATAAAACCAAAAAAGGATACAATTTTGCTTAAAAGAAAAGGAAAAGTTACGATTTATAAAAAAAATTTTTGGTAGAAAAAAATGGGTAAAGGAAAAATTTAATTGGTATATTCCATGGAATTGTGATCGAAAAGAGGAGCAGCTTCAAGTAGGAGTATAGGGGAAAATTTTAAGCAGTTGAGGAAGGTACATCTCAGAATTATCATAGACGAAGAAAAAGGAGAAGAATAACTTGGAAGGCAACTTTAAATTTCAAAATTTTTATTAATTATCAGTTTTTTTTTGTACAAATTTATGATTTTTCTTTGATACAAATTTATAATGTTAAATGGCCATACCATTATAATATATAAGTATAGAATATAATATAATTTTGCGATTACCAGAGGGTAAAAATAATTAAGAAAAATTTATTTATTATTTATAAATAGTTTTATTTCTTATTAACTTTAAGCATAAAAAATGAAACAAAAGAGAGCTATTTATAATACAATTGTTTTGGAAGTCAAGAAAAACACTTTTAACATGTTTCATACAATATTTTTTTACAAATACCATATTAAATATCACCTTGAAATTCTTAAATTTAAATATTTGGAACATTCCCCTTTGTCCCACCATTACTCTATTCTTCATTGTATACAGTCTTAAATTCAATGATTTCGCATCAGCTGAGTAACGCCAGATGGTAGTAAATAGTAATTTAAATTAAATACTTAAAAATATTAATAATTTTCTTCAAAATCAAAAATAAAATTGTTTAGACCACTACAACCGTTTGAAATACCGTTTGTTCAATATTTTTAAATTATAGCATTTTAAAAATCACAAAGAAATAAAAATGAACATTTGTTATGCTTTGGCAACAGGTCAATAACAATCCAAAACTTATCATATATTCGTATTACTCTAAATTCGGTACATTGACCTAATTAAATTAAATACACATTTAGTAACCTGCCTCAACATAGCAGTGGTGTGCGTTTGTTTTAATTTTAATTTTCGTTTATAGTTACAGCTATTTTTTAAAATATTTTTTTGCTTAAAAGGACAATCCTGGTTTTCCAAAATTTTTCATGATTTTATAGATCTTTTGACGTTTACAGATATCTTTTGAATATTTAATTTTTTTATAGTGACATCAGAATTTAATTTTTTCAAGATATTTGTAGATATTCTAGATTTTTAACGGTATTTTAAATTGTTTTTTATTATTTTATATTAAAAGGAAATTTTTGGTTTTTCAAAATTTTTCAGTTTACAGATCTTTTGTCCTTTAAAGACATTTTAACATTTTGAATATTTAAATTTTTTAGTATTATCAGAATGTAATTTTTTCAAGATATTAAGTAGTGATACTATGTCGATTCTAGCTCAGCCGCCACATTATCCCGATTTGGGTCCACCATTTCGGTCGCTAGATGTCGCATTTTGACGTGTGAGGTGTCCAACAATTCGGAATGATAAAAGGATATCGCACGTTTTTCTAAATTCTATGGGTCGTCTAGCAACTATTATTAATGGCATGTATTATTCCGCATATTTCCCCAATTTAATTATTTAGAGCAAATTTCAGTTTCCTTCTATATCTGAAAATACTAGAATAAATGGCCTATTTCAAACAAACAGCGGTCAAATGTATCTTCTGTACAAGGACAACTTGTGTCTTGAATTTAGTGAAGTTGGGGAAATTGTTAATCGTGGACTACAAAGTGATTTCTTGTCGATTCAAATTAAATCTGTATTTTGCTATAAAGATAGGTTACTTTATTTTTTCTATAGAAACACTTATTATAAATACAGCGAATACACTCGCAAAGTTGTGAGCGCGGGGCAGTTCAGCTGGATTCTTTTTGAAATCCCTTGCCCAGAAGATGGATTATCAAAACAATTAAAAACTCCGTTAACCAAAGTTATCTCTATATATGAATAACAATTATATAACTATTTTTTTTTGTTTACCTAACGCACCTTACACGTCCAAATCTGACATCTAACGAATGAAACATTTACTAATGTCTTTTCAATCCGCCCTCTATATTCTTATAGACACCTCACACGTCAAAATCCGACATCTAACGGCCAAGATATTAACTAATGCCCTATTGATAATAACATAACTCAACTTGTAGACATTCCCCGTATATCCTAATGTCATTACGAATCGTTTTACACCTCACACGCCAAAATCCGACATCTAACGGTCAATATATTTACTACTGCCCCATTGGTAATACCGTGACTCAACTTTTAGAGATTCCCTGTATATCCTTATGTCATTACGAATCGTTTGACACCTGACACGTAAAAATCCGACATCTAACGGCCGAGATATTCACTAATGCCCTATGGGCAATACCCTAACTCAACTTTTAGACATTCACGTCAAAATGCGACATCTAGCGGACGAAATAGTGGACCCAAATCGGGATAATGTGGCGGCTGAGCTGGAACCGGCATAGTATCACTACTATCTTACATTTTTGTAGATATTCTAGATTTTTAACGGTGTTTTAAAATGTTTTTGATTTTTTTTTATTACAAGGAAATTTTTGTTTTTTCATTTTTTTTTCATTTTGCAGATCTTTTAAGATTTTGAATATTTAAATTTTTTAGTGTTATCAGAATGTAATTTTTTCAAGATCTTACATTTTTGTAGATATTTTAGATTTTTTACGGTATTTTAAATTGTTTTTGATTTTTTCTTTTTTTATTAAAAGGAAATTTTTGTTTTTTTAAATTTTTTCATTTTACAGATCTTATAAGATTTTGAATATTTAAATTTTTTAGTGTTATCAGAATGTAATTTTTTCAAGATTTTACACTTTTGTAGATATTTTAGATTTTTTACGGTATTTTAAATTGTTTTTGTTTTTTTTAAACTTCAATCTTTTTTTTATTAAAAAAAACTGGTTTTTCATAATTTTTCATGATTTCACAGATCTTTTATCTGTTAAAGATATTTTAAGATTTGGAACAATTAAATTTTTAGTAAGTATCAAAATTTAATTTTTTCAAGATCTTACATTGGGTCAGATGAATAAAAACAAGTAAATACCTTTACTGGACAATTTTTACGTTTTTACTTGTTTGTAATTGAATCATAAAAGTACTTACTCGCGTTCAGGAGTAAAGATACTTTTCCTACAAGCGTGCGCGAATCACGGTTTTCCCGCACTCTTATTGTCTATGAAAAACCAACTTTCCCGCACTGCTTACCCGAACTCCGCTACGCGTCGTTCGGATATCGGCATTAGCGTGCGGGAAAGTGTATCTATCCACACTTATTAGGATAATAACTATTTCCTTGTCCAGACGTCAAGTAAAAACTTAAAATAAAGTAAAAGCTTCTACTACAGAGTAAGTTCTCATTTTTATGAAAGGTTGGTCAGAACCTTACTCGTCATAGAAATTTCAATCATAATAGCTGCTTATGATTATAATTTTGGAGTGAATCGAACAACAATTAGAAAGAAATTAGATTGTTATGAACGCTATTAAGGATAAAACCAACCACTGGATTAACTTCCCGCATCAAGCGGTGAAGATATAAATAGTGCTAAATGGAATTCAAAATTTGAAATATTTGCAATAGTGTGTGCATTGTATTGTACCCACATTAAAATAAAAAAGCCAGCACATTTTGGAGATAACTATGTAAATAGAGTAGAGATTCAATAAAGAAAATGATTCCTGAAGTCTTTTTATGAGTAACTCCTCGCGCATAATTTGTAGACGAGTAACGGCCGTTAGCATCGGCTGTTTTAAGGATTCCTTAAAGTTAAGGAGACCTTTAGGAATTTTTCGTGTGTAACCTGGTTAAACCACTGGTTATTAAAATCAATCCCCCATTTTTTTATGTGGCATCACTCCCACTCGTAACAAAGAGTTATCGCGAAAATTGAATTGTATAAGGCGGCAACGGTAGAACATTTAAATAGTTGTTATTGCGAGAGGCGTGACTGTGGATGAATTTCAATTTTTATTGTTTCCCATTTATTTTTTACTAAACTTTGAAAACCATATAAATATTTATTGTATAGCTCAGTGCACGAAGAACATTATAAAATAGAGTTTCCTGCAAATATTTGGATGGATCGCTATAATGAATTGGTATTTCGAATTAACGGTACTCATTGAATAGACTAGCTTAGAAGTTTCTCGAAAATAATTATTGTGTTTTTTCTTTTACAATAAAAAGCTTGGATTCTCAAATGAAGCGTTTTGCATTGGAGGGTTCAAAAATACCGTTCAAAATAAGGGTAGCTGTCTCAATGTCGGTTCAATTATATATGGTCATTTCCCATATGATTTATGATCAGCCTGGCCATTTCCACACAAGTGCTAAAACCGAAGAAACGCAGAAGGAAAGAAAAATAACTAAATACAAAAAATCTGGTACAAATTAAGTTACCGACTGTCTAACGTCAAGAATGTCAATATTACCGCTATTACTAACCCTCCGCCTGACCTCAGTTACCACAAGTCGCGAAAACGTTGCGGTAACTTAAAAATCGTAACTAGGTTGAACCGGGTTGCACGCGAAAAATTCCTATTTATTAATTTACTCTCGCACCGTAATGCACGAGCTCCTTATCTCTTTAAAAACCGCGCAATTTGTAGGCTTAAGGTAGCCTTAGGGAAAATATGACATATTTGACATGACATATGACAGACAAGATGACCAAAATTAAATCAAAGTATTTTTCTAGTTTGTTACAAAAAAAAAGTTACCAAATTCATTTTTGGAGATGATTGTAAATGTGACAAGCAACTTGGTTATCTATCTGTGTTAATGGGCAAAATATTTAGGCTGCAATCATCATCAAGGTCATTATAATGACCAAAAACTGTTTTTTCATTTAGCACTGACAGTAACAATTCATGGTTTCATCTCTTTCCATCACTATTGGAATGCCTCCGAAAGTTAGCAATATTTCTTTTCTCTCTTAAGCACAATGTTTTCTAACTTCCTTTTGAGGATGCATTGAACTGGATAGCAATCGTTTCCCACATTTCATTTTTTTCTTTAATAAAAACTGCACGAGTTTTTTTATTTGCAGCACGACTAGTTTTTTTATTCAATTTTCATTTTGTTTACTGCATAAACACAATAACACTAATAATTTTACAAATAATGTAACTTTTTGAGGTTATTTTCTTATGCTTTATTAACATTTGACTGATTTTTTTGTATTAATGACTAATTTTCCAAATACACGAAGTCCATTCAAAAGTTACCGCCCACCTTATATTTCCTTAAATAAAGCCGGAGCAAGTGTCAAAAAGTTAAGTTGACCTTATGTATTTAAGGAACCTTAATTAAGGCCTCCTTAAAATAAAGTCGGTGCAAACGGCCGGAAGTCGTAACTTGTCTAGGCGCTTTAACTCGGACGTTGATAATTGTGCTGTTTCTTCAGGTTCACTCTGCATTTTTTTTTCTTGGGTATATTTTGTACCACCTCTGTTGTAGCATCACAAATTGGTGAAAAATTCTCCACGAAATTTTTATTGGTACTAGAACTTTTTGCTCCAATATCAACACCACCTTGACAAAAACAGAATTTTCATCAGATTTCATAACACGAAATTGCTTTTCCCATTTAAGTAATTTTATTTATTTATTCCCAGAGGATTTCATATTATTAAGATTTTTTTTTCGTTGACCAACTGTTATCTCCTTTTCAGTATGTTGTATATATTAAATCAAATAAGTTATCCATATTTCAAATGTGGTCAAATGTTAATCATAAATGAAAAACCCTAAAATCATGTACTACAATAACATTTATTAAAATTTTTTTTCTTAAAGGCAACTAGTTTCGGTTAAATAACCATCTTCAGGCCTATAATAAATATGCATCGTGTTGTTTACCAATGATATAAAGTACAAGACCAACTTACCAAGAGATTACAAGAAAGTAAATGTTAAATAAAATTAATCATATTAAACTAGGGTGTGCTGCTACTAATTAAAGGAGGAGGTAGGGTAGTATTGAGGGAAAGGGGGGTACATGAAAAGGCAAATAATTAAACACAGGTGGGTAAAAACACTAATTTTAAAAAGTAATTAAAATAAAAATTGAGTGGTAAAGTGGGTTATGAACTTAATCACAAAGGGACGCCTTTTAGGGCGTTTAGAAAAAACAGGAAAAACGGTAAAATAGGAGAGTTTCTTGAAGGAAAACCTCCAATAAAGGAAAGGTGAAAAATAATTTCTTCTGTCAACCAAAAACGCGGTAACTGGCAAGAAAAGAGGTCCACCAGAGGACAAAATATAGGGTAGCGAACATTAAACGCTCCCTCGAGAACTCAAAAGACAATTTAGGTGCCAACCACATCAATTGGAAGTAGTAACTACAACTACAAAATGGCAGGTCACGCCGGAAATTTATTTGACAAATGACAGTTATTGGTATATTTAAAAAACAAAAGCGGGAAAAAGAGGGGCAGGAAGTTGAAGGGAGTGTAATGTGGAAAGTATATCAGTGCGAGAACTCACAAAAAAAAACGTTATATGAAATTACATACTTCAAAAAATTATTTTAACAATGTGATAAGTGGTGTATTAATAAGTAAAATTTAAAAAAAGGTTAAGTCAAAACTCAACAAAAAAGGGGTTGGTACTCTGAACACACTCAAACTAAGGGAAATTAGGTACAGGCCACGGTACGAAAAGAAGAAAAGAATTGTAAGTTGGTAACAGCTGACAAAATCTAGCCAAAAGAAGAAAAAGTCAGGTTATATTGAACAAGAACAAAAACAAAATAAAGAATTAAGAAATTTTTAATGTCTGGAAAAATTTTGAAAGTTGGAAGGAGGAAAATTGGAAAAAACGGGGGATGGTAAAGATTAAAATTAAAAAACCGGATAAGAAAGAAGTACAGAGCTAATAGGAGGAAAAGCGGGTTCAAAAAAGGAAATGGTTAAACTGTCCGGAAAGGAAAATGTGTTGTTCTTTCGGTCTTAGTTGTTCGTTCAAGCACAAAGTGTGTTCGTTTTGAAAACAGGAATGGATCTCTAACATTTCTAAAAGATTAATTATCCGTAGATGGAACGTTCATTAACTTTAACGGTTCTGTAACTAATAACAATGACGTTTAGATTGTGACAATTGTATAAGAAATCAACTAGTAAAATTTTATTCTAAACGTCATCGCCTTTACTTACTAAATCTTTAAAGTTAATGGACGTTCTATCTGCTGACAGTAAGTCTATAACTTTTTTGGCAGTTATGTAGTAAATGAGCGTCAGACAACGAGAAGGAGTGGTTATTTGCAATGATATGATTGGCGAATGAAGAAGGGGTATTAGTAATATCAGTGTTGTATATATATTTTTTTATTTTTATTCCACTACTTGTGGTAACATAGATTTGTTGACGACAAATAAGAAATATTTATTATATTTGCCAAAATAGCTCTACTATCGTTAATCACATTTTTTGGATAATAATCGTCATTAATGATGGTGGAAGACAATTTGTTTTCAAAAACTAAATAATCTTACCTAAGAAGACCACTTCATAACAGCCCGGAAATAAACAATTTCATTGACGCTTGAAGATCTTACATTTTTGTAGATAATCTAGATTTTTGACAGTATTTTAAATTGTTTTTGTTTTTTTACCTTCAATTTTTTTATATTTAAAAGAAAATTCCTTGTTTTCCAAAATTTAAAGATTCTTCCTCCTTAACAATATATTTTTTCGGGTACTTTTAGGATTATGTGTGGTGTGATACATGCCTTCAGCCCTTTAAAGGGTGCTTCCTATTTGTTAATGGAGTGCAGTTTGATCATTTTTCTTTTAGATTTTTTCTTCTAAAAATCATCCTTTTGTCTCATCTTCTATAATGGAATTCATATTCTTGTGATAATTTTTTCTTCTTGCTCTTTATTAATAATGTTAAGTCAAGCTTAAATACTTTAATTTAAATTTTCTGCGATGTATTTTCAGGCCTGATGATTACTTTTTAGCCGAAACTAATCGCCTTACCTCTTTTGTAATTATATTTTGTGGTACACGACTTTGTATTTTAGATCCTGATTTCTTTTTATTGGATATACCCTATATATAAATATTTATTTGTATATAAAAATGAGACAAGGTCATTCCTGGTTTTCCAAAATCTTTCTTTCTAATTTTGCATGATTTTTGTTCTCATAGAATTTCGAATGTTTTTCGTTTCATTTCTAGCTTTTTCACAGTTTATAAAAAGTCTTTCAGGAATTATAAAGTTTTATGAGATCTGATTTTTTTTTGGAATATTTTCAAAGCTGAAATATTTTTTATTATATTTTAAAATTATTCGCGGTTTTTAACATACGTTTTTTTAAGACATTTTCGAACGTCGCTTCGCCAATAGAAATTATTTAACATATGGAGAAATATTTTTTTTATACAATTTAAAATTTTTCAAAATATTTAACTTTCTTGAGATTTCTTTTTTCATTTTTCGATATATTTTGATATCTTTTCACATCGCGTTCTGTATTTTAGATTTCAGAATTTAAAATATTGATAATAAAATTCAGTTCAGTAAATCAGTGCTATTAAAATTAATAATATATCATAAAATAAGTGAAAAATTCTTGGTCGAAATATGAAGATTTAAAACATATTTATAATAATAATAAAAATAATTTATTAATTCTTACAGATTACAGTAAGAGTCACTTAAAAAATTATCATACACAAAATCAAAAAGTAAATTTGCTGATTATAGTTAAAGTTTTCTAATTGTCAAATTCAAATATCTGTATGAAAATGAAACTTTTGTTATTTGCAACGAAAATATTGGAAAATTAAAAATGAATTCTAACGAAGAAATTCCAGTGACGAAAAATTTAGAAATGTGTAATTTTTCACAGAAGTATTTAAGTTTTAAAATAAATCGCTGTAAGGCATATTTTATGGAAGTGTTTATTTCAGGGTTAGGATTCTCCAGTTATTTTATCAAACACTCTGTATATTCGAATCAGTATTATATAAAAAATTAAATACTTACATAAAACATTTTACATTACAGATACCTATAGGTACATTATTTATTGGACATCAATGAAACAAATATTAATAACTAAATTTCAATAAGTAAATAATTTTTTTCACCACCACCGTATATCAATTTCCGATAGAAAGTGCTGTTTGGAAAATATTCGCAAACATAACATTACCGCTTTTGTTGATATAAATAATGAAATCATAACAAAAATGTTTGTCAATCTTTTAATAAAACAAAAGTGGTTAGCATATAAAATATTAAATGACAAAATAACAGACAACCAGATATGGTGGGCGTAGTAATTCATTTGTCAAGCAGCACATTTTGATTTGTCAAGTCAACGTATATGTATTACATTATAGTCTTGTTAAATTTCCGAAAAATACAAACATTTTTTTGTTACAAATTCAAAGGATCAGTCCTACTGTATATCGGTTCTTTTTTATAGCTTTTATGGTCCCATTATAAAATTAATTATTCTGTTCATGTAAAAAGCTGTAAATAAATAATTATAATTATTATATTTTTATATAAAAGAAACAAAAAAATATAGGATTATTGACCACAAAAATTTATGGATTGATTTAAATTAGGTTCAACGAAAATCATGAAAATTCGTTACAATAAAATATATAACAAAATCCAACTACCAAATTTGCATAATAAAATAAAATAATTGTGAAACGGGTCAGAAACAAAATATCATTGTGTAAGCAATTAAACAAAAAAATTGCACAAGTAATTCGCATCGAAATATACAAGAATATAGACCGAGGTCATAATAAAATAAACTTTAAATCAACACATCATATAAGCAAAACATAACAAAACAATATTTGTCAAAAAGTCGCCATTGACAAGTTACACTGAAAAACTTTAAAACAATACTGAAAAATAAATCATTAATATTGTAGAATTTTAAATAAATTAGTTAATATCCTTAACAAATTTATAAAAAAAATAAACAGGAACGTTACAATACAATAATTAATGTAGGGCTCAGCACACTGAGTCCCGCCATACATCACATCTCCAAATTCACTTCTGTTGCCAACACATTTCAAGATTATTGACAGTCTTAAAGGCGCAATCATGATGCCAAAAATAGGTAAAGATCACACTTTTCCACAAAATTATATACCAATATGAGTAAAATAGTCGAAAGAGTAATTTTAAAACGCTTAAAGGATGAAACAGACACCCTAAATGCCATCAATTGGTTGAGTTTGTAATCCAAGGGATCAATCAGAAACAGTCGACAGGAGCTGTATTTCTATATGTCTTCGACAGACTCTGGCACTCATATACAAAATGATGGAGATCGGGTATACGAAGACTTTCTTCAAATTAATACACTGATTCTTCAGAGTCAAGATTGGACATATTCTATCTAAATATGGAAAACTGGAAGCAGGAGTACCCCAAGGAACAGTACTAAGATTGGACATATTCTATCTAAATATGGAAAACTGGAAGCAGGAGTACCCCAAGGAACAGTACTATCTCCACAACTGTATAATATTTTCACCGCGGATATACCCCGATCGTCATATACAATATGCTCAGCGTGAAATGCTTGGCCTTACCTAGTAATTACAAAAACAACTTAACGAACTTGAAAATTTGTTTATAAATTGGAAAATTGCGATCAACGCTGATAAAACAAAAGCAATATTACTCAAAAAGCGGAAACACACCCCGGATGATCAACCAAATCTATTCAGCACTGATATTAAGAAACAAGCGAGAGCTCGCTTAGCCCCCTCATAGGTAGGAGAAGCAAACTAGACATCGGGACATCTATTCTGTATTGATGTGAAAGTTTGTTCTTATGAGAAAGTGGGCGGAGTTCTTTTGAAAACCAGAATAGTGTATTCTATAACTATTCAATCACTCACTTCACGCAAAAATTTGGGGAACTTACTTCTCTGGTAAATTGTAGGAGAACCGGGTCACTGAAGTGTAACTCGCCCGTTTCCTACTTTGTGCATGTCAAACCGTCGCTGTCATTTTATTTGTTGTCTGTCTTTAGTTTTTTCTACTCGTTTAATTGCAAAATAAATAAATTGATATTGCTGATCTATTAATTATTAATGAAGTAGTAAGAGAACTTTACAAAGCTGAAGAAGCTGATCACAAAGGGTGACAACTGTTATCTAGAACCAATCCCTTCAATTTACCAAATGGGGCATTTATAAAAAGATTTATGGTTGCTCAATACGTTATTAATCTTGTCACTCCATTTATGCGAGTCCCACAACAGTCTGGAATAACAATTGAGGATGAATTAAATGCAATGCAATTAATTCCCATGCTTTTCTGGCATCTTTTTTTTGTAAATTTTTAATTTCCCACTTAAAAAAATTGACAGTTTGTGCATCTATTGCGGTAATAAGTTTTTTTGCGCTCCGTTCGTTGACAACAGATATTTTAAGTTGACTGATGACTTAAGATCTACATTTTGCGACTCTTCTATTGTTTAAAATATAGGATAAACATTGGCAACTCTGCGAAGATCATAGCACATCACCGCAGGCTCACTGTCATTGTAGAATAGCGTTTTTACATTACCTAAGAAGGGAATATCATGTGAGCGTATTCCCCTCACTGCAAATGCTCACATTCACTGAAATTACAGAATAGCTACCCTGAACTAAACTGTGATTGATAGATGCGATTATTATTATTTCCTTCCTCGCGTGGGGCCAAACGTGAAAAACAGAGGAAAACCAAGAAAGTCAGCAAAATATCTGTTTATGAACGGCTACAAACCTACCTTGGTATGTAACCACTTCTTTAAACGCTTTGAATAACCGGACTGAACGGATATTTGGCAACCTGAGGACACACTCAAATATAGAGCTCAGGGAGCTCCTGGATTACGAAAATGAAAACAATAGATAACACCCGAGGCCGAAGACAAACCCTTTCCTTTTCTCGATTTCTGAACCTATACTCTATGTTAGTGAAAAAAGCCCATAAGCAACGTTACAGGCAACAAAAGGAGTAGCCGTCCACCAAAAAAAATTCGCTCCGCCAAAAAATATTCTTTTTTTCAGAAATCGACAAACAAGTGGGATTCGTCCAGGACTTAACCTCATTATTTGTAATTTGTTTAAGTTTTCAGGTGAAAAGTACAGTGACAGACAACAAATAAGTCCATCCACGCGACAGGACAAAGAGGGATAAAGACTTGGTCGAACCTAGACGGCTTGAAAGATAAAACGCCAGGAATCCACCAAGACCAGATGGCAGGAACTATTGCAGGCGCATGACGGGGAGGTACCCGTGGGTTAGTAACGAGATTCTACATCAATTTCACTGATGAACGATCCTTTTTTCCCAGTCTCAATGAAAGAATGGATGGAGTCGAAAGGATGGATGGAGTCTTAAAGGACAACCTAAGAATAGGCAACATCTCTTACATCAAAAAATAATCATTTACAAAGGGCAAACGTTAGTAACAGGAACGAGAGAGATTCTACATCAATTTTACTGATGAACGATCCTTTTTTCCCGGGCTCAATGAAAGAATGGATGGAGTCGAAATGATGGATGGAGTCTTCAAGGACAACCTAAGAATAGGCAATATCTCTTACATCAAAAAATAATCATTCAAAAAGGGCAAACGTTAGTAACAGGAACGAGAGAGATTCTACATCAATTTTACTGATGAACGATCCTTTTTTCCCGGGCTCAATGAAAGAATGGATGGAGTCGAAATGATGGATGGAGTCTTCAAGGACAACCTAAGAATAAGCAATAGCTCTTACATCAAAAAATAATCATTCAAAAATGGCAAACGTTAGTAACAGGAACGAGTGAGATTCTACATCAATTTTACTGATGAACGATCCTTTTTTCCCAGGCTCAATGAAAGAATGGATGGAGTCTTCAAGGACAACCTAAGAATAGGCAATATCTATTACATCAAAAAATAATCATTCAAAAAGGCAAACAACTTTTGCCTCTCCCAAAGATTGAAATTTTTGTAATAATTAATTGTTGTAGCTTGCGATTATTATTAGTAGTTTTTTGTGACTAGAATTGAATTTATTTAGATAATTAACAGGAAAAGTTGAAATTTTACTTTGACAACTAATAATAGAAAATTAGTTCAAAAGTAAAAGACTAGATAATGATTTCTATTATTTAGCGCCAAGTTCGTGATTAAACCAAAGGTGATGAATTTACAGATGGAATATTTTCAAATTCCTCAATGTCTAAATTATCAGGATGTGACTGCAGTACCAGATCATTTTCAGAAGCTTTCCTTATATAATTAACTTTAGATGTGGTTAAATAACTGGTCTTTCCAAGGTCATTGACAATGAACTAATATCCTGTGTTTGGTGAATTTACTGATTTTTTGAGGTCTTATAATTATTTCATTTACAAAGAACTAAAAATGACATTGGAGAGTTATGTTGGCTAATTATTTTGTCCTGAGAACATTGATTATTGATATGACCATAGACCATTTACATTTTCACTTGGTCTTAATGGTTCAAGATCTTTAGTATCTTGGTTAAAATACTTGTAATTTTACATTTGCCTGTACTTTTCAGTTACATTTGAGTTCATTTCTTGCATTAGTAGACCGGCTGAAACTGGTACTTTGGTTTTACATAATCTGGTCATTAATAATTGAGATTGAGCTAGCTCAATATGCTTAAGTGGACTGTTTATATATTCAATTAATGAGACATATATACCTTTATTCTTGTCTAGAGATTTATTTCATTATTTTTCCCGAATCCTACATCCCATTTGACCTAGGATAATAAGGACTTATTGTTGTAATTGAAAAATTTCATTCTGATGAAAATTTTTTTAAATCTTGATTAAGAAACAGAATACGACAAATTAAATAATCTGGAGAACCAAACCGCGAAACTTCTATGGCTGTTTTATTTTTAAACACTGGCAGCTCAAGCCAATTAGAATACGAGTCTTAAAACACAATACTTATTTTGTTCCATAAGAAAAAATATCGACTCCTATTCTCTCCCAAGAATATATGGTAAATAAAATGACAGAAAGGCCTCTCCTATTAAAACTAGATTCTGGTAATAAAAGTATTTAATCGGATCAAATCTGTTTGCAAATAGCAATATGGTTACAGAGAAGATATTGCCATTGTGATCATTGAATTTTAGCAACATGTTCTGTCAATTTTTAATAGATCTTGTTATTTCATCTTGCTATTTTAGCAACATCATTTTAGTACTTTCTGTATCATAAAAAGGTAAAATATGGCAGTGAATCCATTGTTTTCACAATCATTTTTTGTAGCTGAAAAAAAGGGACCAATTTTATTTTCGTCATAACTCGCTGTGTTTTGATGCTACAGGACTATTATATGAATCAAAAATAAAGGTGTTTTCAAGCACTTTAAAAAAGGTTTTACGGGTTTTCCCCGAAAAATACATTGGTTTTTGTATTTGGTGTACAGACACCATAAACCCAACAATTTTTTGGTTTTTTATAAGCTACATTTTTAATCAGAATATTTTTTCGATAAAATACGTATGAGTTATTCGCGAAAAACCGTCTGAAAATGAGTTTTTTGTGTTGAAAAAATGACATCACTTGCGAGTAAGTCGAAAAGTAGTGACTTTCTGAAAAAAATTTATAAAATAAAAGGTAAGAGGTGACACTATGAAGATCGGGGAACTTTGTTCTTGAAAGCCTCCTCCTAATAAACTCTCTTTGAGGCGTTAATCCGGGAGGTGGTCGAAAAGGGAGCGGGGGATCAAGTACTGACTCGGTGCAAAATTCCCCACACTCGGGCTCATAGAAATGGATGGATGCGACTTATGTTCAAAAACTTATTATTATGGTTAGTTGTGATACAAATGATAGTGAGACTGAAAGACAGACTTAAATCTTGTTAGTATTGTATATGCATATGTTGCAGTTATCTTATTGGTTAATAAGTTCATTTAATGTTAGTTTTTATTAATCAGAAATTGA
This sequence comes from Neocrepidodera transversa, assembly GCA_963243735.1. NCBI lineage: Eukaryota > Metazoa > Arthropoda > Insecta > Coleoptera > Chrysomelidae > Neocrepidodera > Neocrepidodera transversa. The sequence continues at coordinate 12,536,590 of OY725340.1, read as the reverse complement.
TTCATTAGACCTCATTTTTTTACTCTAATATAAATATTTTCCCAATTCGTATCCAATTCACTCCAATTCACCTAGATTTAATGGATGAGTTTTACTCGAAATAATAATTGGGTTCATTTCCAAAAAAATAGCATCAATTCTATTTGGTTTTCAGTGGTCTTCTTATTTCGAGACATGATTGATTGACTACATAATAAACAAGTCCAAGTCAGAATTGTCAGATCAAAAATTCACTGTTTTGATAACCATATTGTTATCCCAGAATTGAAAACCAATCTTGCTATAACGTCCGAACAGAATACATAATTGTATAGTCATATTGTTAAATTTTATAACTATATGGTTCATTCTGCAATGTTTTAACAAGATGCAAACAGAATCGACCTGAATGACTCTCTAAGCCGCCAATAGTGAGATAAGTCAAGTGGTACTTGTTTTTTGGAAGAAGGTCAACCATTTTTACGCATATTAATTACTTTTGACAATACACACTGAGAAGCACTCTGAAACTGTTTGGTTATGGACCAAATTATGAAAAACATAATCAAACTTAGTTTCATTTTGTTCGTCATTTATGGTAGATCAAAAATTTAGGCTTAATGTGTCAGCAATAAACAATAATTTGACTGGTACTTATGTAATTTTTAGATCATAATTTAAAACTGATAGTAACATTCTTTGCAGTCTTTTAGGTGCTTTATTTACATCTTTTTTAACGATATTTTCTAATGGCTATAAAGATCTGATCAAATTATTACATCATTGTGAGCATAGATAATTTTTTAACATTAACAGCCAGTTCCATAATCAAATTAAAGCATCCTTTAACTTTAAAAGTGTACTTTACAGTAGCATTTTTAAAGGTAATTTTACGCAAAAGTCGATTGAATGGTTTTGAAATTTGGGAAAAATGTGTACTTTTAGTTGGTACCATTTGCGGCATTCTATTGAACCTCGAGGTGACTGCCACCCTGGTTCAAGCCATTTCCTGTAACATTTCTAGCATAAAGCCACAATTCATAAGCAGTAATATTTCGGTTCAACGATATTTCGACCCAGCGATGTTTCGATGCAGCAATATTTTGGTACAACAATATTGCGATCCCACAAATATATACTTACTAACCACACGTGTTAAACTTACAAAAACACCAGCAATATTAGATTACATGGTATATCACAAATTCTTCGCAAACAAGCAAAATCTAATTTCACGTGTAGTGTTTTTCAAGTATGGCAATATATAAATATTTCGAAAAAGCTTCGTTTACCAAAAGAATGTTTTAATTTTATTATAGAATAATAAAGCTCTTTTCATAAAGGAACCTTTTGATGATATGAATGGAACCGGCTAACTGTAATATTTCATTTCGATTTGTGAATATTTTTGACTGTACTATTATAACACTTTAAATGCTTCATTAAAGTTTTATAAAAAGCTAAAAATAGGTTGAGATAGTGAATTACAACTGTAAGTAATTATTAGTATTGATTAGCTATGTTCTAATTTAATATTTTTTATTATATTTTATCTACTATTGTTATTTTTGTTGAATAAAAAAATTTTAAAACAAAAGTATATTTTGTTTGTCTCGTTTCAGGTAAATAATAGTAGATTAAATATTTTTGTTTAAATTGAAATTTCATTGTTAAAATAAAATACGTAGTTTATTTTTATAGCCACTATGTTGTTAAAGTTGATTAAGTAGTGTAATAGACAATGTCTAACAAAGGAAGAAAATTTTAGAGAATTTTATACCAAGTAGTAAATTTTTTTAAGAAATGTTTTCCCTAGATTAAATATATCAAAAAATGATGAATTTTTTCCAAAACCACAATTTCTCACTTATATAACCTTGATAGATCGGTTGCCGGCACTTACACGGCAACATAACTTCAAAGCAGCGATCTTAGATAACACTAGAGTCGCGCTGAAATTTATATAATGAATTAAAACATTTTCGGCTTTTTTACATCGAATTAGGCAATAAAAACTTAATACTTATCTGTGACCTAATACATTTCTAGCTACTGCAAAATAAATAGTTTAATATTCGAGTGGGTATTTGCTTTTATAAAATAATTAAGTCGCGACACTTCTCCCTGTTCCAATGTTGCTTACCGCTACTATAACAATTATTACTGTACACGGATTTTTTATTTTCTCTAATATTGCAATTGAAACTTAACATAATAGTGAATTAAATTCCTGATTCCAAATATAGAACTTGGATTTACAAGTATAGAAAGTCAAGTTAACTTTAATAAAGAAAATACATATTTGTTAAAAAAGGTTTGATATATTAGATGCTTTATTATCGAAACTCATATGGATGGTAAATATATACAATTAAGGAATGGATTTTATGCAAATGCAAGTCTGAGATCCAATTGCTACCAGCTCTAGTTTCCTCCCCTACATTCCTTCAGAGTGAGATAACGAGATACGATTGATCTGTGCATAAAGGTGAGGATCCAATCGATGGAAGAGTAATCGCTTCCCGTAGGATTTTTTGATTGAAACATCTATCTACAAAGTGTTTCGTATCAAATGGCGAGATAATTATTTAATAGGAAACAGAAAGTAATCGAACTTGATATAAAATTTGTTTTTATATATTTAATCCATAATTGTAGATTTGTTGTTCAATTGAAGTGAGAGGTATGCCGTATATTAGAGTGAGAACGTTAAAAACAGAATGTGAAATATTATTTTAAAGTAAAATAGTGTTTGAGGAGGATATAAAGTAGTCATTTGAAATTTGCAAAATGATTTTTTTAAATTTTTAATTAATAAAAAATAACAAAATTAAAAAAAAAGCTAATTTTAAACAAATTTACTTTAATTTTTGGTAAATATTTGTAATACAAATTGTCGAACTATGTATAATTTAAAAAATAGAAAAAGAAAATTTTACATTCATTAAAAAATAACTGCCCAGCGTTTAAAATAAGAAATAAGAATCGCAAATCGTCATTTTTAAAACCAATAATTTTTTTAAAAATCAAAAATCGATTTTGAACATTGTGAATTTTTTTTAAAATACATTTTTCGGTATCTTTATTTGACTTGCTGGGGCAATGCTCTTAAGTATAAAATTTTGATATTTTGACCATACCCGGATTTTAACGGATCTTTCCGTTTTGAGCTCACCTGAATGTCTGTCTGTGTGTGTGTGTGTGTGTGTGTGTGTGTGAACACGATAGCGACTAAACGGCTGAACCGATTTAGATGAAATTTTATATACATATTTAGGGTAGCAAGGAGACGACCTGTTAGATTTTGGAGTTAATCGGACAACCGGAAGTGACAGTTGCTATAAGTGATGACGTCATTACTAAACAAGATGGCAATACAGTTTTACACATATATTTTTTATACGTTATAAATTTCAAATGACTAATATTTTCAAAAACTTTTGCCATTGTTGCCAGATTTATCAAAAAGTCATTTCTTTTCATATAATGCATTTTTATGAAAAATTACAGGATATGAAAGTTGTAGAACATAAAATTTTCTACACATTTTGTCTTTACTTTTTTTCGAGTTCCGCATACTTTGTTTCGCCGCTAGTTTTTATTTTAATTTTTAAGCAATTTTTATCATTAAATTATTATTTTTTAGTTAAATTTTAATATTAAAATTTTAAAAAAATATCTTTAAATTTGTAATAATTAATTTTATTATTATAATTTTTTTCAAAATTTTATTACAAAAATTGTAATTTTTTTTTTAAAATTGGCAGAAACATTTAAAATTATATTACGATTTTAAACCAAATTGAATAACTTCTACAATATTAAAGTTATTGAACTGGGATTTGCACCATTGTAAAGATAATATAAAACTATAAATTTAAAATGTATTTTAGTTTCTTAGAATTTAGAATTGTTGTTATTATAGCCAAAATAAAGAATTTTTTTTAAATTTTTTGTAATTTCGTTTTATCAATAAGTATAAAATAAATGATAAAAGTAAATAGCATATCCGAAAAGGATCCAAAAGTACTATGTGTATAAATTATTTCATAATTTTAACATAGTATTTGTAAAAGTAATAGCAAAAAAAGAAAAAAGTTAAAACAATTCAATGAATTTTTGACAAAAAATTTGATTTTTTTAAAGTTTTTTAAACTAACTTTATCAATGCATTTTCATTTTGATCCAGAAAACCTAAAAAAAAGGTCTGTTTCCCATTGTGAAAAAAATTGAATGAGATATTAATTATTTATTGATTTTAAAATTATTCAAAAAAGGTTTTATTTCTTTTAAGGTTAATATTAATATTAAAAAAATTATAAAATACCATTAAATTTGTAGTAAAAAACTCTATAATTGTGATTTTTTTTTCAAAATTCTATTAAAAAATTGTCGAATTCATAATTTTTTTTTTTAAATTTAATATAAGTTTAAAAAAAAATTGAATTACTTTAAAAATATTAAAGATATTAAAATGGGATTTATACCATTCGATAGGTAATATAAAACTCTAAATTTAGAAAATAATTTAGTCTCTTCGAATTTAATATTGTAATTATTATAACCAAAATAAAACAAAAATTAAATTTTTTTGTCATTTTGTTTTATAGAAAATGGTAAAACAAATGAAAAAAGTAAATAGTATATCTGGAAGGGATCAAAAAGTACATTATGTGTGAAATATTTCATAATTGTAAAATAATACTTGTAGAAATTATACAAAATTATAAAAAATTTAGTTTTTTTTTTTAATTTTTGTAAACTAATTTTATTAATGTATTTTGATGCAAAAAAAACTAAAATAATCAATTAAACAATTACTTTACTAGGAGTGTTCGGAAAGTTGGGTGGGATAACCCCCTCATTTTTATGGATTGTGTTCTTACTTCAGTTAAGGTACGAAACAAAAAATGGAGATTATAAGTAGATCAACATTTTAAATTACGACTTTTACCCTACTTCTTAACAGAGTGGATTCCTTAAATTAATTTTAGGCCAAGGTGACACTACCATAACTTTATGACATTCATGTAAATCGTTTAACTACATTTCGTGTTTTTATAGCGATAATTTTATACACATTTGGATTAGAATTTAATTTGTTAAGAATGTTCGTGCTACATTCTTTAAATAAGATTAGTGAGACAAGTTAATAACGTTTTTTTGTGTATAATTCGAGTGAAATAATTATTTATTATTATAAAAACTTTTCGAATTGTGACAGAAAAAAAATTGAAAATCTTACATCATTATTGCGAAATCTTTGATAATGAAGAACTTATATTGTTAAAAATCAGTGATGCAAATATACTGCATAATCGTTTATAACCTTTATAATACCACCTTGAAAAAACTGATTTTATTCATAGATATAAATGAATGGTTACAGGATGCTATTATAATATGGAAGCATTATTTGGTCTGATTATAAATAATACGGATAGAAGTAGTGATTGATTATTTAGAACAGGAAATGTGGAGTTGGAACGAATAATTTATTTATATAGTGGAGATTTTTTTACCACTATTTATTTATTTTACTTATTAATGCATATAAATAATAAAACTCAAATAATGTATCAGTATTGGCATTGATGTTATTAATTTTTAACAACCAGCGTCACTATCGGCATTAGGCCGAAAAACACGTTTCAAACATCATTAAAAATATCATGAAATTGTCACAATTTTATAATTTCAGAACCTTTCTCGTACAAGCGATGGCATAATATTTAAAAAATTGTTGACTAAATGAAAATTTGTAGATAAGTTACAAAAAATATTAAAGAAATGTGTCTGTAAAAAAATTAACCTGTTGGTGGTTGAAACCACCCATCAATGTTTGTATCTGATTAAATGGTAGGGTGGGCTTTGCGAACTGAGGTATTTGCGAACATATACCTGGCATACCCTCGGTCAGTTTATGGGGACCGTGGGGTTTGCGAACACTGCAAGTAATTTTTTAATTAATTTAACTTTGTGTCGGCTTTATTCTTGTATTTTAATAAAACAGCAAAATATTGAAGATTAATAAAACAGCAAAATATTGAAGATTTATTAGTGTTAAAATTATAAAAACAATTCAGTAAATGTTATTTTTTCACACAAAACATTTTTCTGTAAAAAAATTAACCTCTTGGAGGCTGAAACCACCCATCATTGTTCATACCCTAATTTCTTGCTAAATGGTGGCGTGGGCTTTGCGAACCGTGGGATTTGCGAACATATACCTGGCATATCCTCGGTCAGTTTATGGGGACCGTGGGGTTTGCGAACACTGCAAGTAATTTTTTTATTAATTTAAATTTGTGTCGGCTTTATTTTTGTATTTTAATAAAACAGCAAATTATTGAAGATTAATAAAACAGCAAAATATTGAAGATTTATTAGTGTTGAAATTATAAAAACAATTCAGTAAATGTTATTTTTTCACACAAAACATTTATCTGTAAAAAAATTAACCTCTTGGGGGCTGAAACCACCCATCATTGTTTATACCCTAATTTCTTGCCAAATGGTGGCGTGGGCTTTGCGAACCGTGGGATTTGTGAATATATACCTGGCATACACTCGGCCAGTTTAAGGGGACCGTGGGGTTTGCGAACACTGCAAGTAATTTTTTTATTAATTTAAATTTGTGTCGGCTTTATTTTTGTATTTTAATGAAACAGCAAAATATTGAAGATTAATAAAACAGCAAAATATTGCAGATTTATTAGTGTTAAAATTATAAAAACAATTCAGTAAATGTTATTTTTTCACACAAAACATTTATCTGTAAAAAAATTAACCTCTTGGGGGTTGAAACCACCATCATTGTTTATACGATAATTTCTTGCTAAATGGTGTCGTGGGCTTTGCGAACCGTGGGATTTGCGAACATATACCTGGCATACACTCGGTCAGTTTATGGGGACCGTGGGGTTTGCGAACACTGCAAGTAATTTTTTTATTAATTTAAATTTGTGTCGGCTTTATTTTTGTATTTTAATAAAACAGCAAAATATTGAAGATTAATAAAACAGCAAAATATTGAAGATTTATTAGTGTTAAAATTATAAAAATAATTCAGTTAATGTTATATTTCAGTTATTTTTTCACACAAAATTTTTGTCTGTAAAAAAATTAACCTCTGGGGGGTTGAAACCACCCATCAATGTTTAAACCCTAATTTCTTGCTAAATGGTGGCGTGGGCTTTGCGAACCGTGGGATTTGTGAACATATACCTGGCATACACTCGGTCAGTTTATGGGGACCGTGGGGTTTGCGAACACTGCAAGTAATTTTTTTTATTAATTTAAATTTTTGTCGGCTTTATTCTTGTATTTTAATAAAACAGCAAAATACTGAAGATTAATAAAACAGCAAAATATTGAAGATTTATTAGTGTTTAAATTATAAAAATAATTCAGTAAATGTTATACTTCAGTTATTTTTTCACACAAAACATTTATCTGTAAAAAAATTAACCTCTTGGGGGGCTGAAACCACCCATCATTGTTTATACCCTAATTTCTTGCTAAATGGTGGCGTGGGCTTTGCGATCCGTGGGATTTGCGAACATATACCTGGCATACACTCGGTCAGTTTATGGGGACCGTGGGGTTTGCGAACACTGCAAGTAATTTTTTTATTAATTTAAATTTGTGTCGGCTTTATTTTTATATTTTAATAAAACAGCAAAATACTGAAGATTAATAAAACAGCAAAATATTGAAGATTTATTAGTGTTAAAATTATAAAAATAATTCAGTTAATGTTATATTTCAGTCATTTTTTCACACAAAATTTTTGTCTGTAAAAAATTAACCTCTTAGGGGTTGAAACCACCCATCAATGTTTGTACCCTTAATATATTGCTAAATGGTGGGCTGTGCGAACATGGGCTCTGCGAACTGTATGATTTGCGAACATATATCTGGTATATCCTCGGTCAGTTTATGGGGACTGTGGGGTTTGCGAACACTGCAGGTAATTATTTTATTAAAATAAATTTGTGTCGGTTTACTTTTGTACAATTACCGAGATTTACATTTTGGAAAAATCCTGCACACTATGACTCCCACCCCCATGCTTGTTTATCTCATGAAAAAGGCTGGTACAAAGTAACAAACCGACGGCCATTATTGGCAATTATTGCTCTTTTGGGGTCTCAGAAATACCTCTTTTTTATTATATTGTTTGTACGGACAACCCTATTGAGTTACTGCCAGATCAGTAACAGCGATGTAACCCGTATTTCAGGCTGAATACTCGTTGAATCATAATGTAGAAATATATAATGCGATTGACACAGTACGCGCCTGCGTAACATTGACAATATATTTTAGACTTTATGTATATATTTTTGAATACTGTTTTTAAGGACAAAAAAAGTTTTAATAAACGCTAAAAATAATATAACGGTAAGTTAATTCATATAAAATTAATCGTTTTATTCATTAATGTAGGGAAAATTTATAATTCAATAATTATTTATTGCCGAAAAACGTCAAAAAATGCATTTAGAAGGTTGCGGTCCCTTTTGCCCCACTAACGCCCTCTTAATTTGCAAACATTTTCGATTACATAATACTACTTATTTTCTATCACACCGCTCATAAACATAGGGGAGGGTGGGCTACCTGCAAACCTTTTTTTCGTATAGGAGCCATATCTTATGGATTTTTAAAAATCAAATCATGTCACCTCTTCCCCAATTTGTTACGAACCATAATCAAATAACAGAGGGTTCAAAAGCCATAAACACATTTTGATTTTTGAATTTTTTTGTAAACTTACATTTTGTCTCAAGCTGGCCTATGCTATGGGAAACCTTGAAACATGACAAGGTGTACCTTGAGACATTCTAATAATCATTACAAATGCAATCATACATAGGGGTCTATTCTTTAACATTTTAGTTAATTTCAACCGCCATACAGAATATAAAATGGAAAATAACCTAGGGTTAATTTTAACCAAATTTTTACTGAATAGACCCCTATTCCTTTTTTTAGAAATTCTATAAAAATAAATAAAATTAGCCAGTATACATTTATCGAATTTCAATGTTATCAAAATTGATACCAAATGATATGTAGAACTGTTGTCGTTTGATGCCCCCGCAGTTCATTAAAGGTATGGCAAAACAAATTTAATATCTTTTTTTTAAATTAAAGCAATATCTTCCATCAGGGGAAATACGAAAGAGTTTTTGACTTTAACACTATGAATCTTGTATTCTAATTATTTTTCCTTACATAGAACACAGCTTGTATATCATTAAATTCTACCAATACGTAAGAGATTATATCATGCTGATCTTGGTATTTCTCAAACTCAAATTCATTAACTGACTTTGTATCTGATGAGTCTGAAAGAAATGATACATTCTCAGAATCAGAATATAGCACTTGATGATTTTTTATTGAAACCAATTGTTTTTTGTTCAAACCAATTGTTGTTTAGTTCCTTGCAGGGATGCCTTTCGCTTCTTTTCTTGTTCTTTCTCCTCTATTTCCAACTTTTCAAGCGTATCAGTTGCATCTTGGTTCTACCATTTTTCCTTGGCTTCTTCGATTTCCTTGGTAGGGCTTGTGGATACCCGAACAATTGTTCTGGGCTTTTAAAACCATGTATTTCCTCTTGATCAGTTTCATTAGGTGGTAAAAGCTCCCTACCGCACACATTTTTTGAAAAATCGTAACAGGTAATCCGGATCTCCGCATCATCTATTGTGCTATTATAGTAAGCTTTGAACGGGGCAAATACGGAAACGTCCAAAGGCTGTAGCTTGTTAGAACAGTATGTTAGCATGATAACTCTGTTGTCTTTTGCTAAATTTAAAGTTTAAAAAGCAATAAAATAGCCCTAAACCTGGGTGAAATTTCAAGAAAAATAAAATGCACACCTAACGCACTAATTATATCTGTTGTTACTAATACAACCACTTGTTAACTTTATTGATTGCATCACTCCTTTTGGAGCTAAAATTTTGGCAGACATTTGGTTTTCGAAGTTTCGTCAAGGTTAAAAATCCGTGTGCCCTCAGCAAATCTATTAAAACGATTTACAAGTTATTGAAAAAAAGGTCAACATTGTGACAAATAAAAGATGTAACTCTTGACAAGCTACAGCCTTCGGGTTATCGAATGCTTTGATCTCTGGATGCCTCTTAACAAACCCTTGTAACCAATCGAGTCCAGAACTTTGTTTTTTTTTCGTGTTTCAGGCATATCAATATTATTATGTACACAAAGTTCATACGCCAGTTTCCTTACTTCTTTGTAGATTTTCCACATTTTGCTACATTCTGTAACATATTTTACCAGTATTAGCTCTTGATCATCATTAAAAACTCTTCTAGTATCGTATTTAGGCTTAAAAGAACAATTCTGTGAGAGTATTTTCTTTTATTTTCTTAACATAACGCGCTAATGTTTATTATTTCACACCATGCTTATCCGCTGCTTTTCTGAGACTTAATTTTTTTCTATAACATCTTTCACGGCGAGTTGAATAATCTTTTATCGGATTTACGCTTTCTTCCTCGAGATATCCTAAATAAAAGAGATTATATAGATTTAGAACCAAAATCTCATCATTATGATATGGAATTTAAAAAATATATTGAATATAATGAATATTATGGGCTTCCTTAAGGCATGCTTCATCGTGGCCTAAAAGAACTATGTCAAGGTGGCCCAATAAGCAATGTAAAATATGGAATCCGATAATTTCACAAAAACCGACAAATAGGGAAGCTATAACCTAATAATGTATTGAAACAAAATCCATTTGATCGACTGCGCCATTTAAATTTATAATATAGTGATTTTCTGGTATACTTACATTATGTCAAAACTAAGCAGTAAAAAAAATTACCTGATTTTAAATATATTTTCCAAATAAAAAAATCTAACAAAAACAAACGTCGTCTGCAACAACTGGAGATCATTCTGTTGGTTAATTGCCACTGGACGAAGATGTTTATTTAGCGCTTAATTTAAAAATCCAAACATTGGAGTTTTAAATTAATAAACTGTATTTCGTCACTTTGACGTTTTATTTTTTGCTTCTGGAACAAAAAAGAGCAATTGCACTAGTTTACACTGCTGGTCATTCCATCAGTTCGAGTTTGGACATTTTTATTTTTCTTAATTTAATTAATATAGGCAAGAAACAACTTGAGATTTGATGCCTGTAGTTTATTGAAAGATTTAAATAACACATGTTAACAAATTAGCATCTGTTAAAGAAAATAATAAGGCGATAAATAATAGATATAGGCGTCAAAATGTTTTACACAAACTTCTAAATTTAGATTAGCAAAGCATAATAATATAACCATAAATTTTGATGATAATTAAGTAACATTTCGTAACCCACACGAGGTATTTCTTCTTCTGAAGGTTAATTTAAAATAAGCTGGATTGTATAATTAATTATTTTATTAGTGTGTAATAGCTTTAATTAAGTAAAAAATAAAGTCTGATTTATAATAATTTCATTTTTATTCTAAACCATGAAAATTATTATATGAAAAAAAAATTGTGAAAATTTCTTGTGTCATAGTATATCTGTCGATGTTTCTAATACGGGTCTACGGTATTTCAGGGACGTTGGAGCTTTCAAAAGATCTTTTGTCTGGGCTCGTTCAAGTGTAATCGAATAGTTTTATATTGTGAAAAGGTTGTCGATCTCGGGTTTTTATTTTTTTATGTTCAAGTGAACTGTAAAAAATTCATTCAAGAAAAAGGGGACCAAGTACATAAAATATTTTTAATACTCCTTTGATCTAAGAAATTGGGATCATCCAGGGAATGGAAATTAAGATTTTAGTTTTGGTTTGATTGAAAAATGATCTATTGGTTCTTTGTAGTCCTACATAACAGAGAATTTTGTTATAAATATCATTTATATGTTTAAGATGACAAACTTCAAGATGAGATCGAGGACATTTATGCGAATTCAAATTACCCCCTACATATAACATTAAATCATTCGTGAAAACTCAAACCTCCATTTTAAATAAATTATATTTTACCAATTCATATATTTTTAATTTAAAAAATTAAGTCAGAGCTGTTAGAATGTAAAAACATTCTGTATGTAGTGATAGATACGTCAGAGTGACATCAAGCATTTTATACAAATAATTGTCAGCTTTTAATACGTTTTTCACATATTTTATATAAGTCCATCTTATGCTAACTAAAACTGTAGAAAAAATTTATGAAATAATAGTCTACGAGCATCTTGCGGAAAATCTAAACAAAAATAACTTATTATTTGTTAACCAATCTGGATTTATAGTCGGTAGAAGAGTTCTTTAATCTTATTATTTCAAGTAAAATTAAAATCAAGGTAATTTGATAAAACAATAACAAATATAATCCAACTACACCCAATAACTTCCGACCCAGGATTCAAATTTCCAGCCTTACCGACTAGTTTAGAATTCTTCAATAACGAAACCTTCTTTCTTCATTAGATTTGCCATTTTGTACCACTTCTCGATATTTGTTTTTCTACTTCATTTTTTTCTTTCACTAACATCTCCAGCGGATAGTCATTGATACGGTCGAACCAAGTACAAGTACCCAGTAGCAGTTTTTACTTTGGCCACTCGGTTTACGTTATCTTTTACTTGGTAAACTTCCACTATTCTACCTATTGGCCATTCAGTTATTTTTGTGACTATGTCAACAATCTTCAAGGGCTGATTTTTTAACTTTTAACCTTTGACCACATCTATTCGTTCTGCTAGGTATTTGCTTTTAAATCTTTCTTAAAGATTCCCTCAAAGTTTGTAAATAACAGAATCTACCCCTCAAAATTTGTGAATGAATAAGGTCTAAATCCATCTAGTTACTAGATGCCATCTCAAATGTTGTGATCACCTTGCTTTTATTTTGTTTTTTTTTTTTTTTTAGTTTTATTAATTTTTTTTGTGGAGTTGATAGTAATAAATAAAATATGGATAACCTTTGGGATTTAGTAATAAATAATTTACTTTTTAGAACCAGTTTTAATTTTCTACTAAATTCTACACGCCACTGGTGACTGATATCGTCTCCTTTCCTGTGAAGAATGGAGGCGTTGTCGATGTGTGAAGTATGATGTAATGGGTTCTTCTCTAAACGGGCCGATTCTACCTGTATCTCCGCAACCGCCAGATCCACGAGAGCTCTGAACACCCTTACACAACTATTAGATTTTTTCTCTCCCAGTGGTGTAGTAAGTAGAGGATTATTTTAAACTCCCAAAAATCCCAACTTATCATCTTTAAGCTTCCAATTCTATCCAAAAAGCCAGTCAACCTCTCAATAAAATCAACATTTGGCTTTGGGGAGACGGACAATACGGGATATGTTAAAAATGTACGACAACTATCGATCCAACTTTTTGACTTATTTTTTTTTAACTCCGTACCCAATACATTATAATCAAAAGGTTTCACATTTTCTCTTATATTTTCAATACAACTCACCCTGAATAGTTTCAATTTAAAATTATATTTTCAAACTCATATATACGTACCCTAATAAAAATATGTTGCTAATTGATCATTAATTGAAATATATGCGAGTCATTGCAATTTTTTAAAATCTTAATATTATGAAAAATCGATTCTTTAAATCAAAAACTTATCATTATTTTTTGTTGATGCCATGGAAGCTTTTAATTAGTGCATCAAGATCTTCAACATATGGAAAATTCAGCAATGACCGAAAGCCATTTTCTATGTGTGTCTTTTGTGAAAAATATTTTTTTATTAAAAATACTTACCCAAGATTGACAGATTTGCTAAAGAGTGCAATTTGTAGAACAAAAATCGCAACACACCTATTTTTCTCCAAAACTGATTGGAGGTGGTGACGTAAGCTCCCCAGCTTTTAACTTATTTCGAGAGAAAAACGTTGGGCCGGATTCACGTGCGTGTTTATGTAACTCGGTTTAAATTTCGGTCATTCATCGAAATATATTTTGTTATGAACTAGATCACAAAAATTGACTAATTTTATATTTTAATATTCTTAAATAATAATAGCCACCTGCCATTATTTTCTACATCGGAATAATAACGACTTAACTCGTAGTTATCTTAATTAACAAAAAACGATAAATAATCACTTGTTGTTTATAATCAAAGATTTTTAATTTCTTTTTCTTATCAAGGTCTAACGCCAATTCATTTCCTTGTACCTATTATTAAATAAACAATTGCGTTTATTTATATATTATTAATAAAATTGTTTTCTTACGTAAATAGCGCCATAAAGTTAGAGTTAAATAATGACTGGGAATAAAATAAAACAATAATAATATTATGGCTTATGCATTTTAATCATCTCCTGAAGGCTAGGTAATCAAAAGACGTGTTAAATGGGATTTAAGTCGAAGATGTTTTAGTTATTAGATAATTTATTTTTAAGAATATTGAAAAATAAATATTTAGTAGCTAACAAAAAGTTCAGTTCTTAAAATGAGATTGTTCAAGTAGATCATCATTAATTAGGGTGTTGGTAATTTGGTTCCCACAGGTATTAAATTAAGGGTTGGTACGCTGTTATCAATACGTAAATTGGTTCCCAAACAAGTAAGGTAATAATACTTAATTACCTGAAAACAGTTATCGTTGAGGGTGATTTTAGAGAGATTAAACCAACAATTATTAATTTCGACCGATAAAGAAAAGGTGTCTAAAATTAATCTTACGTTACAGCCTTTTTGCAGCAACTTTGCACGCAAAAGTAAAAACCAGTCTTCTTACATTTGAGCCTATGTGTTGCAAATTTCCAAGACTTTTTTGACTATTGACATTACTACATTAATTTTAAGGTTGGAATTTTAAAACAAATTTCAGAGATAATTTTAGAATTTATTTAACCAAAACAAAATACAAATATAAATAGAGAAAAGTATGGTTAATGATTCTTGTACTTTATAGTCCGCCGTTATACAGAACCACCAACATAATAATTATGTTGTCAAAATCTAAAATAACCAAAAATATGGAAAGTTGCGCGAATAAGTTGCAGTGAAAATGGGCCGATACGCATGCGCAATTATTATTTAATAAAGGCCAGCAATTTCTTTAAAAAGACTGTAATGTAAGATTAATCTTAATCTGAAAAGTCAGCAAAGATTATTTACAGGAAATTTCAAAAAAATTTGCCATAAACTTGTACTACATCTGACGTTTCTTGTGTCAAAAGAAATCTGTACAATGAACTTATCAAGTATATTAATGAATGAATAGCTTAAAGTGGCGCTGCTTCTTGACCAATAATTAACGTTTTACATTCTACAGCATGGCCAAGATTCTAGCTTTGTTCGTTTGTAGAAAAATTTGACGTACTTCTCTCCTTCTTTTAATCATAACAAATGAGAACGAGAGTTGCCAGTTTTATCTATATGACAACATAGCCAAATATAATCTGTTTCAATTGGGCCACGTCACAAGCCACTATAGCCCCGATATTCAAATTTTAAGAATTAATTACAGCCGCAGGATCGGTCTCAGAAGTGCTGGACCCGGTGCAATTTGTTATGGTATGCCAAAATTATAAAATAAAAATATAAAAAAACTCACTGGATGAGTCCATTCTCATAGAAAAATGCAACCAAGTTTGCCGAAAAAAAAAACGAGGTAAAGAATCAAACCCATAGAGGCGATCAGTTTCTACTCAACAATAATAAAATTGCATAAAACTCAAAGTCGAGTACCAAATTTTATTAAAGATGATAAAGGGAGGTTTACAACTAGTTTCGGCAAAATGCCATCATCAGGCCAAAGGGTTAAATTAAAATGTATTTAATATGCTTATTGAAAATTGTAGATTAAGAAATAAATGTTATTATTGAGAAATAAGCATAGTTGTTAAATATGTGCGCGGTATATATGGGGAAAAATTTTTACAGAAGGGGAGAAAGGTTTTGTTACTGGAAAAAAGTAAAGGTAAAGGTCATAAAATTAAATGGGGATGGACACCTTTACCTTTCCCTTTTTTATCTACCACAACCTTTCTCATATTTAATTAACAAATATGCTTATTTCTTAAGAAATACATTTATTTCTTAATCTACAATTCAATAAGCATATTCAATACATTATAATTTAACCCTTTGGCCTGATGATGGCATTTTGCCGAAACTAGTTGCCAACCTCCCTTTACCATCTTTAATAAAATTTATTACTGCATCAGCGGACCACATTTGAGATAATGGATAATTTGTTGAATTTAATAATAAAATTGAACAAATAGTGATAATTTCGTGTAAATCAAATATTCAAATGTTAGAAAACACCACGCAAATTCATTTAGATGGCACGTTTAATTATTGTGTGCAGTTTTTATGTCAATTTTTTACATTATACGGTTATTATAACGGCTATTATACTGCTTTTTTTTCGTTGTTCATAAAATTATTTAACTTAATAATAAAGATTTGTGAAGAATTGTGTTAAGAATAAAAATTTCAAAAATCGTTTATTTGCTTTTGAGAAAGCCATCCACGCTGTGGAACAGATTTTTGTTTGACATAATTCACCTAGCCCAATCCTGGTATAGAAAAATTCAAGAATTCGGACTAATAGCCGAATATAAAAACGAAAATTCTGAAGTTGGTAGAAGGCTGCGTATAAGTTTCTGACTGACTTTTTTAAGTCGTGATGATATTCGCCACTGTTTTGTTTTTGATTTGTTCGCAATAGCACCAAAGATGAAAATGTACAAAAATATTCAGATTATTTAACAGAAGACACTCTTTTTCCACCTTCTCTTTGGGCTCAAAATTCAGCTGAACTTACATGCACTACTAATGCCTATGACTCTTTTCACAAACACTTCAATACGTTTTTTTTTAAAGCGTATCCCAACATTTTCATTTTTTTGGGAAAACTTGAAAGGTTTAAAACGGAAACTTATGTAAAGTTACAAAGTATGAATATCACGGCTAAAATACATAACAGTAAATCTAAAAAATCGCAAAAAAATGATAAAATCTTTTTCAAAAAACGAAATTAGTCGATTACATTTTATTACATGTGTTTGTTTTTACTGTGTTTTTATGAAAGACTAAAATATATGTAATAATATGTAAATAAAATTCTAAGTTGAACTTTGTATGTAGATATAAGTAATGTATGTAAAAATAAATAATTTCTTTTATTACCTGATAACTAGTTTTAATTACCTAAATACTGGGGAACAGATTTACACATAAAGATCAGGTAAGTGAAAAATTACAGGAATCGATTTACATATTATTTTTAATCCTCTTTAATGTGGGAACCATTTTACACGTACCCATTAATTAAGTAAAAAAGTCCAAAAAAATGAAGAGATGTGTATAGATTATGATTTTATCCCGTTTGGGGTATCACCGGGAGTAAATTTCTAAGTTATAGACCTCTAAAACCTTGGCTACTTTTTTATCGCGGTTTTCGATCTTAAAATGTGAGCAACTCAGGTTCTATAAGTCAGATTGGGGCTACTGAGAATTTTAAATTTTACTCAAAGAAAAAAATATCACAAATTTTAAAAGTTTAGATCAAAACTAAGGTCCTGAGAAAGAGGGAGAAAAAAGAGAGAAAGATGGAGAAATAGAGAGAAAGATAAAGAGAGAAAGAGTTAGAAAGAAAAAGATAGAAACAAAGAGATAGAAAGAAAGAGCGAGATAAAAAGAGAGAGACAGTGAAAGAAAATAACTACTGCTCTTTTATTTTTGCAAATTAAACATTTTAATGGTATTCAAAAAATACATTTTTCAAAAAAAAAATTGAAAATTTCTAAATGCTCCTTAAACATTCTCGATAGTAATAGACTATTTTATTTTATTGGTAATATTGAGGGATCCCTAGTACCTCAATAGCGGTACAAAAACCAAATCCGCCCCTGCTAAAAAAATTAATAAAAATGAGTATTATGTACGGACAAAATATTTAAAAAATAATATTTTTACTGGACAATCAATTTTAATTAAAATGTACACATAGTGGGAAAGTATTATGTTGGTCTTATACTAATTTTCTAAAATTTAAGTATAAAAAAAATTTGTTCATTATGATAGTAATATAGTACATTTTAATAACGTCGATAGTTTTTTAGTTATAGGGGTTAAACAATATGTAACTAGAAATTTAAAGACAAAAATGTTTCTTATATCCTATAATAAAAATGAATAAATAATATATGAAAATAAACTTAATACCAATAAAAGAAGAATAAAACATTCTATAAGTTAGAATTTTTTCAAAATTTTTAGACAAAAATTGTGAACTTGAAAAATGGGAGAGACCACAGTAGGGGAAATTAAAAAATCCTTAAAATTGCGGTCTCTCCCTATTCTCACAATCACAATTTTTTATCTAAAATTTTAAAAAAATTCGTATATATAGAATATTTTTTTCTCTTTTCAACTACGTTTAGTATATTTTAATAGCATCGACAGTTTTTTTGTTGCAGGGGCTAAACAATATGAAAAATAGAAATTTAAATTCAAATATTGATTCTAATGTTAGAATAAATATAAATTATCCGTAAAATCACAATTCTAGAGTTATTTATCATTTACTACTATTTCCTGTTACACATGAACGTACATATAATTTTTTTTCATGGGATATTAATTTTTTATAACTGACCCGATTTTAACAAAAAAAATGTAATTTGATTTATGGCAAGGATAAAACTTGCGTAGCAGCAATGACATAAGGGCACTAGCGTCTAACTTTGTTATTAATGGTTATTTTTAATTTAAACATTTCATAATGTTCGGACTAGGATTTTTCTTATCTTTACAACGGACCAACAGATTTGATTTAAAACGCCCGACTTCATAGCATTCTCTCGCTCTTATACCTTGATAATCTGCATTCTATTTCGCTCCGGTATATATTTTGTTTTTCAAAATTTTTAAACAAAAATTGTGAAATTGAAAAAAGGGAGACCACAGTAGGGGAAATTAAAAAATCCTTAAAATTGTGGTCTCTCCCTATTCTCACAATCACCTAAAATTTTGAAAAAATTCGTATATAAAAGTAAATACATTTTACATCAAGTAACAAAAAAAGTTAATACTATTTTAAAATGAACTGAATTCTATTGAAAAGAGAATAAAACATTCTATAATTGGGAATTTTTTTTTAAATTTTTAAAACAGAATTGTGGACTTGAGAAAAGGGAGAGACAAAAGTAGGGGAAATTAAAAAAATCTTAAAGTTGTGGTGTCTCCCTATTCTCACAATCACAATTTTTTATCTGAAATTTTGAAAAAATTCGTATATATAGAATATTTTTTTCTCTTTTCAACTACAGTTAGTACATTTTAATAACATCGATAGTTTTTTTGTTACTACAGTTAGTACATTTTAATAACATCGATAGTTTTGTTTGTTGCAGGGGTTAAACAATAAGGAAACTAGAAATTTATTGAAAGTAAATATCTTAAAAAGTTAATAAATTTTAAAATGAACTGAATGCTATTAAAAAGAGAATAAAACATTTTATAATTAGGCACTTTTTCAAAATTTTTAAAAAAGAATTGTGGACTTGAGAAAAGTGGGAAACCAATGTAGGGGAAATTAAAAAATCCTTAAAGTTGTGGTCTCTCCCTATTCTCACAACCACAATTTTTTATCTAAAATTTTGAAAAAATTCTCATATATAGAATATTTTTTTCTCTTTTCAACTATAGTTAGTACCATTAAATAATATCCACATTTTTTTTGTTACAGGGGTTAAATAATATGAAAACCAGAAACTTAAAGACTTTGTCTTTTATATCCCATAACAAAAAAAAATTAAAATGAACTAAATACTATTGAAAGAGAATAAAACATTCTATAATTGATTGGGAATTTTTTCAAAATTTATAAACAAGAATTGTGAACTTGAGAACAGGGAGAGACCAAAGTAGGGGAAATTAAAAAATCCTTGAAGTTGCGTTCTCCCCTATTCTCACAACCACAATTTGTTATCTAAAATTTTGAAAAAATTCGCATATATAGAATATTTTTTCTCTTTTCAACAATAGTTAGTACCATTAAATAATATCGATATTTTTTTTGTTACAGGGGTTAAATAATATGAACTAGAAATTTAAAGACTTAATGTCTTTTATATCCCATAACAAAAAAAATAATATTTTAAAATGAACTAAATACTATTGAAAAGAGAATAAAACATTTTATAATTGGGAATTTTTTCAAAATTTTTTAGCAAGAATTGTGACCTTGAGAAAAGGGAGAGAGAAAAGCAGGGAAAATTTAAAAAAAAATCCTTAAAGTTGTGGTCTCTCCCTATTCTCACAACCACAGTAGCTCCTTACTTTAACAAGAAACTAATGTACAAAATAATTATTATTAATAAGGGAAAAAGTCTACCTCCATCTCTCAGGAAGTATAAAAATCCAATGCGATAAATCTATCAATAGAAATGAAGAATATTCAATGTTTAAACTTATTTATAATCTTGTGTGGACATTCTAAATATCAAATCGAACAGCATTATTGTATTAAACAAATTATTTCTATATAATACAAATAATTATAGATTTAAACATTCTAGAACAGACATCGTATATCGGACTCGGCGTCAAATTATCGAATATATGGTCACAATGCATGAATATTTTCAATATGAGTCACCTTGCACACTACCCAGCATGCGTTTCCTGATCCAAATCATCCATTGGAAAGTAAAAACTAAAATTCTTCGACATGATGATGATTATATAAATATTCAGTGACTCATTCAAAAGTGACCAGCGTTACACAGAAACAAGATACTAATATATGATTCAAGATATTTTTATTATTTATTTGAGGTGAATCACTATAGTTTTTGATAATTTGATAATTTTTTATCAGATCGATCACAAACTGGTATTAAGGTTCGTTTTATTTAAATTTCCTGGATGAAGGGCGACATTTTCGTAATTCCACTTCTATAAACTGTATTCAAATTTTATGGAATTAGATAAAGTAATTTGTAGGTTATCAATTTATCAATCAAAACATAATCTCCAATGTAACATTCAATCGTTGATAAAAATTGTATGTGCTATCAGAAAGTCCAATAAAAAATCAAAAATCTATTAATTATAGCAAATAAATAAAGAAAGTTATTGACGATAAAATATTTTTTTTTGTTATACCTACAGTGTGATCCATTTTAATTGGAATCACACGTGTAACTTCTCTATTTTACACCGATTTCAACAATTTTTTTAAGTAATGTGGAGAATGAAATGTTTTATTAAACCACAAAGTTTCATGATTGAAAATCCATTTTCAAGACACACCATGATTATTTGCAAGCAAAATCGTATAAGCGATTCATTTTTATTAATGTCGACTGAAGTTTGCAATGCATTGCAAACTAATCTGGTAGTTTTTCCCACTCACTTACTCCCGACCAAAAAGTAGCAAGTGTTGTCATGAGCAACTTTTTACCCATAACACTTACAATTATCTCAAAAAGTATAAGATATAGCACAAATCTGAATATGTCATGGATTCAGCGTTCAATTTAACGCCGAAATGGCTATTTTTAAAACCGGAAAGTGTCTCTTCCGGTACAGGTTTGTAAAACCTGATTTGAAACCGGAAGTCGCAGAAACCTGAAACTCGTCTATGCACTCATTCATTTATTTATAGCCGTTGACCGACTGTCGCTATG
Source organism: Neocrepidodera transversa (assembly GCA_963243735.1). Lineage (NCBI taxonomy): Eukaryota > Metazoa > Arthropoda > Insecta > Coleoptera > Chrysomelidae > Neocrepidodera > Neocrepidodera transversa. Next base: position 12,514,939 of record OY725340.1, on the reverse strand, counting down.
TGTTATAGTTCCTGAGAAATAGACGCGGACAGACAGACGGACAGAGCCGTATAATGAGGTTTTTTTTCATTAAGGGAAAAACTACCTAAAACTGAATATCTCAAAATTTTCGTAAAACATAATATAGATTAAAATTTTAAACTTGCTATAACTTTTTAAAAAGAGCCGTATTCAGCGTTGAAAAAATCATGGTGTGTCTTGAAGATGGATTTTCAGTCATGAAACTTTGTGGTTTAGTATTTTGCATTCTCCACCTAACTCTAAAAAATTGTTGAAATCAGTGTATAAATAGAGAATTAAAATGGGTCACATTTTAAATAGACAGGGTGGCGCAAATTTAATTGAACACTATTGGTATTTCGTAAACCTTTATAGAAAACGAAATAAAGAAAGGGGATAGAATCCATATACAAAATATGGTTTTTAACATAAATTAGTAACTTGTTTCAACAAGGAAGATACGTAGTTATTGAGAGAGAGAAATGAAGTTACAGTAAGTAGAGCTGATGGACAAGTTTTGAAACGACACATTACTCATGTAAAAAGGCTACCAAAGTCAACTATACTGCTAAGCAATCCGCAAAAGTCTTCCACAGAAATGAATAGAGAAGGAATTCCAACAGGTACCACCAACGAGTCCGCCAAATCACCATCATCAAAAATAATACAGATTGCCACAAGAGGACTTTTCCACAACAATGCCGAAAATTCCACCGTTGAAGCTGAAAAAAATGAAGGGAATGTGGAAACGTATTCGAGAATGACGAATCCGAAAGTTATTTAACGCAAATGCAAATTGAAAAAAAGGATGTTTTTTATTGTTGGTTTTATACATCTTTTCCTTAACTTACCTTTAGTATTAGTTCAATCATATAATTACAATAGTAGCGTTTAGAAGGTCGTAGAATTAACTTAGTCTTAAGCTTTTAAACTTTTAACTTTCTAGTACTAATTCCTTAAGATAATTAAGTTCGCATATATTCGTACATTTTCGTATGTTTTAGCATGTAAAGGTTATATTTTTGTTTAAATAAATAATTTCAAGTACACAATTATTATATTGTAACAAAAATTTATTTGGCCTTTTCAAAATCACAATCAAAAATCAACAGTCAGTTGAGGTTAAATAGTTAAACTTCTACCGTCAATATTTCTAATACTATGGCTAATACTAAGTTAGGGCTAAGAAGGCTTCATAAATCAACCTTTAAACGAAAAAGCGGCCGTGATCGGTTTTAGGATAGCGTGGGCTTTGCGAACCGTGGGATTTGCGAACATATACCTGGCATACCCTCGGTCAATTTATGGGGACCGTGGGGTTTGCGAACACTGCAGGTGATCTTTTTATTAAATTAAATTTGTGTCGGCTTAATCCAAACATTTTCGAGATAATAACTGTATTGAAAGAGGAGATTGCTTTAAATATAATTAAGTTACAAAAAATTAATCAGGTAGGCACATTACTAAATTTTAGTAAAATTGTGTTATTTTGACATTTTTGGGGTGGGTTCTATATAAAATTTAAAAAAAATAACAAACATTACAAAAATTATCAAAAAAAAATATAAATTTATGTTTAATCCGTATATTCTTTTTCTTTATGCTTTTGTTTTTAAATCTGGATACAAATCTTCTTGACTTCTAATTTTCTATAACCTCTTAAGGACGGGGATTTTTACGTAGAAATTGGACTTTTTTTATACGATATCTGAACATAAAATCGAAAGATTTGTCACGTCGAGTGCCCGATAAATTTGGTGGTCGAAATTTCGACCAGTCCCGTCCGGAACGGAAAGTCCAATGGTGAAAATTTCATTTGGGGAAAAAACAGTGCATTCCTAAGTAATTGGATGCGCTGAATACGAAAAAGATAATAAAAAATGTCCAGGGGACATCTCTGACCTTGATAATTGCATTTCAAGGTCAAATCCGTTGTTTTCTGTCCGAAATGATATCTGTAATTATTTTTACGTTGGATACAGTTAAATGGTAACGTTTTTTATGTCATTTGCCATTTTTTCCATCAAATGATGGCCCCTTTTTGAAATTGGGCATTATTTTTCAATTGAAAACCACGAGAAAGAGGGACCGAATTTAGAAAAATTTTATTAGAAAAAGCAAGAAAAAAATTTTTTTGCTCTTCCCTCTGGTTCCGGGTGGACATCCTTCCCTCAGAGACCCGTTATTTCAGTTTTCGCTCTCAGCATGACCCAGGATCAACAGCGTGGATGTGGCGAAAATTTGATCGCCGACAATTCCCTTTCCGGTATTTCCCGAAAAATGACCATGATGGGTGGGGGGTTGAGTTCGAGCGTCCTTCCACTACAATTTTTCCCGACATTTATCTGGATTTGAAACAAATTTTCCGCTAATTTATAAATTTCAGGTGCCAACGGAGGAGTGGGTGGCGAGAAGGGCAGGGTTTAGTTCGACCTCCTTCCACCACAACTCCTCCCGACATTTATCGACATTTAAAACAATTTTCTAGGAAAACTGGGAATTTCAAGTGGAGGGGGGGGGTCGATGTGGCTCAACAAGTGTACAGCTCTATGGGACCCCGAACTCGACCATTTGCCCAAATTTTAGGGCGATCGGATGCATATTTTTTGAATTACAGTAGGACAGAGGAAATCCCCAAGTGGACCCAGAAGACTTCGCTTCGAAATCACTATTTCAAGGTCAAATATGCATTCTAAAATGGTTATTTTGCTATACGCAGTACTATTGGTTTATTGTTTTCGTATTCAGCCCATCAAAACACATAGAAATTCCAAATAGAAAATTCGACCTTGAAATCACTATTTCAAGGTCAAATATGCTACCTAAAATTGTTACACTATATTCCCTATATTCAAAACATAATATTATTCCCAAAATCACTCAAAAATATTGTGATACTTGTGTGGTCGAAATATCGACCAGTCCCTTAAAAGGTTAATACGAAATAACCAATTCTTACTTTCTTCTAGTTATTACTTCTTTTATATACCCCAATTCCCCATAGTGATAATTTTAAATTTCTTCTTTAGTGACTTCAAATATTTTTTTTACTTTTTTAAATTTATGATGTTAAATTCATCCTCTAATTATTGGTGTATGTATAATTTTTATTTCATTTTTTCTTACAGCATTCAAAATATCTTTTTTATATACAAACTTATGACATTCAAACTTTTTATTTGAGGTCTATTTATTATTTTATTTGAACTTTTTGTTTTAAATAAAATTTTTTCTTACTTTATCATTTGCAATTTTCATAATAATAATAATGATCTGCCAAAAAATAAAAATATGATTCTTCATATTCCACAATTGCTGATTTAGAATAAATTATATACCAATTATAATCAATAAATTCTTTAAAATCAAACTTTTTTAACAATAAACTCTGTTTATAAAATTCAAACAACATAAAATTATTCATGCTATCAAACATTTTAACAATTAACTTATAAACAAACTCATACAAATTATTCCATTACAGTATAGACTACTGTGTATTATCTATTATTTTTTTATTGTATTTATTAAATTTGTTTTTATTTTAACTGTTTGTATATTATGCTAAAAAAATTTATCAGGTTTACAATAAATAAACAACGGCCGATATTATTTCAGTAATATAAATTTAAATATATCAAAAAAGTTGACCGGCCAAAATGCAACTCTAATCTTAATTTAAATATGCTAAAAAGGATGACCGGCCGAAATGCAACTTTTTTATTTAACGGCACAAATGAGAACGGCCGAATTGGTACCAAACCAATTTATTTCCTATTTTCAATGAGGAAATTTTAATCTCTTTGTAAATTTGATAATTATATGTTTTTATATTATTTTTTTGGTAAATTATATTTGTAGGGTCCATGTGTCCACTGGAAAAAAAGCTGATCATAAAAAATTTATTTCAATAACATTTATTATAATGTTTATTAACCATTTACGTAAATCAAAAATCATTTTATTTATTGTCGTTTTAGGCATTCAATCATTGATTATTAATAATATTTATCTTTTGGACTTTTAACATTTTTAAATAATAATTTATTAATATCATATATTAATAGTTTTATAGTTCTAATCTTAAGCGTGTTCGCAAATCCCATCGATGGTCAGCGCTTTGATTAATTCCAGGTCTGTGTGTTCGCAAAATCCATGAAAAAGGTTCTGTTCGCAAATCACACGTTCGCCGGTTTTAGAAGATAAATAGAGTATAAAAGTTTACCTGACACGAAATATAAATAGTTTTAAATTGTTAATAAATACTTTATTTATACAGAATAGTTAATATGTTTTTGTGCATAAAAAGTTGTTTAATTTATTATCTACTATTGGAAGGCAGCACAGATACAAAGTTGGTTAAATTAGAAAAAGAGGGGTATTTTCAAGACGAATTAATGGTTTTTTCAACATTAAAATATCAGGACTGGTTTCAGAGATATTTGGGGAAAACCGAAATTGACTATTTTCGTTTTATTTAATTAACATCTTAATTTTGAAAGATAGAAAAAAACTTTAATTTTTTTATTGAAGGTCAAATACTGCTTAACATGGCGTATCCAATTTTTTTAAAACAACGTTTTTTCTTTGAAGGGTCACCAAATATGGATGAAGTAAGTAGGGATGAACCGGTGGTGATTTTTTATCGATATCGATATCTCAAATATTCTACTTTTCATGAAACCAAACCAAATGCCAATAAAAATACTATATGTGTGAATTATTTCAATAATATAATTAAGGGATTTAAGCAAAAATCAATTCGATGTTCCATATTTTTTTATTAATATTAAGATTAATTAATAAAATCGATCCCTGCAATATTTTTCGATTTTCGTTTTTTCCCCCAATTATATTTTTTAAATTTTGAAAGAATTAAGGCAATCGGTTCAAAACAACTCGTGTGACAATATGACGTCTTATAAAATTGTACTATTTCTTTAAGTACATTTTAATTGTTATTTATTATTGAAAAATAAACTAATTTAAGGCTTTTATTTTATTTAGGTGTTATAAAAAACTCATAATTGTAGATATGTAAATTCGAGTATGGTCTTATAAATTATCTATATTTAGTTTTTGATAATAAACATTCATTACATAATTATATATACTATAATTTAGAAAAAATTAAAAATCCATCAACTTTCAAAATTATTTTTGGATTATTAATCTACTTTAATAAAATATTATTAAATTATCTAACAAAACCCCAATAAAACATTATACATCATTTTAAACTTAAGAATACGTCATAAGCAATAGAAAGGATCAGGATTTTCATTTAACTATGAAATTTTGTGTAATGATTCCGAAATAAAAGCATAAAATTTAAATTCATTTTTATTTATATTATCGAATACAGTACAAAGTAACACTAATGTATAATGGCGCCCGACGTGGGGCTCAAATTGAATATTTTACAATTGTTTCTACAGCACTTCTATAGTTTATGGAAATAGAAGATAGTAGCTTGAAACAAGAAGGGGACTGTAAGGTTTTTACAAAATTAAAGGTGTTACAAGAAGAGACTAATCACTTAATTCTGAGCCAATTCAACAAAGAAATTGAACAAGAAATTTTAAATCATAGCAAGCATAATTCGAGTTCATAAAAAAGAAATATAACAAACTCTCTTAGTGCTAATATTGACGTATTTTCGTATAAAATCAATTATATAAATTCTCACTATTTAATTTCATCTTGAAATGTCTGACTATAGTATATGTTGTGTAAATAATTCTTTTGTAAATATATATGTTTGTATAAAATTTATGTCTGTTCCTGCTTTATAATTGGACATAGAAAATAATATGAATAATGAAGAAATATGATTATGTAAATGAACAAAAGTACAGTCAAAATAAATAAATAAAATGAAATAATGAATTTTTATATAATATTAGTATAAATATTAATCGTTAATATATAGAAAAGTTTAATTGAATTTATCTAAAAATACTGATAAGTTAATTTGCATAATTAATTTTACAGTTTAAAATTCATTTAAAATACACAGACATGTTTTGCTAATCTTTTAATCTAATTGATATCGTTTATAGTTAAGTTAGTAATTTGTTCTGTTCTGTTTATATCTTCCATAACCTTTGTATTTGGTATATTTTTAAATATACTAAATTTTAATTTTTATAATTACCAATTCCTCCTTCTTAACAAGACAAATTGCACTGCTAAATAATTTCTGAAGTTTTATGGGCTCTCATAAAACATGAATAACAAAAAATTCTGGACCAAATTTAAATAAATTTTCTTTCATTAAAAGATTGCTGGATCCATTAGTTATTGAAGATTAGCATCGCCCTTCACTTGACATGCCATAAATTAGCAAATCCAAGGTTAAAAACCGATTTAAATCTTTTTTCCTATATTTTTCAAAAAGCATATATCAAAAGTTGATTAGAGGTATTTCATAATGCTGACCACACATGTTCTTACGGAAAATGTTATATTTGATAAGTGTGTACTTAAAGTGAAATATTTTAACGTCAATATTAGAAATATTCCTGAAAAAGTTTAGCATTGGCGCCAGTAATATCTGATATTAATATTTTAGCTTTTAATTTTAGATAGCTATGAATAATTGTGAAAAAAAAACACAATATGGTAATTTTGTTAAAAAAAATAATTAAAGATGAAGCGTCATCTAGTTCTAATAAATTTTTAACGAATAATAAAACTCCAAGTCGTACCACAATTATTTATATGATGTTAATGTTTAACAATTAAATGGCAACATGTTTTAGCCAAACAATGACCATCATCAGGCAGAAAGCGGTTAGCCAAGTACGACAAATTACAAGAAATGATATGGTTTGAAAATCACATTGTGAACAAAGAAAACTTTAACCAAAATTAACATTAAATATAAAAATCTTTTTTTAAAAACGCTAGCCTAAAAACTCCATATTGGAGGGATGCACTTATTTCATATGGAAAAATTTATACCGCTCCCTCTAAGTTTTTAGGCTTGCGTATTTTTAATAAAATTTTATATTTAATGTTAATTTTGGTTAAAGTTTTCTTTGTTCACAATGTGATTTTATACCATATCATTTCTTGTAATTTGTCGTACTTGACTAACCGCTTTCTGCCTGATGATGGCCATTGTTGGGGAACGTCTCTGGTCTCTAATATTTTACTAAATAAACTACTCTAGAACTTTTATAACGGTTTTTAATTAAAGAAAAACTACAAGCAATGCAACTCCACCTTTGTCGTTCGCCATTATGCCCTTCCTCCGTCACTAACGCCATCTATCTTCTTATATCAAAAATAGTATAAATTTAAAAGAATAAAAAGTATTAATAAACTATAATGTAACAATTGTTTGGCCGAAACATGTTGCCATTTAATTGGTAAACATTAACATCACATAAATAATTGTGGTATGACTTGGGAGTTTTATTATTCGTTGAATAATCTTACCACATTTGAGTATAGATAATCTTCCGCTTTTTCTAATAAATTTTGATCAATTATTCATAACGTTCATGTTATTAAAAACGGCAAACATTGGTTTGATCTAAGGTATAAAAAAAGCTATCGCTTCCAAAAGTCTTGCCTACTACCAATGGAGTAAATATCCCACATAACCAGAGAATTAAAAGCATGCAAACTTCTTAAAACTTCCAACTGTTCAAGATCCTTTTGGTCAGTAACTAAGGCAGTCAGTCAGAATTTTACTAAATTTACCATTACACCGACATAGACATAAAAATCCAACTTGCTGGGTGAACTATTTTCTAAAAACTCGATGGTCAACTTTCAGGGGAAGACACCACCTTAATAATAATAATAATACTCTTCCTACATTTCATCCCTTTGTGACAGCTGCTCCCAATAAAACTCATACCTTAAAGAGACTAGTATAAAACTAGCATGCTACGAAACACCTATATTATCAATAATCAATATATCCTTGGTTCTACCATTTTTACACAATGATGCATTAAGATTAATTTTTGATATGGTGATGAGGTTTTCCGGGTTTTCCTACACCTATAGTCAAATGGCGCCATCAATCCTCAGTAAGTCGCCCCGGAGCGCCACGGAAAATAATAATAATGGCCGTCCCTTCCCCGCACAAGCCATTGGCTTTCTGGGGTTCACTCATAAGGGGGTGAAATGTATTGCGAGTATTATTATTATATATATTAAAACAATGATTACAACAAAAGGCATACGTCTTATGTCTTTAAGAGAGCACTGCGCGCAGCTAATGCATTAATAGCCTGAGTTGGCGCAGAATGGCCTAAAAAACAGTTGGCTATACTGCACCAATCAGAGGGTGCCCATGCAATTGTCATCGTAATATTAATTTGAACACCCTTACTAGTGAACCCCAGAAGCTAAAGTCTTGTGCGGATAAGGGACGGGTATTATTATTATTTTCCATGGTGCTCCGGGGCGACTTACTGGTTCTTGATGGCACCATTTGGCAATAGATGTAGAAAAACCCCGAAAACCTCACCACCATCATCGCCACGGTGACACAGGTGAATTGTAAATCTTGGCTCCGCTATAAACATTAATTAAATTAATATTCAATGCGGTTTCCCTATCCAAGCCAAATATCTCACAATGAAATTTTTAAAATTTAACTACAAGACACGAAACCCGAACCCACATGGACGTAGTACCTAAACAGCCATAAATGAATAAGACCGATATCCAACGATCTGTGACACCAAGACCGATACAATTCCACGTGTAGAATCACCAATGTCTGATACTGTTTTCCGACAACGTGCCAGACAGCGCATTTTGAATAATATCAATAGAAAAAAGATTCTAGTCCTGATGAAATACCTGAGATCGATCTTAAACATTGTGCCAGAGAGCTGACACCTGCCTTTTAGGCTTTTCAACACGTCCTATAAAAAGAAATATTTCCTTCCAGCTGGAAATGCGCTACAGTGCAGCAACTACCCAAAAAGGGCAAAAAGACATTGCCAAGCAACTATCGTCCAGTTTCACTGTTCTCCGTAGTATCAAAATATATCGATGACTTGCTGAAGAAAACGAAAAATGCTGTCTCTAGCTTTGCTGATGACAGTACACTGGGGTCATCCTTTGCCTTAAATGCCCGTACAACACCTGCCAATGCACATCTTAATAAAGACCTGAAAACTTGGGGTAACAGTTGCTAAGTAGATTTTAACGCTAATAAAGCACAGGCAACTATTTTTTCTTCTAAAAAAGTTAACGTTGTGGAACCCGACACAATTATATCAGGACACCGATTCCATTGGCTTCATCACTAAATTTGCTTGGTGTCAATTTGACTTACCACATCAGTTTCTATTGCTTTACAAGGCTCAAATTCGACCATCACTGGAATACTGTTCTCACATATGGAGCTCTTCATCTTGCGATTGCTTGATTCTATCCAGAAGATAGCCATTGGCCTTATTCGAGACCCAGAACTGACTAGGAACATTAAAAGTTTGAAAAATCGAAGAAAGGTGAGCGATCTGACTTTTTTACAGATACTTTCATCACTCACTTGGTTCCTCCACGAATCGTGCGTGCTTGGAACACCCGAGCTGGTACGCCCCATCCATATGAAGTCCAACTTTGTACTTCCCATTTAAGAACTCCTTTATCTGGATAACGTCATCACTCTGAAATGACCTTCCTGAAATGATGTTTCCCAGGGAGTACTTCAGCGATTCAAATCCAACGTGAATCGCCATTTCCGTGCTCTTGAAGGATTTCCTATTATGTGTGCTGTATTCATAAAAAATACTCTCCATTTAATGAAGGAATGACCCACTAGGTGTTCCGTTTAAATACATTGAGTTTTCCATTAAAACGATTTGGGAATGATTTAAAAACTAATAAAATGAAAAATATTTAAATTGTAAAATAATATCTTTTAATTACTTATTGTTCACTTTTTGATAGGCTTCGATTAAGTCGCAGTCTTCTTTATAAAAAATTATTTTTGAAGTGATTAATTTTGTTTACAGCCAAAATGATATTTGAGATATGGATTATACATAATTTAACTCATAGAAGCTTGATATGTAAAAATTTACCATATGAACATTTAATTTTTACTCCAATTTAAAAGTAACTGGAAGTCTGCCATTCTAAAATTTCCTCTCGCCGCCTCAAATTATATAAGTTATAAATTTAACCCTGCTGTATATGGTATGTGGGGTGGAGAAAATGTAATTATGATTTCGTAAACCGTTATAGATACTAAGTTTGTGAAACTGAACACAAGATGCATATTTTCCAGTTGAATTAATAGCTTTTTTAAAAAATTAAAATATCAGATCCGGTTTCCGAGATCTTTGTGGAAAATTAAAGATTTTCATTTTATTTAAATAACACTTTAATTGTTAAATATTAAAAAAACTTTTTTATTGAAAACCAGATACCGCTTAACATAGTGTATCCAATTTTTTTAAACTTTGAAGGGTCTACCTCAATTATTTTACCTCTACTTTTTAATTCATTTTTAAAATTCCCATTTTTTCTATCTAACAATGTAAATAACACTTAATTATATAATTTTTCCTTTTTTAAAAATGCCTTTTACTATATCGTAATAGTTCTAACCGCTGTCAGTTGCATAAATCATCTATTTTATTTTATTTCATTTAATTTAAATACCATTTAACCTATATTTTCAATTATCACTTACCTTTTCATGTATCCCCAATTTTGTCTTTACCACCCTCTTACCCTTATGAGTAGCGGTACCATTAATTTAAGCATTAATTATGCTTGGTATGTTTTATTCTTAACATATATGTAAAGTTGGCCTGAAGATGACTTTTTAGCCGAAACTAGTTGCCGCCAGTATTTTACAATTAAATTTATTGTGGTACATGATTTCTAGTTTCATTTACGATTAATTAATTATATTATTAGATTTTGACAATAAACTTTTCTAAGGACGGTACTGTTCCATTTTCAATGTAAATATTTATAACTCTTTTTAAACAAAATTAATTAAAGATATAAAAAATATACTTTGATCTTAACGACCTGAGTACACTTAATTTCTGTTAAATTTCTAAATTAAATTTTTTAAATAATTACAAAAAATAAACAAAATATATTTAATCTAACTATAGGATAAATTTTATTTTCAAAGCCATCTTTTACGAGCGAATTTCTTGAAAATGTACCTCCAAAATATGCTCTAGGTTGTTTAAAAAACATTCAGGGTCAAATGAACAGAACCGTACTTAAAAAATGTCTAAATTACAGTTCATTGTGAAACCCTAATAAAAAAAAAGTAGATGCTCTACATGGTTGCAGTAATAAAAATGAAAGAATAAGTAAAGTCCGTATTAAAAAAATAACCCTTTAAAAACGAAAAGTTCGTTTAAAAAATTAGATGAGCTGTATTTGGCTTTCGATAAAAAGCTTTATAATTTTTTTAAAACTTAAGGTGTTCATAAACTAAAACGAAAAACGTGAATTTTGTTTCTTAAAAACCGGACCTGATATGTTAATTTATAAAAAATAATCAATTCGTCTTGGAAATACGCATCTGTGTCATATTTAACCAACTTTGTATCTGTTATGGCTTACGAAATCGCAATAGTGTTCAATTAAATTTTCGCTACCCTGTATAAAGTGGGAAAGTTAAAATACTTTTTTAAATAGCTATTATGCAATGTTTAATTGTTTTTTTTTGCATTTTTAATTTGTATATTAGTAAATTCATGAATTTAATCTGTTCTTGTATTTTATAACTGTTTGGTAAATATTAAAGGTCATTGACCTGTTGAATAATAAATGAATAAATAAATGTAGATTTAAAACCATTTTCAATTTCCAATAACTCTTTTAAAATAGTTTTTGATATGGGCAAATAAAAATAAAGATACTTTACAATTGTATAAAATTCACATTTTTTGACAAAACTCGAATACCACTGAGAAAAATTTATATCTGATGATTGTATTTTAGGTTTTAGACCATGCAGAATTTTTTATAATGAATAAATTTTTTCCTAAAATTAATTAGAAAAGTTTTTTATATGATTCTGTCTTAAGTAGCTGTGACCCCCAACTGAATATAGTTCCTTAATTTTTTTTACTATTATCCTAGGAATGTAGATCAACATTTTATGAATTAAATTATTTTGAAAAATATTTTTGAGCGTATGTTTAGTGAATTTACATACACCATGCTGTGTATAGAATTAGTTCGCACACCTTGTATAAGATAAAAACACACTAATCAAAACTTGAGTAAATGTACCTACTTAAGCTAAGTCACAAATAATATTTTTAATTTTTGTTGACATATCTTTAACAACCTAGTAGTAAATATAACTGATTATTGTTGACTGAAGTTATGGTCTAGCAGATTTTAGAATTGTTTAATAATCATAAAAATTTTCCTTCAATTGCTCCGAAATTTACAGTTAAAAAAATACTGCTGTCCCGTTAGATAAGCATGCAAAAATAATTATGTAAGTCAATGACATTATTTAGATGTTTTTTTTTTTATTTTATGTATATTATGTATGTGTTTAGTTTACATAAACTTCTGATATGTATGATTTATTTTTATAGCAGCTGAATGTGAAGCCATTTATTTTAAGGACGTCCGGTAATTACCCGATACTTTTTATGACCTCAATTGAAATTTTATTCTATTTTTTCAATAAATATAACCAGGATTAGATTATTATTTAAGGCTGCCTTTTCACTTCAATTGAAATATCATAGACAGAGGGTAGGATTTCATAAAAGACTGAAATATTGCATAACTAATTAAAAATGAAACGTCCGTTAAGTTAGCATTACCACTTGAAGATATTAAAAATTTTATTATTGCAAAAATTGTCGCCAATTTGTCGCAAATTTGTCGTGGAAACGAAAAATTTGTCGCACTTTTTTTATGTATATATAGCCTGGTAATGCCAACTTAATAGTTAAGTTAGCACTACCACCCATGTATCTTCGAAAATAAACGTTGAATCCGAAATCCGAATGATGGAGAAATTGTCGCGTACTAGTCGTTAATTAGTCGTGCAGAAATATTATTTAATTTTCATTAACTTTTCCTTCCAAGGTCCACCAATGCGAACTCGATCGTCAAGTTAGCACTACAACCCGTATATCTACGTAAATAAACATTAAATCCGAAATCTGAATGATGGAGAAATTGTCTCTAATTTGTCGCAAATTTGTCGTGGCAACGAAAAATTTGTCGCACTTTTTTTTATATACAGCGTCTACTCAAGTTCGCACCATATGGAAAACTTTTTTATTATTAATTTTACGAAAAGAAGTTATTCTTTATAAAAAGTTCTGCTTAGTCCAAAACTTAAAATTCAACCATCAGATATTAATTTTTTTAAGCCGAATACGAGCTTTGTCAAAAAATATGAATTTTACTCAAGAGTAAAGTGTACCTTTAAATTTGACAATATCGAAAAATGTTATTCAAAAAAGTTGATCAGAACTAAAAACTAGTTCAAATATGCAATTACATCCATTTACTTTGAAAAAATACGTTTTGTCCTTGTTTTATATTGTTTCTATTTTGAATGAACATTAATTGTACCTAGAAATACATTTCAAAAATAAATACATTTTTTCAATGTAAATAAACGTAATTGCATATTTGAACTTGGTTTTTAGTTCTGATCAACTTTTTTGAATAACATTTTTCGATATTGTCAAATTTAAAGGTACTTTACTCTTGAGTAAAATTCATATTTTTTGACAAACCTCGTATTCGGCTTAAAAAAATTAATATCTGATGGTTGAATTTTAAGTTTTGGACTAAGCAGAACTTTTTATAAAGAATAACTTATTTTCGTAAAATTAATAATAAAAAAGTTTTCCATATGGTGCGAACTTAAGTAGACACGGTATATAAAAAAAGTGCGACAAATTTTTCGTTTCCACGACAAATTTGCGACAAATTAGCGACAATTTCTCCAGCATCCAGATTTCGTATTTAATGTTTATTTATGTAGATATACGGGTGGTAGTGCTAACTTAACTTTTAAGTTGGCATTACCAGGCTATATATACATAAAAAAAGTGCGACAAATTTTTCGTTTCCACGACAAATTTGCGACAAATTAGCGACAATTTCTCCAGCATCCAGATTTCGTATTTAATGTTTATTTATGTAGATATACGGGTGGTAGTGCTAACTTAACTTTTAAGTTGGCATTACCAGGCTATATATACATAAAAAAAGTGCGACAAATTTTTCGTTTCCACGACAAATTTGCGACAAATTAGCGACAATTTCTCCATCATTCAGATTTCGGATTTATTGTTTATTTACGTAGATATACGGGTTGTAGTGCTAACTTGACGGTCGAGTTCGCATTGATGGACCTTGGAAGGAAAAGATAATGAAAATAAATAATATTTCTGCACGACTAATTAACGACTAGTACGCGACAATTTCTCCATCATTCGGATTTCGGATTCAACGTTTATTTACGAAGATACATGGGTGGTAGTGCTAACTTAACTATTAAGTTGGCATTACCAGGCTATAAATACCTAAAAAAAAGTGCGATAAATTTTTCGTTTCCACGACAAATTTCAGACAATTTTTGCAATAATAAAATTTTTAATAATTTCAAGTGGTAATACTAACTTAACGGACGTAAAAATGAAACTGTATCAGTTGGGAAAAAGTGAAAATGTTGGTTTTTAGTTCAGCAATTGTTAAATAGGATTGAATAATTAAAAGTGACTGTTGCCACGTTTGTTTTGTTTCTGAATTTCAAAGAAATAATTGAATACTTAATAATTTACATTGACGTTTCGCTCATACCTTTTTGAGGTACCATTCGGTTCTATATTCTTAAAAAAATAATATAGTGATACGAACCACCTGGGAGACCAGATGTTCTATCTGGGCGGGGTTCACTCTATAATAAAATAAAAGAAAATACAATTTGATTAATTTTCATGTTTCCTGCCTCCTCTTCACTTTCTTCGATGTTACTCTTTCACGGGTGTTTCTTCTATCACTCTTATGTCAGTCTTTTTCTGTCACCGTCTCTTCTCTTTTTCTGTCTCACCTTCTTCTCTTTTTCTGTTTTCTCTTCTTCTGAATACTCGTTCTATGGAATTTAATTTATTGTGTCCAAGAAACATCTTCTTATATGTAGTACTCCTTGTAATTATTTTTAT
The DNA here is from genome assembly GCA_963243735.1 of Neocrepidodera transversa. Classification (NCBI taxonomy): domain Eukaryota; kingdom Metazoa; phylum Arthropoda; class Insecta; order Coleoptera; family Chrysomelidae; genus Neocrepidodera; species Neocrepidodera transversa. Next base: position 12,499,775 of record OY725340.1, on the reverse strand, counting down.
ATTTTATTAAATAATATTGTGTAATTCCTTTAATTAAATTTTTTTTTCTATTAACAATCCATAACATTTCTTATCGTTCATGCCCAAAATCTATTTTAAAATAAATCTTTAACAAAATTCCTTTCACTTGACAATTTGAAAATTCGAAAAAAAAAAATTATAAAGGGGACAAATGTCTTAGATGATAGGCTCTTATTTGGAAATTTAAAATTAAAAGTTAATCAAGTGATTAACAAATAAAGAAAAAATCATTAATCAAGTGATAAACAAAAAAAAGAAAAAATTTAATTTTTAAGATTTTGGAATTGATGTTTAAAAATTTTTTGGAATTGTCAGATAGAGGCGAGAATATTTTATTGTTACAAAAAGAAAAATCAGAATAGACAAAAATAAAATAAAACAATACAAGAGAAAGAAGAGCAAGGGAAGAACTAGGAGACAAGACAGGAGACAGAAAGAAACAGGGACGTACAATAATCTTAAGAACACAGAAGGTGAGACAAAAAAAGACTGACATAAGAAACACCAGTGAACGTAACATCGGAGAAAGTGAATAGTAGATAGAAAACATTAAAACTAATCAAATTGCATTTTTTTATCGATCCATAATCCAAAATTGATCGTATATTAGCTTTATAGAAATTTAACGCTGTTTCAGGGTTTACTCCCCACCATATACCACGTATCATTTTAAGAAAATTAATCTTTTTTGACATCTGGTGGCTATTTTATCACCAAATGGTTTTTTGTCTAAAATAGTTACTTGCTGAGTTTAATAGGTATTTCTATGCCTTCCAGAGTCAGGTGTTGTTGATTCGGTATATTTTTTTCTAGTAAAAAAGATGAAGAGATTTTTCTGGTGGAAGATTAAAACATACCTCTAGATATATTTGTAAAAGGTGTCATAACTTCATCTAATTTTTCAATGGATTTTTCATACGCTTTTTCTTCTATATATACAACAAAGTTATCGGCAAATTGCACTACTGTGGAGTTCTCACTTTTTTTATGTGAAACACTATTGGGTGTTCTGTGTTAATGGTTATTATAAAAAAAAGGGATAGGAAACATTAAAATTAATCAAATTGTATTTTTTTATTTAAATTTTATAAATTTATTAGAGTGAACCCAGTCCGGATTGAAAATCCTAGATAAGACGTCTATCGGGTGGTCCGTATCAATAGATACCAAATAAAGAGTACAGGGGAAAACCACAACATCCGCTTTTCATGAAAAAGTATATTATCGTCATTCCAATTATCGAAAACCGGGTTATACCGGGTAGCTCAGGATGTAAGGTCAAGTTCATATCAATATGAATAATTGGATTATTTCGCATGATCAAACTAGACCTAATTTCGAATTAAGTAACATATAAATCCAAAACTTTGTGAAACTAGCAATAAAATACAGCAATAGATAATTAAAATTATTAACTGTTAAGGATGAAAATGAATTTTTAAAAGTTATAAGATGTTAAGTATCCTACATAATTATTTTATTAATGTCTAAAAATAACAAAATCATCTGCGTGTGCTTATCTTGATTAAAATGCGGTTTTTACGCGGATGAATGTACGTAAATAGTTAATTTGTTTTGCAAATTAGATGATTGTTAAAAGATATAATGAATATACTGGCTGGTTTCTAGGGATTATATTGCGGTATGGGTATTTTAACAAGGCGAGTAGTTAAATTGACTATTATTTTGAGTTTTTAGCATGTCTGCGTATATTTATAGGAATAAATGCAGTCTAGCGCAGAACAAATAATAATAATAATGGAATCTTAAATAAACAACCTTCTAAACCTAAAATTCAAAAAAAATATGTGAACATTTGAGTAATATCAAAAATATCGCATTATTAAAGTTTATTGTTTTAAAATTTTAAAAACATGTACATTTTTGATATTTTTGTCGTAATTTAATAAATCATTGGTTTTAGGAATTTTTATCAAAATAAAATTTTCTGTTAAATTAATTAAATTAATGCAATATACTTATTCATGGCACATATAATCAATTCAAGGTAAAAATTTTAGAAGTGAATAATTTTGTTAAAATAAGTGAGCGTTAGAAAACTTTTTTAAAATGAAAATTATATTGGAATGTTATTAGAACCATAGAGAAACAATATTAATTTTTACCAGAGAGCAAGTGCAGTCCCGAATTGGTTTAAAAAAAACGCGAACATAATCTAAACTAGTACGCCATAGTATATACTGCGCAAACTCTTGACTATTTTGTACCGGTTCTGGTCACAAGTCGAGCAAACCTGTTATGGTTACTGATGATACAAATGATAGTGACACTGAAACTCATACTTAATTTTTGTAGTTATTGTATATATGTTGTAGTTATTTTCGTAGTTCATTTATTGCTAATTTTGATTATTCAGAAATTGATTTATTAGTCATTTTTTTACTCTAATATAACTATTTTTTTTGTAATTACTTTTTGAAATTACCCTACCATTATTTTTAGTTCGTATTATGTTATTTAGTTTCCAAATTTTTGTGTCCTTTTTATACTGAACTGTAATACACCTATTTGTATTATCTTGTTTTATTTTTTATAAAAATTAACGCACTAATTAATGAAACAACTTAAAAGTATACTAGAATTTAACAGATTTATAACAGTTGCCTATAAAGCAGTTAAACCCTCGTAAAAGATAAGGGTCCTGCGTAAGTCAATCCCAAATATTTATTTTTTTCACTATAACAGCATCCTACTATATTGAAACAATTAAGTCAGCCCAGTAACAACTAGCAAAACATAAGCTTATTTTCAATATGTCGTACGCACTTTAATACCATAAAAACGAGTCGCGGACCTTTATATAAAAAAAAATATTTATTTTATTAAAAGATGTCTTGACTATCTAAATCTAGCCTGTGTTAAAAAAAAATTAAAAGGCCATGTGGGATTCGATCCCTGGGACCACTGCACCACTAGCGGGTACTATGTCACGCGGCTCCAAAGCTCATGCTTAAGAGGCCAACACATCACGTGTCTTTTGTGTTTGCCGGTTAGAGAATTACTCAATGAAAATGTGATTGTATTCTAATAAATTTCGGGTAAAAAATTTTTTTGTGGTATTTTCCGGTTAATGTTAAATAATCCTACCCTCTGGTCCAATTTTTTTCTGCGAAGAACAGGGTAGAGCGCCATAAAACATAATTATTCGTTTTTGGATGAGAACTCGCCTAATATTTATGAGAAGAGCGCGTCTGTGCTACATTTTTGAAGTTTATCTACAGAAAAAAGTTTATAGTCGTATCACTTTTTCTGAAAATATTTTTTAAAAAAGTGCCACAGACGCGCTAGTTATGTACGTGAGAATGCTGACCTAGCACTAAATTCCTGGAAACAAGAATGAAGAGCCAGCATTTTTACATGGGAACTTCAAATACGTTTTTATTCATTTTATTCAGTCTGATTTTGTCTTTATTATTGTTAAAACCGGGTTTTTCATTTTTGTAAAAATAAATTTAAAAATAAAATTTTTTTAAAAACTATCTCTTCGAGACGTTTTACATAATTGGCGCAGTCAGTAGGATTGCCACGAAGAATCCAACGTGGATAACTTTCGCTATTTAAATAGCTAAGTGGCAATAACGAACTTTCTTTTTTCCGGTGTTTCGAACTGTTTAAGTTTCCTTGTGGGAAAATATCAATTGTGGTGCAACCAGGAATATATTGGATGCTCCAGACGACCAGAACCTCCATGTATAGGAAAGTACTGTAAGTCGATTTTGTTTTTGTATGTCAGACTCCTCTAGTGTCGTTTCCTTATCCTTCAGTGATCACGATAGCGATCTAGAGTCAGAATCAATAAATAAAGAAAATATTTCAACAGAAATAGATTTAGTTATACAAAGTTTTAATTCTATATGTATTGAAAATAATAAACAAGGTAATAAAATGCCTGTCCCTAATTTTTCTAAAGTTCATGCCGAAACCATTCCAGAATTTGATGGTAACGTCAATGAACTTCAATTTTTTATAGAAAGCGTTGATAGTATCGTTACTCATTTTTATGACAATGTCGATCCTAGAAATTATCAGAATGTTATAATTTTCCGCACTGTTATCAGTAAATTAAGAGACGCTGCTCGCGAAGTAATAAATATCAGTGGCGCTACCACTATTAAAGAAATCAGAGACGAACTTATTAGTCATTTTAGTGATCCTAGAAGTGAAAACTGTTTGTCTTTAGATTTAAATAACTTACGTCAGGGGCCAAACGAAACCCCTTATCAATTTTATGAAAATGTAAGAAAATTACTTAATACAATTTCAAACTATCTTGCTTTGCACGAAACTAACAATGATATTCGTAAATTTAAACAAAACATGTATAATTGTCAAGCCTTACAAGTATTTCTAGCAGGTTTAAGGAATCCATACGGTACCATGATTCGAACCAAAGGTCCTAAAACCATGCTTGAAGCAATAAATTTTATAAAAACGGAAGATAATTTTAAATACTTACAAAATGCTCACAATTTTCAATCAAATAATTCAAACACTTTTAAATCAAATACTTTTAATAGGCCCTTGCAAAATCAACCAAATCGTTCTAATCAATTTTCAAATCGCAATCAGAATTTTAATAATAATAATAATGGTCATCAGCCAAATTTTTCTAGACTTAGCAATAGCTACCAAAATAATTCTAATCATTTTAATAATTCTAACAATTCAAATTCTTTTCCAACCGGTCCTGTTAATGTTCAACCTAGAGAAATTAATAATCAAAGATATTTAACTAACCGGCAAGTTTTCGGACCTCCAAAAAATGTTTGGAAACCAAATCCAAATTTTAATCGACAAAATATGCCTGACCCTGTACCGATGAGTACAACTAGTAGACAGCCTTCTGCTAATACTAGACAGCAATCAAATAGTAGATGGGTATCAGAAGAACTAAATAACGTTGAACATTGTGAAGCGCCTTATAATCAAAATAATTTTTTGCAAAAAAATAGCATTGAAGATTTCGAATATGAGGAATCACCTATAATTGAAAACGACCAAAATTTACCAAGATTCAATGACCTAGTTGAATGTCATAATTTTGTAGATAAAAGGAAATTGCCTTACATTACAATTAAAAACCCGCCTATGAAATTATTGTTAGATACTGGTGCAAGTAAATCTTTCTTATCTCCAGAAATTGTTGATAAATATTTCTCAGAATATAAGGTAAATGATTCGTTTGTCGTATCTACGTCCTTCGGGTCATCCAAGCATAACTATTCGGTTACAATACCGGCTTTTTCAGAATTTCATAGTATAAATGATTTAAAATTTTACGTTTATAAATTTCATTCTGTTTTCGATGGTTTGTTAGGAATGGACATTCTTTTGCCATTATCCGCTCTATTAGATTTTTCGAACTTGAAAATGATTTTTAATGATAATTCCCTGCCAATTCAATATTTTATTTCCAATCCTCAAAATATGACAACTCAAGTTTTACCGAGTAATTCGATTTCCCAAATTAAAATACCAGTAACTACAAAATCTGGCGAAATTATAATACCTCCTCAAAATATTGGAGATTGTTTTATACCTGAAACTCTAACAGTTTCTCACGAAGGTTGGGCAAATGTAGAGATTCATAATAATGCAGACGAGAATAAAAATTTCACTGTTTTGTACCCAATCAGGAGTACTTCAGTAAACAATATAAACAATAATTTTGAATTAAATAATATGTGTATTGAATCAAATTTTGATAGTTGCGAAAAACGCGAAATTTATGACTCAATAAAAACAGACCATGCCAATGAAAAAGAAAAGGAACATATTTTAAAATTAAGTAAAAAATATACGGACATTTTTCATAAATATGAAAATTCAAATATAGTAAAATCCGATTTAGAATCAATAATAAAAAATTTTGAGGAAACACCAAACATAACTGAACTAGATATTAAAAATGTACTTAACGAATTCATGGACAATGAAGACATAGAAACCGTTTATACAAGTAAAGGAAACCCTTTCCAAGAAATACCAATTTCGGAAATCCCTATTAACAATTTTAAAAATCAAATAATGCTAAAAGTCGTGTTTCACTCTCCTGTCGTGCCAAAAGCGACAAGATTATTTAAAAATAAAATAAGAACTACAATACAAATTTCTGAAGCAAACTTTGAACAAGAAATTATTAATACATTAAAAGAGTTCACTTTAACACAAAAACTTGTTACTATAAACATAGACAAACCTAACTTAATACCACAGCTTTGCCATATATTACAACCAATTTTCAAAAATTCTACTTTTAAGGCTATAATTTGCAATACAATTTTAGAAGATGTAATTAACGGTCACCTAGACAATAATAACCCTTTTGACACCAATGTTAATCAAAAACTTTATTCCAATTATATAATTCAGCATAAAGCAATTACGAGCGAAATTTACAAAAAAATAAACAAACACATGTATAAAGAAAAAGAAAAAGCATTAGAAAGAGTAAATAAAAGTCGCCACGAGCCACTGACATATGATCCGGGTACGTTGGCTTATCATAAAACAGGTGCGCGAAACAAGGCAAGTCCTAGATACGCTTCGCGACCGATTAAAAAGAATGAAACAATTAAAGTAAAAACTTATAAAATTAAATCAAAGAAAAAGCCTTTGCTAAAAACTTCAAAAATCAATAAACCAATAATTACGGCTACATATCATAAAAATAATTTAAAGAAACTTCCCATTAAACGAAAAACATTATGTCATTGCAGAATTCTCCTCGCCCTGGTAGCAGCGAACCAAGCACAGGAAATTAAAATATCAAGTTTGGAATCAAATCCTGGCATTTTGCCATATAAACTAGGAAATGCAAAATTACAATATACCTATCACTCTTTTATCCACTATTTCGACCTAAACCCGATAGAAATTGAATACAAAAAAATAAGTACCCTTAGACAAGATACACAAACTTCAAGAGGAACAAAATCAAATTCGCCAAATCACCCTCAAATCCACCAGAGACAATCATGCCTACATTTGGACCACGCCCATATATATCTTGATAATCATAGCAATTTGTTTTGTCCTTTTCAAACGCTTTAATCCTAGATGTCCAAGATCTTCTCCACAACCAACCCCTAGGATGGTAATCGAGGACGAAGAATAACGATCCACCCCTCGTATGGATCTTTCTGAGAAGGGAGGAGTTATGTACGTGAGAATGCTGACCTAGCACTAAATTCCTGGAAACAAGAATGAAGAGCCAGCATTTTTACATGGGAACTTCAAATACGTTTTTATTCATTTTATTCAGTCTGATTTTGTCTTTATTATTGTTAAAACCGGGTTTTTCATTTTTGTAAAAATAAATTTAAAAATAAAATTTTTTTAAAAACTATCTCTTCGAGACGTTTTACATAATTCGCTCTAAAGAAGTAACTAAAGAATCGATTGGTGCAAACCGCAGCTTCCTATCTTTAATATTAACGGAGCGCCCGTACAAAAAAGATTTTAGGTAAGATAACATATGGTATTAGCGCCTCTTAAATATGTTCAAAAACTTATTATTTAAGCGAATCACGTTTCACGCAACTCGCGGATCTTTTTAAAACATGTTAAAGGTCCGCAACTCGCGGATCTTTATCCACTCCCTAAAAGCATTTATCTTAATAATATGGAGAAATGATTCAAATCGCATTTATCTGATTATGACATTGTAAGTGCATCTATTCGTTTGAAGAAATTTCGATAAATAACACAATGTTTTTTTATTCTGAAATCGCCATTCCGCCAGTGGTAGTAGCCAGAAACGTTTATTTGACATAATTTAGTATGATACGTCAAAGAGTTTTAAAGTACCGGGCACAAATAATTTATAATTTTTTTAATAAAACACCCTGTAACTCAGACGTCATGAATTTTACGAATTTCACATACCTCAAATTAATTTGTGAAAAGTTTAACAAAAATGTATAATAACAAGTTTGGTGAATGATACTTGAAATTTGAATTATGTTTTAGTATTTTATTTACACAAATAGCTAAATTAATTGTACATATTTATATTTTATTTAAGATGCTATTTATTTAATATTAGATATATTTATTTATATTAGTTTATTTATTCAATTAAATATTAAAGTATTGTGCATGACATTTGAAACAAAATTTTTGTAACGGTTGTTGTCGACGTATTTTGAATTTGAATCTCCCTGTATGTACATAAACACACATAAATTCGAGAAATACGTTTTTCTAAGACGTTCATGGCCATTTACATGTTTTAAAACTATTAATTAATTAAAAGTATTTACCACAAGGCAAGGTTAAGTTGCATTTTAAATGCAATAGTGGGAAAAACATAACCTAATTTTAAAATAATTAAATATACAACTTTAAACAATCTGCTAATTGATGTAGAATTTTTTTTATATATAAAAATTAAAACAGTTACCTTTAAACATCCAATTATATTTACATAAATTATACCTGTCAAAAATAAATAATTAATGCATTGGATAAAATACTACTTTTTAATTGACAGCTAACAAACTTCAAAGTAAATATACGACATGGTAAGTATTTTCAACTAATGTCCGATCCTTATATTTCTAGACAGACTATATTATAAACAAAAAACTACCTACCGTGTTAACATCTCCGAATTTTGATAAATTTCTCTCCAACGGAACATGATTAGAGTTTTGATTGCCCATTTTAATCCACAAAAATTCAAAAACAAATCACCAAACACACGAAATTTTATCCTACAACAAGGTACATCACAAATCAATTTTAACGTTCTCGCCGTCCATACATCGAAAAAAAAATCGAAGAGCAGATGCTGTTTCGAGGACCAGATGCTTACAGAACTTAAAACTCAGCTTTATATTCACTAACAATAACCCTGTATAGTGGTGCACACTTCCACTGGTCCACTTAGCTACCTCAAACTTGTAGTTGCACCTTAGAAATACGATAATTCTTCAAGAACCAGACAATAACAATAATCAACTTTTATTCACTTTTAACGAATGTAAAACTACGTAATCACTCAAAAATCACAGTACTCTTGTTTTTGTTTTGACGGCTATTGAGACTTCGATCAGCGGTTAGACGGGATTATAACCTCAAAAAGATTTGACAGCGAAGAGTGAAAAGCGCGTGAAAAACGGAGGAGAGCGAATTTTCTATACCGAAAAGTGTTTTGGGATGGAAAAACGATGAAGGCGCAGCAAACCGCCGTTGACTCGAGGAACGTAACCACCGGACGACCAACGGATGACGGTTAAGGTATGTCGTGTATCCCCACACCAAGCTGTATTAGCGGTTCTGAAAATGTCGTCACAGGTAAACGCACCTATTGCGCTATTGTCAGATCAATTAAAAATACGATGTATTAGGGATTTCGTAGCAAAATTATTATATACGGATAAATTGATAATAAAATAAATAATATTTAAATCCAAATGGAGCAATGGAATGGCCTGTGAGATCTCCAGATTTGACTCCTTGCGATTTCTGGCTTTGGGGTCACCTAAAGTCAATAAACCTACATCTGACCTTCGGGTACGAATTGTAAGAGAATGTCAATCCATTACTAGGTAAATTTTTCAAAATGTTAGACAAGAATTCCAAGACAGACTTGACTTTTGTTTACCACACGATGGACAACATTTTGAGCAATTGCTGTAATTTTTTTTTATTTTTACCTTCTTTTAAATACCTAACAATAAACTGATAACATTATTGATACAAATGGGGACGTATTATGTAATTTTTTTAAATTGGGACCTTAAAAGTCTTTTATCAAATATGCCTATAAAAATATTTATGATTTTTTTAACCTCTATTATATTTAAAAAAAAAAGTAAACTAAAAATAGCTACATTAATTGTTAATACTGTTAAGAGATGGCAGTATATACGAATTGAATTCCTTATTAAGTAGAGGCCAGATGTAAATATGAGAAATGAAGAAAATTGTATTGTTTTTATTTTCGCCGTGACTAGCAGTACATCGGATGTGCTTGTTTATATTGTACATCGGAAAATGAAATAAACTACCTAATTTTTACATCTCGAACTTTGAGAAAAAAAGACACTTTACTGTATAAATCAAACTAATTACCATGTCACTATTTATATGTAGATTTTAAGAAGTTAAAAAGTAAAATTTAATAATCATTAATTTTGGAGAGAAAAAACTCTACTATATAAATCAAACCAGTTAACAATCACTATTTTTATGCGGTTTTTATGAAGTTAAAAAAAAATATTAAAACGTAAAAAAAATGGCCGTACTTGGATGAAACTCCGGCCCTTTTACACCGAAACCATATACTGTTACAGATATATTATCAAACTTATCAAGCAAATGCGCCAACATACTTCTATACTTTGTAAACTTTAAAACGTAATGAACGGACGAAGTACAAAATAAATGCGTACGTCCGATGTACTGCTAGGCACAACGTTTTATTTTTGACTTTTCAGTATAACATAACCTATTATTTTAATGTTTATGTGTCGCCCTCAGAGTAAATATATATATAGAGAGGGCATTCTATCCTTTTTTATTAAGCCAACATCTAGTTAACTTTTGTTGACATCGTCCTCTAGAGATTCCATAAGCGTACTTTCAAGCAGGATAATTTAAAATCATACATTAAATAGTTTACAGTTTGTGAATTGATTTGTATTATTTTTTAGTGTTATAGGTTGTACTAAATATTTTTGTAAACATTTTGAACTATTTTAAGTGATTTTCTTGAGAGGTTGTTAACCATGAGAAAGAAATGTGAAAAATGTGGTGCTTTTCTCAATATATTTATCAGTATTACAGAAAATACAACTTTATCGAAATTATATAACTTCTCACGACATATTTAATTCAAATGTGATATATTAATAACATGTAAAATACCCAATTTTAATTTTCTATTTTTTTGCTAAAATAAATAAAAAGTTATAATTCTTCGCGTCGCCACTGTCTAATACATCACGTCAATTTTTATTGTTGATTTCGTCCTCTGCACGAGATTTTTCTGCGCGTCTCACGTCCCTCGCCCACAAACTTTGCCGAGAGAGAGGGCTAGATGTTGGCTTAAATTTTGTAAATGAGATTAGATATACAGGGCATATCTAGTAGTTCCTTTATCTGAGGTGTCGCCTGTGTGTTTCACTTTTCTTCTTTTATTTTAATAGTCTAAGCTACTAAGGCTATTTATTTTAGTAATACTCGACAGATAACTGTAAATTATACCTTGTCATGCCATCTACATTACTTTAAACATATTAGTGTAGCTGACGTCACTTTGAAAGTTTGAAAATTTATTTCTTAGTAATCGTAGTGTTTCAAAATTAACCAAGCCTATTTTTATGAATAATTTTAAGTAGATTTTCATATACTACAAATGAATTTGCTATAGCTACCGCACCACACGTCCCCATTATGTAATGTTTTTTTGTCCTAGCAGTGGACAAAGGGTATGATATGAATTCTGCATTGAATTACATTGAAGTCGACGTGTCTTACTATTTTTCTCAAAAAATATTGTGCGAGAGTAAAGTGAGGGTAGGAAAAACACCCTGTATTTCTGTTCAGGGGGGTAGTAAAAAAATTAAACTTGGTGATTTGAATTCTGCATTGAATTACCTTTTCCCTGATGTGCCACACATGGTATGTTCCCTATTTAAATTTTAAAGTTGAGGGGCGAGGGGTGAAGGGGGTTGACGTTAGAGTGATGTTTGTTATCAAAAATTTTGTCCCCCTCAAATCAAAAATCGACGTGTCTCGCAATTTTTGCCAAAAATTATTGGGTAAGCCTAAATCGGGGGTGAAAACTTTTTAAAAAAACACCCTGTATATGATAAGTACTCTACATTTCTTTACTTCTAAGCAACTTTATTTCTAGTTGAATTCCTATTTGTAACAATTTTTTAAACATAAAATATTTGGACATATCGATAAGATAACCTCGTTGAAAAGTAAACTATAAATTATTTTTCAATTAGAACCGAATGAGAAATATTTCACCTGAAAACTGGCAACGGCGCTATTCAAATAACTTATACCGAGGATTCCATTCCACAAATCCAGTTTGCTTGGCAAAAATAAATTGCTAGGTGCATAACTTTCAATTTTTCTAATCTTCGAGACTTCATGAAAAATTATCTATTTACAAATTAGTTTTAAATGATTTTTAGATAATTACGCCTTTCGGGCAATAATAGACACTGCCTTATAAAGAAAATGAGCAACAAAACAAAATGATTATCAGGATAGTGACCTTGAAAAGGTCGCAATCGGAGATATTTTATTAAAAGACTAAGAAAATACCTATTTTGCAATTCAATAAGCTGTATAATTCTATAGATGATTTCCCATAAGTACTTAATTGTAGTACGTGATTTTCTATAGGTATTTCGACATTGGAATGACATTATTCTCTCACGTTTTTTGATGCTGGAATGAAGTTCATTTTTAAAGAACTTTGATGAAGTTTTGTTTTTATGATAGTAAATTAATTAATGGTAAATATATAATTGCGATTTAAAGAACGAATATATAAATAAATAGACAGAAATAGCCAAAAGAAAGGGTAAGTTGAAAATTCTTATTGTTATTAGTGTAATGAAGAACGAGGCCGGCACTGTCTGATGGAATGTACACATAATATTAGTGACTCATCAAAAGTTGGCAACTAGACGCAACGAGAAATCTATCGACTGTTCTGAAAACGACACGAGCGTTCGCAGATCAAGCAAAATGAATATAAATAATTCGAAAGGACGAACAAGAGTCAGTTGATTTTTGTACGTTGTGTTAGATAAATTAATATATTTCGTGAGTAGTTTTTCATATATAATTTAGAAGTTATATCGCTTAAATAAATTAATTATTATTCGACGGATCGTTTAAATCCGAGCGAACCCAAAGTACGAAAATATTACATTATCAGTAATTGCGTTTTGAAATATCTATGAATCTTGTTTAATTTTCGAAAATTACTTTAGTTTCGGGAAAATTGACTTTTTCTATCGAGAGACATGATACTAATATTGAGTCAATTGAAGATGGCGGAAACTAATAATTTAATAAAATTTCAATTCCGATTCATATTATAACCGCAGGATTCAGTTGAAAAGTTATTTCGAATAGTGTCAGTAAATATCCAGGTCTGTATTTAAAAAAAATAAGTTTAGGGTGGTCCGGAGATTACGAAACTTTGGATGTAAAATCTGAAAACGCCAAAACAAAGACAATTTACTACCGAATCAAAAACCCTTGAAATATTTTTTGGTAAATGAAGGATAACCAAATAATCGTAATGACCGAATTTCGTTTTTTCGTCATATCTGAAGAACTGGCCCTGATATTTTCGATTAGTTTCCACCGCAAGATGATGCTTTAAGATACTCAAATTTTTCTTCATTTATCGAACATTCTAATTAGAATGGTTTGACGTCTATGTAGCTGGAATACCCCCTACGGCAGAATTTAATGGGACATGCGCAGGATTTATGTGCTAATTTCGCCAATAAAAAATTTTGTGCTCTTTTCTTTCAAAAATTACAAGTGGTTCTGCTGGCTTCAGACCAAGCTGGAATATCCCAGGTCCAATATATTGGAAAAAAAAATTTAAAAACATTTTTGTTACCTCCTATTTATGTGCTAATTTCGGACGCCAATAAAAAATTTTGTGCTCTTCTTTTTTAAAAAATACAAGTGGTTCTGCTGGTTTCAGACCAAGCTGGAATACCCCAGGTCAAATATATTGGAGCTAATATGTTCAGGAATTTCCTCTAAAGGAATTGAATATTCGTGGTCATTGTGACCACGTCAAATATAATGAAAGTACCTGTAAAAAGTAAACTGAAAATTTATAACTGAAAATGAATTTTAAATTACAAATAACTTAATATTGTTAAATTAGGGACAGAAATGTAAATTAGCACATAAATAGGAGGTACCAAAAATGTTTTTCAATTTTCGTTTTCAAATATATTTGACCTGGGGTATTCCAGCTTGGTCTGAAGCCAGCAGAACCACTTGTATTTTTTAAAAAAGAAGAGCACAAAATTTTTTATTGGCGTCCGAAATTAGCACATAAATAGGAGATACCAAAAATATTTTTCAATTTTTGTTTTCCAATATATTTGACCTGGGGTATTCCAGCTTGGTCTGAAGCCAGCAGAACCACTTGTATTTTTTAAAAAAGAAGAGCACAAAATTTTTTATTGGCGTCCGAAATTAGCACATAAATAGGAGATACCAAAAATTTTTTCAAAAATGTTTTTCAATTTTTGTTTTCCAATATATTTGACCTGAGGTATTCCAGCTTGGTCTGAAGCCAGCAGAACCACTTGTATTTTTTAAAAAAGAAGAGCACAAATTTTTTATTGGCGTCCGAAATTAGCACATAAATAGGAGATACCAAAAATGTTTTTCAATTTTTGTATTCCAATATATTTGACCTGAGGTATTCCAGCTTGGTCTGAAGCCAGCAGAACCACTTGTAGGTAGGGGGTATTCCAGCTACATAGACGTAATGGTTTGGAACAGAGGTGGGCACGAATAAAAAAATATATATCCGTGCGATCTACGAGTACGAGTAGTCAAAAAATGTATTTGTAAGTATTTTACTCGTAAGTAATTTTATAGAGGCAGTTTACGGTTACGAGTAGTAATTGTAAAAGTACGAGTAAAGAGTACGAATACTTTTACAAAATTGGAGGGCTCAAATAGAATTGAATTGGATCTCAGTACTTACTAAATAATACTTACACATATACATTTTTAAACATTGAAACATCGAAAACAAAACTTTGGTCAACCAAACCAAAGGACCCCGCAAAATCCTTATGGAAATTAGGTCTCGGTGGATTTGTTTTAATTTTTGATATGATGTAGTTCATGGAATTCTGAACATATGTTGACATTGCGCCAACCCCCAAATGTGAACAGTTTTTCTGCTAGGGGAGGGGGGCTTAAATTCACATATTGCCCATAATGGAATATTTATTTTTGAAGACGGGAATAATATTTTCAAATATTTTATTCTAATTTATATTGCATAACAGTGTCCTTAAAAAAATATATAATATATAATAATAATAAGTTTAAAATATCGCTAGATTATGGGTAATATGTGAATTTAAGTCCCCCTAGCAGAAAAAAATATTCATATTTAGGGGTTGATACAATATTAACATATATGTTCAGAATTCCATGGACTGCATCATATCAAAAATTAAAACAAATCCACCGAAACCCAATTTCCATAAGGATTTTGCGGATTCCTTTATTTCTAATATAAAAAAATATAAAATCCTCTTCGAAAAACTATGTCGAAAAATCATGTCTTCTTGGACTATTGATTATTGTGATTGTGGCAAAATGAAAAGCCTCTCTACAGATAAAGATGAGGTTAGTGGAGTATTAAATTTCAAAAACATTGTCGGGTAATCCTCGAGCATATTTAAATTGGTTCGCTAATCACTAATATACGTTAAATAATCTAATTCTGCTTGGTTTTTGATTAAATTTGCTTTTTCTGAAAAACTCGATTTATTCTGAGGGTAACTTGTTCCGGGAACGTTCTTAGATGTTTCAGAATCATCAAAATCGAAAAGTATTTCAAATTAAAAATACTTATGAGTAAATGTCATGAGTAATTTTTTTATCCGTAACCAAAATACGAGTAAAAGTATTCGAGTACTTGGGCAGCACTGGTTTGGAAGTTACCAATACAATCAATCCCATTAAAAAAGTGGCCATTTCCATTTTGTTTTATACCAATAAATTGTAACTTGAATCTCTAAATGGAGTATTTTATGTTAAGTAACGTACAATACTAATTTGTTAAGTTTGCTCTTGTACGAGGCGCCCTTTTAATTCAAGTTTATTTCCACCTGTTAAATCCATCCCCGTCTAGCGTACGAGTCTCTGGACAAATACGTCAGCTTGAATCGTGATGACTGATTTGTGGATATATTTTGGTGCTCAACGTGGGGCTCGAAACGATGACTATGAGGCAGCTAAATCGTACTAGTAAGTTCGTATGTTCTTATAAATAAATGCCCATTCTCCTATGATACTTTGTATCATTTTAGTAACAAAAAACTTATTAAAATGTGTTTTCTACGAAGGCGTAGAAGGGACACTTAAAATAAAAAAAATATTTAATCTATAATTTCGTGTTATATCTCGAAATTTTAAAATTTCATGTTATAACTCGAAATTTTAAATCCAGCGATGACTTTAGGATCATTAGAAGCAGTGCTGCCAATATCCGGATAATTATCCGATTTTTGGATAATTTCGTCTACCTTGGGTCCCTCATTACTATAATGTCGACGATAAAGCCGCTTTCGTTTTCGTATCTCTACCCCTTCAGGACCTAATAACAGCAACATCTCCCGAATATTTTGTGTTATGGTAAACCCATGTTGAATACATTTTAAATGCATCCATGCATCCTGATTTTTCCAATTTGTTTTTAACAAAGTTAGCCAAACGTCACGTTTTCAAGAGATGAAATTTTTTTCCTTCTAAACAGATTCTGCTTATTAAGAATGCGTTTTAATGTTCTTGGTTGGACTGTTATATTGTTAACATTTTCTAGAACTTCTAAGATTTCCCTTTGTTGAAAACCCAACAGGAAGTATTTCTTTACGAGTAGGTACGTCTCTTGAGGCCATGTCGAGTATTAAATGCCTTTAGCACAAAAAGGACAAAAAATAAGAACTTAATCAATCGCAAAAACTGTTAAACAATAATATTTGATCAACTGCAACTGAGATGTAGGGTTAGCTAAAAATGTCGAGTTATAACACGAAATTTTAAAATTTCGAGTTATAACATGAAATTTTAGATTAAACTTTCGAGATATAACACGAAATTTTAAAATTTCGAGATGTAAGACGAAATTTTAGATCATATATTTTTTTTTTATTTTAAGTGTCCCTTCTACGCCTTCGTAGTTTTCTGTATATTTTACCCATAATTATGAAGGATTATATCTGTGTTCTGTCCATGTAGTTTTTATTTTTCCTCTTCATATATTTTTTCTGTCACGTGTACACCTGTCAATATTCTCTTTATTTTTATATTCCCAGTTTTATACCTACGTACTTCATTTATCTTTGCACTTTATACGTATTTCATTTATTATAAATGTTACGGCATTTCCAAATCGTGTGAAACTATTTAAACTATATTTTCACAGATAATTTCTGACAATTATATTTCTCTTTTTGTGTGGATTATTGAAAATATTGGGGTGACGCGTCAACAGAGAAAACGTAATGATAGCGGTCTGCGGCGCCGGCTAGGGATAAATACTAGTAGGGGCGATTGGAACATTGTGAGGTGAGTAATTTGAATATTTATTATTTACTTTCTAACGATGACTTTTTCTAAAAAAAATTGTAGTAAATTTCACACCAAGACTACCTGCTCCCTTAATCCGACAGGTAATTTGGACATTCTCAAAAGTTGATTCCTTAAACCCCAGGTAATCTCCACACCACGCAATAGGAACATATGTGAAAAAAATGTCATTGATAAATGTAAATAGAAAGACAAGCTCCGTGAAGTTAGCCCCCAAAGTGTCAATTTTTTTCCGAAAATTTCCCGTTTGTTAGTGCTTCTTAGTGCTTTAATTATTTTCGTTAGTGCTTTTTCCGTTTTCTGCATATTAAGGATTTTTTAATTTGAAGGTCAGCCCTGACAATCTACCAAAAAGGACGAAATTTGGTACTTTGATTTAGTACTTTGTTAGTGCAATCGACTTTTCATAAAGACATATGCGGTAGTTCTTTTAATAAAAGATAAAATGAAAACTCTGTCAGGTGGAGCTAACGAATGGAGACCAGATATGAAATTACTGAATTATAATCAAAGTCTCTTAGAAAAGATTAATACAGATGAGACTGACTGAACTTCTATGTTTATGCATGTAATATTTTTAATTATTTATTTTACTCTTGGGAATATCCTTTTATATATGTTTGAATGATAAGTTCTATTACTTTTAGGTTCAAAATTTTTTATAAAATATTTTTTGTTTTGTTATTAAATATATGTATTGATGCGAGTAAGAGCAGAAAAAATTAACTTAAAAAATCATAGAAAAAGCGCGATTGAAGTCGCGCCATGTGTGGGTCAAACAAAAAATTCAAGTTATTATAATTACAATTTTATGACGTCATAAACCACGCCTCTTTTTTAGCCATGAAAACATGATCAAGTTGAGTGGTACTATTGGGCACTATTTTATGACCAACTTCAGCACAATCAAAAGTTCTTCGAGAACAATCCTGTTTGAGAAGACAAACAGCAAACAAGTTTAAAGGCGAACAGAGAGGAGAGCAGAAAGAAAAAAGAAATTAAAAAGAAAACTTTTAAGCCCAATGGAGAAAGAGTTCTCCAGTATAGGAAATAGAATCACTTTTACTTACGAGGGAATTCTTATTTCAATATTTTACATACTACATATGTAATTAAGAATTACCTTATCCTGTATCAATAAATAAAAATCAAATATGTATTTGAATTATATGAAATTAAATTTGAAAATTGCATATAAAACAAAATAATGCGCTGATTTCCCCTAAGGCTTGTGCTCCCTTCATCAACAGGTATTGTAGCCGTTAGAATTGCACCGAGTGGGGTTAAGACCGTGGGATATTTTCATTTCCCCATACGTGTACACTCTACATTGAATATCCGATTTTTAACGAACTATTTCCCATCATCTACATACATGAGAGAGTCAACCGTCTCTGGAGCGTCTCGTTTTAGATTTTAGATCGATGGGACTATGACAATGGGATGACGGTCGGTGAAGATGTAATTTTTTACTGCAGATTTAAGAACCAGAAACAAGAAGTAGGCCAATATATATAATCACCTTGCACCAGACGCGTGAGAATTTTTTTTGTCCGAAAATGTCTTTTGATATCAAATTTAACTTTATTTTCAATTCGTTCCAAAATCGGTAACAATTTAATATAGGTACCTAACTATAATTATTCCAAGTTTTTACACACATTAAAGTTGTTTTGAATAATTTAATAGTTATTTGTGTAAGTAGTACAAAAAGTGTATATTTGCACGGGCCTTGGTGTACACACAAAAATCACGGGCCCGATAAATGGTGCAAAAAAATTACTGATAACAGTGTAAAAAGGTTTACAGTCAAACTCGCTAAATAAAAAGTTTTTTTAATCACGTTTTCCCCTCTACGAATAATAGTTATTATTTATATATTATTTTTTGTTGAATTACAAATAAATAAGTCAATATTTTAAATAGGTAAACAGACTCATTTAATGCTTTCTACTCTAGTTGACCAGCAAGTCGTAGAAAGGGAATACAAGGGTGCATCTATTTTATTTTTTTAATTTACCATCTGGAAGGGCTAGCTCTAAAAATAGCCTCAGAAGTAGAATAGCTATGACAGTTCTGGCGCACTCCTTATGGAAATTAACATGGGAAATGGCCAAGGTCCATTCTGGTAATTTTTTGGCTCATTCAAGGTCAGTCGTGACGTCATCAGACGAGAGCTTTTCGAGACCTGTTCAAAAGCTGTTCGAGAGCTGTTCAAAAGCTGTTTAAAGCTATTCGAGACCTGTTCGAGAGGTGTCCGAGACCTGTTCGAGAGGTGTCCGAGACCTGTTAAAAGCTGTTCGAGATCTGTTCAAAAGCTCTTGAACAGGTCTCGAACAGCTTTAAATAGCTCTCGAACAGGTCTCGGACACCTCTCGAAGAGCTTTAAACAGCTCTCGAACAGCTTTTGAACAGCTCTCGAACAGCTTTTTGAACAGATCTCGTCTGATGACGTCACGACTGACCTTGAATGAGCCAAAAAATTACCAGAATGGACCTTGGCGATTTCCCATGTTAATTTCCATAAGGAGTGCGCCAGAACTGTCATAGCTATTCTCAGAATTACTCCTCCAAAAAAGTTACAGCCTGATAACACATAAGTTCAGGCTATCATAAGCGCAAGGCGAACATGAAGTATATAGATTAAGGGCTATAATCCTTGTATGCGTGCCCATATATTGTCCGCTCATATTGATCCCATTGTCATAACGACAATCTTTTATGCTAATATTGCATTTTCCAGAAATACTAACATTATTATAAAAAATCTTTCAAAAACCTCGTATTTGCTATTTTCATTTAGCCAGACATATCGTAAAATAAATGTTTGTTCATCATGAGTAACATCGACAATTATGAAATATTTTGCTAGTTTCCTCTTTTAAAATTTTCTCCATGACGTATTCAGCAAAATGTCGTAATAAATTCATTTTGAATGTCAACCGAAAGATATAATAAACCTAACAACGATTTTTAGTTTTTTGTGAAATTCTAACAGCTTCTAAATGTTCTGCTAATAATGTATGATAATTTACTAGGAATTCTAATAAAATTGCCTTTGTTTGGATTCCCAATTAAATGAGATGATTCTCTTAATGCTAGTACCCTTTAGTTATGCCCATGAAACCAACGAGACGAGACTTTCATAAAATCTTGTCTCGTCTATCTGATGAAATAAGAAGTCTTGTCTCGCAGCCTCCAATCTCGTCTTTTCTCGCGTCTCTCGTCGTGTATGTTTCAGTCCAGTAGGGATACTTACCTACTTGCTATTGTATAAGAGTATATAAAAGAAAGTTAATATTATTTTAGAAAGAAGTAAAAAAATCTTTTAATAGTCTTCTCGGTCGCAAATGTTTTTATTTAGGCGATTTCGGTGTTTTATTATAGTTAACGCAGCACGTAAGAATAATCTTTCCGCCGGATTGAAGTAGCTGGAATGCTTAAAAGATCTCATGAAACTTGGAATGGGAAATTTTTCATCTTTGTAATTTATCTGTGTTTTTACTACTCCGAGGCATAGAAGAATAATATTTTTGAAGCTCCTGCATCCAGTTTCCTTCTTCTACGTACAAGACATCAAAATGGGTTACAAAATCTGATTTTTCTGGTCCAGGATTCGCCCCTCCACTGCAGTTTCTTTTAAACGTTATACCTCTGATTGATGAAAATAGATTTTGTATATATCTTGAAATTTATGAATCGAAGTCTCTTCTTTGCCCCATTAAAACTGTAGCATAAATCCAGTTAGTTTTACGATAAGGCTTTAACATATTTTGTCTCTCAATACCTGAAAACCAATAATAAACAGCTCTTTGACAGAGATTCGATCTACCTTTCTGTACCTTTGAAATATTTTGTTCTTAAGATTATCTGTTAGTTTATTGATACATACAACCACTATCCGAGTTGTTTGGAAAATATTTGAAAGTTGACCAGTAATTTATGCACTTCTTCTAGCAGTATCCATTCTTCATTTTGACACAATCCACCAAGTCCATGTCTGCCTTGCATACTTGCAACGTATGATCACTGGAATACCAGCCAGATCATCCAACACAGGTGTCAGTTTTTGTAAATTACTAGATGCTTCACACGCGCTTCGGATCTTAATTAAAAGTTGATCTGACCTTTTAGTTTTCGAACAAATAGAACGTATTTTCCATATTGCCTTAGAATAATCTTTAATATCTTTAACTTCAACTTCCTCATCCACACTATCGTCACTGAATTCTTCATTTGCTTCAGCAATTTAAACAGATCTTTCATGACCATGTATTGGCTGAGGCATTATCCATTGTTATTTCTTGAAGTTTGTGGATTAAGCCTTTATTGTCAAGACATAAAAAACGTGAGAGTGATGTGTTTTTCTGTATGTTTTCCATGAGCAGGAATATCTAGTGTGATACATTGCATTTTCCAATGGTCATCTATAAAATGTGTTGTCTCTCTTTCAAGATACGCGATTAACTAAGCCGAAACGTCTCTCACGAGACTCAATACGAGACCAATAAGTCTGGTCTCGCCCCAACCGAATATCGTCTCGACTCTCGTCTCATTTTCAAGACTAGACCATGCGAGATTTTCGAAAACGAGAGATGGCACCACTAGTCCCCTATCAGATAAAAATAAAATAACATGGAAGAAATCTTTGTAATGGTTGTTTCCACTTTTCTTTTTCTAGAGATTTAAAGAGCAGGCTGATAATTTTTTATTAAAAATATGTTGTTCCATATTTTACCATTCTAAGTATGACGGGCGATGACTGATGCTATTTTCATGTTCAGGTATTCTGTTATATAATCTTTTGTAGCCATCTGAAGGGTCCCAACCATCTTCAGTATGTTTAATAAGTATTTGGAAATTTACATTACATTTCTATTAAGAGGAAGGTCTGATAGAATGGGCTAAGGTCCTTTTCTCACAACTTTTTCTATATCGGTGGGAATTGGGTACATTTTTTAATTTATTATATCATAATATAGTACGGGACCGATATTTAAACAATTATTTGATATATCCAGGGGCGGATTTAGCAATAGGCATAGTAGGCACGTTCCTTGGGCGGCAATAAGACGGGGGGCGGCAGCAAAATTAAGGACCAGTTAACATTCGTTATTCGATATTTACTTGAAGATGGATCACCTGTGGAGTTTATTCCAAATGCAGGACACACAGGAGAAGATATTATGTTCACAGCCATAGAGACTACACTTCAAAAACATAATGTTGATATCTTAAATTGCCGAGGTCAATCTTACGATAATGCATCAAACATGTCTGGATGCTACAAGGGCTTACAGGCTATAATGAAAAATGTTTCACCCAATTCAGAATACATCCCTTGTTCCGCACACTCTCTAAATTTAGTTGGGAAATTTTCAGCAGAGAACTGCACGGAGGCATGCTGATTTTTTGATTTTCTGCAGGAACTCTACAATTTTTTTTCTGCATCTCCTCAAAGATGGAAAGTGTTACGGGATGAAATTCAGCTTACAAGGGATTAAAAAAAAACATTCGGATGGCCCAGATACCCTGAAGAGTCTGTCACAGATTCGATGGTCAGCGCGTGCGGAAGTTTGCCAAAGTTTATCTCAGTAGTGGGAAGAAATTTTTTCTGCGCTAAAATCTATTGAGAATAATATAACTCAGAAGGTCAGTACTAAATGCGAAGCTAAAGGCATTAGACTTAAATTGGAGCGACTCGAAACTGCATTTATGGCAAAATTTTGGAGTTTCGTAACTCATCGTTTAAATGCTACTAGTATAAAACTACAGAAAACTGAAATTGACATGTCAACAGTGGTTAACCTATACAACTCCCTTATAAGCGTTTTTGAGAAAACACGTAACAATTTTGACCACTTTGAAAATATCCAACATTACACAATAAGAAAAAGATTCAAAAAGAGATCGGAAAAGAAAACCTCTATGGGATGAATCAAAATTATCTGAGGAAGTAAAAATGGATGGACGTGAAAACCTAAGGATCAGTGCATTTCTGGTGATAATAGACAATTTGGTCAATCAGCTACATATACGGCGAAAAGCTTATAAGAAGTTCCATGACAAATTTGCCTTTTTAACAGATGTTCCAGCAGTTTTTCTGAGGAATTAATAGCGGCATACCCTGAAGATATTGAGGCAGATTTCATTCAGGAATTTATCCATTTTCGTGAACATGTCGAGGCAAACGAAGAAAAGGATCTCGATCTCACGACGCCTATAAAGTTGCTGAAGTGGCTTCGACAGGAAGGTATGCAGAGTGTGTATCCTAATGTTGACATTGCTCTCCGCATATGTGTATGTATACCAGCAACAAACAGTACTGGGGAACGGAGTTTCTCATGTCTGCGAAGAGTTGAAAATTTTTATCGTTCCAAAATGACCCAGGACAAACTAAATGATGTGGCTGTTCTGAACATTGAGTCAGATATAACAATTTCACTGATATATGAAGATGTCATAAATGACTTTGCGAATATGAAGGTCAGAAGAGTTCCTTTCAAAGATTAACTGTGATTTCATTTTAACTTTATCACAGTAAGAAATAACTGTTTTTTATTATTGTTTATTGAAGTGTTGTTCATATATGCACAGTTGGTAGTAGGTATTAAAAGTTTTGTATAAACAAACATTATTTTATTTTATTAATAGTATTGGGTCCTTTAGGAGGGGCGGCAAATTTAGATGTGCCCAAGGTGACACAAATCCCAAATCCGCCCCTGGATATATCTAGCTTGATATTGATTATTTTTGATATTTTTCTATTCTGAAGATGGTCATCGTTTTCCCGATGTGAATGTGAACTACTGGGTATGGGACTTCGTGCAGGTGCCCCGATATTTTGTACCGTCCTCAACACCCTCTCGTTGGGCCTGCTAATTCGTAATAATAACATGAATAGTTTAAACTAACTTTATTTTTATAAAACCAGTTATTTATAGTATATTTGAATGAATTTCAATTATAATATCGCAGTTATAGTAATTTACTATGGGACAAACTTTCAGTAATTTTTTGAATTTGGTTATCGTTTCTGCTCTTGGAGGCCTCAGGTTCTTCACTTAAAACTCTTTTTCGGATTGTTGTCAAGTTTCCGGTACAAGAAAAGAATGTTCTCTTTAAGAACAAACTCGCAAACAGTTAAACTATTGGCAGTGTAGATAGTGCAAAAAGTAGTAAATTTTTGCTCGATCGTAAAGAAAATATGTTGTTGAATGTTTCTTGAAATAAACACACTGGATTTAATAAATGTAATAAATACCCAATTACAATATAAATTCCTAGAAACAATGCTATTATCGGAATAACATTAATATTAGTCAGACAAATCCAGATTTAAATATTTATGTCATTTATATAAAAAAACTTTCACCTATTAGTTACAATCCATCATTTTTATTAGTTTTAACAAAATTCTTCTAAAAACTCATTTACATATTGATAATTGTTATCTAGAATCGTGGTTAACTGTTCATCGATTTTTAGAATTTCTTTTATATAAATATCTAGGTAGGGCGTCTCTTTGTTTAACATATTTAGAAGATGAGTATACTTACACGGAATGATTAAGTATTTGGCTTACGTAATATTTGAATATTAATTTTCTTCAAGCTACTGTCGTTTCTATTATACAGTGTGATTATACCTACCGACAACGTTTAATAGAATGCACCTCTCAACAGCGTTGTCATATTTATTTTGGCAAATCTATTAATATTTTTGCCTACTAGAATCCACTAAAAAAATTAAGGAAAACACCGGAAATCTAGTTTGAAACTTGAAACATCTATATCGGTATCATACAAAAAATGGAAGTAGCAGCCCTTACGCAAGACATTTGGAAATATTATCTGAATAGTATTTTTAATAGATTTCAGAATCGGTTATAACTTTAAGGTTTTCCGAAATAACCAGTTCGTTCACCTTTTAAAACACCTTTTAAAACACCCACATCCGAGAAGGAAAAGTATTGTGAACGAGCTAAAAAAAATTTTCGAGATAAAGATGGAAATATCCATTTTGAGGTCATGTGTATTCTTCCACGATAGATGCCACACGTTTAATCCGATTGAGCTGAAATTTGGTATATGGGTTTGGGTTATCCGTAGGAAGAACCCATTAGTTTTTGTACGACATCTGTCAAACGGAAGTGTCAGTATCCAAAAATCACAGATGCAATAGGTCACGGAATTTGACTTGCAATGTGACATTTGAAAGCTCTTGAAAACTCAATTCGGAACAGTCAAAATTATTTCTCCAACTGTCACTTGTGAAAAATAAAAAAAATATCAAAGATTGAAACTTTAGCGCTAAATAGCTCAAAAAGTATTCGTCTCTGGACACAACCGATTTATTTCAAATTCCTCTGAGAGAAAATACATTCTTGTGATTACAATTTTTTTTGCTTTTTTCCTATTTTATGTGTGAAAATTTGCATTTTTACTGTTTTTTTTTTCAGTTTTCCTATGTGGAAAAATGCATGCTCGCTTTTTTCTCAATTTATGTGTAAAACCGCATTTTTGCTGTTTTTTTTTCTGGTTTTTTATGCGGAAAAATGTATTCTTGCTTTTTACCAATTTACATGTGAAAAAATACGTTTTTGCTGTATTTTCCAATTTTTTTTGTGGAAAAATACATTTTTGCGGTTTTTTCCAAATTCGATAGTGCATTCGTAATCCTGTTTTTTCGAATTTATTGAAAAAAAATGCGTTTTTGGTATTATTTTCAATTTTTTGTGTGAAATGCATTCTTGCTTTTTTCAGAATTCATGTGTAAAAAATGCATTTCTGCTGTTTTTTCTAGTTTTTCGTGTTTCTTTTTAAATTTGTGTGCATTTTTTTCAAATTTGAATAAGGAAAAATGTATACTTGCTTTTGTGTTTTTTTAAATTTGTGTAAAAAAAGTATGCTCTTTTTCCAATTTTTATGTAGAAAATCTATTCTTGCTTTTTCCCAATGTATGTGTAGAAAAAAGCATTTTTGCTGTTTTTTTTTCTAGTTTTTTATGCATTGACGCTTTTATACCAATTTATATGTGAAAAAATGCATTTTCGCTTTTTTCCACATTGATGTGTGAAAAAATACTTTTGAACTTTTTTCTTGTTTTTTTGTGTGGAAAAATGTGTTTTTATTTCTATTTTTTCAAATTCGTGTGCTTCTGTTACTTTTTTTAAATTTTTGTGAAAAAAATTCAGTCTTGATGTTTTTTTCAAATTCGAATGTGGAAAAAACGTATTGTGAACGAGCTAAAAAAGTTTTTTGAGAAATATACATTTTAAGATCCCCTGAGTCGATTAAGACCATTTAGTCTGCCTGTCTGTGTGTCTGTCTGTCTGTGTATTTGTGTCTGTCTGTGTATTTGTCTGTATGTCTGCTTCCACGATGGAGCCCACGCGTTTAATCCGATTGAGCTGAAATTTGGTATATTGTTTTGGGTTACCCGTAGGAAGAACCTATTAGATTTTGTACGACATCTGTCAAACGAATGTGTCACTTGCAAAAAATGACAGAAGCAATATATCACGGAATTTGACTTAATATGTCTGTAATAAATATTCGTCTCTGGATACTCGTCGGGAAATTTTTGGGGTGACACAACCGATTTTTTTATGGAAAAAATTGTGCAAAAAGTAAGAATGTGGTACCTATCGCTCTAAACTGATATTGTTTGTTTATATTAACAAACATAAAGGAAGAGCAGGAAAATCATTTTCTTTTGGTCTAATATTTCTTATTGTTCTTTTCATACTATTGACAGAAGGTAAATTAGCCAAACTTTTAACATACAAGAATTCAAAGCAGTTGCTATAATTAATTGCTGAGTTTCTACAAATAATTTTTCTTTATATCGAATCTCCTGAAGTGACTTTTCTATTTCCACCTTTCCACCTTTTCTGGTTACCCGAGATAATTGTGATCTTTCGATTGTATGTTTGGATTGGATTCAGAGCTGAAAATATCTTTAGTAAAAAGGTAAAAAAATTATCGAAGATACCATAAGTATCTTAGATACTTTTATTTAAGATACTTTTTGGTTCCTTTAAAAGTATCTAAAATCTTTTATCTTTAAAAGTATCAGATACTTAAAGTACCTATCTTAGATACTCAGAACCTGAGATACTTTTTCATGATCCGACAAGCATCGACCTGTCGCGCCGGCCATAGCGGCATTGGTTTTGTGTTTAAAAATTTAATTGTGTTGAATGTTCTGCTTTTAATGCATAATGCATCTTATGCTGTTTTTAACACACTGAGAATTTATGTTTATTTTATATTGTTTTGAAAATTTAATGTTTAATTTGCGATTTCAACACATATTTTGTAACTTTTTAATAACTTATAACGTCTTTTATTTATTATCTACCCCAAAACCCAAAGTATATGATTTCAAAGTACCTGCTGGCTTAAACTAAAATTGTACTGTAATTTAGTGTTAAAACGATGTTTTTAAAACAAAAGTATCGTAGACACTGTAGAGTACCTTTATAGCCTAAATGTATCTTAGTTACTACAAAAGAATCTAGTATCTTAATTAGATACGTAAAAGTATCTTAGGTTATTCCGGTATTTTGTATCTTTAGATACTTTCACAAAAAAGTCTTAGATACTCAGTATCTTAAGATACTTTTTGTCTGAAGTATCTTAAAAGTATCTAGATACTTTTAAAAAGTATCTTTTACAGCTCTGATTGGATTTAATTTTCATTGCAGTGAAACTGGGCCGATACGCATGCGCTATTATTATTTAACAAAGGTCAGCAATTAAATTGCCAGCAATTTCTTTAAAAAAGGCTATAATGTAAGATATACTTAAGAACGGTTGTTGGTTCCGCACATAATTTCTTTGTAATGGTCCATTAAGAATTTTGTTAAATTTGCTAGGTACTTTTCTAATAAATTAAAACGATTGTTATATTAAAGTAATTAAGTATGATCGAAATTTAAAATTATGTAAAAGTTTTAAACAATGCTTCTTTAATGGTTTAAAAAAATAATAATTTTCAATTTAACTACAGACTGTTTTCGTCATAATTAGTTAATTATCTTTAATTATTTGTTATAATTGTTGATTTTCACTTTCTCTATGTAAAAAAGAACAAATCAATGTTTTACGCTAATTTTAAAAAATGTAAACAGTATCTATAGCACGCCCATGTTTTTTATTACTTTTATAAAAATAATTATATTTCTGTTGTTTTATTAGCCTCAACTGATCCTGAACGGACTTTGGTACCTATAAATAATTAAAATATTACCTACCTAAAACTATTTTTTTTCGCCCTACCTAAATTCCTTTTGGCTCTCAGGAACGATACCCTTTAACAATCCTAACCTCACATTATATCAAAAAGTTCCCCTCTTGGGTCATTCTTTTTATCCTTTTTCAAATCCAAGTTCACGTCATTTAGAAAACAATAAAGCGGCGATCTTGCGATATTCCCACCAACCGTGAAATTCAAATGGGACAAAGTAAGCCCGGGTAGTGACGTAGAAGCGAGTTCAGTGACAGCCCAAGATTTTTTTAAGAATTGGTAAAAACAGTAAAACGATTTTAATTCGATAACTTTAATGTGTTAATTTGTGTCTTGGTACATACAGAAAGCAAAAGATAAAAATAAAGA
Source organism: Neocrepidodera transversa (assembly GCA_963243735.1). Taxonomy (NCBI): domain Eukaryota; kingdom Metazoa; phylum Arthropoda; class Insecta; order Coleoptera; family Chrysomelidae; genus Neocrepidodera; species Neocrepidodera transversa. The sequence continues at coordinate 12,470,765 of OY725340.1, read as the reverse complement.
CCAATATTACAAAAAAATGCACGCGTCGTCAATTACTAATTGATCGATTATAATCAAGAATTATTATCACTATTTTATGTATTTATTTTCAGTTTAGGTAGGTATTACCTAAACAAGTGAAAAACAGCAATATTTTTGCCGTAAATTTTGAGTTTTCGAAAATTTAAAGTAACGAAAATAAATTTCTATATACCCTAGCTATACCTATATATTACAGTACATATGGTATAAGTAGCGGGTTGAATCAGACCAACAGACGGACGGACGAAAAACACCGTTTTATAAATTTTTTTTTTCGACAACTCTAAAAGCACCTATTACCTATCTTTCTTAATAAAACATGTATATAAATACCTATACTAATTTTTCCCAAATTAGTATTTGTAAGTAGTTTTTAAAATTTGGAATTATATCTATATATCCATATTATAATTATAATTACGATTATTCTTAATAGGTAGTATATAATTACCTATATCTATAATTGACTGGGTAAATCGAAATATAATTATAGGTTTAGGTACCTATACTTATATGATTATTATCAAACTAAAAATATTTTTTTATAAATGATGGTGTTATAACACCTACCTAAATTCGGAGGCACCGTCACTGCACAAAACCACGTGGGACGCACCCCTTTCTCTTACCCTTATACGCACCAGACAAAGACAGCGCACTATCTAATCAATACCCGAGTTGAAAATTCGAAACCCGGCCCAATTTATCAGTCCGACTAGACGAAACGTCTCGCCTTTTAAAGTAAACCACTGAAACTGTTATTAAGAAACTACGGAATCATTCTAGAAATGAATATGTTACTTAACATTTCAATTTTGCATTGTTAAAACTGCTGAGGCGGTTCTTGGAGGTGTCATTTCACTTTATTTCATGACCTTGTTCCCATATTTTAATATTACTTTACAGTTAGCAATTCAATTGAACAAATTATTAATAAAATAAGCAGATTAACCCCGTACTTTGTTATTCAGAATTTACAAATAAAATCTAATGGACCTTGCATATCATGAATGAAATAGTAATCATTTAATAATCCAGACAGCTGGGAATGGGTTATATTCGGCAAATAAACAGACAGAAACACCTGTATTGCATTTAGTACTCACCTATGATATTTCGCAAGATATGGCAAATGTCATGTCATAATTTTGCTTTTAAAAGGTATTTAGAACTCGAACACGGATTTTAGACGATGTTTTTTTCGATAACACATAATACTGACTGCAAAAATACTGGTATTGAATACTGTATATTATTTTTTACCGGAAATATTGGTTATTCCCGATTTCTGTATCTGCTATCGTGCGATTTGGTCTGGACTAGATAGATATTCGCGTAAGATTTTCCCTATTTTCAGAATATCATCGCGCAAAACAGGAGAAACATATGCCTGTCCTAAACTTCAAACAAAAATAGAACATGCCGACGTGATGGAAAAATTATTTCATAAATGTTAGTGACCGCACACAGAATTTAGAGTACATCTTTCTTTGTTTAATTCATTCGGTGAATTACCGTTGTCTTGTAACGTCAAAAATAAACTGAACAAGGACTAGTCAGATTTTAAACTCGTTTCGACATCTAGTAGTAAGAGTTCTAACTAATAAATAACTTTTTACAGATGTCTGTATTAGATTTTTACATTAAATTGGGATTGATATCAATTAATTAATTATTTTAAGAAGTAATGCACAAAGTCAGGTACCACAAGAATATATTTCATAGAAAGGCAACTAGTTTCGGTTACATCATCAGGGCATTATTTCATAATATGTAAAGACGTTGAAAAAACCACACAATGTGGGAAATGTGGGAAGGAATACGTGAAATCTTATGTAACTAAAATAAAATGTACATATAAAAAAATTGAAAAAATTGAGAGTGGTAACTCACTATATTCTGGTTAATAACCAGGAGGAGCGATTTGAATTTAAGTTGGCAATTCTGTAGACTCCTGATTGGCCAATTTGCAGTCAGTTTCACACAGCAAACTTTAGCTGATAATTGACATTATTTGGTAATGCGAAATTTGCTGCCGGTGTCCTGCACCCAATAAAAAATCGACTTAATTAATGTGCGTGGCCATAATGACAAGAATCTAAATCGAAAGCGGCATCTACCAATGAAATGACAAAATGTATCAAGATTTTTAATTTTTTTTCTAATTAAAATAAAATAAACTATTTTCAAAATTTAACAAGTTAATATCCTAGTAATCTGCCATTTTATTGGTGATGGGACTATTTCGGATTTCGGAACACGCTCTTTGTAATATAAAATATAGTACATTTTAGTGGTGTGAGTAAGGCTTATTGAATTACTCCTCCTGGTTATTAAACAGAGTATAGGGGTTGACAACACTCACCAACCTTTATGGCACTTGCTGACGTAGCTCCTAGTGAGTTACCAGTCAGATTTTTTTCAATTTTTTATAAAGGCGATAGAAATTTCCAGAAATTTCCACACCAAGACTACCTGACCTGACCCCTTAATCCGATTTGCACACTCATAAAATTAGATCTAATAGTAAGATTTTTGCAAACTAAGAGGTTTTAATAATTTATGAGAGTAGATCACAACTCTTCTTCTTCTTCTTTTTTGTTTCTTGGATTTCTGACTAAATAGGGCCTCATGAAAATTATGTTTTTACGTTCTTACAAGAGATCAAATGACGGAATATTTGTTGTTCACACCTCAATCCAACATTTTGTCATTCTGCAGTGCCATCTGGCGGTACGTGATATTCCCCTAATCATTATAATTTGAATTATATCGGCAGTAAAGATCTGGTTTACTGCCGATTATTGACTACTTTCACAGAACACATACCCTGACTATTTTACTGCCGATTTTGTATAAAATATATTTTTTACCAAATATCGTAGTGCATTGCCAACATCAGTGGTTTAGAACCCTACTTTTGTGACAAATATTATCTATGACATTGACAACAATAAATGACATGAAGTGTCAACACTGTCAATCGCGTCATCCGAAAAAAATTTCTTGACATTTTTTAAGATGTCTCCGATAGTAAAAACGTTTAAAATTAGGTAGTGACGCCGAAAACAATCAAGAATGAACGGCGAAGATGATCGTTGGTCTATATATAGTGCGTCTCAGCATTTACCCGCTGTTTTAACCGACCCCAACAAGGGTAAACAGTCAAATTTTTTCACTAAAACATGGGGTGATACATTTGTTGAAAAAACAGTGACAGAGAAGAGTCCTTTTCTACAAGAAATTACTTGGGCGCATTTCGATGCTTACCTTAGGAAGTATGGAAAAAGATTCAAGAGGCATTATAGATTTAAGGATGTTAAATTTGAAAACAACCATACTAAAATTCAAACCCATACTGTGAACACTGATGGCATTCCAGACATATATTTAAAACAAAATATTAACCTTAATGACCCTAAGGTATTCGCTGAAGTTTTTCAGGTAAGTGGAATAATTATAAAATGGGATTTTTAATTTAGAAATAGGTTTGAACATTTTTTGCAAAAATACCAGATAGCTAATTATCACAACTAATAATTTAAGTGGCATAGATAACTCTTAATAACTAGGAAATTATATTGTAGTCCTTCCAAGTTATTTAAAAAGTTTGTATGTGAAACTAATAATAATTTTAAAACACATTTTTTTAAATACTTATTAGCTTAAAATATATACATGTAAATATTTATATAAAATCTGCCATTTAAAATAAAAATAGGTTATTATAATATCAGAAGTTTTTTAACTTGAATTGGGAATTTGGAACCTTTGGTTTTCAACAATGTTGAAAAAGATTGTCACCACTAACCAAAACTATACTTTTTAAACACTCTACATCCATTTCACTATGTTATCATCAGGAGTTGATAATGAACTCAAATTTATCATCAACTCCTGATCATATTAACATAGTTAGCGAAATATGTGTAGAGTGTTTAGTGTAGTTTTGTTTAGCGGTGACCATATTCTTCTAATTTAACTGTTAGTGTTTTAATTAGTTATGAAGGTACCAATGAGTCAAATAAGTGCCCAAGTTTGATAGTGTACAATCCAAGGGCTCCTGAGTGGATCTAATAATAGGGTTAATCCCTAATACAGAGTTTGATCTAAATTAATATTTTACATTTTTCAAAGTTTCTATGTGAAAAAATCACAACTTATGTGATATTATGTATATGTAATAGATTTTTCTAACAACGTTATTAATATGTGGAATAAAAGGACAGTTCACATTTCTATTTTTTGAAAAATAGTATTGATTAGTTTGTATCCAAATTTAAAGTAAATTTATTAATTCATAGAACATTACAGTACATTTAGGGCTGCTTTCCCCAACTTGGTTAAACTGAGATTTAAATTTTAACTCAAAACTGCTTTCTCCAAAGTGTCTGCTTGGTGTAAACCCCCTGTTAGATGAAACCAACCAAGCTGGTCAGTTTAACTGGATCAAGGGGTAACGGTGTGGTCGGAGGAAGCAGATTTTTATGATTGGGGGCGTGGCTTATCCCAATAAATTAATTATAAATGATAATTTTTAGAAGATTTTGCACCATAATTTTAATTATTAATGCTCGTTAAAAGCTGTGTAGTCATGCAGAAGCAATATAATTTAAAATACTGTTTTGCATCATATACCAAAATTCTGTTTCTCAAATTGGTCTTATAATATTTTCACTTTTATTGTCCATTATTACAAAAAACGAAAATTAATCAGTACATTTTTATGACAATGAATTTTCAAAAAGTGACCTTCGTACTTGCATTTATTTCTAAGTTGTGAATTAGCACTGTTAGATTATTTTTATAAAAATGATTTAGTCAGGAATGATATTGAACAAATGAAATAAAATAATATTAAGTAATCAAAACCATTATATAATATTCATTTAAAATATTTTAATACATATGGAAAAGGTCAATTCAGTTAAAAACCGTAAATTTTCAAATTTTTTTCGAGTCATTTTTGAAAATACCACAATTTTTGTAATAAAATTTTGAAAAAATCAAAATTATGAAGCTTTTTATTACAAATTAACAATAATTTTTTTTTAATTTATAATATTAAAATTTAATTAAAAAAAATTAATTCAATAAGAAAAACATTATTTCAGAATTAAAATACAAACTAGCGGCGAAATTGTGAAATTATGAAAAAAAGTAAAGACAAAATTTTTAGGAAATTTTATGTTCTATAATTTTGATTTCCTGTTATTTTTTTTATAAAATCCATACATATTACTAATAGTGTTCACATTCAACTGTTCCTCATAAAACTCCAATAATTTAATAGTTCCAATCTTAGCCGCAAACTAAAAAATGAATTAATATCACACATTGTACCTATCTTTATTTATTTATATTGAAGGATAATTATGTTACAGAGGGAAAAATAAAAATTTAGCACCATCAACCTTTAGTTATTCTTATTCAGAATTTGTTTCTGAAAATAGTTTTTTAATAAAATCAAATATAAAAACCAACTTTTAATAATAAGAATTTACATATGGTAGAGTCACCTTATGGAAAATATACCATACATATCTAATTTTAATGTTATTTAACTTACTTTTTGAGAACGGCAAATCCTCGATTTATATTATCCCGAATTTCTTTTTATTGATCCCGATAAACGGGTTTTTTCACTTTTACGATTATTTGTCATACATTTTGTATGTCCCTCGTAAAGTAAAAGTAAAACAGATAGAATTTTATTTTCACTCATAAAACTCGATTTTGTTAATATTTCGTGAGGGAGCCACTTCCTAAACCGAAACGAGAATTATTCTAGTAAATATAAGGGTTTCGCAGTACCCCAATTTGTTTTTTTATTTTTGGTAAAAAAAATATTTATGTGTAGATAAAGGTTAAATCCTTGCTTCTACGCTCCCAAATTTGAAAAACTTTTTTTCGAAAAAAAGTCGCAATCTTGTTGAACATTTTTAGATTTATAATGATTTTCACGATTTTTTCCAGAAAGAACTAAAACATATTTTCAAAATTTTCGAGAATAGGAGCCTAGATTTAACCTTTATCTCTTTATGTATATTTTTTTGTTTTCTTAAAAATCAAAATAAAAAAAAAATCGGGGTACTACGAAACTACTGTTTACACTACTTACTTATAGCTTTCTGTTCTTAAAGTAAATCACGCTCTTAAAGCAAAGCAAAGTTTTAACGTTGTGTTTGTTACTACAGTATAATCATTTATTTCCAAGCTATTACTGTTAAATGGTAATAATTATAATGGAGGATATATTAGAAATATTAAATGCAGTAGGGGATGAAGATTTTTTAGAATTGCCAAGAACAAGAGGCCCTACTTGAAAGATTTAATGGAAATTGAGTTCTTTGATAGGTTTAGGATGCATAAAAGAACAGTGAATATTGTGTTAGAAGCAATAGAGTTAGGCCAAAAACATTGAAAATTAAAGCTATTAACTAGTTTGCATTTTTGTGCATCAGGGAATTTTCTTATAAGCATTGGAGAGTTGAGTGGCATATATTATTCAATAACTAATAAAATAATTAAAGAAGTGTCTCATAGATTGCATTGCTATGCCAAGAAGTAATAAGAATACCCTTAGGTGATAATAGGTTAGAAAAGTTGTATAAAGAAAAATACTTGAAAATACACAATTAATATAAACTCTTCATAACATAAATCCACCAGACGAAAAACAATCAAACAGAATTAAAGTATAGTTCAACAATCTATCACCAATGAAAAAGTACATTTACATATAAAAATGGGAAATTCAGAAATAGATATACCTATTTTCGTAGGTTGAATCAGTTAAAAAAGGATTAACCTTTATTCACATAAATCTGTGAGTTTAACTATTTTCATAAAAGTGATAGTGGTATTGTTATTTAATAATATATGTATTTAATATGTTATTTCCCAACCTTAGTCAAAAACAGTGTTTAGAGCAAAAAATTAAAATGTTGATTACACTATCATTTGCGATTTCACTGTTTGCTACTTTGTCACTGCTCCGCACTTGTCACTGGAGCGATCTGCTCCTAATTTTAAAAAAGAGCAGTGATCTTTTGGAGCAGATTTCGCAGTTGTCCCACAAGTAGTCATAGTTCCCAGAAGTTTCATACCTTACATCACAAAGCTGTAGAGCCAACACGAATATATCTTGTTATGTTCACGAGAGTAAATAATACTAAAATCCTTTTTATAACCTTATTATTAATAAATATAACGAAAACCTTATATAAAACGTATAAAAATAAAGAATAAAAATTTAAAATCATTTAAAAAAGAACACATTTAAGAATTAAATAAAAATTTTTGCAAAATAAAATATAAGACAAGACAAAACTTAACTAAAACTTTTTACTTATGACGTAACTGTAACTGCTCCCAAAAATCGCAACATTTGTCATTGCGATGTTGTCGGAGCAGTCACAATTTTTGTATGTTTACTTATTTAAAAATTTATTTACTGGACCTACGAAATAATATTTAGTTTTGCTTCGCTATTTAAGTAAATGTGATTGAATTCGTTGTAATATTGTAGTATTGTGATAGTTTAGTATATTTTGATGTGTTTATAATAGATGAAATTTTCGAAAATTACTGTAATATTGCACTACCTTTACCCCCATACTTATGTATTTTTAACTCTAAGCTTAAAAAAATCAGTTAAGCCTCGATTACATTGAGCGAGTTTATAAGCTGCTAGTTAGCGAATTTAGAAGTGGGTGAGTCAGCTAGTGCGAGTGATGATGACACACAACAGCTTCCACTCGCTCAGCAGCCCAGTAATCAGTAGACATTGAAACTAGAGGTCGACGAAGTATGTAAGGGTATCGAAGTTTTTCGTTAACGAATTTATTTGGTTGTCAGTTTTCGTCAGTGACGAATAATCCGTGTGTAACTCCCACAGTTAATGGTAGCGCATTCCGCGTTTTCCTAATTTAAACATAATACTTATAATATTTTGATTTATTACAATGTTTATTGTTTTGGGCAATTAACTCTCATTATTTCAGCCCAAAACTAAACTATTTACGACATCTATTGTTTTCAATGACCTAAGTTAACTGCAACCGTCTGTCTGTTTGTACGTGTTTCCGTTTGTCTCAGCAATAAATCGAGAACGGTTTCGAATTCAATTATTTTCTGTGACCCAAGTCAACTAAAACCGTTTGTCTGTCCGTCTGCCCGTAGCTGAGCTACTTGGAGACTGTTGGCTTATTGGGTTTATTATCTTTTATTTTGGTGCTAGATTTATTTACGTTCTGGGGAAAGCGGCCATTAGAAATATTTAAAGAATTTTTTTTAAAAACAGCATTATTCTATACAATTCAAGTTATCAGCAAAATTCAATCACACTCAGAAATTGATGATAGATGTAGTTCATTTGTATTCTATATGTTCTTTTTTTTCTCTTCTTGTACCAAATATATTGTTGTGTTGGTTCATTTAAGAACAAAATATTCTGTATAAAAGTATATTAAGTAAATTTATTTTTCTTTATTTAGAGCAAAAAAACAGAGCATGAACTCCAAGATGAACTCAGTCACCATTTAGACATAGTCGAGGAGCAAATTGCTCATCAAGTATCTCAAAAATCGGGCGCTTTTTTTCATGCAATGACATCGCACGATAGTATTATGGAAGAGATGGGAGTAGCTCTTCAAGAAGTGCGAACTTTACGTTCTAAAGTACAAAGAGTCGACAAGGCTCTGGCTAGAGACTCATTAAGACTGATAGGACTGGCTAGAGGGAAATCCAATCACATGGCTCTATTGGATAAGTTAAAATTAATGGCCACTGTGTTACAAACACAACCTACATTGCAACTTTTATTGAGTAGTTCAGATTATGTGGGTGCATTGGAGTTGATTTCTGGGACACAAGAAGTCTTAATTAAGGAATTGGCAGGGGTAAGTTGTTATTTTTTGGATAAATAGTTTGGTTCATTATACAGGATGATCAACTTGTTTGTACTCGGGAGTTTGATATCTCCGTTGTTTTAAGGGATACAAAAAAGTTTTAAATAAAAATTGTAGATAGAGTCAAGCTTCACATTTTAAAATTATTTCATAATATTCAGGGTGTTTCATAAAGTCACAGCTTACCAAAGTTAAGTTTTTTTTTAATGAAACACCTTATATATGATCTCGAATTTGAATTTTACTCATTTTCTCTATTCCGGAAATATAGTTTTATTAGGTTCTACAGGGTATTTTTAAAGATATGGCTACTTTTATGTAAAAATCTTAATGAAATCGTCACCCTGCATTGTTTAAAATCAACAACTAACGGTTAATATGTCATGGCCAGAATAATTTCGTAGTAATCTAGTTTTGTTGCAACTCATCATGTTTTTAATATCTTTCATTTTGTATACAGTGTAACATACCCAAAACTCACGACCATGATTTTATCTGTTATTTCTAATGGAACACCCTGCATCTTATATCATTTTCATAAGCTACTTACAAAATACTGTCACGTCGTGGTGGTCAATTTAGGTTTTTCGGGGTTTTGTAGCCAGAGCTAGGACATTAGTAAAAAAAAGTAACGAGTTACTTTACCGTTAGTTTTGGTAAAAATCAACGCGTTAGATAAACTTTACCGTCACTTTTCTATATATTTTTATTGTCCCATGCCTTCTCGTTCTTTTATTATCCATCTCACAATTTATTTCTGTTATTATTTTTTAGTAAATGCGTTACTGTAACGAAGTAACGATTTCGCACATTTATATTTAGTAACGTATTATTGAAAAGTAACGTTTTAGTTTCTTTACTCCCAGCTCTGTTTGTAGCTCCTTTTATCTGACTACACCACGACGAGTTCTAGCTCGCCACGCTGTATTTCGAATAGCACGGACTTCCTCACGATTTAAATTGAGCCCACCCGACCCAAAATACAACCTGGAGAGGGTTATTTATTAAATCACTGTAGTTTAATTACTTCTTGTTTGAGCAATAAATAAAATTACTAAATAAAAAATATAAATTATTTACACACACACTGTTTACAATCTTACAGAAAATAAACTTTTATATTGTACTTATACTCCAAGCCCAGAAAATTTGATTAACAAAAAAACCAATGAAGTTAATTAATGAAATACCCATAAAATGATTAAGGAAAAATTCGCTGGGGCACATTCATACATTCTTTTTCAATCTTTTAATATTTATTTTGTATTATCTATCTCAATAAAAATTGTTTTTTAAAACGCCTTTTACTGCGGAGGTCTAGCTCACCTCTTTGCTGTCGCTTAGGACTTTCCTGAATGAATGTTTTTTTTGTCAGAATCGTCACCTTTACAACTTATTTGCTAAGGTTTGCATAATTTTTGAGTTAATTCAACTGCGATTTTCTACCTTTAATAAATTTCAAAATCAGCTGAACTAATAGGAATTAATATTACTTACAGGAAGTATAGAAATAAAATTTGAAATAATAAATAAAAATTGTTTAAAGTTAATTTTAATGTGAACTACTTTATTGCCAAATTTCATATTAAAGCTAAATAGGATATTAGAATGAAATCTGGAACTTGGAAATATTTTATTTAGAATTTGTGACAATACTTTTACTTTTGTTAAACATTCCCTTTACCTAAATGTAATAATAAAACGATATTTTTGGCTGAATGTTTCTTAGTGTTGGCAATTGACTGGTTAAAAAACACACGTCAGTTATAAATACTCTAAACATAAAAAATAAAACTACAGATTGTTTAACAAAACCATAATGTTAATACTAACAGCAATAAACTAAAAGAATTTGAAATACTTAGAACAAAATAATTACAATAACTGCTCAATATAACCTCCCATACATTTAAACAGTTGTATCTTGTACGGAAATCAACCCTAATTCTATTTTTCATGACCTCTCTTGTAGTTACAAGTGTTCTATACACCTCATTTTTCACATAGCCCTCCAGAAAAAATCAACTTTTGTTAGATCTGGCGATCTAGCTGGCCACTGAATTGGTCCTTCCTTGTTCTGAAAATGGATCATTAAGTTGACCATTATGATGTATTGGAGCCCCATCATATAGATACCACATTTTCTGACGTAATCGCCAACAATACCACCCCAAATATTTAAAGATCATCTTGTTTGAGAAGTAGTAACTATCACATAAGGATTTTTTCTTGCATAACAGTGAAAGTTTTATTGATTTAAACAACCATTTTTATGGAATGTCGCCTTATCTACGAAAAGTATATAACCAAAAAAATCTCTAATCATGAATTTTTCTTTGTGTCTGTCCAATTACAGCAGTTTGTTCTTCGTCGAAAATCATCATTGAATAATTCCTGGTGTAACTGAATGTGATATGGGTGCATCTTTTTTTTGTTTGTTGGAAATCCGAAAATAAATAAATAAATATTCTGTCTTAAATGTAAATCCTGTCCCTTCAAATTTAGCATACATGTGTATAAGTGTATAAGTTACATATTGATGTTAGGGTCATCCTTTGCATGTCAAACTTTCATAAAAATTTTCCTAATGCACTAATATTTCAAAAGTGGTTCTAACTCGGGATCAAGTTCACCATCAATTAACATCTGCCAAGTAGCAGGGGTGTTACATAGTCCAAATGGCATAAGCCTAAATTGAAAACTACCGTTTTGCCTGCTATAATTTGAAACGTCATTGGTTATTTTTTAAACTAAGTATCTTGTAGTATTATCTTAAATATATTTGGTAATATATAAGTTATCCTTGAAAAATAAATAAAACAATTTCTTGTTATCTTAATTATATTAGGTAAAAAGTTATACTTGAATAAAATAAATAAAACAATTTATAAGCAAAGATGGTTTTCTAGGTAACTAGTCTTAGACACCTTCCATCTCAGCTTAAAGAAATGCAAAAATTAATTGACAAAATGCTAACTACCGAATTTGAACGTTATTCTGCGGCAGACCTGCACAGACCTATGGATTTTGAAGCGGCAGGAGTTTTAGAATCGGAAAAATTAGTTAGTTTGGTAGCGGGACTTCTTCGCCAGAATCATCTTCAATTTTTAGAAGTCTACAAACAAGTATGTTTTATTACTTTACACATTTTAATAGAAGTTTTATATAAAGTATTTTTCTCTATTAAGGAAGCTGTAACGGCTGCACAAGCGCTGTTGAAGCAACTCATGATCGAGCACTTGGCTGATGCTGAAGATGAATTAAATGAATTAACAGGGTCAGGGGAAATTGCACCTACAATGGACGCAGCTCATTGGTTAAGGGTTATTAGATCTGCTAGTGAAGCTTTAAGTAAGTCTAGATTCAATTTAAATAATTTTCAATCCTTTATAACAAATATATCTTATTCAAGATTTTGTCTTGATTTTAAACATTGTTTTGCCAGCAAAGTTAGTAAAAATAGTGCTTGCCAATAGATCTTTATCCTTTATAATGATATATTTACAACAGCAAAAATCATTGAACGAGTGAAGGCCGTCCACGACGTGATCAGAGACACAGCGGCCGCTAGCGCAGGCTTATCTTCTTCGTCACTAGCCTCACCTTCCACTGAGAGTTTTCTTACCCTCGAAGAACACAATCGCATCGAATTGAAACTTCGTGATCTCTTGACATCCGTTTGCGATTATTGCACTGAACGAATCGCATCGTTGGTCAGCACGCAGTCTGACAAACAAACAGTTACAGCGGTGCAAGTTACCGAACTATCTAACGTCGTCGAGGGATTCACAGAGACTTGTGAAAGGACATGCGGCGGACGGCAGAGCGCAGCTCTGAAGGCCGCTTTCAAGATCCAGGCCGGCAATTACGTTCATAAGTTTCATACGCAACGGAAAAATAAGTTACAAATGCTTCTTGATGCTGAGAGGTGGAAAGTCGCTGAAGTACCATCGGAAATTCAGATGTTGGTAGATAAGTTGGCGTCAGGTATGTTTGATTAAATTCGATTTCGAAAATACATTTTTAAATAAGTATTATTGTTTAGGTGAACCCATTAAAGCACTTCCATCGTCACCGACTGAGGAAGATATTACAACGAACCGTTACGACATAAAACCGTGGCCATATTTGAAAATTGGTACCCAAAGTTATTATACCATTGGGGCCTTGCTGATTCTCATAAGATTGGTAAGCGAATACTGCGTTTGTTCATACGATCTACAGCTATTGGCTCCTATGGTAGCTAAAAATCTAACAGATTTGCTCAAAACTTTCAACTCAAGGTCCTGTCAACTAGTTTTGGGTGCAGGTGCTTTAAGAACAGCAGGTTTGTCCTAATTATCTTGATTTAGATCTTTGATTGTGAAATTTTCTCTTTTAGGTTTAAAAACAATAACTTCTACAAATTTAGCTTTAGCTTCGAGATCCTTGCAGTTCCTAGTTTGGATAATACCTTTACTTAGAGCACACTTTAAGTCACTTACCAATGAAACATTAAACAGTTTTGATATCGTAGAAAAAGATATAGGCCATCATATTCGACAGTTAGAGACGAAAGTTTTGTCCATAATGAATACCTTATTGGGTGACCAACTTATCGAATGGGATGCCAGACCACCCGTGCCCTCTAAGCAGTTTAGAAATATCTCGAGGCATTTAACTAAGTTACATGAGGCTGTTAGCGCTGTTTTACCACAAGAGCAGGTAAGAAAAAAGGGTAACATATGTTGCTATGGCTGAACAAAATTTAAATGTATTAATTTATACTGAAAAATATTATTTAGTGTATACAAGTATTAAGTGTTTAAGTTTTAAATATACTTAGATGTATTTTTAAAATTAATATTTGAGCTGTTATCAAAAGCGACAGAACAATATTTATTTATTCAAAGTACACTTCAGATATAAATATTCTAAGTGGAACAAAACAAAATATAAACCGCGTTTTTGTAACACTTAAATGAATTAAAAATTTATAAAATTACATTTTAATGAATATAAACAGGACCTATAGAGAAGAAAATCGTTGTTTTTTTTTAATGGAATCTTTATCTGATACAGTCGCAATATAATTTATCCCATCAAAATTCATCGCTGTTACTTAAATATTTGAAATCTTCACAAATTTCTTTAATTATTATCTCTTTTTATTTTCAAAAATCATCAGTATTTTAATTTTATTCAATGATAATTTTCTTATAAAGGACCGAATTTCGTTTCAGTATTATTTAGCAATTATTTATGCAATTTTAACATCAATTTTTCGTAATGTTAAATATTAAAAATCATTTAAGCAACGTGAAGTATCTTCACTAAATGATATATTTTTTGGCACAACAAATGTTGTTCATAGAATTGATACAGTACAATAATCATATTGATAATTTTACAATTTAAAACTTCCTTGAAACAACTCCGTCCTTAAATATGTTTTATTTTGATTATACTTCCAATAATTTATTTATTAAAACAGGTGACTGATATATATGAGGTGATTCATAAAAATTTCAAGAATCGCATCAGGGACCAGCTGACAAAAATGAATATTCAAAACAACGGTGGACCTCAACATGGTGTCGTTACCACGGAAATGATATTTTACCTCGAAACTATGAAAACTTTAAGAGTCTTGCCGGAAAAATATCTGTCAGATAGTGCCATGGATGATATATGGACTAGGTAGAAAGAAAATGTGAAATGTTCGAGGAATTCGATCAATCCAATAGATAAAAGAGATTAAATCGAGTCACAGAGTCAGTTCAAATTATGTGTTAACTCTGCAAGTGTGCTGCTATCATAAAAAAAATATAATTTGGCAAAAATCCAAATGGATTTATTTACAACCTAAAAATCTAGCAGTTACTAAGAGTGTAAAGAGAAAAAACAATAAAATTATATTTGTGTGTAATATCAGTCCATTCTGTTTTTAGTTGTGATATTTTTCTTTGTATACAATATATTTTTTTTATTTTTTATCTAAAAATAGAAAGTTTGGATATTTGAATAAATAACGCTTGTTGTTTTTAAGTTATTTTTATATTAATGTGTGGTGGATGGTGTGTGGCAAAATACTATACATGGTGTTCCATAATTAGATTTTGAATAAATAGCTGGTTTAATTTCGATACAGAATATTGGAACACTTTGTATTTAGAGGTGTTTTTGTTAAAATTTCCGAAAGAAGCTTAATAAAATTATTCTTAATAAAAATTGGTCATATAGCTAACTGATATTAAGATTTTGTTAATTATAATAAATCTCGTAATTTCCGTTAGTCATACGTAAAAAAAAATTTCTTTGGAATACATTTGATTACTAAGAAAATATTTTAAATATAATGTTCTTGTATAATTAAAAATTAGGATTCATTACTTTATGCAATTTTATATGGTTGGATTTCCCTCATATGACATTAAATTTTAAAATCATTCAAATGTTGAACTTTAGATGAAGCACTAACTTTTCTTAACCATATTTTTTGGGTTTTTTATACATAATAAAAAAGGTGTGATACAAAATTTCCACATTATTTAAATTTAAGCAATGACTATTTGTACCATAAGTTTAAATTTTGACACGCATACAACTCGAATTTTTTAATAATTTTAACTAAAACACCATGTATATTTTGGATAAAGTGGACATAGCATTTTGAGTCGGTTAAAAAAAATGTTTTAAGCTTACTAAAAAGTATTAGGTACTCAATGTAAATGCGAATTTTGTTAAAGTTGTGAATGATGGGTAAAGTAAAACTAAGTGTTCTGTATATCAAATAAAAATTGTACATAATTTTAATTTATTTTATAAAATTGTTATCTATTAATTAAAATAAACATTTATGCAAATAAAACATGTCTCTTGTATTAATAGATCATTTATTACGTTTTTATTTTGGGTAATGTATTATTCGATTAATTCTGCCGGTACCTTTTCTCCTTTGGCTGCTCGAACTAATAACGCTGCATCTGGAATGTGTCTAGTGACGAATTTCCAAAAATTCTCAGGTCCGTCCATTTTGTGACAATTTCTGTACGTATGACAGCTTACCTATAGAGCAAGAATTAGTCGATTTAAGTTAGGTTAAGCTTTTATTACCTAATTAAAAATTTGATCAACTTAAGGGAACAAGAAATACTTCCAAATTTACTAATAATATACACAAAATATTAAGATAAAATTAATACTTTACAAAAAAAATGTATGTAGCAGGAGAATCTGCTGACTTGGCAGAAATGGTAGCCTACGATGCATTATATTAGATTAAGAGTTATTGCACGATACCAAATATTTATACCGTATGCTATATGCTATTTGGCTTGGTGTATGCATACAGATATGAATTATTTCAAGGACCTTAAACGCTACGTTAGAGGGTTCGGCCATGTTGGCGAGTGATTTGTCGCGAGCGGAAAATCTTGGACGATACCTCGTCCGTCGCAAAGCGATTAAACATTTAGTTTAAAGAATGCCTCTTTCACGAAAACGTCTAATTGCATTGCTTTTGGAAGATGATGTATTGTCCAATAACTTTTCCCAGAATCAAAAAAGACGATATGGTGTATATCCCGTTAATAGATACAGAAAGGAGTATGGAAAGTTTCATCATTTATACAAACAATTGAGAAAATACCCGGAGATTTTTCCAGTACCTTATTAGGATGTCTACAGAAACGTTTGACATCTTGCTTGCTTTCTATTAATTTTAACGTCTCTTTTCTGCTACCAGGGCTAATCTGGACGGGACCTACAGCTTCGTGGGCTCCAAATCACGGTCCTCAATCATCCTAAACCCAGGAATATGCCTTTGTCATTCAGGTGATCTACCGACTAGTAAGTGTGTAATTGTGTGCCAACAAACCCTTTCAGTTCCACAAGATATCCGATCTCATCCCGCCTGGTTACCGGCGTCAATGAAACTGCGCATAGCACAAATACCTTTTTGCACTTGCCCAAAGTCTTATCTGACTTTAATTCCACTTGAGATTCATGGGAATTGAACCCACGACCCGAACAATGATCAAGTATAAAGGCCGATGTCCTAACCAACCTGGCCACCGTGTCCGGTTTGACTTTGTTACGCTCCTTCATATTACACGATTTGGCTCGTGTGCATTGTGGTTTCACATTATGTGATTTTTTGCTGTACGATTTTTTGCCGTTAGTTGATTTTTGGGGAAAATGAGCTCTGAAGTTGAATTTTTCTTGTTTAAATATTAATTTATTAATAAATACTTTCCATGTGCATTTTTCTCTGTATCACTAATCTCATTTCAGTGCCAAATAAACTTCCCTCCAAACATTCCATATCGCGATTCGGTGTTTGTAAATATCTAAAGTTTCGTCCCACAATACAGATTTGGATAAGTGAAATTATAACTTCAACGTCAATTTCTTCCATTTAAACAATAACAAACCAAAAATATCAAAAAGATGGATAAGAAGTACTATGCACATTCCAAAGTACCGTACGACTAAAAAACGTATACTGGTGAAAGCGCTCATTTAGTTATGTGTACCTCTGAGACAGACGAACGATAAATAAACTTACGATTCCAGTGGCACTGGACGGCTGTCAACACGATAAAAATCGTGCCGGGTTGAAATCGTGTAATGAGAATGGAGCGTTACTGAAGAAAATTGAAAGAAATTTCGGGAAACCAATTTCTGCAGTAGAAAGAATAGTAGTAACAATCACGTAAGTAAATAATACAATATTAATTCGTAGGACTGTTAGCTTTATTTATTGTCTAGTAACTGCAACTAAAGAATGCAGATCTAATATGTGTTTCCTAATATTGATACGTATTGAGATTCTTGCGATTGTTGGAATTGTTGCTCTGGGTGGCTGTGATATTTTAATTGATTGTACTTGAGTTTGCTGTCCAGTCGTAACTATTCGCAATTTCTGTAAAACTAGTTGTGTTGTATGCTGGTTCTTAGTTCAGCCACGATGAGAAACTAGAGACGAAGCCCTTAGTCTGTCCAGAAAAATGAAAACCTTGGATGTCTATCGCAGAGGATATAGAACAGCCACGATGAGAAACTATAGACGAAGCCCTTTGTCTACCCAGAAAAATGGAAAACTTGATGTCTATCGGCGAGGATATAGAACAGCCACGATGAGAAACTATAGACGAAGACCTTTGTCTGTCCAGAAAAATGGAAAACTTAGAATTTATTATATTTACCAAAATTTGGAGCTCCATATTGGAAAGAATAAACAATAACAACGGACATTGCACTAATTTGTTTACTTGACTTATTGTCAGTAGATAGAACGTCCTTTAACTTTAAAGACTCAATAAGTAAAGGCAATGACGTTTAGAATAAAACTTTACAAGTTGATTTCTTATACAATTGTCACAATCTAAACGTCATTGTCATTAGTTATAGAACCGTTAAAGTTAAAGAACGTTCTATCTACTGACAGTTAATAATTTTATTATTAACCTCAGGGATAAATTTGATTACTTCGAATTGTTCGCCAAAGATAAAAATCTGGAAACTCAAAGAACAAGACGTAGAAGCTTATGCCAATTTTTTTTATGGCTCTGCGCCGTCAGTTCAACTGAATGGAAAAGAGAAATTTAAAGTAGATACCTTGCTTCCCATAATTGATACCTTAAGAGTACATCTAAAACAGCGTACAAGGAGATTTATTATCGGTTTTGTTTGTTTTTTCGATTCCGAAGAGTTGAAATTATTTAGACGTCGCACTTGTAATTATTTTAGACGCAGAGGAATCGTCAGGTAAAGAGACAAGATAATCTAAATCTTAATTATTTAAAAAACGCAGAACAGAAGATGCATATAAGGATCTAGTTTGTCGTCATTTATTTAATAATGAAAACTAGTTTAAAGAATATTTTCGCCTGATGTTGTTCGATTATGTATTCTAAATTACATCAAGGAAGATATTACATCTAAGCCGACAAATCTAGAGGACCGTGGTTAGACTGATACAAAACTATTATTTAAAGTTAAAATAAAAAGAGCCTTTCAACTTCCAATGAAAATCTTTGCCGCTACACACATCACCGTAAAAAACGTTGATAAACTGATTCGTACCAATAACTGGCTTACAAATGAGACGGCACCGCTCTAACGTAAACGGCAAATGTGATTTAATCTTGTTATGATCTACCTGCTGATTTTGTATGTGTTATAACAAATTTTATTTTTAAAATGAATCTTTCACATAGTAATCGACGCCCCTAAAGCCTTGCACTTCCACTGACTGGATTTCTTTCGGTCAGAATTAGTTATAAATTTTACTTGTACTTTCAAGGCGATTTGCATTTTTGTAAAAATCGGCGTATTTGGGGTTTCTTTAAATTATTCAAAAATCAAGAAAAAAAATTAAAATCAGAAGTTTACTAATATTAAATGGTTTTTTTTAACCTTCATCTCTGATCCATAAAATGTGGGCATCAAATCTTTTGGTTCTATGGCTAAATTTTGCCCTGAAGCTACATGTTGAATTATGACCCTAGAATCTGGTTTAAAAGTTGCTCCAAGGGTCTTGATACGTAAACCAGGGTTGCCGTGGAAAATTTTGAATCTAAAAATTTATACATACATTTCTTTTAATACATACATTAATTACTATAGCACTACTGGCAGTAATCACCTAGTGACAGATGTATGTACAGCGTTAGTCAGATTGTATTTAAAATTAGATTATCCCGCGGTTTGTTACCCCTTCGTCACCCAATATTTAGTCACCCCGCAACTGATGATAAAATTATTTTTTTCCCAATTCAAGATAATAAAACTAACATTATTTCTCACTTACTTTTACAGATAATTCGCTGTGGAAAAACGAGAATTTAAAAAAGTCTAAGCATTTTTAATAAATAATTGAGATAATTCGTTTTTCCTACGACGGGATGACTAAATATTGGATGATAAAATGTGGGATGACCAAGTGCCAGAGATTCGTTTAAATACTTTAGATATTGTCAAATACTGTTTTATCTGATAAAGCTACTAGATCTATGCTTAAATCTGGTTAAGAATCATGTACCTGCAGTAGATGTCAGGGTCTTGGGATAATTTTAAGGAGAGATGTTGACCAAACGTAGCTATGGTTGAATTTTCACACTGAAGGTAAAGAGGTGGTCCGCAACTTTCTGATATTTCTAATAAAACATCTTCGCCAAATAAAACTTGGGCTCCGTCTTTTTTTGACTGTGGACCAATTATTCTAAAAAAGTTAGGTTGAATTGGTAATTGATGCTAGATGTAAAATTATTTTTATACCTAAACGTATTTCTAACACATGCATCTTTCATGGGTGTTCCAGAGAGACCGCAACCATGTTGAAAATGTTGCACATACTCTATGTCCTTTTCATTTATGACACCTGCTAAGTACATTGATTGCGATTCGTTGTTTTTGACATCGCAAGATTTAATTTGATAATTTTCCCCATAAAGTACATATGGGTTATCAAGTGCTAAAAGGGTCGTTTTTAGAACATTTCTTAACATTTTTCTTGTCTTTTGAATGAGTAGTTGGCATCTGTCTCTTTTGTAGGCTGTTACTCGCATGTTGTCTTCTTGAATAGCTAAATTATCATTCCAAAATCCTAGAGAAGTAATTATAATGCTTGTATTCTAATAAATTTTTGCGTAAACATCATTTTTTTAATATTTTCCAGTAAATATTAAGTAATCCTATCCTCTAGTCCAATTTTTTCTGCGCAGAACAGGGTAGAGCGCCACAAAACAAAGTTTTTAGTTTTTTACGAGATCTTGCCTAATATAGCAACTAAAAGTATGCGGGTTTTTTCATGACATTTACAATATTTATTAGAAGAGCGCGGCTGTGCTACTTTTTTCAAATTTATCTAGGGAAAAATGTTGATAGTTGTACCACTTCTACTAAAAAAAAAAAAATTAAAAAAAAGTGCCACAGACGCGCTCTTAAGAATTAAATGCAGAATCTATTGGTGAAATCCTATCTTTAATATTAACGGGATTAATCCAAATACGATTTCAGCCAAGATAACTTTGGTATTGGCGCCTCTTAAGATTTGATTTCTAATGAATAGGCTGCAAAATATAATCTGTAGCAAAAATAAACGAATTTAAAACATCCTACAAACTTTCTTGACAAATTATGTTATTGCCTATTCATAATAATAAAAAAATAAGTAGTTATTGTGTTTTATTACCCTATATACGGACTCAATTGCTCACTTTGAATCTGTTTTAAGTATCCATAAAATAATCTACAATCGAATATCTTAGTTTTTCCTAATATTTTTCCTGTTCAGCACAACATTCTACCAAGTATCCCTGAAAAAGAGTAAATTACTCCTACAGCAGGGTACAGGGAACAGAACAACAATAGGACAAATAGCCGATGAGGGTTTAGTAGGTATGCCCCTGACTCTGCTTGCAGAGCAATCAGGGGAGAGTCCTGCACTACCTCACGCATAAAACCTAGCGTGTCTGTCTCCATAACTCAGGAAAATAGTGGTAATGCAAAAAAATATCTTGCATCATTCTCTATGGCTTGCGTTTAGTCCTCAAGTCTGACTCTAAAGTTGTATTTAAATATAATTAACATTTTAAACTGATGTATTGGTATAATAATTAACCTATTTATTTATACCCTACCTTAGCCACAATAGGCCTTTGCTTGCCGCAGTGGAGGGGCGAACAATCGCCCCACTCACATCAACCCTATACCTATACCCTACCTTTATCTTGTTCAAATTGTGTAAGGATTATACATTTAAATACTTACCTACGTGTACTATAGGATTAGAATAAATAATTCTATTCTGCATCACTTGTTCCTTTTCATTAATTTCCATTTGAGTAGGTTTCATCATCATTTTTGCGTTTTTTTTTTGAAACCTTTAGAAATAAAAATTAAATGCCAATAGTTGACATTTGAAAATGAATGGCATTTAAGAGGAACTCACCTTGGTTACTCTTTTCATTAGTTTTACACGGTTCTTGGTCTATCCGCTCGGGTACTGACAAAAATTAGGTTTGGTCGTTACTCCAAATACTCACGCACAAACTTAAACTTGGAAAAACTCGATTTTCAATTGTCTAACTTCAAAACTATTTGGTTTAGAATATAGTTGTAATACATTTTTAAAGTCACCTTCGAACGAATCTAAAAATGTAAAAAAATACATTTAAAATAACAAAGTTGATGTTCACTTCCGGTATATGTCTGTCAAAATATTTTTCTTAAATACAGCATAATCTATAATATATGCCTACAAAATTTCATGATTATCCTGTACGTAGGTTTTGATATACAGATACTTTACCCAAGTTGGTGGGATGGGGTGCGCGGGCGTCAGCCGTCATCTTGAAAAAGACGTTTTGAGAAGTACCTCGTGAACCCTGCATCGTACGAGAAAAATATTAGAGATCATTTTTGTAGATTAAAACATTCTCCACAACTTTTATTTAAAACTTTTTTCAGTATAATGCATAGATTTTTATTTATAGCCCTCCAAACTCAGACTTGAGCAGTAAAATAACGTGCCACGTTTTTTAAATTAATAAATGTTTGATTTCGTTTTTTATTTTGAAACATTAATTGGCATTAATTGAGCTCTTTTATGCCCCTCTACACCTTTCCCTTTTAATTGCTACCATTATTATCATTATCATTATTATTATCATTATTATTCGTTTTATGCGTTATGAAATGTTTAAAAAAAGGTTTAAAAAACGTGGCACGTTATTTCACTGCGTTAGTCTGAGTTTGCATGCATTATACAGAAAAAAGTTTCAAACAAAAGTTGTAGAGAATGTTTTTATCTACAAAAATGATGTCAACTATTTTTCTCGTACGATGCGCGGTTCACGAGATATTTCACAAAACGTCTTTTTCCAAATGGCGCACTTAGATCATATAGGTAAAAAATTAAAGTTTCTATTAAATATGTATGTTAGTTATCTAATTAAAATAAGTAAATAAAAAATTAAAAAATCGTTAGAAAAAACAAAATTTGGCACACTTATTTAATAAAGGGACCAACTTAAATAAACATGATTTTAAAAATCACATAAATGAAAAAAACTGTAAAATTAAAAAACGAATTTGAGGGAACTACAAAGTGCATTAACATTCTTCTTGTTTAATATTATTTGTATAAAAATAGAGAAACTTGTTTTAGGGTTGCAAATTGTCTTTTCTTTTACATCCAATTTTGAACATTTTCTTAGGAAAATCGATGAGAAGATATTGTAACTATTATTTAAGTAAACGGCAACAGCACAATTTATGCCTGGCATTTTATATATAAAACTATAGTAAAAGCCAGATTTAGAATGCAGTGTAGGCAGCATAGTCCAATGCATTTTAAACGGAAGAATGCTCGGCGGCCATATGCCAGCTTGGCGCGACAACGGAAAAGATGATACGGTCCTGGGGTGCTCAACCTTCCGTTTTCTAACGTGGCCGACTACCTGACATCGGCGTCAACCCTGCGCTCCATAAGGCCCACACTGCATTCTAAAACTTTCTTTCACTATAGAAGATGTAAAATCTGAGAAAAAACTTTTTTGCCATTTAAAATGCCTCTGGGCCTCTATTCTTTAACTCGTGAGAGTGCTCGTACACGACTACTCATCGGTAGGACTATTTTCTCACCCATCGTTCACATAAACATAACCACACTCCGTATTACTGAAATATCACCGAAATATTTTGTTTTTATTCCTCGCATATCGTTTACTGGGCTTCTTGTCTGTTGCATGAAATACAATATGTTCCGCAAAAGTTTTGGCTAAATCTGTATATCATACAATCTTTATTTTTCTACCATTTAATCTTCAAAATCCAATAGGTCTCAACGACGCACGAGTAAATACCTATGTAGCATCTTGGGTTCCCCTAGATTATTAATGACATTGTAAATATGAAAGAAACCGTAGTCGCTGAAATTTTAAACAGATAGGAGTAAAATGTGAATGGATCATAAATAAAACACAAGTTTTTTTAAAGTGAATAAAAAATTATATACATTTTATACGGATAATTACAGTCGTTTTCTATAACTTTATTTAAAGCTTTGACGCAATAACAATTTAACAGGTTAGAATCAGTTTGTACCTACATATATTCCCTGATTTAAATAATTATAAATGGCATATGATCACTTTTGATTCCTATAGACCTAATAGATTAAAATGACTATATATGTGAGGTACTTGTTAAAAGAAATAATAATTACCCTTTACAACGTATAGGTACTATTGCCACAGAATACTTTAAACTACACAGAAGCGTAAGCACAAGGCGTCACTCTGATCTTCAAGGGGCGAAAAGTGGCTTTTCCTTCTATTACTGTCATTGGATTTATTAACAGTCACTTGCGAAATACGGACAATTCGAAAACAAAAATCGAATAAAACCAGCAGGAAGTTTTTGACATTGACAAATATAACACTTTTTAAAATTTTGGCGAGAACGCAGACTTGGACTTCTGTGTAGTTAAGGTGTTCTGTACTATTTATATTATACATATAGTGCTTAAGTTTGATAAAATATAAATGTAACAACAATTCTACAAAACTAATATAATAGATAAAACATTTATTATTAAGGAACAAATTCACGTTTATTTGAAAAAAAAATGCGTGTTGGCATTATAAAGTTTGACCTTCCAAACATTTTTACCATACATTTAATTTATTTCAATGAAATATTTATTAACACTCAATTTCTTTTGGGTAACGATTTTATGGTACTAATCAATTCTTTATAATATACTAATTATTATTCGATTATCATGGCATGTAATCCCTTGATAGTAGGACAAGCAAAAAGATCTTCAAGTAAAATCGCTTACAGTAAAAGCATAACCTAACAAAATTATTTCTACAAAAAAGTTATAAGAATGCCAGCGATTTCGATATTTTCTAATTTGAAAACTATACGATACAAAATAAACTGATGAAAGCTTCAATCAGAGTTTGGTACTCTGACCGGAATCACATTACCACAAAAAGAAGATGTTTACTAACATAATTACATGAAGGTGAAATGATGGTCTTTATGTACGATCCTCCTGCTGTATAGCCCAAGTCATCTCCTAAAGACAAGTTCACCCCGAATATTCGCTTCAAAGATTCAAATCAAAGCTGCATTAGACAAAATCGCTACAGTAGATTATGTGCAAAACGGCTATGAGAGCCCCAAATAGGCAACAAATTTTTAAAAGCTCACAAAATAAAAAGCTAACAGCCTTATTCTCAGACAGTGAAATCGAAGCATTATGACCATCAAATAGATCACTATCCATACTACACGCGACAAAAATCTACTACAGGCAAAAAAATACGATCCTACGTTTCTCCCCACCCTACTCAAAAGCAGAGCTCTGGCGTTACTAGAAAAAAAGTAACGCGTTACTTTACCGTTACTTTTGCTAAAAATTAACGCAGTAGATAAACGTTACCGTTACTTTTTTTAAAAGTAACGATCTATTCGTTACTTTCCAAAAGTAACGCGTTACTTTTAAAGTAATAACGAGATTCTCTTCTATATATTCTTCTTGTACTTTTATTGTCCATCTCACCATTTATCGCCGTTATTATTGCACATGCAAATAAAATTTTTAAATAAAAGTTGTATGATTAAGCTTGATTTTTTAAAATTCTATCCAGAACACAGTGGCGCGCGAAATCGACGGGGTATAAAAAAATAAAAAAAACATTATTTCACATCAAACAGCAGAAACAAAAGAAAAAAATCTTAGTTTTAAAGTAACGCCTTACTTTTTAGTAACGCGTTACTGAAACGAAGTAACGATTTCGCGTTACTTTTACAAAGTAACGCAATTACTGTTACTTTTCGTCCACTTTAAAAAGTAACGAAATTACTAGTACATTTAGTAACGCGTTACTGAAAAGTTACGTTTTAGTTTCGTTACTCCCAGCTCTGCTCAAAAGTATAAAGGCGCATTTGTATAAAACCAAAAAATTATCTACAATCTTAATTCTATCAACAATAAATACCGACCGTGAAATTTTATTATGTGAAAATTAGGAACGATATCATGAAACCCGTATTTTAAACCATCTTGAAAAATAGAAAATAGAAAAGGTTTTAAAGTTATAAAAAATTAAATGATTTTATTTGATAACTTTAAAATGCTTTTTAATTTAAAAAATAGTGAACAATATTAAAAAAGCATTGTTTTTTTCCAATACATCATTTCTCAAATATTCCTATAGATTTTGTAAAACGAAACCTAGTACTTAAATAAATAATATTCGACAGGTGCTGCCCTCTTCGATTTTACCCAAGACGACAGAAAAAGTTTGTAACTTTGGTAACATCGGATCAATTATATTATTTTGATAGCCACGCCATTTGAGCTGAACAGCACAATAACACGTGTTATTGTGCTGTACAGCTGATTTTAGTGATTTTGGAGTGGAATCAGAAGAAGGAAAAATAGAAAAAATATTTTTGTAAAATAGGCAAAATAGAGAAAAATAGGAAAACGTAAAAAAATTGGGAAATTAGGAGAAATAAATAAAATGGGAAAAATGGGCAAAAATAGTCAAAATAAAGAAAAACAGGAAAAAAAGAAACAGGGAAATATAGAAAAATATAGAAAATTAGTAAAAAATAGTAAAAAATTGAAAAAAATAGTATAAAATAGGAATAATAAGAAAAACAAGAGAAAACAAGGGACAATTGTAAAAAACAGGAAACAATATGAAAATGGAAAAAAATATTGATTATAAGAAAAAAATAGAAAATAATTGGAAAAAGTAGAAAAATAGTAAAAAATAGGCAAAAGTAGACAAAAATAGGATAAATATGAAATAATAGGGAAAAAAATAGAGAAAATAGTTAAAAAAAATTGGCAAAATAAGAAAACGTAAAAAAATTGGAGAAATAGAGAAAATGGGGAAAATAGAAAGAAACAATACACAATTAAAAACAGAAATAGGCAAATATAGAAAAAAATTGAAAATTAGTAAAAAATAGAAAAAAAATACGAAGAAATAATATAAATCAGTAAAAAATAAAAAATTGGTAAAAAATAGAAAAACGTAAAAAAACATATTTCGATTTTTGATCCAGTGGTGTGCATCTGTAAATTTGGCTCAATACATATAGGGTAAAAGGAGCCTATCAGTATTTTGCACGACAGCGCCGAAAAGTACTTGGCACGTCCCTGCAAAAATGACCAATGCATGGGAAATCAGAGGCAGTAACAACACCACCAACTAGCAAGATCGAGAACTAAAGCCACCACAACAACTCCGGCAGCCAACACAAAGCAACTCTACGAGAACAATCTTCTAAACTGTAATATTTAGCTTTTCATAACTTGCAGAAGAGACAGAAAGAGAAAAGAACTAAGCTGTAAAAATTTCCCTATTGAGGGAAGTATACTGACCACGGAATGAGAAACTTCAACTTTTGTGGATTTTAGTCGGAGACGGACGGAAAACTAAACGGCGTCAATACATAATTACAAAAAAACCTTGTTTGTTGTATTTTTTCAGGGATAAGGCAAAGTTAATCATAAACATACCTTTTCTAAAGTAACCAATTGCCGTCTTCAGAAGCAATAACGATAGCTACCCAATCATGTATTATTTAAACGGTGTCAATAAGCAGTTAGTTGCGCAAAAATAAGAATCGAAAATAGGATTATATTTTAATTATTGAATTTTTTGTCAAAATAGGTGTATTTCGTATTCAATCTTTTTTCATTGGTAATAAAATTAGATATTTTTCAAATAAAAGTGTGTTTATTGCTAAATAATAAATATTTAAATTACTGATGTCACGAGAGGGAACATAGATTCTAATCATATAGTTACTAATTAGAAAAAAAAATTAAGTACTTCAAAAATCTAAATTCATTTTTTAGCAGACAATTATTATTTGACTTAGTTGATATGTCTCACTCCTAGTAAAAGTAAATAAAATCTTAATTCTATCAACAATAAATAAACCACGTATTCATAAAATAACTGCAATTTTTTTATAACGATAACAAAAATGTATTATATAAAAATAATAACAAAAACATTATACAGCGTGTATCAACGATGGGTGGGTGGACGATAGATGCTTACGCCTATTTGAGATAGGCAAAAATGTCTTAAATAAAAGTTGTAAAAAGATCAATGAAAGTAAAAATAACTGCTATCATTAATCTGTATATTATGTTTTGTGATTTTTTACATGTTTAAATTCGTCCTGAGAAGCTGATTTCAAAAACCTATTACATCTGTAATATAAACTAAATAGTTTTAAAGTTATAAGACAATTCAAAATCGCATAGTTATTTTTGTAATATAACTTTTATTGCTCTTTACAACTTTTATTTAAGACATTTTTGCCTATCTCAAATAGGGAAGCAGCTATCGTTCACCCACCCATCGATGATACACCCTGTATAAATAACTTTGTTTTAATTCATTATTTAAGCATGTGACGTTAACATATATTACATCAATATTTTTAATACTTAATTGGTCGTAGATAAAGTTTTGGCCAGTGTATCGAGAATATTCGACCACCTATTTAAATGCTCTCAATCTATGAGCAAACTAAGAAAAAAAATGTAGTTTGAATGATAAAAATAATAAAATTATTATATTTATTGCAATCGTTAACTTAATTATTGTTTATATTATAATTTTGTTTGGTCTTAAGTGCTGTAATAGGAATTTTTCAGTTGTTTTGACAGGTGACATGCAAATCCAATACCAATCAACTAAAAAATAAAATTATAGAATATTATTTAATTTTTCATGTTTTTATAATATTTTTTATAGTTTATAAATATACAACAAAACACTGACTTACTTGTAAGACAGCAAGAGTAAAACAAACTGCTCCAATATCGACTGCATGGGCTTTCACCCAATTTCCGAAAACTGCTTCACAACCAGTTTGGTAGGGAGTTGTTGTCGATGGTATTGGAATTGTTGTCGTTTGTATTGGAATTGTTGTCGTTGGTATTGGAGTTTTTGTTTCAACTGGAAAAATAGTTTGTTAGATAGATAAAAATGCTGGAAATTGAAACATAACACACAATATAAAATCCCTTTAGTATTTAATAACATATAATATTATTGTGCCGGTCAATGTTATTATTCACTTGGAAGATAATTCAGTTATTATGCTCTTTTTCCAAGTCGGTTCCAACCATTTATAACGCGAACATTTTTGGTTATCTTATCTTATCAGTTCCAACCTTAATTCTTACCTTATTGTATTTCGGTATTTCTCACCTCTACCTTAAAATAATTTCATTATAGCGACACTATTCAGATTCATTCTCTCTCGATTACATTTTATTGTGAAAAAAAATAACTAGAGTTTGTTTAACCATCCTTCGCCGTTACGTCATACATTGTCCAACTTGATCTCACAATCATTAAATGGATGAGACGGAATTATGACGTCATTACCGTATTTCTTAACTAATGTCGACGTAAATGTTATTTATTACTTTTGACAGTTCAATTAATTTCTCATTGTCAAAATGCCTTCCAGGTATAATGAGAAAGGGTGAAGTTTAAATTTGAAGTTGATTAATTACTTTTCAAGGAAAGAGATGCTGGATTACCGCTTTTACTGTTAAATGCAGTCTGCAACGGTTGGGTTCACCCCAAAAATATAATCGTATAATACATTTTTTTCGCCATTTAATCACGATTCGATTATCCGTAATTTTTTTAATTTAGTCAAAAATCATGCTTAGGGACGTTAAACATCCCCAAGCTAAAAACTTGAAACAAATCAGTTAAAAAAACGGAGGTTCAAGTTAAAAAAAATTGGCTGTGTCATCCCAGAACTTATAAATACCAACAAGTTAATGAATTATTTCAAAAAATGGCAAAAAAATTGTTAAAAATGATAAAGAATTGCTAAATTTCAGCATAAATTAAAACTATTAAAAAACTGAAAATAGGCAAAAAGCAAAAATAGGATAAGAATCTTAATACAATTTGTAAAAATTGGCAAAAAAGATAAAAAAGCAAATAAGTAACAACAGTAAAAAAGGTATCAAATAAAGCAAAAAAAAGGAAAAAAGGCAAAAACTATAAAAAAAACTTCACAAAAAAAAAGAAAAATTGGAAAAAAATTAACAAAAAGTCCAAAAAAAAAGTCAAATAAGACAGAGTAAAGAGAAAAAATGCACAATACGCCAAAAAAAGTAAAAAATTGCAAAAAAAACCAAGACAAATTTTAAAAAAGCAAAAAAAGTGGCAAAAAAAGTGGCAAAAAAAGTGGCAAAAAGGGATAAAAAAAGCAACAAAAAAAGGTTAAAAGCAACAATAAAGAGGCAAAAAAAAGGTTAAAAAAGATCTAAAAAGCTCAAAAACTAAGAGGCAAAATAAAGAAAAAGGGAAAAAATCAACAAAAAAAGGCCAAATAAGAGAAAGTAAAGGGAAACAGGAAAATAGACCAAAAAAATAAAAATAAAAACCATGCAGAATAGAGGACAAAAAAGTATGAAAACAAAGACAAAAGGGCAAAAAAAAGACAAAAAAAGGCAAAAAAGGGGTAAAAAGCAACAAAAAACATAATAAAAGCAAGAAATAGGCAAAAAATTCAAATAGTTAATCAAAAAAAGTTTTAAAAAGGGCGAAAAGGTCAAAAAAACGAAAAAAGGGTAAAAACAAAATCAAAAAAGTCAAAAAGACAAAAAAAGGGTAAAAAGCAACAAAAATAGGTAAAAAAAGCAACAAAAAAGGCAAAAAGGTCAAAAAAGCTAAAAAAAAATCAAAACAGGACGAAAAGGTGTAAAAATGTCAAAAAAAGGAAAAAAAGGGCAAAAAGGTGTAAAAAAAGCAACAAAAAGGAAAAAAAGCTTCAAAAAAAGTTTTTAAAAAGGGACAAAAAAAAATTTTAAAAAAGGGGAAAAGAGGATCAAAACAAAAACAAAACAATCGGTTGTGTCACTATAAAACTTTCCCGACGAGTATCCATGAATACTTTTCCATATATTTAATGATAAAGTTTCAAATTTTGACATTTTTTTATTTTTGACAGGTGATAGTTGGAGAAATAATTTTGACTATTCTGAATAGAGTTATTCAAGGGCTTTCAAATGACATATTGCAAGTCAAATTCCGTGACATACCGCATCTGTCATTTTTTGATAGTGACACTTCCGTTTGACAGATGTCGTACAAAAACTAATGGGTTTTTCCGGCAGGTAACCCAAACCCATATACCAAATTTCAGATCAATCGAATTGAACGTGTGGCCTCTATCGTGGAAGAATACACCATCTGGAAACGGTCTTAAATCATTTTAGGTGACCTCAAAATGGACATTTCCATCTTTATGTCGAAATTTATTTTTAGCTCGTTCATAATAATTTCCCTTCACGGAGGTGGGTCGGGAAAGTAAAAATTACTAAATTATGTAAAAAGGTACGCAACACAAAATACAAACCTTAACGTGCGTCATTGAAAACAATCCTTAACATATGTCATTGATTATATTTTAATTTTGAGCTTATGTGTAAAATAACATTCAAATAATATAGGACACACGTAAAACAGTAGAACACGTCACAAATTATGACGTAACCGCAAAGGATGGTTAAACAAACTCTACATATCTGCCGTTTCAAACCGGCGTTTCTCAATTTTTTTTTGAGTGCCAGGCTGGAGCCACTGTTTGATTTTGTCAGGCTGGACCATTGTTGGATCCATTTTATTTGCGTGATTGGACTCATTTATGACACACTATGACACACTAAAGTCATCGTACCCGCTATCGAATTGAATCGGCCAAGCTACACCCTTTATGAAGGGTTAAAACCCGAGATAAGCCAAACATGAAACGTTTCCGAATAAATTAGTCTTTTGGTTTTCCTCATATAATACAAATATTTTTTTATATATTATTTTTTGTTAAAAATAATTATCGTTTAACCAGTTGGTAAGACCTGAAGTATAAAAATGTCATTTTCTTTAAAAAAAATGTTACATAAGATCCTACTCATTTTCCTTAATATCTGACAGTAATGGAATGTTAGGAATGTATAACAGAGTTGCCACAATATATCCAATATTTGGAAGAAGAATTCCTTTCATCAAACAAAATTATGCAAATCAAATCTTTAAAATACATAATTATTGGTTAATATTATAATACGTATATCATATTAAAGATCATTTGTCTCATAATAATAATTTACAATACCTAAATTTTAGGGACCTTATTTAAATGTTTTTATAAGTGCTTCTACATGAAACAGTTATATATACGTAATTTACTTCACATCGACAACACTGTTATGTCGTTCATCGGATTTCTAAAGCGTTGCCATGTGTTTTAAAATTTATTTTCTCTCTCATTTTTTGTCATGCAATAAAAAGAGAATATCTGATATGTACTTCGTATGGAAAAGGCAACGTCGCTTATATGTTAAACGATCAGTGAATAGTTAGGGAGTGGCTTTGAGATCATGTGCGGTACGTATTGGCGGGAACGGAAATACATGATAAATTATTTTATTTATGGTTTTTTTTTGCGGACCTATGAATCGGCAGTTATCCAGTTGAAACAACACTTCTGGTAAAAGACATCATTATTCTGAAGCGAAATTTAACTCAATTTGAGAAAAATTTTTAGGTTATTCAGTGAATCAAGCGATAAAATTTTGTGGGAAATTAACGAAAGCTTCAGAACGCACAATATACTGACCTAACTTTAAAAAAAAATTGCATTAAATTAAAATGTCGTATACCTATGTAAAGCGATAAAATTATCCGCCACTAGAAAAATTTCCTCTTTCCCCTTAACCACCGAAAATCTCTACTACTTTGGATCAATGACAGATGTTAACATTCCTTTCACATTCCTTAAGACATTCCATTACTGTCAGTTTTTAAGGAAAATGAGTATCATGTTCTTTTTTTTTAATTCGTCGTATGGCTAAACATTACTACAAACATGATAGATAGTCATGACATCTTTCGTAGATTGATGGGAACTAACTGGACACAGCCGCTTATTACGATAAAATCAAAAACAGAGAGAGTAATCTCCCCGCGGCATTATGATGGCGGATAGGTGCCATCTATCGGCGCCACGTTGTACTTGACTAGTCGCTTTTACAGAAGGATTCTATCCTATTAAGCGGCTATATCCGGTTGGTACCTATCAACCTACGATAGATGTTGTGACTATCTGTCATTTTTGTAGTACATAGAAAAACTTGGGGTATACAGAATAGGTTTTCGAAACTATGCATTCCGACCACTGATGATTCCTATAAGGATGAAACATGTATGGTAATGGTCGGAGTGTATAATTTCAAAAACTTACTCTCTCTCTCTCTCTTGTTGATAACATTACCCTTCACGCGACGACGCTGGTGATCTCTCTATACCAACTGGTAAACACGATATTGCTGTTATTCTTTTTCGTTTGCGCTATACGCTCCATAGTCTGCGCATTTGTCTAAACAGTTCAATCCGTCCCGAGGACCTCCGATTTAGATCCGATTCAGGTCTGAAGGTCGCAAGCCATTTTCTGGACGTCCTTAGGGACAACTGATTTTGGGCTTCCCTGGGATATCTTGTACGTCTCTAGAACGTCCGATTTAGCATTCCAGCGATTTTGGATTTTTATACTTTTCATCATTAATAATTAAAAGTAAGAGTAGAATTGATAGATATATTGGAAAAAAATATTTTAAGTGAAATGTCTTAAAGTTGAACTAACCCATAAATATGACCTTTTAACGTAATTTACCTAATGAGGCACATACTGAATTGTCAATAAAGTCCTGGTGGAAACTGAGTACCTACAGAGCGAGAAAAAATAATCAAGAAATAAGGTTAATACTGTTTTTTTTTTAATAAACCCGTTTATAATACTGTATTAATAATTATTCACTATAATAGTCTCAGAAAAATAGCCGTACAGGTCTAAAGAGGCTTTTCAGTGGTTCCAGAAAGGTTTTATACTGCTCCGAAAAAGATTATAAATCGGTTCTAGAAACGTTCTATCTGTCCTAGGAAGGAAATGTTGCTCTAACTTGGGACCAATATCGAACGTCCTGGGGACTCTTTGATTATTAACAAAGTCTGTCCTGAAGACGTCCAAAGTCCTGAATTGAACGTACCCGGGACGTACAAATATCCGAAAACGGACGTCTCGAGGATGTCCGGGGGAGGTATTTGTGCTCTTTGGATGGATTTTCAACCTTAGACCATTTACCATTAGACATGCCTTGTTTACATTTTTGTACATAATATTTTGAAGTAGATACACGTTGTCTCTTTCTCATGATATTTCTTTTGATGCTAGGATAGTGCGGGGTTTCCGGTATGTGGAACTTATCACAAGTATGCTTTACAATTTAAATAACTTAATAAAACTAAAAAAATATCCAAAAACACTCGAAAAGTTACTAACGATACTGTTTATTTAAAGTGTTTATATACAAACCAACTTCGGTATTGACTTCAAGAGATGGATGGAAAATTGATGTCTAATAGTAAATGGTCTAAGCTACCAACACGTATCCAATTATCAAAAAGTTTAAATAATTATATAGGTCTATTAAAAACCGGAAAATACTAACGTCACATAGGCCTTCATGTGTTTTAGATCATTAGTTAGAAAATGAAAATTTATTATAATATGCCTTCCGGAAATCTCAATCGATATTAGAAGCCATTACAGTTTTCATATAAGATGTTTTAATAAGTTTTAACTAATAATACTTATCTAAAAATTGATATTTAAATGTAAACTTACCGCCTGTAGTAGCATTTATAGCAACTGTAGAAATAGCAGTAGTAGATGAAGTAGAAGTACTAGAAGTATTAGCAGCCGCTATATAAAAAACAACAGTTAAAATAGTTCTACAGACATCAACCAAGAGTACCTACGTTTGTGTGAAAAACTACGTGAGGAATAATTATGCATTACAGTGTTTTCAAAAAAAAGTTTGTTGTTTGTCAGTTGTCATTGACGATAGTGATTATTCAAAATAAAAAAAAATTCATCTAAGTTATAAGGAAAGAAATGGTCCAAAAGAAATATGCTTTGGGGATACATATACTGGTTATGAAGATCGAGAGGAACAACAATTAAGAAAATAAAAAAAAATAAGAAGGAACTTGAAGAGCCATGATTCATTCCAAATAGCGTCAACAAAGTTTAGAAAAGAAGAGGAAGTAAACAGGACACATAAACTTTGTTAAAATTTATGATTATTCCTTAGAACAGAACCCACCTCAAATTGATAGTAATCGAATTTTTATAATGATAGAATGCAGATCATTATAATATACTCTCTATTATAGTATATTCCACCAATTTACACCTCTTTAGGATTATAGTTGACAACCAAAATTCAGCTGTGTATACATACAACCGCATTTAGGACGTACGAAAATAAATTACTCTTCTAATATTTTTAAACAAAATAAACTCAATTTAGTTGCATTTCTTTTCATCATCATTAAAAATTAACCCAGTTTTAAACAAAAGAAAACGATTTTTGTTCATAAAAGAGCAATAAATAAAAAAGTGACGTCTCAATAAAAGCATTATATATATAACAAATTTTCGGGTTTTAATATTGTGTGAATTCGCAAGTGTACCTTTCAGCAGAATCGTGACTTTTAGTCGATGACTCCGTACTTAATCCGAAACAGGACTGAATTGGTGGATATACTATACCATCATTATTTCGGCGATATTTGCGGTACATGTAAACATTACTTATAGCACAAGGTTTTCCTTAGGCAGTGAAGTTGGCACCCACTTTAGGAAATTTCAAAAAGATTTTGTGTGCATTCGTTTGTCCATCGATTGTCGACTAATTATTTTCGTTTGTCCACTCTTCGTTTCAAAATGGTGGCCCAAAAACTTTTTTTGCAAATTTTGCTCTCAGCACCCACAAATTCAAAAAAAAATTCAACCGCACAGGTCGTTTCTTCTTTGTTTTTCAACGTTTGTCAACCAATTAGTTTTGTTTCTCCACCCATAGGTTAATTATAATTAATTATATAACTTTTAAAAAATTGCGATATTGTGAAGTTGGCACACCCTTTTTTGAATCTTGAAATTTTTTTTTCGTGCATTTATCGTTAGTCCAAGATTGTCCACCTAAGATTTTTGTTTGTCCAAGCATCATTTCAAAACGAAGGGCAAAAAGCGAATTCACATTTGGTTAAATTTTCTGGACGAGAACAGACAAATGATTTTATAACATCTACAAATAAAATTCCAGTAGACAATCTTCAGCTTCTTTTGTTTTTGTTCAAAATTATAACACTATGCAACAAAATAAATATTTTTTTCACTGGGTTTAGAGTATATAGGGTGGATCGAATTTAATTTGCGTATACAGAGATCTCATAAACCGAAATAGATCCAATATCGGTTAAATGGGGAAAAATATGTGTATTTTCAAGAAATTAAAATATCAGGTCCGGTTTCCGAGACATTTAAGAAAAACCGAAATTAGCGATTTTATTGATGGCTAAATATGGCTTCACATAGCGTATCCAATTTTGTAAAACACCGTTTCATGTATGAAGTGCCATCCTTAACTATTTTTTTTTAATACCTGTACTTGTACTTTTTATTTCATCTTTGAAACCCTAATTTTTTTCTCTATTCAACCATGTAGAATACTAAGGTTTTTGACAATAAACTAAACTTAAAGAATTTTTCTATGTACGGTCCTGTTCATTATATGGCCCGCAAAATGCAGTTTATGGCCCGCGCGCGCATAAAGACAAAAAACAGGTTTTTTTTTTTAATATTTATATTTAATAATAGTTTGACATAAAAGTTTGTATGCACCGTGGGTATAAACAGATGTTTATACCTATGTTACATAAATAACTATTATTTTTTAATCGTAGTTATTTAAGAAAATTTACATTCAAATATTTAATAGAAATTAAGCCCAAAGTAGACTCAATTTTTAATTAATTTTATTTAAAATGATTTATATTCAGTGAAAATGGAATGAAAATAGGGAGAGACTATAAATATATTTTTTCTCATTTTGGTCTCTCCCTTTTTCTCTGGTCACAATTTTTGCTTAAAACTTTTGAAAAAATTTCCATTTATAGAATTTCTTATTCTCTTTTTAATAGTCTTAAATAGATTATAATATATTTTTTAATTAAACAAAGTAACTTAGATAATTGTAGATTTTAATAAATAATTTATTGTTTAACCCCTGTAACAAAAAAACTATCGATACTATTAAAATGTGTTAAATGTTGATAGAAAGAGAAAAATATACTCTATATAAGTGAATTTTATCAAAATTTTATATAAAATATTGTGGTTGTGAAAATAGGGAGAGACCATATCTATATTTTTTCTCATTTTGGTCTCTCCCTTTTCTCTAGGTCACAATTTTGGCTTAAAAATTTTGAAAAAAATCCCATTTATAGAATTTTTTATTCTCTGTTTAATGGGATTAAATAGATTTTAATATATTTTTTAATTAAACAAAATAACTTAGATAATTGTAGATTTTAATAAATAATTTTTTGTTTAACCCCCCTATTAAGAAAACTATAGATACTATTAAAACGTGTTAAATGTTGATAGAAAGAGAAAAATATATTCTATATAAGTGAATTTTATCAAAATTTTATATAAAATATTGTGGTTGTGAAAATAGGGAGAGACCATATCTATATTTTTTCTCATTTTGGTCTCTCCCTTTTCTCAAGGTCACAATTTTGGCTTAAAATTTTTGAAAAAATTCCCATTTATAGAATTTTTTATTCTCTTTTTAATGGGATTAAATAGATTTTAATATATTTTTTAATTAAACAAAATAACTTAGATAATTGTAGATTTTAATAAATAATTGTTTGTTTAACCCCTGTAACAAGAAAACTATAGATACTATTAAAACGTGTTAAATGTTGATAGAAAGAGAAAAAACATTCTATATAAGTAAATTTTTTCAAAATTTTACTTAAAAAATTGTGGTGTGAAAATAGGGAGAGACCATAACTAATTTTTTCTTTCCCTTTTCGCAAGGTCACAATTTTTGCTTAAAATTTTTAATGATATTAAAATAATTTTAGTATGTTTTTTATCAAAAAAAATAACATAGGTAGTTGTTAATTATTAAAACGTACTAAGTGTAGATAGAGAGCGAAAAAAATAATCTATGTGTGTGAGTTTTGAAAAATGTAGATGAAAAATGTAGATGAAAAATTGTGGTTGTGAGAAAAGGGAGAGACCACACTAAAAGGATTTTTTTAATTTTCTTCATTTTTGGTCTCTCCCCTTTCTCAAGGTAACAATTATAGCTCAAAAATTTTGGAAAAACTCCCACTTAGAGAATTTTTTATTCTCTTTTCACTGATATTAAAATGATTTTAATATATTTTTTAATTGAAGAAAATAACATAAGTAATTGTAGATTTTAATAAATAGTTTTTTCTCCGATTGACATTAAACGTCAGTTATAGTGACATTTATCGATCATAGAAGTAACACTTTTACTGCCTAGCCAATAAAAATGATTTTTAATGCTTAGGCATTAAAAAAATAATTTTATATCTCTAAACACAGATTAATCTCTTCTCCAAACAACTTAATCTTAAGATAAACCAATAAAAAATGGCGATTTTCAACTAAACAATTAATCCACTAACCTCTATCTCATGTACTTGATAAATAAAATTGAAGCAAATTGAATGGAACAGTGGTAGTGAATGTATTTTTCGGTAGATATTATTATGTATACAATTTAAAGTCTAATCGACAATAATAATTAGAAAATACGATTTAATTATTACCTATAACAAACGATTAGAAAAAATATTAAAAATTGTGAGTTGTATCCGTTATAAAAAAGTTTTCATTTTGATTTGATTTTTTTAATCACACTGTACAAACAATCGGAGAAAAAATTATATGTTTCACACGGCAGAGAATCAGATTTACTGCCGCGGCAGTAAATCTGTTACTTCTCTGCTTAGTTAAACAAATAACTATTTATTTAACCCCTGTAACAGAAAAACTATTAATGCTATTGAAACGTGCTAGGTGTAGACAGAAAGTGAAAAAAGAAAAATTAACAAAGTACGTACAAAAATTAAATATTCTACATGATTGGATAATGAAAAAAATGGGGATTTCAAAAATAAAATAAAATGTACAGGTCCTATTAAAAAAAATAGTTGATGTTGGCCATTCAAAGACGAAACGTTGTTTTAAAAAATTGGATAGGCTATATTAAGCGATATTGACCTTTAATAAAAAACCCCTCATCTTTAAAAATTAAGGTGTTTATTAAATAATCGTCGATTTTGAAATAGTGTTTGGACAAACAAAAATTTTAGGTGGACAATCTTGGACTAACGATGATCTAACGCATGCACGACAAAAAATTTCAAAATTCAAAAAAGGGTGTGCCAACTTCACAATATCACAATTTTTTTAAATGTATATAATTAATCATAATTAAACGATGGGTGGACAAAACAAAACTAATTGGTGGACAAACAAAGAACAAACGACCTGTGCGGTGAAAATTTTTTTTGCAATTTGTGGGTGCCGAGAGCAAAATTTGCAAAAAAAAGTTTTTGGGCCACCATTTTGAAACGAAGGGCGGGCAAACGAAAAAAAATAGTGGACAATAATGGACAATCGATGGACCAACGAA
This sequence comes from Neocrepidodera transversa, assembly GCA_963243735.1. Classification (NCBI taxonomy): domain Eukaryota; kingdom Metazoa; phylum Arthropoda; class Insecta; order Coleoptera; family Chrysomelidae; genus Neocrepidodera; species Neocrepidodera transversa. The sequence goes on along the minus strand of OY725340.1, from coordinate 12,431,177 downwards.
TGCACACAAAATCTTTGGGAAATGCGCAAAAGTGGGTGCCAACTTCACTGACCTGTTTTCCTTTAGTAGTAGAAATAACTTGAATTTTAGTGTCCATAATTTATGATTTAGTATTCAATTATAAAATATAAAATGAAACTAAGTACTCATCAAGAGTGCAAAAGTAACTTCCCCCTCTACTTCAACACATCTCATGTGCAGGTAAGAAAAACAAAGTAACCGCATCTCGAAATGAGCGCATCTCGCACGACCTCGATTGAATACTTTTTGAAATAGATTTTGGGTAATATTTATATTCTTATTTAAAAAATGATATTCAAATTCAGACTTACGATCTTCATTTATAGAAGAAGCATTCTCTGCACCTAAAAATAAACAAAAGTTAAAATAGTTTTCTTTTTTTTGTAATCTTAAGTTTATTTTAGATGATACTAGAATCGTGACCGAGCCGGAGTAATATATCTGTCAGATCAGGAAATTTCAGGTGTTGGTGCCTAGATTATTATTTACGGGCAACATAAAATCATTGTTTAAAAATATATATTTTTAAACATGTATTATTTCGATATGTATTTTTTTTCAGGGGTGAGTGGCGAGGGGACTCCCCTAAAACAAGCACCCCAGCGGTTAAATTACAATTATTTAAGTTTAAAATAGTAACAAAAAAATAATAATCTATATTAAAAGATTAAAATAAGGATAGAGTCGGTCCGTTTAGAGAAGAGCCCATTACGTCACGATGCTCACAGACAAAATTCGAAATTTTAGTGTGTTCAGTTGACATTAATAAATAATTTACTTTTTAATACAGGTTTAAATTTTATTCTAAAACTTACACGCCACTGGTTGCTGGTATCGCCTCCTTTAATGCCAAGAAGGGAGGCGTTGTCGATGCGTAGAGTATGACGTAATGGGTTCTTCTCTAAACGGCCCGACTCTAGGATATTGTTATGTTACACAAAACCGTGCGGCACAGGTAACATTATTAAATTCACCACATCTTTTAACTACGGATCTTTAAAATCACAGATTTTGTTTGAGCCGCCTGTGCTGTAAAACTCCCATACAATTTTGATTTATTACTCCGTGTCGATTGGGATTACAGTATAGTCATAAAAACTTACCACTTTGTCTCTTGTTTCGAACAAGGGCAACATTTGATAATTTTACTTGATCCTGTAGATGTTTTCCACTACTATTTAATGATTGAGGTGTAGGAGACATCGCTGTTGGAGTCGTTTCGGTAGAAAGGATATTACAACTGAAAACGCCCCATTGGCCAGATTTTTTAGGACAACAAGTTAACGGTAAGTAGGTATCGTTATGAGATGTTACAACCCAGTCTTCTGGTCCAGTCACCCCACAACATTCAAACTAATAAAAATGTTAATTATTAAATAAAATGTAAATTATTTGAAAATACGTACCTTCGTTTGCACAAAATCCCATATACCTGTTGCCGGGTCTTTTTTATTATAATACTGATCCAATGAAGATTTCATAGAATTATGTAGATAGCTTGTGGTTTTGTCTCTCAAAACATAACCAGCTATACCAGCGGAGAATTCAAACACGAAAATTATTCCCAGCAATACTGAAAACTTGAAAAATACATTAATTTTTATATTTTTGATCTTGTACACAAAAAAACAAATTATCAATTAAGTATCATCCTAGTAAGTCTTTAAGATTAATCACTTAATTATGAACTTGTTATATATTAAGAATTCAAGTTAATCCAGACTTTAATAAAATTAAAAACTAGAGGGCGGGAGAGGAAGGTATACCGGCAAAAGGACGCGGAAAAAAGGACATGGAAAAAAGGACGCGGAAAAAATGACGCGGGAAAAAAGGACGCGGGGGAAAAGGACGCAAGAGAAAAGGAAAAATAATTAATTTAGTTTGCTACCTGTCTCTTACCTACAAACAAATTGTGCAAATAGTTTCGGCATTTCATTCTACAAATTGGGAAAAATATTTTTGTCTAAAAATAGGTACAGTTATTAACAATTTATTACAAAACTACTACGGATTTTATTGGTTATTTCTCTGTATCTTTTTTCTGTAAGTGTTAGAGAAGAAAGTTATAAGATTTTTATTATTATTATTATATCAGAATGTATTTCTTTAACTGATAAATTAGGCAAAATATAGAAATTTCTATGACATACACAAGTAAATTGATACAATGAGGGGAAGAGTTTTAGTATTATATATATTATTCTGCGTCCTTTTATCCCGCGTCATTTTTTCCCGCGTCCTCTTTTGCCGCGTCCTTTTTCTTGCGTCATTTTTTCCGCGTCCTTCTGTCGTATATTCGGAGGGGAAAAATCGTAAAGCGATTTCAAGACTACGGCCTGGTTCCATTAGCGGAAGAAGGTCCGATATTGTAGGGACTTTGTATGGAAAAAAGTCCGATAGCGGACTTTGTATGAAAAAAAGTCCGATAGCGGACTTTGTATGAAAAATTCCCACACAAAGTCCAATAGCATGGGAATTTTTCCAATATTTTTTTTTCAAATGTGCTTTTCTCATCGAGATATCTAGAATAAAAGTTTCACTTTGTATGGCGGGCCCAGGATCCTCGGACCCGGAATAGCTCATCTTCTGATACAGCCTTCCTTTTTTTAATAAAAACCGATGGCTGAAAGAATTTTCCGGATCGGCCGTACCACTCTCGTGCTATCGTTCTCACAGACATCCAGACAGACTCTTTTTCGTTCCGTAGTAATAACTCACATACTAATCAAGAAATTATTTTAAAATACTTACTGCAAAAAGCAAAATCCAGCTATTTTTCATGGCTCCATAACATCCCAAGAAACTGATAAAAAATATTAAGGAACCAGTGGCAATTAACATATTTGTTAAACTAAAATACTGGCTATTGAGAAAATAGTCATATTTTATAAAATATGTGCGTACAGTCGCTCCTACTGCTACTAAGATTATCCCAGTTATCTGTAAAATAAATATTAGGTGTAAAATAAGCTAAGTATTAATAAAGAAATAAAAAACCAAAGTTTAGTACCACATAGATTTAGGAAAACTGGCAACTAGTTTCGGTAGAAATCTGCCATCTTCAGGCCAACTAAATTACATAAGTTGTAAGAATTTAAATTATACCAAGTGTTAAGGCATGGTTACAAAAGCGCACTTAAAACTAAGTAGGGTAAGAGGAAGAAAAATATATTTGGGAGTTTTAAAAAAGTGGTACTGAAAACGTTTTTTGAAAGGACTTAAAACTTAGGTAAAAATTTTGGAAGTGGATAATTCGATCCAATGAACAAAGAAGCCATGTTGTGGCATGGTGAGTTGGTGCCAAACATGAGGAGATGCCGGGCGTAATTCCCGAGAAAGTAAATAAGAACAAGGATGAGGTATAAATGCCCCAGAGAGGATATTAAGGATTCTGGTGACCCTGAGGGCGGTCACAAGTGATAGTACAAATTAATATTGATACACATTAAATAAATTGTGGAACGAGTTATTATCTCGGCGAAACTTTTTATAAAACTCCCAAATATATTTTTCTTCCTCTTACCCTAATTAGTTTTAAGTGCGCTTTTGTAACGCTTGGTATAATTTAAATTCTCGCAACTTATGTAATTTAGTTGGCCTGAAGATGGCAGATTTCTTAAAAAAACTATAAACATGTATCAACAATATTAATAACAAAAAATCCACATATAAAACCGAATATTTCTGATATTGTTGTTCTTATTAAAAAATACATATTTTATCTGATTTAAAACGACTGAGTAACATTGTGCTATTTTATACAAAAGGGAATTTAACAAGATATTTATTCGAGGACTTTCTAAATAATATATTCAAGGTTTTAAGGTTTATCTTATCCTGACAAAAATTTACTACACGTTTAAAAACATTGCAAAAAAATTGTGTAGTTGCACATGACTTTAAGTAATACTTTTATAAGTTTTAAACAAAATTTTTATGTCGCCGTTTGAAGAAAACTCAAAAAAGTTGACAATTTTCAAGTATAAAACGCAAAAACTGAACGTTCAAATTTATTCAGTTATTTAAAAAGTAACGACAGAAGAGTAAGAACCCCAATCAATTTTTTTGAAAATTTTTCATGTTACGGATTTGGTGTATTACAAAAAATAAATATTTATTGCTATATATACCTATTAATAAAATAACGAATTATGTTAATTTTGTACAACGTACGTGTGATATATTAAAGGCGAAAATCTATGTTCAGTAAAAAATCATATAATTTTTCACAAATGTGGTGAAAACGTCCAGTACGGTTTTAACCCGCTTCTATTTATTTCTGTTCTCTGACAAGAAATAATTATCGAGAATATATAGTAATAGGCAGGTTCGACATTTTTTTATTTTAACTTAAATCGAGAGATTTTGTTATTTAAAATCGATCAAAAAAATTTTGAATGCAAAATATTAACATTTACGTCCGCTGTAAGCATTTTAAAATCAAGGATTGGCGAGAGGCTGGAAAACTTACCTGTGCGCGAGACTAGACCGTGTGACGTCAGTAGCCATGAAAGCTTCGCCCCTTTCCCGCTGCTGCGCTGTATTCACGATACACACACATCATAAATATTAATATTTTGCGCTCAATTTTTTTGATCGTTTTTAAATAACAAAATCTCTCGATTTAAGTTCAAATAAAAAAAAATATGAAAAATGTCCAAATTTCCAGATAAAATATTTGTAGGGGCAAAATACACTAGTTTTGTAGAAGAAAATTTAAAATATTTGTTATTTCGCATTTTAAACGATATCATGATTTAAAAATCGTGTTTCGATTTTAGAAGCATTTTAAGGAATGTATGCGTGAAGAATAGATACTTTTGATTGCTATATATGTTGTGTTTTTGCATTTTGCATAAATAATTATAATTACATTTTTTTAGTTTTAATGGATATATATGAGAGTATTCTTAACCGGTGACTCGGGGTAAAAATTTCATAACTGGGAAATAGGTAAATTTTGTTTAGGTGTAGCTTAAAATTTAATAATTTTAATTACGTCTTTTTATTTTTTCCGGGCGAATACGACGGTATAATTTTTCTTTGAAATTATTTTCATTCTAGGAGTTATTCCTGGATTTTATTGCCAGTTTCAAACAACTTAGATGCATGAAATCCGTATAAAGCAAAATAGCGCGGTCGAGAAAGAAATTTTCGGTTTGAACAGGATTCCGCTCCATCCACGGTGGTTTAAAATAATACAGATAGGTAAAAATATAGCATTAACAACATGTTGTATTACAGGCTCGATGATGGAGAAGTTTCGCCGAAACTAGTTGCCGAACTTGTTAAATATTATAAATAAATCATGGTGGTACTTGACACTGAGTTTTATATAATTAATTGAAATGGATAGTAAAACAAATACATAAATAAATTAAGATATAAATATAATTATAATAGTCGTAACTCACAATTAAAATATCCTGTCTTAATGATAGGCTTTCCGTAACCTTAAATTATAAAAACACCTTTTCAAATAAAAACACGTCTATATAGCTGGAATACCCCCTACGGTAGAATTTAATGGGACATGCGCAGGATTTATGTGCTATTTATGTGCTAATTTCGGACACCAATAAAAAATTTTGTGCTCTTTTTTTTCAAAAATTACAAGTGGTTCTGCTGGCTTCAGATCAAGCTGGAATACCCCAGGTCCAATATATTGGAAAAAAAAATTTAAAAACATTTTTGTTACCTCATATTTATGTGCTAATTTCGGACGCCAATAAAAAAATTTGTGCTCTTCTTTTTTAAAAAATACAAGGGGTTCTGCTGGCTTCAGACCAAGCTGGAATACCCAGGTCCAATATACTGGAAAAAAAATTAAAAAACATTTTTGTTACCTCCTATTTATGTGCTAATTTCGGACGCCAATAAAAAATTTTGTGCTCTTCTTTTTTAAAAAATACAAGTGGTTCTGCTGGCTTCAGACCAAGCTGGAATACCCCAGGTCAAATATATTGGAAAATAAAAATTGAAAAACATTTTTGTTATCTCCTATTTATGTGTTAATTTACATTTCTGTCCCTAATTTAACAATGTTAAGTTATTTGTAATTTAAAATTCATTTTCAGTTATAAATTTTCAATTTGTTTACTTTTTACAGCTACTTTCATTATATTTGACGTGGTCACAATGACCACGAATATTCAATTCCCTTAGAAGAAATTCCTGAACATATTTGCTAGAGCACAAAATTTTTTATTGGCGTCCGAAATTAGCACATAAATAGGAGGTAACAAAAATGTTTTTTAATTTTTTTTTCCAATATATTGGACCTGGGTATTCCAGCTTGGTCTGAAGCCAGCAGAACCCCTTGTATTTTTTAAAAAAGAAGAGCACAAATTTTTTTTATTGGTGTCCGAAATTAGCACATAAATAGGAGGTAACAAAAGTGTTTTTCAATTTTTATTTTCCAATATATTTGACCTGGGGTATTCCAGCTTGGTCTGAAGCCAGCATAACCACTTGTATTTTTTAAAAAAGAAGAGCACAAAATTTTTCATTGGCGTCCGAAATTAGCACATAAATAGAAGATACCAAAAATGTTTTTCAATTTTTGTTTTCCACTATATTTGAAGTGGGGTATTCCAGCTTGGTCTGAAGCCAGCAGAACCACTTGTATTTTTTAAAAAGAGCACAAAATTTTTTATTGGCGTCCGAAATTAGCACATAAATAGGAGGTAACAAAAATGTTTTTAAATTTTTTTTCCAATATATTTGACCTGGGGTATTCCAGCTTGGTCTGAAGCCAGCAGAACCACTTGTAATTTTTGAAAGAAAAGAGCACAAAATTTTTTATTGGTGTCCGAAATTAGCACATACATAGCACATAAATGTAACATTAAATTCTGCCGTAGGGGACATTCCAGCTACATAGACGTAATAAAAACAAGAGGCAAGGAACCATTCCCAAATCGGCATATCGAACAGGTAACCGGAATAAAAATAACAAAAATCGGCACATAGTTGAGAAGGACCCCTTACATTGTAAGTCTCATTTAGCAATTAACACGTTTACTGCCAACTATGAGATATCTTATAGTTTGACTACTATACTTATCTGATAGTTGGCAGTCAACGTGTTAACAGCAAGCAATATAATAAATAAATTTAACTGAAATGACGCACCCAGAATAGAGGCGAATATAAATAAGGGCAGCAACAACGCAAATAAATATGTCAGTGAAATTTTGAAATACAGCTGCGAAATCTTACAGTTTGACGAGCAACGTTACTTGCAGGTGCAGAAAACTGCAATCACTTCTTTGAGAAACGTGAATATGTTAAAGTTAATGTTTCTCCTATTCTATCTCGCGTCAACAAAACGTAAAACCTTAAGAGAACCTGCTGCCGGCCCTGCGATTATTAGGATGGCTGTACTACTTTAGGCACTGAACTTAGTCATGCGGATTTTAATTACCATGATAACCTGGTCTGCAGATACGTATTGCTTGATACGTTATTTAAATCGAAAATGAATCGTCATGTGTCACAACGTCATTTTTGTCAGAAATGCGATATAAGACACATAAACAAGTCACAATCGTCAGCTCTACTAAATAATTGGATAAAATGATTCCAAGAAACAACATCAAAAATCCAATTAAAAACCGACTGTTAAATCAACAATCGCTATAACTCCAAATAATATATTGAATTTGCGGCGATCTGTGAATCACTCAGTATTCCAGAGTAAAGTCATTAATACTGTCTTGCAATAGTACACGGAAAAAAATGACTCAGAACGACGATCCTTTAAAACTGTATCATATACTGGGTATATAAAATTCCAATATTCTCTATATAATGTTTCATTGAAACAGAACCCCTGTCAGATACTGATAAAGAAATAAATCTTACTAGAAATCGTTGTCTAAAGGCAGAGTTTTGGCATATCAACTTAAAAATACATTGTATACGCATTATATGCTCAGTCCTACAGGAAATTTCGCATACTCATTATATTCTCGTCAGATGAATGGAAGATTCACAGCAATTTAAGGTTATCTTCTGGTGTTCTAAAACAGACTCCTTTCTGAATTTTCTTGTGCCGAACGCGCACGGTGATGTACGAATCAAATACGAGTCGGGTCAACGCCTCATTTCCACAATTGGAATCATTTGTTAATTGGTAGTGTTCGGAGAGTGATATGTTATGAACATTACGTTATATTCCCTAAAGCGTTGAAAATGGAAAAGTTTTTGAGACATTGAATTTAGACGAAGAATACGTTTAACGGGTTTTTTGGGTAAGTACAGCACAATATAATATTATCCCAGTTCAATTCCTCGTTGTCGCATAATCTGAACTAAATTTCTTTACAAAATTTGTAATAACTTCCTTTACAAAATATTCTGTGAAGAAATTCTGGCCAAAAAATTAACATTTTTCCGAACAGAAGGGAGTTAAGGGAGAAAAATAGGGAGTTACTTTTTCCCAAAGTGAGTAATTTCAGAATGTTAACAAATATGTTTTATTTTTTGTAGGATTTCGAAGATTATTTGAAAAAATCAATTGATGGAAGCTGCAAAATCAAATAGACATTTTGAAAATCTGCAAATGTACGAGGTGTTCAATTTATATATCGAGGTTGATGCCAGTGTCAAGTAGACTTGATAACGCTGCACTCTCAAAAACTAGGAAGGAAGATCACATCGTAAATAATCAATTTTTCCATCAGTTCTCCGAATAGATCTAATGTATCTACCCTTTAATGACAATAACAATACTGATACTATCTATATATACTTTCTTTTTAAGTTCTTTATTTGTTAAAAAAAAGAAACGCCTGTTTAATAAAATATTAGGTAGGTTCAGCATTCTTTTACAGATATGTTTATGTTACTGAAAAAAGTATTATGTTTGTTTTATTTTTGTTTTATTTTTGATTTAATTTCATCAACAATAATGGATTATTTCAAAGAATTTATCGTTCAATAAATATTTTTAAAGATCAAATTCTTTTTTGTTACATTCATCTGCTATATTTATGTACTTACCTATATATGTTTCTATATACAGGGTGAATCGGGAGGAATTGACCAAACTCTATGAGTACATTCTATACACATGAAAATAATTTAAAAAACTTATGATTACAATGTTAAATTCTTTTTTTTAATTATTTTTATGTGTAGAATATACTTATTAGATTTTGGTCCGTTCCCCCATAATCACTCTGTATTTATAAGAGCAGATCAATTTCGGCCAGATAAACGAGATCACTAGCCTCATATGACAAGATTGCTAGCTTTATATAACAAGATTACTAGTTTCATATGACGAGACTGCGAGCTTTATACGACGAGGCTACTAGAATAATATGACGAGATTATAAGCTTTATATGACAAGATTTTTATTTTCACATGCCCAGGTTACTAAATTAGTAGAACGGGGTTTTTAGCTTAATTTGCCAAGAGTATCTGATCCTCTAGCCTGGTTGTTTGGGAATATATGAAAGTAGTTTAGTTCTAGGATACCAAAGCATATTTGGAACAGGTGACTCCGTCGGATTGTTTTAGAAGTGCATTCTTCTGTCACGCCGGGTATATGACATTCAGCTAATAAGTATATGAATTTCGTATACTAAGTATCGGATTTTTTTTCCGTGTATATAGTAATTTTGCTATTGGACTTAGACTAAGGCACTACTCGGTTTCCTAACAATTCTATAAGTTAAGTTTCCATAGGAGTAAAAGTAAAATCTTTATGGGGGAACGCCTGACGTACCTTATCAGTAAACTTCTTTTTTACTCGTTTTTTGATGTTCTCATATTTTTTTTAGAACATCTTTTCAACGAAAAGTTTCCCCCGATTCTAAATTAAATTCAGATTCAATTTTTTTCCAACAACGAGATTTCTGTTGGTGTGTACGGGAATCAGATTCTTTACATTCCATTGTATCTTTGTATCATTTTGTCAGTTCAACAAGAATGACTTCTTCTCTAGAAGAAAAATTTGCCGATCTTTTTTCTGGTGTTTTAAACTCCATATCTACTCCTAATATGACACCACAATTGTATATAGTTACTAAAATAATATATAGTTAATAATTAAAAGATCTAAATATAACACCCACTCACAGAAATATATAAATAATACACAAATACACTAATTGTCAATTTAATAAAATATTTTTAAGCAGCTCGTAGAAAAAACCTCACAATTAAAAACGGAAATAAATTAATAAGAAATCAAATAACAAAGACATTCCAATAATAACCTAAAATGGACAAGAACAAACTTACGCCACTTTTGGAGGTCTTTTAAAAATCCCTAATTCCAATCAAATACGCAATCGCGAGTAATATCAACTTTTACAAATTTACGTTTCCCGTCGTTTAACTGAACTATAGCAGAGCGCCCTTTGTAATAAGAAAGAATTTGTTTCTGAAAATATTTTTCTAATAAAATCAAATTTAAAGGCTAACTTTTAATAACAAAAATTTACGTTGCGGTAGAGCCGCCTTAAGCTTCGACTTTGTTGAACCTAGGCTCAAGTGAACCAAGGCTTATAAGTGCTTGATGTACAATTGGCCCTAAAGCTACCAATTGTGCTTGATGCACAATTGGCCCTAAAGCTACCAATTGTGCTTGATGTACAATTGGCCCTAAAGCTACCAATTGTGCTTCGTCTATGCATAGAATATTGAATCACTAACAAAAATGACGTCGTGACACAGTCCAATTAAAAAAACACCTCAAGTATAAACTCACGTTGCTCTGCCGATCACAGACATCATGATAACCAAAATCCGCTTGTCTAAGCTACGTAACTACAGTAGCATAGCATTCCTAATTTGCACAGGATCGAATTCATGTTGTTGGAGACAATCTCCACCACTATTTTTCGTAATTCCATTTTTGACTATTTTAAGTTGGCAACAGCGGAACACGAAGTTCCCGCCAACTCGTAAAGGTGCATTTCCACCAAGCGCGCAAAACGTTTGCAAATGTTTGCGAATAATCAGCAATGTTTGCAAACAAATTTATAAGCCTGGTGGAAACGAAATTAAGAATGTTTGTAAACCTATGCGAACAATTGCAAACGAACAGCGGCGTTCCGGCCGCTGTCGGTACCTCAAAGAGATTTGTTGTTTGTGCGCGTTTAGTGGAAACGTATTTTCAGTAGATTATTTACTTTTTAGCAGTACAATTAGTATGGATCATTCACAATTGTTCGCAAACCCACTGTTATTCGCGAATTCTTGTTTTGTTTTTAACTACACAAACAGAACCGAACAAACATTTTCAAACGTTTTCAAACGTTCACAAATGTTTGCCAATGTTTGCTTGTAATTGTTTTTTGGTGGAAACGCACCTTAAAAAGAAAAAAGGCAGTCGACATTGAGAAGTTGCTCGATTGACGGTTTGTTTTGTAACGACGTGAGTCGGTTTTCAGTAAAAGAATATTTTTAATTATCAAGCTCTGCATTCTGGGCATCTTGACCCGAATGTCTGGCTTCTTGCCATATCATTCAAAATTGTAAATCATGTATAAAGGTGTAAATAGTGTATAGTGTAAATAAAAAGTACAACAAAGTGCAGCGTCTCTCTTCAACGCCATTTTGCCGAGACCAACGAATCCCTAGAATCATACAGTCCACTTCCATTCTAACCTCCCGATAATGTTTCGCACACATGTTCACTTTAAACCTTAAATGTTTTATGAAATATCCTGTACAAACATGTTTTATTTCTGGCTATGACGCGAAGAACGTTAATAATTATTTAATTGTTGTAGTACATTGGTAATGCCCACTTTGTTTTGAACGATTTTATATAATAGTAAATGTGTCAATTCTAAACTAATAAACCCAGCAAGCTAAGAGTATTCAAGTAGCTCAGCTACAGACAGACGGACAGACAAACAGTTGTAGTTGACTTAGGTCACTGAAAATAGTAAGTAACAGACTATTATGAACTATACGTATTTCCAAAACCTATTTTATTTGTTAATGTTAATCGTAATGTTTTGTGACCATAATTTGCCATTTTCCTTTTTTATTTTTTTTTAAATTGTTAGTACAAAAATAAAATTTCAAATAATATCTAAATGCCAAATTATTTTGATTTGCTCGTGGACAAACTTTCACTCACGAAAAAAAAAAACAATATTTTCATCTCTTGTTGTAAAATGTACTATTTTTCTTTGCATGCTATTTCCTGCGCTTTTTAAGTTCAATGATTAAAAAAAACATTAAAATTCTTTTTAAGTTGTCATATTTATGAAATTCCTCCGAATAATCGTCAGATTATTGGTCAGCACGTTTAGGACATTAAGATGAACAAGCTCGAGTATTTCAAAAGGACGATTTTTTCTACATTTTTCAAAAATCACCGAGAGTTTGCGTTACGTCCAAATCGTCAGAATATTAAATGAGAACTTTCTTTGGGTTTGCCACCCCCTGACACGCTTGATAATTTTTTTTCTATTTTCAACCCTACCGTACAGCCACCCCCATCGTGTAAACCGTCAGATTAAGCAACATCCATTCATAAAGATACGTTGGGCATACATAATATCAATGTCTGACGCGCTCGGATATTTCTATGTAACGGTTTTGTTTTTACATTTTTGAAATTTTATAGACGCTCCTCCCCACCGACGAAAGGGTATACATTATATAACATTTTTTTCTTTTTATCATCTAAGCTTCGAAATCTAATAGGTCTTTACGACGCTTGAGTAAATCCATATTTAGCATCGTCGGCTCCGCTACTATAAATAAAGTTCTGAAAATTTTAATCTTGTCTTTGATATAGGTACAATATCTGTCGTACAAAAAATAGCATTTCCTACTCGAGATGAAACACCTTTTTTTCATCTCTTGTAAAATATACTACTTTTTTTCTTATTGGTATATAATTGATTAGGAACCATACTAAAAAAACGCCATGTAAGCGAAAATCAATTACCAGCAATATTTAATGAAAACAGGCGTATGTTACAAACTAGAGTGGGTTATTATTTCGTTTATTATTAATTCGTTTGTGACCTACGAAATTAAGTAACAATGTTAAGAACCCCAAATTAGTTTTATAATTTGTTAAATATACCTATTCTAACGCTCCACGATTTGGCTAGTACGATTAAAACTCATACGGGAAAATATTTTGAGTCGACTATAATGTGTTTTAGTCATAGGGGAGCAGTGTGCATATACAGGATGTTTCATAAGGAATAGTCAATATTTTAATCATAGGTTCAGGACCTCCAAATATTAATATTGTACTAAATAAATCTGGGTTAAATGTTATCTACTACTAAGATACAGGGTGTTGAAGTTAAAATTTATTGTTTTTTTGCAATAATTTATTTATTATTTAATATGAAATTTGGTATGGTTATATTTTTAAGTTAGTAAATCATAAACGTGTTATCAATTTTGAGACTTGATAAAGAGGGCACCACCTACACTCTACTTAAAGAAGAAAAGTATAATTTTTTTTAATCTTTTCCTTTTTTGAATTTTTTTCTGTTTTGTGTCTTTTTTGGTCTTCTTTTGGGAATTTTTTTACCTTTTTTTTTACTCTTTGTCTTTTTATTTTCCTTTTTTTGCTTTTTTTGCTTTTATTTTGTTTCCATTTTTTTTTGCTTTTTTTTTACTTATTTTTCGGTTTTTTAATTATTCGTGATAATTATATTTTGCGGAAAAGTTCTGAGGTGATACAGCCGATCATTTTTTTAATTTTTTGTAGTTTTTTTTTTGCATTTTTTGCCTTTGTTTTGTCTTATTTGACTCTTTTTTTGGACTTTTTGTTAACGTTTTTGTACCATTTTTTCCTTATTTTTATTTTTTCCCATTTTCTTGCCTTTTTTGCCTTTGAGGCTTTTTTCAGTTTTTTGCCTTTTTTTTACTGATTTTTGCTTTTTTGTCATGTTTTTTTCTTTTTCTGCCCTTTTTGCTTTTTTTGCTATTTTTTGATTTTTTTGGCTTGGATTTTTTACTTTTTTTATGACATTTTTGGCTCTTTTTTGCTTTTTTTTTTAAATTTTGTACATTTTTTCCGTTTCTTTACTTATAGTTTTTGGCTTTTTTTTATCTTTTTTCACGTTTTTTATGTTTTTGCCTTTTTTGGTCGTTTTTTTTTGTTAATTTTTTTTACCTTTATTTTTGCTTTTTGGCTTTATATTTTCCTTTTTGCTTTTATTTTATGTTTCCTTTTTTTTGGCTTTTTTTTACTTTTTTCCCTTTTTTTTGCTATTTGTTAAAAAAAATTGTCTGTTTTGTTACCTTTTTTACTTTTTTGGACTTTTTGTCTTTTTTGCCTTTTTTTTGGCTTTTTTTTTCTTCTTTTTCTTTTTTTGCTTTATATTACCTTTTTTTGGATCTTTTGCCAATTTTTACAAATTATATTAATATTCTTTTCCTATTTTTGACATTTGCCTATTTTCACTCTTTTAGGTCGATTTCAATATATGGAATCTACCTATTATAATCGATTCAATAAAGTGACCCAGACCCGAGAATAGGGGCGCTACACCGTTTGTGAACTGGAGAATAAGAATCAGCAAAGTCTTTATGATACACCCTGTGAATTTGAACAAAAAATTTATACTTGTTTTAATAGCATATAAATTTAACCCATTTTGAAATATTAGCTTTTAAAATGTTCTAGCCACAGTTTAATTGTTAGATTTAAGTTAATGACTTCAGTGTTAATTTTGTTCACCAAATTCCATCTAAAGCAGGTAACTTTAACACACTGTATCTTAGTAGTAGATATTTAGTAAAATATTAATATTTGAATGTTCTGAACATATGATTGAAATATTGACCATTGACCAAGTTCTCAACGATTTGTTTTCTTTCTTTTATTTTTTATTGTTTAAATGGAGAAATTGACAGTGAGGTATTAATTTCGATTATTCAAGCCAAACTTAATTGTAATGTGCGACAAAACTTTGAATACTGAAACCATCGAACTGACATTCTGAAGTAGTTGAAAAACTTTCGGTCATCGTTTCTGAGGTCATTAAATAACGTATAAAACAACCCCACTTCATCTCGTCTCTAATTGATTGGATGTACCCATTAAAGATGAAGCAAACGGCAAAAAATGGTACAAATATGATACCACAATGCACACGACGATTAAAAGGAGCGTAAAAATCTAAAAAGTCTAGGAAAAAATGTAAACTGACAAACAACTAAATAATAATGCCACTTTGTATTTGTTTAAAAAATTAAACAAACTGATCTTAAACAATATTTATTATTTACCTACTAGGTGTTTTTATTCAACAAGTCCTTATATTAAAAGTTCTATAGGTAGATTATTTGTGATAAACAGATCAAAGTCCATAAATTATAAACATATAGATATTAAGTTGTCTAATGATTTGTGTATTTTATCGGTGGATTTTACCATTGTATTTTTAAAAACCTAGTGCTAAAGCATATAGTTCATCAAACCCATTGTGACGTGACAATCTAATTATAATTTATAAATCATAAAGATAATAATAATGAAGTACTAATAGATCACTAAAATTTAGAAGAATGCAGGGTTGTAATTAGTAAAAATAAGTAAGCAATTTACAGTAAAATATTTTTATATTGAGTAGTATAATTTTCAATATTATTTAAATATTTATTTATTTAAGAAAGAATCACCTTGTTTCTTCATTTTTA
Source organism: Neocrepidodera transversa (assembly GCA_963243735.1). NCBI lineage: Eukaryota > Metazoa > Arthropoda > Insecta > Coleoptera > Chrysomelidae > Neocrepidodera > Neocrepidodera transversa. The sequence goes on along the minus strand of OY725340.1, from coordinate 12,415,510 downwards.
GAAAATATTTTTCCGAAAGAAAATTCATTATTAGTTTGGTTTGGTACGTGTTTTTTTATTTTTAAATAAGAGTTTTTTCCTAGACATACAGGGAGAGGCAATAATGCAAGAAACTTCTGCATTTTTAGTTCTAGATTAAAGTTATATTTTTTAAAAATTTAATACATTTTATGTATTTTTTTTATTATTCGAATACATTTTTAATATCCGTATCCGGTATTGGAATACATTTTAAATATTAATAGATTTGACAAATTTTCCGAGTTCCCATATTTTAAAACGCGTTTAACAATGTTTCAGTGCTGATATTTTTATTTAGCCATAACTAGAAAGTGAACTGCAAAAGTTATATTTGACCTGGTTCCAACTGACAAGTGCAAATGGCTAATCTGAAGGAACATCTAGATCTAGATCTTGGTCTAGATAATCCTCTTCCCCTAGATGCTGACCATTATAAATCTGGAGAAACAAATTTATACGGAGCATCCTTAATGAACAAAGTTTTAAAAACTCATTTGAGGATAAACCCAGCATTCTTTTACCATTTCCATCTAATAAATATTCAAAAATTTAAGGCCAATGTTTGTTCATATATGCAATCACTTCAAATCCAAATCTCACTTTTGTATACAAATTACTAGAAAATTAAAAGTTAAAAGAAAAGTTGATGTAATTGATATAATTTCTTCGACTTTATTTGTTAAGATAATAATGAGTACATCTTTAGAAAAATATATGTAGAAGATTTTTAGATATAAAGTCATTATGGAATGGAATAGTTTAGGATACTAAAATAAACAACATATTAAATTTTTTCACAATTCTGAATAGACATTCATTATCTGCGAAGTCCTTGGATAAAGCTAAACTGGGGTTAAAAACACACTTAAAGCTTGTGATAAAATTTTGATAATAAAGTATTTAAATAAATGTTAAGGCACATGATATTCAGTGTAGAATTATGATGTTATATTCACCTAAACAGAGCTGGAAAATTATACTCTGGTGAAGTCAGCAAGAAGTAAGTTTTTCCTGCGAAATTATAGGATAACACACTCTAAACACAGTAGTCAATGTTCTCAATAGACGCCGATAGTGTTTTTTACAGTCTTGAAAATTTTCGAAATAGTACCAAAAACAGAAAAGAAGAAAGTGGGATCGAAAAACTGAAAAGACGTTTTTTGGTTGTTTATTCTGGTGCTGAAAATGGTTTTATAGTATGATTCTCTCATAAAATAAATGTTACTCTGAGCAGGGAAAACCACAGATTTTTAAAATCACAGAAACCCCAGATTTGTCACAATTTGTACAGCATTGCATCTCAGGCCAAAAAAGGGACAAAATGTACTGTCGACTTCTACGAGTGAAAAGGTTATATCGGATCAAATATGAGTAAAAAATTTTAATAAGTTACGCAAGGTTTTTAATAAATTAAGGTGCTGAATTTTAACGCTACAATAACAGGAAATTATAATGTTATAATAATTCCTATTTGAGAAATTAGAAGGACAAACAAATTTTGTGAATTGGAAATTCCACATTAATTTTTTTGTCTATTATTAGATATTAATTTCTATTTTTATGATTCTTTATCAAAACATGTTTTTGCAGACCTAAAACAAAACGTCTTTTGAATGATTTTTATAGTAATAAAAACGACTCACAAAGATGTTTAAAAAGCATCACTTTCAGACTTTTTCTGAAAACATGTTTTGAGAACCTAAATAAAATGTTTTAAGGATGGTTTTAAAAAACGTTTGAAAGTCCCTTCTTAAAAAATACTTCTCTTTAAAATAAACCGTTTTTTTACATTAATTATAAAAACGATTCAGAAGACGCTTAAAAAACATCCCACATATGTTGAACGTTTTTTACAGTGGTTTTAAGATTATAAACGATTATTTTCTGACTTTTAAAAAAAAATCTGCTAATGATATACAAAACATTTTTTATTACTTTTAACAGGTATGTTAAAAAAACCGTTTACTAGACTTTTTTTCGTAGGTTTTAAAAATGCGTTAGAGTACTGTAGAGTGAAAAATGTTATATTTTTTAATTTACGAGTTCGGACGTTTTGTCGACATATTTTGGACGTTTTTTATATCCATTTTATAAGTCTTTGCACAAATGTTTTATTTTAATCTTCAGAAGTTTTGACGTTAAATGAACCATAAAAAACGTTAGTCGGACCTTTAGGAAATTAGGAAATGTATTAATAATTATTTACATATTTTAAATACTGCACCACAAACAGTGCATTAAGATAAGATTAAAGAAATTGTTTTTTTGAAAGACTCTTGTTTGTTGAAAGTTTAAGGTATTATAATGATTTTTCACTTATTATAAACATTACACCAAATATAAGTGCATTTAAAATAAAATTCATGAAAATTTATTTTGCAATTTAAATTCAATTTTGTACACTTAATATTATTATAAAATGTATACACGCATGTCTACATAAAGTATGATTTATTGTAGTTAAAATTATTTTCTTAAAATGTATTGAAATGACTTGTTTTTCTCAATTAAAATTTCCAAGAAAATAATACTAAGTACTTTCTCATTGCTTAATAAGTGTTCTAGGACCGATCTCCATACATGGATAGATATTGATATTTAAGCATATAGCCCCCAATCCCTTTTGACGCCATCGTGTATGTTTTAAATTTACAATATTTTAAATAATTTATTGCAATTCTTCGTGGGTTAACAGCCAAGAATTATGGTTTGTTTTTATCAAAGTGGATATTTTATGTCGAAGAACCATTCAGTTAGTTGCAGAACTGAGACTGTATGATTAAAAGAATAAACTACACTATTTTGATTCTGAAGAGTTTTTTCTATACGCTCATTTATTCGTATTACAACATTTATTATTACATTTTAACACAATTAATAAAAAGGAATAACTTTTCTACAACTTATATTTTTGAACCTTAGAAAATTTACTTGTTATTGGTGCATTTAGAAAATTTACATATTATATTACTACCGGCATTCTTCCGCGGCATTTTTATTTTCAGTGGAATACCTCTTTCTTCGAATAATGAACTCTTAGGGGCGGTCGTCTCTGTGAAGTACCACTACTTCACGAGATCTTTAACTTAATTTGGTTGGTTGACAAAAGGTGGTGTCACTTTTGTTGCATGAATTTCGGAATGATATTTGATACAGCTATGTCTGCTAATGTAATCCGGGATTATTCTATAAAGTATGCAGTGATGCTTAAATTAAATCAAATTTAACCAGATAACATAAATCTTCTTAAAGCAGTTAGGGAAATAGATATATATGACAGGTCACAATATTTAATAGATGAGCGGTAAACCCCTCAAAAGTAGCTTAGAAACACGAAAAAGTGACAAGATTAATCGCTAAAAACCATCTAAGATAAATGTCCCAATTATTGATACCTTTGCTAAATCATATGATTCTAATATTAGAGTTATAATTTCAAAACGTTGACTGTAGATTGTTATAATATTGATTATTGCTGTACAATGTTTATATTTCAAATAGCAATACATACTTTATTTATAAAAAATAAAATAGTTGAAAAGTTCCATTTAGACCTATTACCGACATGAGATTATTTGCCGTGAACCAAATATCGACAAATATTGTGAGTACGTAATACTGAGAGCTGTTTTGAAGTAAGTAAGTACTTACTTGAGTACTAAAGTAAGTAACTTGCAATTGACGTTAATACGTAATAAGTTACAAAGACAAAAATAATAATATCAGTGGCGTACCTACAATTATTAAAAGAGCATAACACAATAAACAGAACAGTACTCGGTAGTTAGAATAGAGCCCGTCTTTATTATTTATTTTTGATTCCATATTTTTTTTAAGAACCCTGTTCACATTATACCATTTCTAATTCAGCCCATTCTTCTCCATGTGTAAAACTTCATTTTCTCTTCATGAACTAATTTTCCCTTGTAGTGCTTGGTCGTTATAATTAACTCTAACATGTTTATTAAAATGTAACTCTTCTGTATTCATACATTCTAAGTTTTTTTTTAATTCTCCACTATTTTTAATGATGTTTTGGCTGGAGGAAGGCATATTCTCTATTGTCATTTTTTTAACGTCATCAGTAACTTAATTTATTTTTATATTTCTAACGAGGCTATTTTCATTTTTTAATTTGCAATTTTTCCTTTTCAGCCTTTCTCTCCTTCCGCTTTTGTTTGTTTTCTTCTTTCTTCTGTAGTTCGATGTTTTTTTGATTCTTTTCGTTTAAAATATTCTTTCCATTCTTTATATTATAATAAAGGAATATGAATAAATATGACTACTGCAAGAGAAATATTTGCTGTAGGAAAAAAAGCACATCCGTAGCTGGCTATTTTAAAACGTGACTGCTCTCTCAGAGAGCTAATGAAACAGTGATAATTATGGCGGCGGGTTATCTTGTTACCCAACCCATAAAAGCCAGGTGGACGATGTGTCTGGAGGTAAATTAAACGACTGTCATTGGTTAAGAATTAGTGGTCTGATTTTATATAAAGATCGGTTCGACTGCTTTTCAAATATGGAATAAAGTTTTAAGATAATATTTCTCGTCTCGTATGAGAGCGACCGAAAAGGAAGAGCTAGAGTTATTGCTAAATAATTTTGGATTTTCCTATGGGAATTGGAATGACGTAGCTATGCAAGCTGTGACTTGAAGAAAATTATTAGTCGTTTATAAAAAGGTTTTGCCAACTGATAACTAGTTTGGATATAATATTAAATATTTATTACTAAATGTGATTTTTGATAACTTCTCAGTGACATTTATCCAGCTTTAGATTTATTATGTAAATCGTATAACATGGACAATTTCAAGAGAATTTTCAATTGAAATATCTACATCTCTGTTTATATGAAGGCAGTAGAATATTTCACGGTAAGGCCAATAATGCCCGTAGCAATTTTTGTGCCCTTATATAATTACCGTATATTCAACAAACATGTTACTGTACATTCCTCTGAAAGATCCCGGTGTGAGTTGTACAGAAAAGTTTCCATTGTAAGCATCATCTCTAATACATGATAAGTGCACCTACGGGAGTAATTTTATTACAAAACAAAGAAATATGGCAACATAACAGTCTCAGAACTTTATCTGATTTACAATCGCTTTCTCGTTCTGATCTACTTACATAAATGCAGTATTATTTGAAAGCATTGCAAGCTTTCGTCCCAAAATAGAAAAGTTGGTATTTGAGCGCTGAGTGCTCGCGCTCTTTCCACGAGGATTTTAAAATCGTGTATTTTTTTCTAAAATTTCCTGAAAAACTTTACATCTTAAGCCGCGTCCAGACTATGCCGAATACTGAACCATTTTTGTTGTGCACCTCATTAATGTAATCAATCTATAATTGAAAAATACTGCATAATTTATAAAATTTAGTTTAGTAAATTAAATGTGATTCTTCGAATATGAAACGTCAAATTACCACTAACTTATTTCAAACTTAATTTAGAATTAAATAAAATGGTGATTTAACAAAAAACAGTAGTGAAAAAGTTAATTTTTTAGTGAATTTCACTAGAACTAGCTGAAATTGTAATTTTTGATAGCAGAAAAACGCAAAAAGCAATGATAAGGAGCATCTGTTAGAACAGTCTTCAGTCATCCACCCAACTGTAATTTGCTACAGTCAGTAATTCCGTCGCAGGCGAAGGATCTACTATTTTTAAGGATTTTAAATGGTTTTTAACAGTTTTTTAAGGTTTTTAAGGATTTTTGGTATTTTTAAGTATTTGTAAGGATTTTCAAGGATTTTTAAAGATTTTTAAGTATTTTTAGGGATTTTTAAGAATTTTAAACTATTTTTAAGGATTTTAATGTTTTTAAGGATAATATTAGGATTTTTAAGAATTGCTCAAGATTTTTCGTCTTTTTAATTATTTTTAAGGGTTTTTAAGGATTTTTTAATATTTCTTAAGGACTTTAAAGTATTTTTAAGAATTTTTAACATTGTCTTAAGATTTTTAAGGATCTTTAAGTATTTTTAAAGATTTTTATGCATTTTTAAGGATTTTTAAGTCTTTTTTAGAATTTTTAAGGCTTTATTATTTACCAAGAGCAGAGGAAGTATAATTTATAATCCAGAAAGAACGCAGTAATATGTTATTGCTACATATTTCTTGTTTCTTCTTTATTGTACTATATTTTTCTCCAATGTACTATAATTTAAGTCACTGTACTATAAAAGCTTCCAATACAGTTGGCAACGTTGATACAGACTACTGACTGAGGTAAAGTGGACAAGTCAAAGGCCGATTGGCATATGTCTAGGACGCGGCTTTTTATACACTGTGATACTTCATATGTAGAAATGGAAAATAAAAAACTTTGTCGCTCAACTTTCAGAAAAGTATGAACCGAGTCAAAGTTTTCAACAAATAGAATTTTTTTTTAAAATTTCCTACTTGGCCGAAAAACGTTTTGAGAATTTCGGCCAGCTTTTTCTACTTTACAAATATGGTTAAAAGTTAAAAGTATGCGATAAAATTTTCAAATTTTTAAAGAAAAATATAGATTATTCGCTGAGTTACAACAAATCGAACGCCAAAAATGATGAAAAAATTTTTTTTTCGCATTTTTGTCGTAAATATTCCCCCAATCTGAAAATAAAATAAACCTTATTCAGATTCAGCACCCTCAAAAACATAAAGATCATTCATAGCTATTAGAAATGATCTGATCACTATCATATGTTATTTTTGGGGGCGTTAATTGCCGCTAGTTTATAGGTATTTCTTATCAGTACTTATAGGGATGAAGTAAAAATGATTTAAGTTCAGAAAAAATTACCTAATATTGTGAAATTACCTATATTAGGCAAGGCACTTCGCGGTGTCGTGGGCAGCACGACCTTGCCCATATAGTCGGCGCGACCCTTTTTTTACAAACATTCAGTAGTCATGTTTTTAGTTTTAATCTTTTAAGTAAATAGATATTGATATTCAATGTTATCTATAAAAATATTCCATTGTTTGTTACTAAGAAAGGACAATATCACTGTTTTTCTAAAAAATGTTCTAAAATATATAGTAACAAATAAAGCATAAATGTATGAACGAAATAATTAAAAAAAAAATAGTTACTACGTGGCAATACACTGATTTCGAAGTTTACAAAAAACAAATTTGTATCCTACTATAAATTAGATTAGACACAGACATATTATAGTGGTTTTTCTATTCATATATTGTTTGCACTTTTTGATAATCATATATAAATAACAATGCAAATTGAATCAGCTGCATAATATTAAACTTACATTATTTAATAAATATTTTACTTATGAAAATCTATACATTAACTAGTAACTTGCATTTTAGCGACAAGTGAATCTAGATAATAATACCTCAAACATATCTAAATAAATGTAAATAAAGTTGATAAATTTAATTACGCAAACCACGTTCTGAAATCTCGTTTTTTTTGGATACAATATTTGTTACATGTTTATACAACTAGACAAGGTTATGATAATTGTTTACATAACAAATTTAAATAATGCTATCTGTCTATACCTAGTAATGTAATAGTAATTATAGGTACTCACCACAAAAAAGAAATTAAAGCTGAAAATTAAATATTTAATAGTCTTCGACCCACAAGAGAGATTCATTTTGGAAATTTACCAAGTGTATTAAATATTAATAAACAGGTTTTCGGCCTCACTTTTACTTTCTTTTCAACTTGTTAGCTTGTCGCGCGATACCAATTAACTCACTTTTAGAAATTATTTCTAAAATATATTAAACAGATAAGAAGCTACACTTTTATTAGAGATAAGGAGATACAGATAGATTAAACAAATTACGTGCTTATATTCTTAGATATCTGACTGCGCTCACATCCCTAACTTTAAAAAATTTGTTGGAAACGTGAGTGCGTGTCCTCCATCGATTCCATAATTTCACCGCGCCACCACCATTCGATTTTGAATAAATTGTTTGTATTGTTTGTTGCATAATTAGTTAATTAAATTAACTAGGCAATTTCATATACAACACTTGGTTTTACTGGTTGCCGAAGTTAAACTAATAAATAACTTAGAAACAGATATGGTACTGTAGATGTGGTATCAGCGAGAGAAGTTGTATTCAACTAATAATCTAGTCAACAAGTGCTTTTTGGGTCAAACTGTTTTCTCCGCCTCCGAAAAATATGAACCAAGTGTCATTCGATTCGGAATAGCGTGTGGATGATTTTTGAAAAAAAATCAAAAACCTCTTTCAAAAATTGCAAAAGTTATAAACAATTAACTGGAAAATAAAAATAAATGGGGTTTGGTTTTTTGCAAATATCTCAAAAACTATTTGACATTTTTCAAATTTGAAAAATGATTCAAAAAGAGGAGGAAATTTACCAAAAAAAAAACTACACCTCCCGGAACTATAGGACCAATATTTATAATTTTCCCAGAGTGTTGAAAATACGACCGAAAACGGGGACTTCGGATTGCGTAAGCGCTGGCCACTTTGGACCTTTAATGAATAAATATTATTTAAACTTATTAAATATAAAAATTAAAATTGAAAAAATTCAGGCATCTACTGGATAGATTTATGAACAATAATCCGAGGTCAAGAAATTTTTATCGCGATTTGTCTATAAATTATGTATTAGTTAATTAACAATTTTTTCCTACTTGAACATGAACATTGTAGGTGCGATAATTGTGAAATAACAAATCTGATTTTTTTTTCCTTTTTTTGGACCTATTTTTGAAAGGTCTCAGAAGAGATTACCGTTGGAAAAATTAAAAAATTGTTATTTTTCTCTGTGTTATTAACAATTTACTTAGGTTAAAAATTAAAAAGCTTGATTAATCACTGAAAAAAATTTTGTTTTCATATTACTATTAATCCGTTTTTTTATGATTAGAAGTCATATGAAAATCATTTTTAAAAAATTTTATTTTCTATTGTTTACAAAATTGTTATAAACAAATGCGTTGTTTATAAGATAATTTAATTTTTTGTTGGGTGGTCTTTGATTCAAATTATGATTTAACAAAAAATTGTTTCTTAAAAAAACACATTTTTTATTACTTAAAAACGTATTTATTAATTAATTATTTTTTTCTACCATATAAATAATTTTTCTCAAAAAATAACACATGGTTATTTTTGTTTCATTAAGTAGAAAAAAAAATATATAGAAAAAATTTAATTGTTTATAACAAATTGTTTATTAAATAAACCATGAAAATATAAATAAAAACAATTTTTTTTCAGTTATCAAACAAGATAAATTGTGATTAAAAAAATGGATAAATAAGAAATAAAAAAATTGTTAAGGAACAATTTTTTTTTAATTATAATTTGCATCAAAGATTTACATAAAAAACGAATCAATAGTAATATGAAGAAAAGGAAGAGGACGAAACTCCTCTTCATGTATTATGCTATTGCCGGGACCTGAACAGGGTAAGGGAATGGCACTTTGGGGTACAGTATCCTGAACCCGAAGAGATAGCGAAAGCTAACCTCAGGACTATTCTTGACTTTGTTAAGAGTACGGGACTGATGTGAAAACTGGCGGGGCACAATAGGCCTAGAGCCTCAGTGCAGGTGGGACCTCTAAAGCCCGATTCAGTAAAAAAAAAAATATGAAGAAAAAATTTTTTTTCAATGATTAATTAAGCTCTTTACTTTTTAACGTAAGTAAATTGTTAATAACAAAGTGAAAAATAACAATTTTTTAATTTTTCCAACGGGAATCTCTTCTGAGACCTTTTAAAAATAGGTCCAAAAAAGGAAAAAAAATTAGATTTTTTATTGAACAATTATTGTACTTACAATGTTCATGTTCAAATAGGAAAAAATTGATAAATTAACTAATGCATAATTAATAGAAAAATAGCGATCAAATTTTTTTGTTCATAAATCTATCCTGAATTTTTTCATTTCTTAATTTTCATATTTAATAAGTTTAAATAATATTTAAAGATCCAAAGTGGGCAGCGTTTACGATGAGTTCGGTTTTGCTAGGCTTACCGATGGACATGATAAACATGAAACTACAAAGTAATCATATCGGAGGACAAGTGAAGGAAAATTTCGTATTTTAGTCCACTAACTAGCTTCGAATCTCTTTTTGCCAGTTTTAACCAAATATTTACTCAAGTTTATATCAGTTATATCCACAACTTTCCCGGCGTTTTTATGCTAGCATTCGGGCACAAGACACCAAGGATTATAACTCATTATTAACCCGAAAATTATTTTGCTTTGCACTGTAGGTAGTACGTTCTATTTACTATGAGGATGACGTCACGAACCTTGTCAACATGGCGATTAGCGTTTTCGCACGAAAATGTAAATGATAAATTCAAAGTAATTTTTATGGCACTATTCGGTTTTAATAAATTAATATAAAAATTACAGTGGTTCATTACCACTATAAAATTCATTTAAGGCACACTTTTCAAAAAAGGGTGTAATAGCCTATTGTCTTCTTCTGGATATACGTGTGGCGACCATCATTTTGGTTTTTCTCTTTTATCTTTTTTAATACACTGCTTAAAATTATAAAATACGCAGTGTATTCGCCATCAGAATAGGCCATATTTTTAAGCGACTGAAAAAACTAGAATGATAGCCACATTCGCTCGATAGATGTCATACAAAGCCTCGTGCGTCCACTATTCAGGAACCCGAACTTCCCATATCCGAGGCAATAATGGTTCGTCCTCGGGTTGCCTCATTCGCGTCCGTGCTCATATGCGTACCCTTCTTCAAATTACAATTCTGTGGCTAATCCTCGGAAGTAATAGATGCCCTCAAAGTCATCGGAAATGTTATAACCGAACGCTACCGATTCACATCTGATGTAATAAAAGAACGCGATTTAGCATTTTGACGAGAACCATAGGTTTGTTCGACTTGTGAGCAGAACCAGTACAAAATAGTCAAGAGTTTGGGTTCGCGTTGTGTTGTGAACTATTTTGAACTAGTTTAGATAATGCTCGCGTTTTTTTGAACCAATCTGGGACTGTACCAAATTGTCCGGGACTGCACTTGCTCTCTGGTAAGAATTAATCAGAACAGTTTAGATTGCACATGCGCTCTAGGTATTGGTTCTCTATAGTTTTAATAACATTCAAATATAATGGATATAAATGATATCTTCAATTTCTTCATCGAGTTTCAGTATTAAACTTTCCATTTAAGCTTGATAATGGATTACTTTCAGTCATTTTCAACTGTCAAGTAGTATTTTGTTGGTAGAAGAGGGGTGTAATGTTGACAAGGTACTTTGAGTGGGGTACTGATTTGTCATTGGTCAAACTACATCGATACTGATTTCTCATTGGTCAAACTCTGTCAAAATTTGAAAATGACCAATCAGTGACCAGACCCTCCCGGAACTACCAAACAAGTAACCTATATGCTGCATATATAGCGTAGCGTATATGATCTAAGGGAAAGTCGATTAATTATTTAATTATATAATATTTGTTTATCAATTGTCACTTTTGCCAACAAGCAGTCAGCAAAGATAAAATAATTTTATGCGTTCGCGTTTGTCTCATATCTTGAACTAAATTAAAAACAATCCCAATTTCCCAATATCAAATGAGTGCACAGACAGTTCTGTGCAGTTTACAAATATTTTGTAACTGTTCTGAATTTTGCACGTCGAACAACCTCATGTAATAACGGAACTCACCCATGTCAATGTCACGGTGTTCAGTGTCAATGTCAATGTCTTTAATCCTTTGAGGTTATGTCGACGTAAATAAAAAAATATATTAGTTCCCCAAATCTACCAAAAATGAAAGATATAAAGGTTTTATTAAAAGAGGCTCGAGATGCTATAAAAAATAAGGACTACGATTTGTCCTTAAAGATTTCTAAATTAATTTTAAAACAAGACAAATACAATTATATGGCTTTGGTATTTTTAGGACTAGGTTTGCAAGAAGTAGGGCCCACCGATCAGGCGTCGAAGGCTTTTCAAAAGGCCATTGAACTAAATCCCACGAATTCTTTAGCTTGGAATGGGCTAATAAATTACTATGAAAAATTAGAGACTGATGAATCCAAGAATAAATTGGTTGAATTGTATGTGTCTGCATTGGAGGTAGAAACAAATCCGAAGAAGATTGCTGAGTATTGCGAGAAATTATGCGACCTTCATGAAATAGGAGATATTAAAACAATTACCATGACTGTTTATTATTGTGCCAGTAAAGCTGAAAATAGTGCTGTGAATATATTTGTAACATTAGCTAAACTGTACGAAAACTTAAAGGAAGTTCCCAGTGAATTACAACCCACATTTGAAGACTGTTTTTATAAATTAATAGGTTTAAGAGATTACATGAAGGTGGAGTACTTTTCTTTCTATTTGAATTTATTGTATCAACAAAATAAATATAATGAAGTATTTGAAAATGCAGAAAAAATGCATATGATATATGAAAATGATACAGTGTCTTTAATATGGATGTGCAAAATTTATAACCAGTTATTTGTGGAAGAATCAAAGTTGGCAGAAATTTTTACAGAGAAAATCAATGATTATTTGCCAAAATTATTGAAGTTAGATCCAAAAAATGTTATGGGTCTGTTTTCAAAAAGTATTGAAATTTACTTAGACAACAGCTTATTAAAATGTAGAGATATTTTAAAAGAAGTTTGCACCCTGAGACCAGGTTTAGTACATGCATGGGTACTATTAATTAAGATTTATTTAAAATTGCATCAATATGAAGATGCCTTGCAAGGCTTTGCTAGTGCTAATAAATTGTTGAATTCGGGTAAATATACTAATTTAATATTAAAACAACAATTAGAAAATCTACACATACAAATATTATCAAATTCTTCTAAAGAAAACGAATGGAATGAAGCCGTTGATATATATACAAAAATTGAAGATAAAAAAATTAAGGAAAGTAACATGGGTCATATAATTTTAGTTTATATTAATTTGGAGAAGTATGCAGAAGCAGAAATGTTAATATCAGCTTTAAAAAATATAGATGATATAAGGTCAACATTCTTAGAAGCAAAGTTATTACAGAAACAATTTAAGTATAAAGAAGCTTTAGAACTATTAGAAAAAAATGTACAAGAAACTTCTGAATGGTTACTACAAATAGGATTAAATTATTGGTATATGGAACAATATAAAAATGCACTAATACACTTTTTAAAGGCTGCCAAATTAGACCCAAATAATTATTTAAGTTTCTTTTTTCTTGGAAAGTATTACCAAAAATTTGAAGACTTTGACAAAGCAAGACGTTGCTATGAAAAATCCTTTTGTTTAAATCCAACATCACAAGAAATAGCAGTAGAATTAAGTAAATTGTATTGCAAATTAAAAAACTGGGAAGGAAGTCAAAATCTGTTACTAAATTTAACTAAAGGTCCCATAAATGAAAAAAACTCTTGGGCTTGGTTGCAGATTGGTTTATCTTATTTAGAGCAAGAAGACTATTCTAAAGCAATAGAAAAATTACAATTTGTTGTTAGAATTGAAAAAGAAAATACTTATTATTGGCAATGCTTAGCTGATGCTTATTTTGCAAGGGGATCTTACACTTCTGCATTAAAATGCTATGACAAATCATTAGAATTTACTGAAAATACTCTGTATCCTTCTTTACAGAAAGCCAATATAAAAAAAACTTTGGGTATGTATGATGAAGCAAAAACTGAATTCTTAGACATTCTTATAGAAAAGGAACATTATCTTCCTGCATTAAAAGGACTAGCAGAGACATGCATATATCAAGCAAGAGAAAGCTATAGAGACCAAAGACTTGGTACTGCTAGAGATCATGCCCAGTGTGGCTTAAAAAATTTATCTATATCAATAAAAGAGAAAAACCATTTTTCTTGTCTTTGGAAGCTTATAGCAGATACATGTCTTTTCGTAACTAACCTACCAGAAAAATATTGCTTTCTCTTTGTAACTGATACTTTAATTGAAGGTAAAACGATGATAAAAAAAGAGGAAATGTTTTCATTAGCCTCTAGTTCTTACTGTAAGGCTATAGGGCTAACTGAAGATAACATTTTAATATGGCATGACTTAGCTAACTGCTATTTAAAACATGCGTTACACATAATAGATGTAGACAAACGAAATATGTTATTTAGCTATGCAATCTCAGCAGCACAACATTGCTCCATCTTGAACCCCAAGAACTGGCAGCACTGGAATCTTCTCGGCAACATTGCAATGCTTCAGGATTCCCCTAATCTTGCACTTGCACAACATTATTTTATTAAGGCAGTTAAAGTGGAGAACAATAATGCTATTTCTTGGAGTAATTTGGGAACTTTATATCTTATCATGGGGGATATTAAGTTGGCCAATAAGGCTTTTGCTCAAGGTCAAAGGTCAGATCCTAATTTCGTTAATAATTGGATAGGACAGGCATTGATAGCTGAGAGTATGGGCGTTGAAGAAGCTATGGACTTATTTAGACATAGGTATGTATATGTTGTGATTTTTAATATGAATATTACTTTTGTTTACTGAATTCCATGCTTAGATTTACAATCATACAACTTCTGGAAAAATCACTAACACGGCACATATACTAGTTTTTCGTATTTTTTTTTATTCACAGAGATGGCTTGATTTATAAAACGTTTAACCACAAAAATATTTTAAAATTTAAATCAAAAATCTGTTGTGGCCAGCACATGACCTCTCGCCAAAATCTCCAAAATCTTGAAGAGAAAGAGACCAATAAAAATAAAAAATATAAAAAAATAAACCACTTTCTCCAGTATAAACCTAATAAGGAAAATAACAATAAACAAAAAATCAAAAAGTTACAAGCGGATACCAATATATTGGTGAGCAGTAAGAAAACTAAATTAAATCAATTACGTGGAGTAAATAAGTTAGACGAATTTGATATTGAAGTTGTTTCTGAACCTAATAAATTGATTTCCGGTGATTATAAACAAATATATGAAACTAGAAATGAACTCAGTATACATAGTTACTGTTTAAAGTCTTGAAAATGTTTTTGTATAAAAAAATATATGTAGCCACAAAAATATGTTATAAATAACTGTAACTGAAAAACACGTAAATTTAAAGCATTAGAATCGCAGCGTCATGAATTAAAAAAGCAAAGAAACTTCAAACTTGTCATTGTCATTTTTACCACATGACCAATGCCTCCAAAGCGTTTGTTTATTACATCTACGTCTAAATCTAATCCTCTATCACGTGATAAAAAATTCACAACATCTCAGATGCATCCGATGTGGATATTCAAACGCAGTATTTATCTTAGCAATTTCCTAATATGTCGCCATTATTTGAAATGTCAAATACACTAACGTCAAAGTTTAACATTTTAACCGTCAATTAAAGATTTGTGTTAAAAACTATGATTTAGGTATATAATTTCTTGCATAAGTCACATAGAGTCGTAGAGAAAGTACAGTCTTCTACTTGAACTCGCTCGTGTCGGAAACTTCATCTACTTGAATAATACCCACCATTCTACGCTCGTTGAAGAATGTACTATTTTACTACTATTACTGACAATTTCATAAACAGAAATGTCAACGGAAATTGATTTACCTTTAAAATTCAAAATAGGTCATCGTTCTACTGTAAAATCTTGATTTCTTCAGTTTATATCCGATATTCTTCCAACTCCAACGGTATATTCTAATACGAGTACATTTTTGCAGTGTTCAGCTAAGTCATCACCAACAAGGTGCCATAGGATACGGGCATTGGGTTTGTCGAACATTACTTGAAGCACCGCAGAAGACTATAAGTTATTCTATAGAAGGCATGCATGCTATACCGGTAGCTTGTGATGCTTTAACATGGTACACAGAAAAGAATCAAGATGACAGCTGTGCTTGGAATATGCTAGGAATTCTAAAAGAAAGATTAAGGCTAAATAAAGGTATTTTCACATTTTTTTTTTAATCATAGTTACAAATGTGGTTGTTACAGGTAGTTTAGAAGCCTTCAATAATTCCTACAAGCTTGCTTTAAAATACAGTGATCTATCTCGAATCAACTTTGGACGCCTTTTATACAAACAAAAGGATTATATAGCTGCAACTAACATTTTTGAACAAGTCCAAGAAGCTACTTTTAGCTCAGGCAGCGGTCTGGCTTTAACTCTCTTCAAAAGTCAGCGTTATGAAGATTCGTATGCAGCATATGAGCAAGCATTACATTGGCTGACCGAGGAGCAATCCCATCAATCAGAGCTGCTTGTAGCTTTGGCTTCGATGGCTTATATGTTTCAAGGTTCGGATGCGGCCAAAACACTCTTATTTCAAAGTATACAATTAAAACCACCATCGCCGTGGGGTCTTTATGCAACTTTAGCGCTTGGCTTGATACATAAAGATTTAGAGCTAGGTGAACTTGTATTGAAAGAACTAGAGCCTTTGAAAGATAACCAAGAATGTCTTTCACATTATGCCATTTTATTGTGTACTAAACTTTTAAGACAAGAAAAACCCGACATAGCTATTAAAGAATTATCAAAGTTGGTTCACAGACATCCAGATAACGCTTCTGTTTGGTTAACGCTTGCCGTTACTATACTAAGAGTAAAGAGTGAACGGAAAAGGGCTTTAGCAGCGGTAAAGTGTGCGCAAATTGCATTAAAAATCGGTCAAGCCAAGATGGATATTACTAAAGTTTTAAGTTATATAGCTTTTGGTTATTTATTGGCAGGGGATTTAAAAAATGTTCGTGTTTCAGCTCAAAAAGCAATTTTCTGTTACCCAAATTTGGCTGACGGTTGGGCACTACTTTTAGCTGTATTAGTGAAAGATCAAAAATCGTCAAATGATTTTGTATCAAATATTTTTGATTTTGTAAAGGGTTTAAATTCTTCGGAATTGCTAACAAATTGGTTAAATAAAATTAAAAAACGTTTGATATGAGCTTTTATGTATTATTAAACGAAAAGTTATATTATAACTGATTATTTTATCTCATATAATATTATAAACATTTTTAACTTTGATGTTAATAAAATAAAATGCTTATTATGTTTTTCTTTAACATATTTATTTAAGAACAATCTTAGGCCGCTTCCTGACTGGTCGGTACGGCAACGGTACAACATATGTATACTGATACTATACCACACTGTACTCCGCTACATATTTTAAGAGATTTCCACTAAGAGATAAAAATTAGCTTTAATTTGATATATAACTTACTAATATACGTTATGAACGCATATACGCTTTATACCTAGTTGCCAAGTGGTTGCGGCATCTCTCTCTTTGAAATGAATTATAACAAGTGAACGAAATTGTTCAACAAAAATTAATTAGTTGCGGCCATATCTGATAGGCAACCCGGCAGAACCTTATTTCTTTATTAGGGCCAGTTGTATATGTTACGTTTATAGTATAGTTTAAACTAAGGTGTAAACTGAAATTTAAACCTTAAGTTTAACCCGATGAAAATTAAAATATTTCTTGTATATGTTCCAGTTAACGAATGTGTGCCAAGCTTCAGATCACATTGGTTCGGAAAATTTGTTGAATTAATACCTCAATGGAGGCTCTTGAAATCCTGAACCTATTGATAAATTCTTGATTGAAGAAAAATTCCATGTCTTGGATTTTCCACAGTATTTCTCTATCTTCTTAATTATTAAATAATATATCTTCAAATATTTCCAAAATATCAATTTTGAAAATATAATTGTTTTTTAACAATCGTGTCAAGAGACATACAAATATTTTGTAAGTTATATTACTGACATGTTATACCTAGTGGTTATGCGAAGAACAAAAGTAGTATATCAATTTTCAATCCGCGCATGTGTTAACCGAAGCTTGAAGTTTAACTGGCCCTCCGGCCTCCATCCATCAGTTGACAGTTAAACACGGACTGGAAGTCACAGACACCTAATCCAAAGTTTAACTGACACTTGAAGTTTAAACTAAACCTATACAAGTGGGCCTTTATAATTATAAAATTTGTATTTTGATAAAAAACAGATGAATCATGTCGTCAGATCTTGTACAATAATAAGGAATTGTATCATAGAAAAAGTGAGTATATGGGTAATATTACTTTCCCGATCCCATCAAAGGGAAAGTACAGTGATCGAGAAAAAAAAATTCGAGATATCGATGGAAATATCCATTTTGAAGTATCCCAAGAAGATTGAAACCATTTCCAGAGTATGGTCTGTCTGTGTGTAATTTTCCACAATAACTGCCGAAAAGTTTGACCAATCAAGTTGAAATTGGGTATAAAGGGTCGGTGTGTGCCTCGAACGCGACCATTAGTTTTTGGTTTAAATTGGTACAGTAGAAGGTGCTCAAGATCGACATTTATTGAATACACATGAAAGATTTTCCTACAATTTTTGCATTAAACTTATTCCAAAATTTACAATAGTTGCGCCCTAGAGGGCGCGGAAAAATATGCATGTAGGTTTTCCGCTGTCATTCCAAATTTTGAGGAAAAACAAAGCACTTTAGTGCAAAGTGTAGAGTACCAAATTTCACTATTTCCACAGCCAAATGTAGAGAGCAAAATATAACCTGTTCTCTACTTGAACTTCTTATGGAATGGTAAGAGTTTAGAATTGGAATAATCAGCTATTGCGCTTAAGATATAATAGAATGAGCGCGAAATGAGTATCAATTTCTCAATGAGCCTTATTACGGTATATTCACATTAGGTAGATATTTGTCGGATAAATCAGATTACACCAAAACCTATATTTCATACAAATTATAGAATAGGTCTTATTAGAAATAGGGTATCAATATGTCAAATTTCATTTTCTATCAATATTGTAATTTGGGTTGGGTTCTATAAAATTGAAAAAAATAATAAACATTACAAAACTGAAAATAAACATTTTTGTGTAGTCCTGTGGTTCAATTTTTTTTATCGCCTGCACAACTTTTACTTATCTATTCCGATCTGTTCTTTACTTCTTCACGTCCTCTCCTGGCGTGATCTATTTTACCTCGGCTGCTCTGCTGTAATTGCCTCTACTTCTTGAAAATCCTTTTATATCCTGATTAATATAGTTTATATAGTTATTTTCCTAACAAGTGCGGAAAGTTATACTTTTCCGCACGCAATTGCAGTTGCCCGAACGACGCGAAGCGGAGTTCGGGCATGCAATGAAGATACTTTACGCAAGTGTTGGGAACAATATTTTTTCTACAAGCGCCTAGAATTAAAAAAAAATTTTAGCAAAAATATTTTTTTGTCATTAAACAAAAATTTT
Source organism: Neocrepidodera transversa (assembly GCA_963243735.1). NCBI lineage: Eukaryota > Metazoa > Arthropoda > Insecta > Coleoptera > Chrysomelidae > Neocrepidodera > Neocrepidodera transversa. The sequence continues at coordinate 12,396,260 of OY725340.1, read as the reverse complement.
CTTAGTGCTTCTTAATAAATAAAACATTAGGCTGAAAGTAATCATAGTAACCAAGCAAGAATTAATTTTTAATCATTTTAGCATTTATAAAATCAGTGCGAAAAGTAACTGTTCCACACTAGTGCGGAAAAGTACAACTTTCCGCACTCAAATGCGTGCGGAAAAGTATACTTTTCCTCACGCTTGTAGAAAAAATTTCTTTATTTATTTTTTTAATAATAATCTTATCAAAAATTATCTTTCTAAAATAACTTTTAGACTTCTAAAGAAGTCTTAATACGGGTCTGTCCGTCCGCGATATAACTCAGGAACTACAACAGATAGAGACAAACGGACAACGGCAATGGAGCGAGTAAGTTTCTACGACTTTCGGTTTCAAAACTGGAGAATTATAAGATGTATACTCACATATTTTGTTTATTCTTTTCTTTCATCTGTTAACGTTTTTAAAAAACTTTTTCCTGCTTGATTATTTAAAAAAATTTAATCACTTTTTTCCATCTCTTATCTAAAATTTCTTAAAAGTGTAGCTCACTCAGTCAGTAATCAAACAGTGATGCCAATTTGTGGGGAATTTCTCATTTTTTGGTATTTTGTAATCAACAGCGATGCCGATTTGTGGGGGATTTCCCATTTTTGGGTATTTTTTAGTATTTTAGTAGCTCAATCAGTTAGAAATCAACAGTGATGCAGATTTGTGGGGATTTTCCCATTTTTGGGTATTTTTGCCCGTCATTGGGTAATTAATTGAGGATAAGTTTATTATACAGCTGTGTAAAGTTCTTACTTTCTCGCTACATATAAAAAATAAAAAAAAATTAGAAAAAGAAATCGAAAAAAAATTAAAAAAACGAAAAAATCTAAAAAACAAAAAAAAACGAAAAAATCAAACAAAATATAGATTAAAAAACTGATCAATCGATTAAATTATAACAATGTATGCCTATAGAAACATATACATTAAATGTGAGATAAACGTTAAATTTCAAAATAATGTTTAACGTTTATATGAAATATAATTAATTTTGTTGGTAATCTGTTCTAAAGCCTATATCACACTCGGATGTTTATTTTTAACTTTTATGTTTTGCGACTATTATTTATCTCGATGAAAAAATAAAAACTGATAATTGAGCTTATATACACTATTTATTAACCATTGACAAAAAAATGAATAGGACCATTTTTGTAGGAAATTTAACGCTTCATGAAAAAGATTCTTATACTTTTTTGCGTATTCGTTACGTTTCAAGAGATTCACAAAAAAAAAACTTTTATACATTTTTTCAATATGTATGAAAGAATAGGTAAAAAACGGAAAAATACAGCAGAAAACTATGATTAGGATTTTTATTCTATCTAAATATAAATCTACATTACATTATATTTTATCCAATAAACAGTAAATAAAGCATCATAGTTAAATTTCTGATACAACCACAAAATTATTGATATATTAAACACAGTAAAAGATCTAAAAAATGTGTAATTATAATATACAATAGTGCATATTGCTAAACCATTAAACACTTTATACCTTAAATTTATACAGTCTCATAATCACTTCTAATAAATTTGGCCAAACAACAAGAAAATATTATACCCAATAGCTAAAAATTAAATAAAAGTTGTCAATAAAGTAATTTTTTCATTGGTAAAATATATATTAATAGTCGAATTTGTTTCTTACCTGAATAATAGCCAATCCTATACCAACACCTTCAACATAGGAGACATTTTCTCTGACAAAATCACCAAATTTATCCAAACAACCCTCCTTATAAACATTACGTGATGTACAATTTAATTCAGTAGCACCAGGAGGTGCCTGACAGCAACTTAAAGGTAATGAGTTATTTAAAATATTAACATGATTCCAATCAGTGTAATTATCTACTCCACAGCAATGAAACTGAAACAGATATATTGGTTAATACGATATTTTTGCAAATTCTCCCTTCATTACCTGTTTTTGAATAGTGTCCCAAACGACGGTAGTTTCATTGTAAGATTCATTATTATATAACTTCATAGTACTTTTAAGGGATGTTTCTAGATATGACTCTGTGTTATGTTTAAGGAATACTCCAGCGATTCCAATTGCCAATTCAAGTATAAATATAATTATTAACAAGGTTGAATACTGCAAAAAGTAAAATTGATGAATATAGTGAGAATGGTATGATCTTATATTATGTGTTACTTACAGTTGTAGTCATGCAAGCATTTTCTTTCATAGCACCACAGCATCCAAAAAATGCAATGAAGAAAATCACCACCCCAATCACGATGAGCAAATCAGAGATTAAGAAATATTTGTTATTCATCAATTCATCGAATTCATGGAAGTATGCTTTGGCGCTAATGCCCACTGAGATGACGATAATTCCAGTTATCTGAAATATTTATGTATCAAATAATCATAACTAAAACTAAACTTAATATTTACAGTAATGTAAAAAAAATAAACAATGTTTATACATTTTATAGAAGTATGAAAATATCAAAGGAGGAACAGATTTTATTATAAAAATTCTGTTTAAAGGTGAATGACTTTATACAGGGTGTTTCATTGGTAAATTTACATATGTTAAGGGTGGATAGATATCATCCAGGTGGTAATAAATAATCCATATTTAATAGTTCTTATAATATATAACGAAGATACAGGGCGTTTTATCAATTTTGTCTATTTAATGAGCCATAACTTACGAACCATACCATTTTTTTATATTCGGCACACGTTTTCAGCTTCAATTGATAAATCGATTGACATATTAATCTTTGTAGAAATCTAGGTTCGGCTTTACGAAAAATTAACAATTTCTTGTACTCACAAAACAACACCCTGTACTTATATCAAAAATTTTAAAATCCGTTGAAAATTTAAAAAGAGACAAAATATGAGTCGCTCTGTATACTTTTTTTAGTTCCGCATTACAAAATTTTTAACTGAAAGTTAAATTTTTAGTAATTTTACGACATTTAGAAAAAAATAAGTTTTTCTGAATAAATTAAGAGTCATTTAATTTATTATTGGGACTTCAAAAATTTTCTTGTTTTGTTGTTTTCTTGTCATTAGAAGAATAAAAAGTATAATTGCAGATTGTGAATAAGCAGCGGTAGACCTCACAAGTGGCCTCCAAGGTCACCAGATTTTGCAACAAAGATAGATAGTCAGCACGACATCTATCGTAGGTTGATGGACAAAGTACCACTGAAGATTCCTATATGGATGAAATATGTACGGTAATAGTCGGAGTGTATAGTTTCAAAAACTTACTCTCTCTGTTCTTGATTTTGTTTTGGTTTTCACCAGATTTTAATTATTGCGATAACCACATTTGGGAATATTTAACATCAAAGTATAATCAAGTGAAAAACGTACTAGAAAAAAGAATGGGGCCCATTTTGAGCAAGTTTTATTAATTTGTATATGGGTTAGTAGCTCATTATTCATTTTATTATTTTCCAATAATATGTTTTGTTTAAATAAAAGGTGAAATTAACAAAATTGTAGTCTTTGTTTGTAACGGAATAAAATGGAGCGTTCCTTAAAATTGTATATACTTTTTCCAATCTAGTCTTAATTTTATTATTCATTAGACGAATAATTAAAAATATTTTTAAATTTTACTATGCAGGATGTTGATATAATTCTGAAAAGCTGTACGATTCTGCAATTATTTTTATTCTTCTAATGACAAGCAAATATCAAAATATGAATTTTTTTAAGGCGCCTAATGAAATTTTAATGAATCTCTTAATTTATTAAGAAAAGCGTAAAATTACTAAAAATTCAATTCCATTTAAAAGTAGAATTAAATACGGAACTAGAAAAAGTATATAGATCGACTCATATGTTTTCTCTTTTTAATTGTTTCAAATCGATTTTAAAAATTTTGATATACATGGTGTTGTTTTGTAAGTAGTAGAAATTTTTCGTGAAGCCAGACCTGGATTTTTTTAAACATTAATAAGTCAATCGATTTGTCAATTGAGGCTTAAAATGTGTGATACATATAAAAAATATATACCTGGTGGTTCGTAAGTTATGTGGCTCAAAATTGATAAAACCCCCTGTATCTCCGTTATAAAGTTACACATGAGATATTTAGGACCACTTGTATCACCTCTATATCTCCTTATCGTATGCCCGTTTACCAATGAAACGCCCTGTATATTAGTTCTTGATGTTGTTAAATAAGGAGGTACTTGAAAATACAGCATATTAACATATCAAAATAATCGATATTTAGAAAGTAATTGGTGATTTTGTAAATATAAATTTAATCGTGGAATCGACACTTTCCAATATTAATAATATATAATATTTATCTATACAGGGTGTTTAATTACTAATTGGAAAAATTTCTGTAGAATCCTGAGCCCAAAATATGAAGATTCAACCCAAATCCCTCAGATAAAATGTGTCTCCCGTCTGAGTTACAGGGTGTTATCAGAATTTGTTTTTAATTATTTAAGGCATCTATTCATTTGAAGAAATTTTGATAAATAAAATTGTTTTTTTGTTAATTCGGGCTAAAGGTTCATTTGCGTAATAAATGCAATCTTATGACAAAAAACACCGACATAAAAATTAATACACATTAAAGTCAAAATAGTCGTACAGCTTCATGTTTAACTTAAAATATGCCGAATTATAACGACTTTATCGCTATGAAGAAAGAGTACCATATTTACGTAAAATCTCTTGGAAAATCGAAAAATTGTAATGAAATTGCAATTCCGCTAATGGGGTAAATTTTGGGAAGGATCAACCAGTCACTTGTCCCTGTCGTACGGCTCTAGGAGTAAGTAGCCAGAAACGTTTAATTGACATAATTTAGTACGGTGTATAGTACCCTACACTTCTCCCTAAATATGACAACTATACATCAAATAGTTTTAAAGTACCGGGCACAAATAATTTTTAATTTTTTAAATAAAACACCCTGTAACTCAGACAGGAGACACGTTTTATCTAGGTGATTTGGGATAAATCTGTTTAGACTTATTGAAAGGGGTAGTAAAGCCGGCAACGCCGCGCGACCACGAGACAGTTTTTATATTATTGTTGAGAGTTACGTCGACTTAATTAGATCGACAGGTGTCTTGTAATTTATGATCTTTAAATTAAACGTGTGTAAATTGGTACAATTGCCTTACTAAATACTTGGGACTTGTGCCCAAACAAAATCTTCATATTTTGAGCTCAGGATTCTATAGTAATTTTTCCAATTAGTAATGAAACACCCTGTATATTAATACGGAAAACGAAAACTTGGGAACCCTTTTAATGCGCGAACGGAAGAGTATGAGATTTTGCATAGTTAAAGTTTATATATACAGGAGGAGTGCAGAAAGCTAAAATTGATATATAATATTTGTTACAAATAAAATCAAAAATAAATTAAATTAAATATAATATAACAGTCATTGTTTATCTCAAAAATTTGACTATTTTTAATCATCGGTACGATGTCGGAATAGGCTAAGAGGTTGATATAGATGCCAGACTCTCAAAGGGTTGTCTTCGAATCCTAACCCTGTCACCTTTTTTTTTGTGAAAACTTTTCTAGTTCCGGTGGACGATTTTTGGTTAGGTAAAAAATAGGGAAAAATGGGGAAAAATAAAAAAATAAGAAAAGCAGGAACAAATTAGGGAAAAATAGAAAAAAACAGGAAAAATAAGAAAAAAATAGGAAAAAATGTGAAAAAATAGGTACTAAAAAACAGGAAAAGATGGGAAAAATACTAAATTGGGAAATATAGACAAAAATTGGAAAAAACGGGCAAAAATAGAAAAACAAAACGGGAAAATTGTAAAAAACAGGAAAAAAATTGGAAAATAGAGAAGTATAGGCAAAAATGGGGAAAAACTAAAAAAACCGTAAAAATAGAAAATACAAAAATTTAAAGAAAAAATACAAAAATATAAAGAAAAATAGAAAAAATAGGTATACAAACTTTAAATTTTAATAAATCAGGGTGGAATTTCGACCATTGCGCGACCGCTAGTAAATATAATTGCACAGTATTAAATTACATGATTAAAAACATTAAATACAAAATTAAAAACGATTATACAATAAAATAACAATAAAATTGTTTGTTTTGTTTCAACAGTCACAATAATTTAAAAGTTAATTTAAAATTATAAATATGATTTTATCATCAAGACTCCTTAGCAGTCTTTTATATGTTATAATAATTGATTCCGTCGATTTTAAATTATCTAGCAATTAAATGTACATTTTGACCCCATTATAGGTAAAGGAACTTTTTCCTCATTTAGATCTGAGTATAAGGCAAAGCTTCATTAATCGAGCGTTAGTATTAAAATAGCTTGATTTCATTTTTGTATTAAATTTTTTCGAGAAAGAACAGGAAAATTAAAGATAAAATTTTATGTTTTAGAAAACATGGCTGACAAAAACTGTACAGCTTTTTTTTGCAATATTGAACAAATCATGGCTACATCATCCTCAAAATGCAATTACATATCTTATCACGTCTATGTAGCTGGAATACCTTCTACGGCAGAATTTAATGGGACATGCACAGGATTTATGTGCTAATTTTGGACGCCAATAAAAAAATTTGTGCTCTTTTCTTTTAAAAATTACAAGTGGTTCTGCTGGCCTCAGACCAAGCTGGAATACCCCAAGTCAAATATATTGGAAAGTAAAAATTGAAAAACATTTTTGTTATCTCCTATTTATCTAATTTCGGACGAAAATAAAAATTTTTGTGCTCTTCTTTTTCAAAAAATACAAGTGGTTCTGCTGGCGTCAGACCCAGCTGGGGAATATCCCAGGTCAAATATACTGGAAAATAAAAATTGAAAAACATTTTTGTTATCTCCTATTTATGTGCTAATTTCGGACGAAAATAGAAATTTTTGTGCTCTTCTTTTTTAAAAAATACAAGGAGTTCTGCTGGCTTCAGACCGAGTTGGAATACCCCAGGTCAAATGTATTGGATAACAATTTTTATTTTCCAATATATTTGACCTGGGGTATTTAAGCTTGGTCTGAAGCCACCAGAACTCCTTGTATTTTCTAAAAAAGAAGAGCACAAAATTTTTTATTGGCGTCCGAAATTAGGACATAAATAGGAGATAACAAAAATATTTTTCAATTTTTATTTTCCAATATATTTGACCTGGGGTATTCCCCAGCTTGGTCTGAAGCCAGCAGAACCACTTGTATTTTTTAAAAAAGAAGAACACAAAAATTTTTATTTTCGTCCAAAATTAGCACATAAATAAAAGATAACAAAAATGTTTTTCAATTTTTATTTTCCAATATATTTGACCTGGGGTATTCCAGCTTGGTCTGAAGCCAGCAGAACCACTTGTATTTTTGAAAAAAGAAGAGCGCAAAATTTTTTATTGGGTCCGAAATTAGCACATAAATAGAACATAAATCCTGCCGTAGGGGGTATTCCAGCTACACAGACGTTATCTTATTGCATAATGTATGCTTTTAATCGGTTAGAAATCTAATTCTTTTGCGAAAGTAACTATACTGACTGCAAAATAATCAGGACAGTTTTTTGTTCAATTCTATATAGTTCTTAAATTAAGAGTAATCGTGTAAATTAAAATTAAATAGAATGAAAAATACAAAAAAAGATCTTTAGATCACAATTATCAAAAATATGTTATAAAAAACAGTACATTAAAAACCTGTCATATACCCTTTTAAGGTTTCCAATGTTAATTTCATACCTTGATCCAAGTATAAAATAGTATTCCAAGTGTAAATATATTGTGATTAACCAATCCCGGGTGTATTATTATATTTTTCAGCAATTTTTAACCCTTACCCCGAAGTACGTGTCTGACAGACACCTACCGGTTTTAGTAGACTTACAGCTGTATACACACCAAATGTGCCACGTACCCCTACCTCTAGATATGCTTCTATTATGCTTTTGTCAACATACTTCCTAAGTCGGCATACTTTAGTTATTGTTTTACGGTAAACCAGGTATATTTTCAACTTATAGTGTATGAGAGACACATACTTCTAACAGCGTATACTAAATAACTGTGTAAAGTGGACACGTATCTGCAGAATTGGAGAAGAAACGAAAATGTAGGATTTGTCCATATATGGTCTAAATGCATAAAATGCCAGAAACCTTTTGGTTTGCAATGCTCGAAAAAAAAATTCTAACTGACGTTGTACAGATTTATAAATTTTGAAATACTCATTAATACATTTTTGTAACTCATGTTGTAGAAAATTATAATACTTATTAATAAGTCCAAAAGGTTATCCATGTTCTTTAATGTGGTCAACCGAGGTAATCAACCCCAAGGGTGGCGTACCAAGAAAAACGTCTACCAAGTGGTTTCCTACCCCACGTCGGGGTCCCAAAGCCTTCCTGATACAAGCTAAATTATTGGGCATCCTACTTATTACATTCACTAAAAATGTTTTCTTAACTACATTTTCACCAAATTTAATCGTTTGGTTCTTCTATCACAATTGAAGAACTCCTTTCTCCCCATTTCCTAATTTTCACAAGATGTCCAAGTATGGACATATTGTCACCTCCTTTCATGTTTCTGATTTTAAATTTAACCACTTTGTACCACATTTTTATTTGTTAAATTTTCGTTTATTAATTTTAATTACAAGTATTATTACATATTGCGTCTTGTAATACCAATCAATTAGTTTAATTTCAATTTAATATTAAAATAAACCCCTTCCCCCATGAATACATTGGTAAGTTACAAACTCTGTTACTAATATTTTCAAGTTTATTGACGGGAGTCGTTTTAGGTCTGATGATGGCGAAATTTCGCCGAAACTAGTCGCCCCCTTTCAACTTTAAGTTATATCAATTGTGGTTCTTTGACGTCGAGTTTTATTACCTCACTTATTAATAAACTTGTTTTTATTTCCAATAGTTTATATACGTATTGTTTATATTATCATCTTTATCTTCACATCAAAATACTATTTGAGTCAATAACGCTTTTGACAATATGGTATCTCAGAGGCAGGTACTTCTAATTATAGACAAAACGGACATTCTTCTGGTTAAGGGTTAAAAGAATTTAGTTACATCTTAATCAGTTTCAATTCCCAGACACTGGTCTGCCTGTGCATATTTATACAAAACGATAAGGAATACTTGAATCATTTGTAAAACTATATAATTCTTTTCCCACATAATTATAAGGAAGATAACGTCCATGAGAACGAAAAAAGATGGGATGAACCACACAAGATTATGACATAATATGTTTACTCAAACTCAACATAAAAACGTGGTTCAACGCTTTAGAAAGGACCAGTCGAATTTCAAATTTCAAACTACCAACAATTACTAATACCCTCACCGAAGATTCAAAATTCGGCATTGAGACGCAGACGTCAATAATTTCGACAGGCAGTTCCGTTTTACTTCTTCAAAACGCAGTATATTTTCACAAATTAAACAACCAAGATCATCAATGGAAATTGCAACATTTTCCAAGATTTCGGCATCTACTCATTTTTACATCTCCCATCGTAAACGACAATTTCTCCACTTCGTTTGGATTTATTTTGTAGTCTCAAAAATAAATCAGAATAATTATTTTCACATTTTAATTTGCCAACTTCTAACAGTCGCTGAGCCAGAGGTTAAATCGACTGAAACAGCTTAACAGATTTCCATCTTTCGTGTGTTCACGAGGGAGTGACGTTTATCAGTTAATTGTATCACCTTAAATAACGACTTTTACCATATATTTTTCTACAATATATTGTCATCAGCATATGGTGTCAATAGCATTTCTAACATTATGGTTCATCAAGTACTCAACCTGAAATATAAGTGTTATTTTGCTGGTACTGATCTGGCAGTACCTCAGTAGGGTTGTCCATATAAAAAACCATAATAATATAAAGGTATTTCTGATACCTACAAAATAGCAATAATTGCCAATAATGCATAAAAAGACAGTGCAAGTTTGATGACATTTACAGTATTTAAAGTTATTAAGAAGTAGATATTCTTTGGTAAACGTTCCCGTAGTGGGTATTCGTTCGATGTAGCTTTTATGAGCTCCAACAGGTTATTTACAATTTATTTCTAATTTATTTATTGTCAGCACAATTGGTTAAATGATTATAATTAACGTAGTCAATATGATGGTCTTTAGATTTTTCCGGGTTTCCCTATACCTTTTATGTCAAATGGCGCCATCAATATTTCCTAATGGATCAGTAATTACCTTACAGGTAGGAAACAGGTAACCAAAATTACTGATTATGTTTTAACAGAAATTAGTGTAGACCATGGCGTTCCTCAGGGAAGTATTATAGGGCCATTGCTATTTTTAATCTACATTAATGATATCAACAATTGTAGTGAATGTGACTATTATTTTGCTGATGATGCCCTAGCAAACAATATTGCTACATATTTAAAAACTATTAAATTAAAACTAAATGTTAACAAAACAAAGGCTATGATACTGTTAAATATAGAGAATTAGATTTAAATCAAATTGTAATAAAAAATGAAAAAACCAAAATTGAGCTTGTTACTGAATTTAAATATTTAGGGTTTATGTTAGTCAATCATTTATCACTGAATAGCCATTTTAATTACATACAGAAATTTCTTTTAAGTATATAAGACTATTATACAACCACATTTCGAATATTGTCCTACTCTTTTGTACACATCCGATTTAAATAAAAAGAAAACTCTAGAGAAGCTGCAGAATCGCGCAATGAGGATTATTCTGAGATGTGACAGGTATACCCGATGTCTTTAATGCTAAATACTCTAGAATGGTTATATATAGAAAACAGGCTTACATATCTAACGATGGTATATATTAACAAAATGCTACATAATCTTCTTCATATTTTGACAGGTTTGTAATTTTTAATAATCAGGTTCACCAGTATAATACCAGAATAAGAAATAATTTATTAATTATAATAGTCTACCTGAATATGTGAAGTCTTCTACCAGTCTTATTCTGTTTAGAAGGGATTTATTAACCTATTTAATAACCACTGGGATGATTTAATTTATTACAATTATTAATAATAATGCTATTATTAAACACTAAATGGGTCCTAACTAAACAAAATACGATCACAGCTATTGGGGTAAAAAGGCCACAGTTATAAAATTGTTAAATAAAATAATATTCAGGCAAATAGTAAAACTTTACACAGCAGGTTGCTGGGAGGTTACAATACTAAGGAACAACATAAGATATTAATTATGTGCAAATGTATAAAATATGACAAACGCCTTCTTCTATAGATGTTTCGAAGATATATTACTAATATACTAAATATGCTGAGAGAAAGCGAAGGCTATATGAAATATTACACCAACATCTATGATAGAATCGAATCAATTTTCTTCATATATCTCCCAAATAATTCATACTTGTAATTAATTATACACATTACTTCATCGAATTCATAAAAGTATGCTTTTTGTCAGTTTTTATTTTTCGCGAAGGTAATCATTTATGAATTTGAACTCTTGACTTTAATAAAACAAAAGTTATTTTCGTGGTAAAATTAATAGATAAAATATTGTGATGCAATATTGCTTTATTGACAGTATTTTTATAAAAATACTAAAAAATATAGTCGTTTTACTTATCTATTTTAACCTGAACAGTTTTACAAAGGATATATTAGTCATTTTTTGTAGATTAATAAAAATGTATGCATAAAGTTATCGCCTGAACAGACAAGTGCCATCTACAATTTCATATTTTTATAGATAAGATTAATATGTAATTAAAAAAATATTTCTAGAAATTATTTACTACTGATGAATATAGTATAATTTGCGATTTTTGTTTTTTCTGAAACAGGAAACGGTAGGTTCTTCCCCATCAGGCTAATTTGCAATGTATTAAACAACAAAGGACATCAAAACCGGTAGACAATTTTATATGTAAAAAATATTGTTAAATAATACTCACCACGAAAAGTACGTTGAAAAGAATCAACATATATCGAGAATAACTTCTCATTAACGTAGCGCAATCCATTTTATTTGGATTAGACTAAAAAACTTTACTTCACAATGGAAAAATTACCCAAATGATTAATGACTGCACTCAAGTGAAAAACAATATTGACTTTTGACATTGCCCTGCATGATTTCCGTCATTGCTGTCAAGTTAGATTATTAGGTGGAGTTCAAGCTTCAATTTGTTGCGTAAAATGCAAAACCCATAGCCAATAAGATAATATATTTAGAGTTGAGCGTACGAATTTGATTGGAGCTTATTTATGAATGTATGATTCAGCGCAGACGTGGCTTAACTAATTATAAAGAAATTTTAAACAGTGCCGGCTTAGGAACTTTGCATGTTTTATCTAGTTCTGATTTTATTAGAAATTATCCAAACTTTAGTTAGTTAATTTGAAAGAAAAAAATTAATAAATGTGTTACTTTAGATATAAAACGAAAGTTATATAAAAAATCTCACTTTCGAAAACCACATTTTCTACAAAGGGTGTAGAGGGGGATAAAAAGGACAATTATCACACAAAAAAAGGAAAATATTTGTCACCGACCATGCCGTTTGACATCAATTATTGATTTTATTGTTATCATTATGGATCAAATTAGATATGTTGTATGTACTTATTTGCAACAACTATTTGCTATATATTTGCAATTTATTTTTAATTTTTCCTCTGTTATCATGTTTTTAAATATTTCTGGTGGGGTATCGCTTTGACGAAGGCTCTGATGGCTTTATTTGCCGAAAGCGCTTTGCCAAATTTTTTTTAATAAATTATATATTTTACACACTATATGTACTCGTTTTCACTCTTCACCTGATATTTAGTGTGTACACCATCCTCAGTCACTTATTTACAGATAGAATTGTATGCGGGATTCATGATAAACGAGTGAAAGACAGTTTGCTGAGGGAACCGCAACTACAAAGAGCGCTAGAACAAACATATACAAACAATTGACAGAAAACACCGCAAAGGTTGAAATAAATGAGGTATAAAAATCAAACCGCAGGGACGGTCAACCATAAATTCAAGACAAGAAGATGAAATAAGTACCAGTAAATATTATCCGGGACCAGAAGACAAAGAACATATATGAAAATCAAGGTGGTTCAAGCAGATATTATTACATGGTTGCCGCACAAGCATTTGGCAAATGATGTATTAATTGTGGAAGATCTAACCATGACAACACCCGCCTGTATATTTTTGATGAGACGAAAGCCACTTCTTTCAGCTATCTGCCGGTATAAGGTTTTTTTTTAAATCGATACAGGATTAACTGCTGAATTAATGTTTAAAACATATAGACCTTCAAAATTAGCAGTCAACAACCCAAACAGTGCAAACCGTCCTGGGACCTCCAATTTAGATCCGTTTGAGGTCTGAAGATCCCATATTCCCATTCCATTTTCAAGGCGTCCTCGGGATAACTGCGTAAACTGATGCAGTTGATAGATACATTGGAAAAAAATATTTTAATACTGTTTTTTTAATAAACTCCGTTTACAATATATTGTATTAATATTTATTTGACCATATAATGGTCCCAGAAAGATCAGGTCTTAAAAGAGGCTTATAATTTTCAGTGGTCTCAGAAAGATTTTATACTGGTCCGAAAAGGATCCTAAATCGGTTCTAGATAACGTCCTATTATCTGTCCTACTAAGGAAATTTATTTGTTCTAACTTGGCAATAATATTGAAGGTCCTGGGAACTTGATTATTACCAAAGTCTGTTCCGAGGACACCCTTAGGACGTCCAAAGTCCTGGAATTGGACGTACGAATCGCCGAAAACGGATGTCCCGAGGATTCCGGGGGGTATTTGTGCTGTTTGGGAATTAATTATCAATAATTTTTTAGTAGACACTGGAATATCTTTAATACCCAATACCATGATGTATAATAACAATAATGAGCTTATAAAACACCACTCACTAATGCGGATTTTTTCATTTTCAGCAAATTATACCATCCCTAATATTTGTAATATTGGTGTAGAGTTTAACAAATGTTTAAAAAAGTTAAAACCAAAAATATGTAACTGCTGGGAAAAATAAACATACCAGTTTATCTAATTACATAGACTGTGCATAAATTTTAACTAAACCTTTACACACAATTTTTAATCTCATTTTAAAAAATAGTTATTTTCCAAGCTGTTGGAAGATCTCTTATATTTGTACAATTTTTAAAAAAGTCAACAAAAGCGATATTTCCAACTATCGACCAATAACAATTCTAAATAATTTCTCAAAGGTATTTGAAATAGTTATCCATAATCATCTCTCTTTTAAACTCCGACAAATTAGAATATTAAATCAGCATGGTTTTATATCATGAAGATCTACCACTAATCTATTTTGCGAGACACACTGAGGCACTTATAGGAGAAGTTAAATGGATTTCTCCAAGGCTTTCGACAAAATTAATCATAGCCTGCTGCTTGGAAAATTAAAAGGTATGGGAATTCACATATCATTGTTGGCCCTTTTAATATCTTATCTGTCAAATCGTCTTCAATCTGTTCAGTGCCTGGGACACAGACATATCATTTTTACCAAACTTCTAGAGTACCGCAATTATACTCTGTTTTATATGCTGATGATCTTGATTTGGGAGAATAAAAGTGTTGAAGATTGTTTTAGACTGCAGATTAACATTAACTTGTTAAATGACTGGTGCTCCAGAGAACGAATTGCCACTTAATGCTAGTAAATGTAGTGTTATCATTTTGTAGAAGAGAGTTTTAGTAATCTATAATTATATAAAGTAAACGATATTGTATTAACACGACCTGAAGTTATAAGAGAACTTGGTGTTTACTTTGACTCTAAACTAACATTTATCGTTTATTAGGTTTCGTCATCCGAAACATGAAAATATTTAAAGATTTTTCAACAATAAATTTACTTTTTTCTGCTTTTATACGGTCCAAGTTGAAATATGGTAACATTATATCTGGAATCATATTTATAACGTTCAGATTTCTTTAATTGAAGACATAAAAAGACGTTTACAAAAATTGTTTGTCACGCTATTGATGGTAACTACCCACCTAGAGACATTCCCTCAAGTAATACTTTTATAATCGATCTAATACTCACAACTTACTGAGAAGGCGAATAATGCAATCTTTTCTTTTTTTACACAAAATTGTCAATAATAAAGTAAATTGTATTTTCATTACAAACTTAGTTAACTTTCGTGTTCCAAGAAGTACTACACGTCTTAATCAAGTATTCTATCAAAATACCTCTAGGACTAATGTATAAAGGCTTCCCCTCTTTACTTAATGATTCAACATCATTCTATAGCGTTGAATCTCAAATCGATATTTTTAACTGTAGCACATCCTTTACAAAAAGATAATTTTTAAATTCCTTGGAGTAAACTTTAATTACTTTTCTCTTACTTATTACTTTTACTTATGTTTCTTGTCAGTGTGCATTCAGTTTTATCTATATATAATCTACTGTGTAAAATTATAAGTTTCTAAATGTTTAATTAACAATTTCCGTAGATATATAGTTTTTCACCTTATCCTGTAAGCGGGGTTAATTGGATACTGTAAAAATAAATAAATAAATAAATAAAAATGCGCAGATAGCGGCGAAACTGCTAGACCAAGACACGAAAATAAAATTACGAAATAAAAAATAAAATTATTATAAATTTTTTCAAAATTTTTAATAGAAAATTATGTTCAGAAGAGCAAAAATTGCGTAAATTAACGAAACTCACTCACAATACATAAAATTAAAAATCCTTATCAAGACTTTTTAGTTTTTATTAGGTTTAGTTTTGGTTTCAATTGGATCGTAATATATATCTTGGGTTTTAAGTAAAAATGAAAAAATTGTTTTTTGTATTTAGGGTTTTCCAAAAAAAAAAGAAGTTATTCCTAGGAACTAATTTATATTTAAACAATTTTATTCAAATTTAATACACATTTATGTACAAATACAATTTTGATCTTATTTTAAAACATTTTTACCAATTATTAAAATTAAATGTGTTGTAAGTTTTCATTTTCTTTGTACTAGGTTCTGCGACATCATTATCAACCCTAAAAATATCAAATTACAAATAACTTTCAGATTTAATAACTTCTTATTTATTTACCCTTTATTTGCTTTGGGGTTAATATATTTGCCTACACCACTTCTGAATACTTTCAGCTCCTTTTGTGCATTCATTTTGACAGTTTTCTTTAGTTCTTCTTCTTTTATTTTATCAATTTCTGCTTGTCTTTCTTTTGCCAGCTAAAAAATCTTTAGTTAAGAAAAAATAAAATAATTAACAGTTGTTTTAAAGATACCTGTTCATCAGCCTCATCATAAGGATTCATAAAAATTTGAGCTTTTATCAAAATTATATCTTCAATTGGCCTGTCTTTGTTGTCTACCTCTATTCTTTCCATTTCGTTAAGGGTTTCTATTCCTCCCACTACCCTTCCAAATATTGTGTGTTTGTTATCCAAGTGTTTACAGGAGCGGTAAGTAATAAAGCTAAAATGAATGTAAGTATTTGGAAATTTGTAATTTATTTAAATGAAATTTGATCATATAGCTTACAATTGTGATCCATTGGTGTTTTTTCCAGAATTCGCCATGGATAATACTCCTCGTCCAGTATGTGATAAATTAGGTTTAAATTCATCTTCAAATTTATCACCCCAAATGGATTTGCCTCCACTGCCAGTATTTGTTGGATCTCCTCCTTGAATCTAAATACAAACATTTTAAATTAAGAATTAAGGGGGGTGTTTTAGGCGGAGAAATGATCATTTTCATATACAACAATATAAAAATATTTTTCTTGTATACTTACCATGAAATTTCTAATTGATCTGTGAAATTTTGTACCATTGTAATATCCATTTTCACAGTGTCTGATAAAATTTTCACAAGTTTTTGCCACCATGTCACAGTGCAGTTCCAGATTTAATAAACCCATGTTAGTAACAAGTCTTACATAACCTGCATAATAAAAAAAACATGATATTGTATATTATAAATTAAGGTGAAACGTGCTAGACTCCCATTTTCAAAAATTTTTAACATAAAATTGTGCAATTCTGTGCTTTTTGTGTACCGAAAAATCAAATTTTGTGCTCGATTGCAAACAATGTTTTTTAAAAAATCAAAATTATGGGGTGTAGCATGATATCGATCCCGACCCCATACGGACGTAGAAGAGATAATGGCGTCATAATTATGTGCTTTTCATGTGCTTCAAAACCACGTGACCGAAATTAATGAGTATTTGGACGAATTACGTTTACGCCCATCGTGAGAAAAATTAAATTGATTAAATCTCAAGACTGTTAAGAGCCCACACATTTTGTGCGCTTTTTCTGTGTTGCAAGCTGCAAGCGTATGTGACCAGATTTGGAGTTGTAATAATAAGTTGCATAAACAATGCAGCTTAAATTGAATTTTACCTCATTTTTTTTCATCTTATAATTATTAGTAATTTCACTCGTATTCATACACAATTATCATGAAACAATATTGAATTATTTGAAAATGAATTCCTTAATTCTTACTTTCTGTTTATGCTCTTTTAAATAGCTTCTAAATACTTGTAACACAGTACCCCTAACACCTTATTGTTCGAGAACCTCAATGAGCTTTCCATGAGGTACTGTGTCAAAAGCCTTCGCAAGATCAAGAAATCTATGTCTAGATTTTATTATTCTGCTAGTGATCTATGGTTTAAGTTTCTTGCAGTTACCTAAGTTTATTATCTTGCTGTAAAAGCAATCATCATATATGGTCTTTAAGGTATCAATAAAAGTTTGATAAGCAAGCTCTGGGTCATTTTGAGTAAAAACATTTCCCCAATTTACTAATCTTCTCTTGTTACCGAATTTGTCATCATTAAATATCTGAATAGTTTTTTTGTCAATATTATTGTAAATAGTATTGTTAACATTTTTTAGATAGATATTTAAGAGTATAGGAAAATGATCGGTTATATCAGTATCTATTACAAGAGCATCTTGTGTTAGATTATTTGTTTCTTAAGTTTTTCTCATAAAAATTTGATCAATACAGGAGCTGGAGTCACGAGTTACTCTAGTATATGAATTTATGCACGACTTAAAAACCTAGATAAGTTAACATAGATATATAGTTGTAAAATAATATTTTATATGTCAAAGTTAATGATGTCTCTAATAAAAATAAGGGTTCCATCATTTTGATTATTATTACTACCATTGAAGAATGTTTGAAAACCTTGTATTATATAATAATTTACATTTACATTTTTTGTTTCAGCAAAGATAAATATGTTCAGGTCTTTCATTTGAAATGTTTAGAATTTAAAATTTTTTTGGGCACTACAAATATTTATATGAAATTTTTTTAGCTCAGATGCAAAAACTGCTTCAGCACAGAAATGTTATACTGACACAAGTCATATCTTTAGTTTACAATACTTAAGGCTTGAGTTTCTTCAAGTTCTATTTCATTTAAAATATCTAATTCAGCATTATCCATTAATTAAATTATATAAAAGAAAAAAAAAGAAGAAAATACGCAATTTATAAGTAGTTTGTTTCATTCAATATAGCTAATCTTGTTTCGCGGCATATAAAAAGCACATAATTATCATGCTATTATCTCAGGATTTTTGCGATTCTATGTCTCTGCGGGGTCGGGATCTATATCTTGCTATACCCCTTTATTTTAATATTATAAAAACATTGTTGCAATCGAGCACAACATTTGATTTTTCGGTACACAAAAAGCACATAATTGTACATTTTTTTTTCAGTTTTTTTGTCAATCGGGGTGTAGCACGTTTCACCTTAAATTATTTAAACATGTTTATAAATACCTTTCTTCTTTACCCTTTCATATCGAACCTCATCCTCATGCACTATTGCAGCCTCGTGTTCAAGCCTAGGCACCATTGTGGTAGAAGTAAAACTTGCGGCCACAGCTCCAGTTGAATAATGTGCTGCATTGAATTTATCAGCTTTAGCTGTACTTTCTTTTTTATTTATTTCAATAGTAGGTACTTTATAGTCTCTATTTAATTCATCTAGAGTATACTTGGTCTCTGGATTAACAGTTTTTAGACGTGCCTGTGGATTAGTTTTGTCTGCAATTTCCTCTAAAATTTAAAAACAGTAAATACATAATTCAATTATATTAATGTTAAAAATAGCAAATACCTTCTGTTTCAACTCTAAGATTATTCTTAACATGATGAAATTTTGAAATATCAAATTTTCCTAAATTAGTAGGATCCTGAAGTGTAATAATATCTTTTCTTTCAAATGGTTCATCTGAAAGTAAATCCTTCCAGTTTTTATTTTTAATATTAAGCTGTTCAACTGCTTCCATAAGAAACACATTTCCTGTGGTTGCAATTAGAGCAACATGAGAACTGTTCGTAAAAGGCTTAAATAAAACGGGACATTCATATTCTCCTTCACACTTCCTATGGAAATTAAGCTGTATCAGAGATTTAAAATCTAGAGGTTTACCAGTAACGGGGTTAATTTTATATTTCTTTAGGAATGGTATAAGAGCTTCTAGATCAAAAATATTCCCGTCTAAATCACAGTAAGGAATTTGGTACGGCTGTAAGGATAAACAACAATGATCGAATGGAAGTCTTTTGAAATTTTCTCCTTCTTTCGACGTATGACCAGCTTTTTTTCCTCCATATAATGTTGACCATTCAGTGTACGTTAAGTACATTTTATCCTTTTGATGTTGCCTTTTCCCCATTTTGAAAAACTAAATAAACTATATATACCAACAACTTTGATTTTATTAATTTTTGAGGTTACCTTTTAATAATATGTCAAAACAATAAGTAATCCAACAAGATGAAAATTAATGTCCCTAAAAAACCGGCAAATCGATGAAAATAATAGGATATTATTATATTAAAAATAATAAATATCATCCGATTAACATTGGATTGGTTGTTACTGGTAATATGTTTTCCAATTAAGATTAGATTTAAGGAAATTTATAACAAAATAAATTTATTTCCTAGAGAAAAGCTTGTAGTATTTTCTTTATGAAAGGTTGGTAACACTGTTCCGGTTCCCCTCATAAGTTTTACAAGTACGCCATGAGCCAAGACTTGTGAAAAGGGAGTGTAGTGTAATTTGTTTTGAGTTTTAATATACAGCAAGGATTTATAGGTAAGCACATTTTTTCTTATTTATTCAGATCCAGTTTAGTTTACATCATATAAGCTGTAAATCAAAGAGAAAAGTGAAACGAAAGTTACAGACAGGTGAAAAAATGCAGATGAAAGGAAGGTGTAATGCGATATTATTGCTTTATTGATACGCATCTGCTCCATAAGAATGTGTCAAAAAGTATTAATACAATAGTAAAATTGATTAGAGGTAAACTTTTAAATAGTAAAATAAGTGATTAATGTAAATTGTATCTGACCAGTTCTCAAAATGGCCGACTTGTCACAAGAATCAATTTTAATTTTACAAAGAGTCGCATTCCAAAAAAAGAACTACCTGCATACATCAGTAATTTGTCAGAAATATGCGTTTCTTAGCTGACCTTGCATCCTATACTAAAATTTTCATTTCAAAACCTGCCAAAACACTTCCATAGATTGAACAAAGGATTTATTTTTTTCTTTAGTTTGAAAAATGTCATCAGCTGGTTCAAGCGGATCGGGCCGCGGCAGAGGGGGCCAGGCTGCCGTGGGCGACCAAAAGGAATCTAAAGAATCAAAACCTAATCCTAAAATGTCAAAGGCACTAGGAACTTCAGCCAAAAGAATTCAAAAAGAATTAGCAGAAATAACTTTAGATCCACCACCAAATTGCAGTGCTGGACCTAAAGGGGAAAATTTTTACGAATGGGTGTCAACTATTTTGGGCCCTCCTGGATCTGTGTATGAAGGAGGAGTGTTCTTCCTAGATATACATTTCTCTCCAGAGTATCCGTTCAAGCCTCCCAAAGTCACTTTCCGTACTAGAATCTACCACTGCAATATTAATAGCCAGGGAGTCATCTGTTTAGATATTTTGAAAGATAATTGGTCACCTGCTTTAACTATTTCTAAAGTTTTACTGTCAATTTGTTCCCTACTTACTGACTGCAATCCAGGTAAGATATTAAATATATCTAAATACAAAAATAAATCTTTATTTATATGCTAATATTTTTGTCAAAACATTTTGATTATAGAATGTTAAATGTAAATATTTTTATCACTGGCATATTAATTTAAATAACAGTTGACAAATGTGTTTGATAAGTCTGGTTTTGGTATTTATATTGTTCCATTATATACAAGATAAGATGTTTACATTTAGTTGTTTACAATTTATGAATAATTCTTTATGCATTTGAATAATTTATATATTAAAACTGAATTAGATGCTCATTAGATAGAAAGGAGTAGTTTTTTAACAATTTTTTCCTTTTAGCTGATCCATTAGTAGGCAGCATAGCGACTCAATACCTGCAAAATCGTGAAGAGCATGACCGCATCGCGCGGTTATGGACTAAGCGCTATGCAACGTGATTCCATTTACCCCTAACCACTTCCAACGAGGTCACTCCCTTCGCCAAGAATGGCATATTTTTTTTCATCTATCATTTATCATTTGTATGTCTTCAATGTTCACATACTCAGTGTTCGATATTGCACAAAAAATAATAATTGTGGTGTTGAGCAGCACCTAAAAAACAAGTTAATAGTCTAGCGGTTTGTTTAGATAATTAAAAGGCGATAAATGTGACTTTTGAACGCCTGTAAACTAGGAGAAATTGGTAATTTTTGGGGCGCTGAACCAAGATTTTTGTGGCGCCATAGGATATTTTTTTAGACGCGATTAAAAATAGATTTTATATGTGGAAATAAATTAAACTCCAATAAATAAAAGCTTGTAGTTGTTTTTTTGGGGTGCTGCTTTATTAATTTTTTTTTGGGAATTGGCGATTTCGAACACTGCACTTTTACCCTTTAAGTTCGTGTGTAACATCTATTTTTTTAGTTTAATGGAGTAGGTTTAAATTGAAATCTTATGTGAAATATACTCTTGAAAGAAAAGTATCAAATAACAGTTTTTGTCTATTTTTCCATTTTAAAATCAAAGTGTCTAGAAATGAAGGCAAGCTTAAAAAAATAGTAATACTGCAAGTGTTAAGTATGATGAATATATTGAGGTTGGAATTTTGCATATCGTTTTTCTAGGCACTAATTTTTAATATTTTTCATATGGCTGCCAAATTTTTGTACGTTTTGCAATTGAATTATTTAAGACAATAAATAAAAAACGCAAAAAAACATCTCCGCTCCTTTTTTTCATCATTTGTCGCAGTACTGTTTAGTATGTGTACAAATGATGTAATTGGATATCTACAAATAAAATGGACCCAAATGAGATTTTTTTTATATTTACTTTTAATGTAATGTATCAGGGTTAATTTTAATTGTAGACTAACTTTATCAATGTGGTCATAATCTTGACATGAACCATATAGTTTCCTCTATTCGTGCAATGAGCTGGTGCTAATGATGCACCAATGACATTTGACGTGACCATACATCAGTTTCGACATTGGTGAGTCGTTATAACAAGGCTACCTGTAGATTGCTTGTGCGGACCTACATTTTCTATTTCTTTTTGATGTGATAGGTATATTTATTTTTTAATATTTTTTTCATGGATGCGCATTGGAAGAAAACATTTTACTCCCAACAGCTTGTGTAAAGTATCCTTTTTTACTAAACTTTAAGAGAATATGGACTATTCTTCTAGGAAGTAAAAGTACTGTTTTAGTTGGTATTGTAATAATAAAATTTAGTATGTAGATTTATTGGAGTTTTATTTATAGATTTATATTTGTTTAGGAATAGTCATTTATGAAAAAAAAAATAATTAAAATTAGTAATTTAAAACTGATATTGTGTCCAAACTTCACTTTCTTTGGATTAAAATAAACAAATTAATGAAAGATTGAAATGATTGTATATTATTTAAAACGAGTTTTTTTTACTAAAAAATTTAAAACAAAATTTTTAGGGAAATAGGAAGTTTTTTGAGAAAAAATTATGTTTGTTCATTTTTTTTTGAGAAATAAATCATTTGGAATATACAGTGTCGAATTAAGTCGGCACCGTATGGGAAATTTTAACTAAAAACCAATGAATGGGCTTAAAAAATTGCGGAAACTAATTTTATATGTAGTTCACTATGAACTTTGCTACAAGAAAAAATATTGTAGTGAGATCAGAGGCTGTGATTTCATATTTGGAGGTAAATATTGTTTCTAAACAAGTTTTCAAAAGTTAAAGAATAATGAAACAAAACTTTGGACAAATATTTTTGTTCATTAATTTCATAATTATTTAAAGATAGTAAAAATAGGTTACAGAAACCATATATATATATATACAGTGCACCGGTGTAAATAAATTCAATTTTGGAATGTAGAATTAATCTTTGAAAATAATTTAAATTTACCAACACTATATAGTGTTTAAAATCGAAATTTTTACGAAAATATCACCAAGTTTTTTGAGAAAAATCATATTTGGAAAATACAATATAAGTCGTTACCATATGGGAAATTTCAAATAAAAACATTTAGGTAAATTGGTATAAAAAATTGTTGAAACTAATTTTATATGTAACAGTTCAATTCGAACTTTGCTACAAGAAAAAAAATTGTCTTGAGAATAGATCGGGGGCTGTGATTTCATATTTGGAGGTAAATGTTTCTAAACAAATTTTCAAAATAACATTTTCTATATTTTTTTAAATAAAGGTATTTCACACTTAAGCAAAATTAATATTTTTTGACGCACTTATACGGGTCAAAATAGTAGTTTACCTAACAAGTGCGGAAAGTGATACTTACGCGTCGTTCGGCCATCTGCAATCGCGTGCGGAAAAGTCACTTTACGCACGTGTTAGGTACACTATTTTTTCTACTAGCGTGCGGAAAAAACACAAAAGCTAACATCAAGAAACATCAGTATACTTTTCCGCACGCATTTGAGTGCGGAAAGTTGTACTTTTCCGCACGCTTGTAGAAAAAATTATTATCTGATGATTGTATTTTACGTTTTAGTGCATGCAGAACTTTTTATCATAAACAATAAATAAGTTTCCTATATGGTGTCGACTCAATTAGACGCACTGTAGAAAGTGCAGTATTACATTAAAATGAGAAAAATCCACATTTGAAAATGTTTTATGTTAAATTTTGAAATAATCATTTTTTTTTTCAGTTTAAAAAAATCTCAAATAAAATTTGAAAAACTACAAATTTTTAATTATATGTATTTTTTTTAAAACCAAAACTTTGGAAAATATTTATGTTCATTATTTTCATAATTATTAGATAATTAATTTTAGAGTAGAAGTAGGTCACAGAAACCATATGGTGCACCGGTGTAAATAAATTAAAATTAGGTTGATTAAAATTTTTAGTAATGTAGAATTAATCTTTGAAAATAATTTAACTAACACACTTCATTTGATCACTATTTTTTTTTATTAAAATTTAAATAGTGAAAGTTCAAAGAAGGCAGGAGTAAATTCGCACTATTGAGAAAATTTTGTCTTGAGAATAGATCGGAGGCTGTGATTTCATATTTGGAGGTAAATTTTGTTTCTAAGCAAGTTTTCAAATTTCACACTTGAGCAAAATTAATATTTTTTTTCACCTCGGGGACTCAAACATGCATTTTACTCCCTTATATTACGGACTAAAGTGTCACTTTTACTCCCTTGGGATTAAAATATTTTTAGTCCCCTGTCCGAGGGATTAGTAACGCTATTTTTACCTTTTTTTCACGACACAGAGGTCGATTATTTTTCTGCTTGTTTAATTTCTACTGTTTTGATAATGCATCTTTTTATCGAAATTTTTAGGTAATGTTATATTTGTTTTGACAAAAATAAAACAAATTTACAAAAGCAACTACGACAGGACCGTAATTAAAAGTTATTGTCATTGATCATGATAGTTATTTTAGATAAAACAAAGTGAGAAGTGTGATATATCACCGAATTTGAATTTTAACGGTCTATCAATTTTTGTAATAAAAAATATATGTCCGTATTTAAAAAAATAACTTAATAGGGGCTGTTTAGACAATTTATTAGTACAGTTTCCTAGGAAATTTGAAATACGATAAAACTTTCCTTTTCTATTTTTTCATATTTTATTTTTTTAATAAAAATTCTATGCGTATAGCAATGTTAACCCTTCCAATTTTAGACCTATACACAAAATTCCCAGAGGATGCGATACATTCTACAGTATGTCTCAGAAAGTTGGAACCATATGGGAAACTTTTTTATTATTAATTGTAGGAAAAAAACTTATTCCACATAAAAAGTTCTAAAATCTAAAATACAATCATCAGATATCATTTTTTTCCAGTAGTATACGAGGTTTGTCAAAAAATATAAACACTCAAGAGTAAATTTGACATCGAAAAGTTATTTAAAAAAAATGATCATGCAGAACTAAAAACTAAGTTTAAATATGCAATTACATTCGTTTAAATTGAAAAAATAAGTCATGATAATCTTCTCGTTTCTTAATGTTTTCTAACAATTTTGCAATTTAAACACGTAATTGCATTGTTATTGTACCTAGAAATACATTTCAAAAATGAATACATTTTTTCAATGTAAATGGAGTAATTGCAAATTTGAACTTAGTTTTTAGTTCTGACCAACAAAATGTTGTCAAATTTAAATGTATTTTACTCTTGAGTAAAATTCATATTTTTTGATAAACCTCGTATACTACTAGAAAAAATTGATATTTTAGAAAATGCAGAACTTTTATTGAAGAATAAGTTTCCTATATACGGTTCCAACTTACTGAGACATACTGTGTATAGGCCTTTACGTATTAGAGTAAATGAACATCTTATATTTCTAAAAAACAATTTGAAAAATTACTAATTGCGAATATGCTTGGGAGTTTCGACACAAAATTCAATTTGATTCAACTCTTAATTTTGTTAGATAAAGATAAATATGTAGTTCAATGTACAGTTAAATGTAGCCGAACTTGCTATAACAAACGAAGAAATATCTCAAAATATATTTTTTCAGAAATAATGATTTTTCTTACATTTTATCCCGAGTTTTTCGTTGTCAATTTCATGATGCAAACTTAAAAAATAGTATGAATCATAAATTATATAAACTACATATTTGGTTCAGTAAATGACGAAATCCACTTATATTTGGTTACTAAGATTGTCACATTTTACAGTCAAAAAAATATGATTTGTATGAAGACAGTAGTTGAATTTCCAATTAATGCGATAAATATTTTCATTCTCTAGTTCGTAAACATTGTTTCTGAACAAGTGTTAAAAACGAGTCCAAAAATTAATTATTTATTATATTAATATTTGAAAGGTAAAAATTAAAAAAATACTGTTCTAAATACGAATTTGAATGTAAGCTTATTCCCAAATATTCTCTACTAAATAAAATTGATTCCCTCCGCCCTAGGTATAAGTTCCGTGTCACTGTCATTAGTACGAACATAAGGAAAAAGAAAACAATTGGTAGCTTATACTATAGTCATATTTATTCGTATAACATCAATATACAATATTTTTCACATTATGTAGCCAAAACTCGGCAAAGATTCAATTTTGTTCTACACATATCTGTACACAACCACATTAAAGAGAAACTTCAAAAAATATTAGACATTTACAGCGCTAACACAAAGTCTCAAAAATAGTAACTTTATTTAAATGTTACATCTTAAGAGACCTCCATAAAGGTTAGAAATATTAAAATTTTTGGCGTTATCCAGAAAAACTGAATGATCATTATTGATTTAAATTACACAAAATTTACCCTGACAAATAAAATTTCATCTTATATGCATTTCATTTGACACTAATAAATTATATATTTCTGGATAACACTTATCAACATTTAAAGTATATAATATTTTCTACTAGTATAGGGTTAATATTTTTATTTATTGAAAAGAATGCATTATAGCATTTATACTCGAGTAAAAATGTGGTAAACAATTTTAAAAAATAAATATTTTACTTGTGTATAAAAATTTATTGACTCCCTTAGTCGAAAGTAGTTTTGGCGCTTCAAAGTACCTAATGAAAGTACTTCTAGATCTGAACGGTCCAAAATAGTAATCAACGGCTTTAAAAAGAAACTCAATAACATTTCAAAATATTTTGTCAAAGTCACATGATTCAGTTTCCTTATAAGTCGTTGATTTTGCGAGTGGACACAAATGTATAGTGAGCTTATAAATTAAAAAAAAACTTATCAGCTAGAAAAATTGTGAGATTCAGTAACAAATAAATAAAAAAATATTCTTAAAAACAACAGTGAAAACCTAACAACTCAGTCTGGTGATAAAACACACGAAGTGACGGGAAATTTCAATTTTTTTTTGTAATCTCTACTAAAAATTGTACTATATTCAAGTAAAAATCAGACTTCTGAGATTTTTGTGAGTAATAATGACACACACTTTGGCTTTAAAATGTAATAAATTTAAGCATATACAAAAACGCTTATTTTTACAAAATGCGGTTGTTGGTTTGTTTCATTTTTAATCAACATAGATCATAATGAATAAACTAAAAACTGAATTAAAAAATATCGATTATACAGCTTCTATCCATTTCTAGTATCACCTTATTATAAACTTATTATAAGTTACCAAAGCCGATTTCAGTCCATTTTCAAAGTAGAATAAATTTAGACTTTTGGGTATTTGAACACGGGTTTGAATTGCAAACTCGGCCAATTACCCCGGTGTGCGGCTTGGAAAAAAAAATTGAAGACTAATCAAGAGTTGAGAGGACATTTTGGTGGTAGTGATCGGCCGATACTGAGTTTTTTTACCAATACCGATATATTGTCGGTATCGTCACTACATTTCTAAAAGATCTGGAACTAAGCGATATACGTTGATATAAATAAAAATTGTCAGTAGTTGCAAAGCTGTAAAGTCTAAAGCATCGGTAAGTCAACGCATCAACGCGGGTGTAACGTAAACAAATTTCTGTAGTTTTGTTCTTTTAATAAAACAAAACATTTTTACTTACAAACTAATAAAATAGTATCTTAAAAATGCAGATATAAATTGATAAATGTTGCCGATATGATACAGATTATATATCGGTATCGGCCGATTACTACATTTTGGGACCTTTTTCTGCCTACCTAGGCCACCCTACTTGTTCGGAACTGGGCGATGGGCAATGAATTGATAAAGTTTATACAGATCGGAGTTCTAAAAATCTGTTAAATTTATTATAAACTCCTTAAAGTTGTTTGTTGATATATTAAAATATTGTCAGACAACTGAAAATTTCAATTCAAGTTCTTTATAAATTTGTAATTTTTTTAAATCTTACAAACAGTAAATTATAATTTTAGGATTTCATACTGTCATGAACAAAAATAAATATTGGACAAAAGAACTAAAAAAAAGTTTTAAAGGTAATTTTTAATTCAGCTTTTAGTTTACCTAGAGATCTAGAATCCGCCACTTTTTCCTAATACTGTTAAAAAGGTTTTGATTTAGTTTAGAATATTATATCGGCAGCTTAGATACAATATTGCAAACCACAAAAATTTGTACCAATTTTTTATAAACTTCTTAAAGCGAGCTTAGAAATTATTGAGAATGCAGTTGTCTGTGTATATTAGCCTGGAATCACTTCTTTTCTACTTAACGGACTAACTTCAAATTTAGCATACACATACCTTGGGCAATATCTTCTATGAAATTGAATTTCACTCCTAGAGGTCACTACTGTCCAGAGATCTGGGAGGCGTTTTGTGTTTCCGTGTGAAAAACCTAATTAGGCATGACATGATGGTCTGACATTTAATAACCTGTCTTAGGTAGTTATCTATATATTGTCCTATGACGTAATCCCAGTGGGTTTTTATTGGTATAATCCACAAAGGAAGAAGAAAAGTTACTGCAGCAAATAGAGCATTTCGTAATAATAACAAAGAGAACAAAATTACATGATACTGTGATAAGACCAGTTTTAATGTATGGAGCAGAAGTGATAGCAATGACCGAAAAAGATGAAAATTTAAGAATAACAAAATAAAACGACAAAATGTGAAATGACTTGGACCTGTATACAGAGCAAGTGTACAGAACCAATAAAAATATTATATTACAAAGAAACATGTCACTAATCATTTAATAACTTTTTGTTATATATTTTTTGTGAAAATCATAAAACGTTGTTTTATTTATGTAAATATTATAATTGATTTTCATCAAAATAAAAGCGGACATAGTTAAACAATAAAAATATTAATGAATTGGGAATCAGCAAGGAGAAGGTAAACCAGATCTAGATCAAAATGATTAAAAGAGGTAACATGAATAAAAGCGAAAGAGTAAGCAAGAAAAATAATAAAAAAAATCTAGAAAGCCACTATATCTGTTTTTTTTTCAATTTTGTAAGCTTCTCCACACCTTTAATATTGTTTCTATAGTCAAAGGGTTTCAGACATTTTTATAATTTATATTAAAAAAATACTCGAAGTATTGTGGTTTCCATCCAAATTTTTTGTCCTTATCAAATTTTGCTGTATTGCGCCTGAGCCGTCGATATAAAATTTTATTTGTAATTAACATTTTTCAAAACTTTGTTCTGGAACCTATTTATTATTTCGTATATGCTAAAATATTTATAAAAATAGAAAAAAAATACTTAATTCTTATGAATGAGAACAACCGTTAACAAAATACTAAATTTCATTCTTAAAAATGATTTTTATTACAATAAGTGGTTTCAAAATGGGGTTACTTTAAATTCCAAAACAGAAAACGTTTCGCCCTAAAACATATGAAATGAATTTGAAAAAACCTCGAGACAAAAAACGAAAACATTGATGAAACATTTCTTAGAGAGCTACCAACGAAAATACTGATACATAAACAATACAATACAATTATTAGTATTGATACTAATAAAAAAAAACGGTGGATAGAATTACTATATAGATGGGTAAAATACTAAACGCTATTAATAGTGCACACATTTACACGGTTTCATATTCTTTTCGAATAGAACGGGCTAAGCAGCATGCGAAAATTATTCCAATCAACTAAAACAAAATTCAATATTAGTTTAAAAAAATTTATTGTTAAATTGAACTTTACCTGTAAACCAGCGACACCAAGACCGACTCCACCAATTATGACACCGTATTTAATAAAAACACCTTTTAATTTTTCCACACAAGATGCTTGATAAACGTTCGGATTCCTCATTGTGCAAGATCCATCATCTGGAGTATCGGGGCAGCAAGTGTGAGGCAGTTTGTCGTCTTTGTTAATTTTGCGCCAATCGCTCGGTCCTCGTACACCACAACATTCAGCCTATAATAGAAAATATAGACAATTAGGCAAATGAAAACTAATGAGCCATAATCATTATCCACAATATAGTTGTTTACATATAAAAATATTCAAAATCCTGAAAATTCGATCGATAAAAACTTAGTGTCAAAAATAAAACAAAAACCGATTGATAAAATCCGTATGACGAGTGATTTTATCTAATTCGGATTGGTTTGAATGCTTTTGCCTCGAATGAAATGACGCAAATAAGAATTTAAGAATACTTGAAAAGATTAGCGAATTTTAATCGTCAAAATAAATTTACTATAAACGGTTTTCGCGTTTGCATTGGAATTATATATCGACCACCTAAAGGTAATATACCCCTTTTTATTGATAGTATTATTTGCGTAGGTGACATAAACATTTATTTGTTGACAAATGACAATCCATCTTGTTTTGATGTGTACAATATCAATCTATAACTGAACCTACTAGAATAACATCTACCTCAATGACTCTGCTTGATCCTATTTATATAAGTGATTCTAGTTTAGTAAAAAACCCAAATGTAAATCAAACAAATTTTTCTGGCCAAGGGTACTCTTTTTGTAGCTCGGAAATTTTCAAAAATAAGAAAAAAGCCCAAATTTAGGAGATTTAAAAATTTTGGCCATGACAGTTTTTGCACTGTTTTAATAAATATTCCATTTCATAATATTTTCAATATTGATGATAAAGTACAATTTCTCACATAACAGTTATTTTCCTTTTTGATAAACAGGCGCCATTGAAAACTATACGTATTACTAAACCTTATGCATCCTGGTTAACTTATAGAATCAAATTACTAATTAAGGAAAGAAATTTTGCTTTAAGAAAACAAGGTTACAAACTGAATCTCTTCTCTATACGTCGTGGAAAACGGACCTATTTTAGCAACCTGTTTAATTCCCAGAATTCCAAGGATTTATGGAAAGGTCTAAATAAAATTCAGTCCAGAAAGTAAGAAATAACCCTACCTATGTCGCTGCAGAACCTGAAGAAATAAATAAGTACTTTTGTTCTTTTTTTTGTTGATAATGAAGTGGATGATGACCTATTAGAATATTACAATAATTCAACACTCCTAATTTGCTTGGAAACAAACTAGCTTTTGATTTTATAACTGTCAGCGAATTTAATAAACTACTCCATTCTATCAAATCTAATGCCATGGGTTCTGATGCTGTTTCAATCTTCATGCTAAAATACTGTATTCCTCATATTGAAAGTTACATTACGCACCTTCTAAACTGTTGTATAAAAAAACTACTTTCCAACGTCTTGGAAAATTGCAACAATTAGACCACATTATAAAGTTGTACAACCTAAAATTTTCTCTGATTTAAGGCCTATTAGTATTCTGACTGCGATGTCCAAAGTTCTTGAAAAGTCTATCTATAATAGAATATTTCTTTATATTGACGAAAACAAAATTCTTCCGGATTGCCAGGCTACAATATATCTATTACACTTTGTCAAGTTACTGATGATATTGTAAGAAATGTAGATAACACGACTTGTTGCTTCGGACTATTCCAAAGCATTCGATACTGTCAATCATAATCTGCTTTGTTTCAAATTAAAATATTGGATTTTCTGAAAATTCTATCAATTGTATTCACTCTAAGCGTAGTCAAAAAGTTCTTTTAAATAATGATTTTTCTTCATGACAAAACTTAAAGTCTGGTGTGCCACACGGCTCAATATTAGGACCATTGCTTTTTATTTTATATACCAGTGATATCTTGAGATCTGTTCGCAGCTTTAAAATATAAGCATATTCATAAATTGTCAATTAAACATAAGCTTGAGTTAAATAAAAATAAATGTCGTCATCTAAACCTATTTGTTAACAAAAAACAATGAAACTATCTTAGTCAAAGTATTTCCATAAACATTGATTAACTAACTTTGTCTATAGCGGATCCATAAAGAATCTAGGACATACTGGACATAAATATTTAAATTAATAATTATTTCCTCGGTCCTGGTTAAATCCGAATGGCCAAATTTTGCTATAAAGTACTTGATATACGATAAAGTTTCCTATTAACTAATAAAAAATTAACTATTATAGCTCATTATTTATCTTCCAACATTCCTAAAAGTTGGCTGGCACATTTTAAATTATGTGCAAACTAATTCAGTTTATGGTTTCATAAAAATACATATTACATTTGATTAAGGGTTGAATTTATTAATGGCTAATCTCCTAGGTTTCAGGTGTATTTTTTTACTTAAGGGGATTAAGAAAAGTGATATCCTATCTCCTATCCTCAACGAAAACAAATCCTATTATTAGATCTTTCTCTTTTTTTATTTTTAGAACGAAATTTCGACCGGCACTCCAGCAAAAATAAAACCGTGATAGTTTTAATATAAAAGCTATTTAAAGCACGTAATTTAGTATTTTTAAATTATGAAAATTTTTAAAAATTACCCTCTGTATAATAATTAAAGTAACGTGAGCGTGTAAATTGGCCTTTTGGCACCCATTGAGACGATTAAAATTTTTAATGATTAATTTTTCAATTGAAGGTTATTATTTTTAATGCAGCCGTAATAAGAGAGATGCGCTTTGTGTCTATCAGTGAACGAACAATTTTTTTGACCTCTAAAAAGTAGCTATAGTAGGTATTTATTAACCTATTACAATTTTTTTCCTGGATGGACTATAATGGATTGTAACTTTTACTATTTAGGTATAAAATGAATAATATCTCAGTTTTTCTGAAAGATCTTTGGAAGTTATACATTAGTGTAATAAAAAACCTATTTTGAAGTTTTTACCGTATTCTGCTTTTTTGTTCGAGTCGATCGATAAGCTTGATTTATATGGTCGAAATGTACGTATGTCCCTTGACGATGACGTGTCCCTTTTACGATAATTTGGGTCTACGGTATACGCATTTTGAAGATAAAAAACATAAATTTCCGAATACATTTTAATATTTAATAGGATTACGCATTGTCTTGTACAGTTGAATACAGCTAACATATTTTCGTCAAAAATATGGAAACTTAAATTGAATTAGTTTTCGTTACGGACTCAAATATGTGGGTTATAGGGGCGACGAAAATTTAACAACTTTATTTATTAAATTTAGATGGCAAGAATGTTTTAAGTATGTAGTAATTTATTATTACTGATAATTATTGTTTTACTTAGGGGATTTTTAATAATAATAATATTCGATCATCAATTCTGTGGTGCCAGGGTAAAAGGGGATAAGTAGTAATTAATTAGCAAAATCTGGAAAAAAGATTATGATCTTAATGCATATTCACCTAAATAACTGATGTAACGTAGTAAACTTCATAAAAATTCATATAACCCTTCAGTATTTCAATTAAAGAAAAGGACATATTTAACCAGAATCCATTTAAGTTCAATTCCTTTTAAAGCGCTGCTCTCCCTTAGATCGTTTTCTTAATTTAGTTTGTATTTGTTCTTGATGTTGATACTTTACCTACTCGAGAAGTCGTATAAAAACAATTGCTTTCATAAAATTAAAATAAAAAAGTACCTACGGCATCCAATTATTAAAATAAAATTATTATGAGCATTTATTGTCGTTAAATTAAAATATGTGAGCGGCGCATATGTAAGCAGGCAAATGAGACTTCTAAAAAATCATACATCTTATAATTCTCCAGTTTTGGAACCGGAAGTCGCAGAAACTTGAAACTTGCTTGGGCACATATTCAAGGTATCCTGAGTCCATTGCCGTTGGCCGTTTGTCTCATCTTTTGTGGTTTCTGAATTATAGCGCGGACAGACGGACAGAGCCGTATCATAAGACTTTTTTTAGTCTAAAACGGTTTTTGATTGGCTTTTACAATTTGTTGGTGAAACAAAAATTTATTTTATCAATTTTTTTTAGATTAACCCTTTTTTTAATAAAACTTCAAAATCTTTACCTGACTTATTGTTCAACTGGTTTCCTCAAACTTAACCTACTTACAATCCAGAATTTTTAATGACTTCCGATAATCGCAAACGTGTTTTAATTTTGATTAGGCAAATATTAATAAATGCCAACGACATAGTTAAAAGATAAACACAAAAAACAGTATAATAAACAATATATTTATTTATTTCTATAAAATATTAATACAGAATAATATTTACACAATTCAAAACGATATTGTCAAATTATTTAAAATAATTAAAAGAAGAAATTTTATATGTTAATTTTACTTTTCTTCGCCCTTTTAAACTAATCAAAGCTTCTCCTTTCAGCCGCAATAACTCCTTTTAGTATTCCAAGTTTGTTGCTTGATGTTTCGTTTGTCTCATCCCTTGTAGATCTCTCCAATGATTGGATCTTTTAGTTTCCACTTCTTTTTATTATTATTTCAGTTACTGATCCCGTAGGAGTTCTGATTTGAAAAATAATATTTTAGCCGCTTTTTTAGCGAGTCTCGTATCTCTGCTAATTTGTTTTCCTCAACCTCTATGTCCCGGAACCTGTTGAAGAGTAACCATATTAATCTTGTTTATAGTTTAGTATTCTGAGACCTTCTTAGAGGTGATTACATAGGAGTTTGGCTTTTTGATGGCTCTCGGACGTGAGAATTCCCTGTCTGCGAAATTTTCTATAAACAATTTTCACTTGGAGAATGATTAACTCTCTGAACATCCTGGATTTGCGTTACTCTTGACTAGTTCTTTTACTCCAAACCACAGCTCCAAAAGTGATGATTGGCCTCACTATAGGTGTACATCTACTGCACGTTTATTGGGTTACATCCAGCTTTTAGTAGTAATTCTTGTCATACTTATTTCAAAGGAAAAGTTTATTATCTACCGTGATCTGACTTCTGATTTTCACTCAATAACACATTTATTTAATTTGACGATTTTGAGATTAAGGTTTCCTT
The DNA here is from genome assembly GCA_963243735.1 of Neocrepidodera transversa. NCBI lineage: Eukaryota > Metazoa > Arthropoda > Insecta > Coleoptera > Chrysomelidae > Neocrepidodera > Neocrepidodera transversa. The sequence continues at coordinate 12,360,945 of OY725340.1, read as the reverse complement.
GTAATAGTTACTAGGGTAGTAGATATACTACATGATTCCGAACTCAAGTACAGGGAATTCAAGTGTTAGAGAGAGAACGTATCTATGTCCGTTACTATTGGTCCAAATTGAAATCTGAAAACGGCGTTGGCTCTGGTCTTCAAGTATTTAAACCCTGTCAGCTCTGGTCTTCAGATACTTCGATAGGAGACGTACCTGACAGAGCTGAAGACTAGACCAGACGGAGCTGAAGACTAGACCAGACGAAGCTTAAGACTAGACCAGACGGAGCTAAAATATCTGAAGACCAGAGCTGAAGTACCTGAAGGCTAGATCTGACTGAGCTGAAGCACCTGAAGACCAGAGCCGACGCCATTTTCAGATTTCAATTTGGACCAATAGTAACGTTCTCTCTCTAACACATTGAATTCCCTATACTTGGGTGCGGAACACTGTAGTATATCTACTTGGGGTGTTTTTTATGGGATTAATATTTAGTCCCATTGACTGTCACCATTCTTTTGTTTGGTTTATATGTCATATACATTTCAACTTGTAGATAAACACATGATTAATTTTAAACTCTCTTTGTCGGGAATTGCGTTATGGACATTGACAGAAAATTACTCAAATTGACATTATTCCTGTGTTACTAAAAACTAGTTTTAGTTGTTGATTTGTATTTTTTTTGTTAATGGTTTCTTGTATTTGTATGTGTTTTATTTTATTGTATATTATTATATCTAGTTGATGTTGATTAAACCAACGTTTGTTGATGTCTGCTTTCTTGTAAGTTGTCACACTTTCATTAAAAAATTATATAATTGCACAAAGAGGAAGATTCTCAAAATATTTAGTGATAATAATTGTGGACTGAAAATATCGGAGTTCCGATAAATACTATAAATATGTGCCAATAGGTAGCAGCACCATCTCGTATCACGTGGTCGGGTACTTTAAAATATCCGGTTTTTTCTGAAACCGGTGAAAAATAACCGGAGTCGAATTTTCTCTCCGGTGCAAAGCACAACCGGAGATTGAACCGGTTATATTCAACGCGGAATGCTCGTCACTGTCAGTGTATGCGCCTGTCACGACGGATTTTTAAAATATAGAGGATATAGAAAAATTGATTTTGGGAGTTTTTGAAAGAAAAGCACTATGGGACCAAACAAATAATCACAATCGAGATATAAGTTCGACTGTTTTTCAAGTCTTTCAGAAATTTGAGACAGAATATTTGTTACCAGTAAATATTCAAAAAGTTTCTATGGTTAGTATAACAGTCGTTTACCCATGTTTCTCTTATATTTTATAACATTAAAAGAGGTAAAGAATAGTTTTTCATTAAACATTCGCCATCTTTGGCCATATCTGAATTGTCGCAATTAAACGGATACAATTTAACCACCAAGTCGTACGACCAAAATCGTCCATTTATGTCCGATTCGATGGTCGTTAGAGATCCAATGTAACCGGAGCCTTGGTGAATATCTGTTTTTTCCTATAACAACACGGCAACACTTAACCAAGCCAAGCAGCCATCACCCTTTGATGCTTGGCAACATTGCACAGTCACAGTTTTAAAATAAAATCCAACAAAGAAATTGTGGTATTAATAAAAATAATAAATATATAATTTAATATACGATACGATTTTCAATTTTTTTTTGATATTTTGAAGTTGTGAGTAACCCGGAAAAATTTTGAGAGTAAATCGACATTTTTGTTTATTTAATACGAAGTTTTTTAAGTGAAAACCGTTTTCATTGTATACGACTCATACAATACAATATCTAATGGTTGAATTTTGGCTTTTAGAACATGCAGAACTTTTTATAAACGATACATTTTTTTGATAAAACTAATAATATTTTTTTTCCATATGGTGCCAACTTACGTAGACACACAATATGAAAAATAATATTAATTTTTAAAATAAATTATATCACGCCGCCCATCACATTACATTTAATAACAGATTAAATGGTACATTTGCGTTGGGTACAAATATATTAGTTAATTTTGTTTTGGGAGGGCTTGGTCTGGAAAGTATCGATTATTATCAATAAGTTGAAAGAAGCTAAAAATGTTTCTTAATTCTTACATTTACTGTGAGGAATTTTGATACGGCCGATGATGCCATCCATCAGATATGAAGTTGTGAATCAAATAATATTGTTTGATGTCTATTGTTTTAGAATACACATATATATGTTTGAAAAGTTACTTTAGTGTTTTAGTTTTCGGCCCTAATAATGCTAAAAATACAATATTAACAAGACCAAAAACAATGTTAAAAGTATTTAAATAAATGTTTTGAATAAAATTATTATAGATGCCTTCGGCTAGATTTATATTTGTTTTTTTTTGTATTGTAATAATTATATAGGAATTTAAAAACAATACAAATATATAATGTAAAGCTTAATTACGAAAATGTGTACAAATATTTCTGCTTCTAGTCCAAGGCCGCACATCAAGCGCATATAAAACATTAAAACTAAAACACATCTGCAAAAACCGACATGATGATCTAATTACTCAAATAAAAGTAAGAAGACCGTTTATTTTTTATTTAGTTGACATTAATTCGCTAAATAGAGACAATTCGGAAAATATCCAATAACCGCACCCAAGTAGTAAATTCCAAAAAAAATATCCAAAAATACCTATTTGTCGTTTCCTTTAGTAAAGTTTGTTTAAACCAAGTGTTATTTAAAGTTTAATCCAACGTTTCATATTCGTTAGGTTATATATTAATAGAGGCAACTAGTTTCGATTTACTGGAACCATATTCATATGAAAAATAACCAATTTATTGGATCTTCTTCAGATAAAGATATAAATCAAAATGATATTTAATATTACATTCTAATTTAGTATAAACTACAATCCATCCTCTAAATTTATAACTTAGGTACGTTATACTTTTTATTACATCCTTCGGATTGATATGTTTTCAATTTTGTCTCTTATTATTTCACTTGTAAAATATATTGACTTGAAAACTATTTTAATAAAATTTGAATTTTGATAACCAAATTATTTTTTTTAACTTATAAAAATTATTTGTTTTCAACTGAATGTATTTAATTTTAGTGTAATTAATATTTCAAAAAGTTTAAAAAAAACACTAAAAAGAAGATATTTTAAATATTCTTTTATGTTCTTATACTTGATAAAGTGCAAAATTTGAATTACATTTTTTTATGACAAACTATGTGTCATTTTGAGAAGCCTGTTTATGCATCACTTCAAAATATTTTAAACCTGTTCCGTTAATTGGGACACTCTGTATTTAAGAGACACCTAACTTATACTCTTATCGCTATTTTACGACCTATTGTTCTTTCAATTAAAAACCTCCCACGAACGGCACCGAACGACTACCGCTACAATACCAGTTAAAAGTAATTAAAATTGTTTTTATTTTAAAGAAGAGAGTTAATTTCAACATTCCTTGAATTTAATAACAAAAATCTTACTGTTTTTATTTTTTAGATATTAAATATATGTCCTATACCTAATTTAAAATCCCTTCATGTAAATTTCATTTGTTGCATTTATCAATATTAAGCAAATTAGGTCACAATTGACGTCCTCTTTAAAAGTACATCATAAATTGTCAGGTAAAGACATTTTATGTATTTTTAATGGCAATATTGATTAGAATGACAATCAAAACCTATTAGATGTATCCAGTGGCGTATTTTCCCAGCAGTGGTCAGTGCATGGTATATAACTCTTTATTTAGGTTCGTAGTTAAGCTAACGATATTTTATTTTTAGCATTTAAATGGTTACTGGTCGTAAAATATTAAATGTACAATAATAAAAGAAATGTTATTATACATAAGAAATACCTTTTAAATAATTATAGGAATAGAATAATAATCGATCATGCAGACCTATAACAATATTTTGTTTCGTCCTTTTGCCAGGCAATCAAACCTGATACTATTTACTTCTCGTTTCATGCGTTTTTGGATTCTTTAAAATAATTTAACTTGATAATCCTTAAATAACAATTAAATAATAATACGAGATAACCCAACTGAACAAATATGGTTAAGAATCGATAAATGTTTGAAAATTTTACCGTGGCAGTCGACGTGTTAACATCGACTAATTATCGAAGGACCAAACTGCGTCTCTATAAGTTACATTATTTTTTGTTCTATCTAAAATACATTTTACCTTTTCCCGAATTAAATTTGCTTTCAAAAGTTCAACTTGCGTTTTCTAAAATTCTATTTTTGCTTTCTTAAATCAAACAATTATTCCTATATTAAAATTACAATTCCAAATTTCATTTTACATTTTCTTAAATCAAACTGACTTACTAAAATTCAATTTACACGTTCCGAAAATAAAATCACTATTCTAAATTACAAACTACATAAAAATCATCAGATAATTCCATTTACTTAATTTATAAAAACAAAATTTTGACATAAAAAACTAGTAAATCTTCCCTTTTTTTCATTTTATTTTCATGAATACAACTTTCGAACCAAATAACATGAAAAAAAAATTTGATGGGGCCAACACATGACCTCTCGCCATTTTTAAATTAAAAATTAATACGTTAACAAAAAAAAGTATGAAAAAAAATTGTGCGGTTGGGGTAGCCTCGTATGGAACGAACTTCCTTACGGTATTTTTTCACAATCGAAAAAAAAAGGAAAATGGACAAAAAGCGACAAAAATCGACAAAAATGGACAACAATCGACAAAAATCAACTGAACAAACCACAAAAAAGAAATAAGTTGGAAAAAAACCAAGAATAATTCGAAAAAATCAAAAAGAATAATTCGAAAAAATCAAAAAACAGAACAATGAGAAAAAAAATTAAAAATTCGAAAAATTGAAAAAAAATCGATTGACAAAAACCTAAAAAACGTGAAAAAGTTAGAAAAAACCTAGAACAATTCGAAAAAATCAAAAAACAACAGAAAAATGAGAAAAAAAATCGAAAAATCGAAAAAAATCTGAAAATATTAGAATGAAAATTAAAATAACATATGGAAAAAACCAGGAAATCAATAAAATTATATAATAACGGAAAAACCAGCAAAAACGCTAAAAATCGTAAAAAACCCCAAAAAAATCGCAAAAAAATCGTAAAAAAATTGTAAAAACTTGCAATAAATAAAAGAACAACCAAAAAACCGGAAACAACTGTATTTGAAATTTTTAAAAACTGAAAAAATTCGAATGGATTGAAATAAATCTTGCACTTGTAAAAAAATCGCAAAAAAAAACAGAAAAAAAACACAAAAAGTGACAAAAGATTGTCAGTGAAATTAATTGCTAAAAATCTAAAAAAAAAATCGTAAAAAAATAAAATTCCAAAAAAAGGCAAACAACTGTAGAAATAAAAAAACTTGTATTGTAATTCAATTTTTTTAAAAATGAAAAAACTCATTGAAAAAATTGCAAATAAATGAACAACCAAAAAACTGAAATCAATTGTATTTGAAATATTTAAAAACTGAAACAATTCGAACGGATTGAAATAAATCTTGTAATTGTAAAAAAACGCAAAAAATCGAAACAAAATTATAGAAAAAAATTGCAAAAAAATTTCAAAAATCGCAAAAAAAAACAGAAAAAACACAAAAAGTGACAAAAGATTGTCAGTGACAAAAGATTGTCAGTGCAAATTATTGCAAAAAATCTGAAAAAAATCGTAAAAAAATAAAATTCCAAAAAATCGCAGAAAATTGCAAACCCAAAAACCGGAAACAACTGTAGACATAAAAAAACTTGTATTGTAATTGCATTTTTTTTAAAATGAAAAAAAGCATTGAAATAAATCGAAAAATTCAGAGGAATAAGAAAAATACAGAAAAAATCGGAAAACAAATGAAGTAGAAAAAAACAAAAAAAAATAAAAATCAGAAAAAAAATCTGATGTGTCCAGCACATGACCTCCGCCATTGTTGAATAAAAAACTTACACGTTAACACAAAAAAATATGAAAAAAATTGACTTTTTTGTGAATCTGGCACAAATGGCAAAAGTTTTGAAAATTTTAATGATACGAAAATAAACTATAGTTTATACAAAATATAAGTGTAAAACTTTATTGCCATTTTGTTTGGTAATGGCGTCATCATTCATAGCAACTGCCACTTCCGGTTGTCCGATTGACACCAAAATCTAATCTAGGGTATTAGAATCTTGTAAGCAAAATTTCAATTTTAATTCAGTAGTTTTTGAGTTATCGTTACTACAACATCCATCCTAACACACACACAAAATATCAAAATCGTATTCTAGGGACCTTAAAACGTGTTTTATCCATTGAAAACTCAATACCAATTTTTAACACGATTACTACACCTCTCTTATCTGAAGGGCGAGAGGTAAAAACAGGATTTACTATTCCATCCTAAAATTAACTACTTATTTTTATTTAAATTTTACTCCTTATAAAGTTCCAAGATACTCAAAGACAAAAAAAGGTTCAATTCACTAAACGAGAACATTTCATATAAAATTTTCTTTATGCACGAAATGCGATCTCCGGAACAAGAAAATACCAATATCAAAGCTATTTAATTTGAAGGGTTCGACAACTATGAGGTATATTTTTAAAACAGATTAAAATCTTTTAATAGTTGAAATGTTTTTCATATTAATGGGTAATAAATTTGAAAACCTTGGCTTTTCTCTAATTATGTAGATTTATAAAGGGACTAGCACAAATGATTTTTATTTATAATAATAAATAGATGATTACTGATATGTCGGCGCTGTATTTTCTTGAACAAATATTCTACAACTCCGAGTACTTGTCCTTATTTAATATTTAAACTTCAAAATTTTTTGCTCTTTAATGTAATAAGACAAATTAGAGGTAAAATTTTTTGACACCCAAAAAGGCAGAATAATTTCTGCTCCTAACATACAAAAATGCGAAACGTATTTGGGTTTCCCAAAAGAACATGAAACATAAAAATAGTCTCTTTATTATCTAATTTTCATTAAACAATGTTAATGAGTCATAAAATTAGACTAAATAAATATTTAGCATGAATAAAGAGTAGATAAGAGAATTCTTTCCTCGAAAAACCACTGATGACTTTATTACTGCTGGTAAATGTGTCTAATTTCGTAAATTTAAATTAAAGGAAAGGATATTATACTATGATGTAGTCAACAGACTTTTATAAAAAATACATTATTTTCTTTTGTTTTATAAGATTTTTAAATCTTGGTATTGGTATTTTCATATATACGAAAATCTATTTCAGTATACTTAACACATTGTAGCAATATTTCATTGGACGCCATCTCCTTTAATATTCATCAACACTTCCAGGCGTTTGATTATTGATTTAAATTAGGCAATAACTATGCTCCATTTGTCGCGTCTTATTAATATAGAATTTAAATTGGATATAATTTTAATAATGAATTAGATACGTGATTAACGCTAATGAAAAAAATATAAATCCTTTTGACAAAAATATAAGTTATTTGATAATACGAACTGTGCAAAAATAGGTACATAAAAACAAATATGTAACAAATTCTGTACTTAAAATTTTTTAATGAATTTACGCATCTACATTCTGGGATTTGTGAAAATGCATACAAATATCTCATATCACTTAAATTAATCAGTTTGTTTTATAAATTAGTTATGTAAGTATAAAGTTTATTTTTACTTTTAATTGGTATAAAGTAAACATTAATTAAATTAATAGCTTTACGGCATTAATAGTTCATAAAAAATTGTTAGGTTTTCGATCATGTTTAGGTATACATGTTTAAATGGGAATATTAAATTTTACATCAAATTATTTTTTAATAAACTCCTGGTGAATTCATTCACGTTACGCATAATTAATTTTTTTTGTAACTAAATTACACAAGTTCTGTTATTATTTGTTATGATCAGGTCTAATAAAAACAACTATACAATATACTAAATCCCTAATTTAAATAGTATAACAAGATTTTTTTTAAATTTAATTGATTTAGAAAAAAAGATTTTTATTGCAGTTGTGTATCAATAACCTTCAAGTTGGGTATAACCTTTGAGTTTGGTCAGCAAAATAGTCTGTATGTTTAAATAAGTTGATAAAATATAATACAGATAAAAGTTCACTCACTTTATATACAAGGTGTTTTGCAAAAAAAAATTCTAATTAAAACAGTTTCGGACTGAGAAAAATCATTCTTTTAATTTATTGCACCATAACATAAAATTTGGCTTTATTATCAAAAAACTCGGTATTTTGGTCATTATTTTAGTAACGTAACTAAATAAGAGAAGTACAGAACCGAACTGACACATATTTTAAATTATCTGTATATTTTCCGCAAATAAATTTCCAAGTCAGGAGAAAAAAAAGCACAAAGTCAGGTTCGACAAAATTTAATTGTACAAATGATCAGTACTAGCATACAACTAGTTTCGTTCACTGACCATCATCAGGCCCAAAGATACAAACGTTCGAAATTAGTTACAAGATATTAAATTAGTTAGAAACCAAAATTACCAATATTAAGTACTAAGAAGGGGAGAAATTTTTTTTTGTAGAAATCACATGGTGACGTACCCATATGAATGGTGGGAAAAGTAAAAAACATTAAAACAATTAAAGAAAAAAGCAATCTACAAAATATTTGAAAAAACTTAATAATTAAAAAATAGGTTGCTCCCTAGGAGGGTAACCATGATAACCCCTACAAATGGACAACACCTATAGGGGGATCACCATCCCGGAGAAAGTACAGAAAATAATTATTATTCCGTAACCACCCTACGTGGGGGCACATGGACCATTTAATGGTCATAGCAGAGGGAACACAATTATTGTAAACCGTGAGCACAAAATCAAAACTTAGAAAGTGCGTGGCAAAGAAAACACTCACTTTCACCGACGAACGGAGAAAGTGACATGACATATGGCAGATGACAGTTAAAAATGAGGGAAAAAGCAAGTGCCTCATACATATTGAAATGTGAAGGGTAATAACCAATATTAAAAACAAACATAGTACTAATAGTGGCAAATATGTTTTCGAAACGCAGTTGACATATAAAAAGCATTTAAGAGAACAATTTAAAATAATGTGAGAAGTTAATAATAATTATTTTCTGTACTTTCTCCGGAATGGTGATCCCCCTAAAGGTGCTGTCCCTTTGTAGTGGTTATCATGGTTAGCCCCGTTACCCCCCTAGGGAGCAACATATTTTTTAATTTTTAATTATTAAATTTTTTCAAATATTTTGTACATTGCTTTTTTCGAGTACCCCCTTCTTTAATTATATTAATGTTTACTTTTTACTTTTCCCACCCTTCATATGGGTACGTCACCATGTGATTTCTACAAAAAAATTTTCTCCCCTTCTTAGTACTTAAAATTGGGAAGTTTGGTTTCTAACTAATTGAATATCTTGTAACTAATTTCGAACATTTATATCTTTAGGCCTGATGATGGTCAGTGACCGAAACTAGTTGCCTGCTAGTACTGTTCATTTGTACAATTAAATTTTGTGGTACCTGATTGTGTTTTTTTTTCCTGAAGCATTAGACCACATTTGAGATATGGATAACCGTTGGGATTTAAATTTCCAAGTAGTGTCTTGAATATGGTGATGGCGAAAAACATTACATATTGTAAGAATTATCAAAAATAAACTACTTTTTTATTGGTACTCTATATTACTTATTTTTAAATCGAACTTTTAAAAAGCGCGTGTTTTAAAGTTACCATGGCAACATCATCAAACCGAGAAACTTGAAGTTTATAAATGTTAACCTGTTTATTATTGATCTGACAGGAGTACCTTGTAAAGTCAAATAAAATATTACTAACACATTTTTTTAAAGTTTTTTAACAAATATTTAATGATCTTCATTTTTTAAATTAACGTGAAAAGTATAGTTAAATATTAAAAAATCGGTATTTTAAATCAGAGGAATAGATCATGGATGAGAAGGTTGGTGGTACATAATTCATGATTTTAAGTTTTTTGTTATTTTGTGTAGAAATGAGGTACTATTATTAATTTTTTCCAGTAATTCATGATGAATAATTATTAAAAATAACTAGTTATAGCTATAACCTCTTTGTTACGTGTTTACTAAAATGAGCAGGGTATTTTACAAAGGCCAAAAATCTTTATTGATGGCAAATTTTGGACAAAAGATGTCTGAAAGCTTAAAAGAAAATCAAAAACTATTTTACAGAACACTAAAACGATATGAATATAAAAAACTTATTCATAGAATTTTATATATTTTAAATATATTAATGAAAAATGTCTTACCTCATGTTGTGCAATATCCCAAGAATCCTTAATGTCAGGTTTAGTGTAGTACATGGGCATCGTAGCATTGAGCTGACTTTCTAACATAACTTCAACTTCATTCCTTTTTACGTAGCCCAATATTCCAACCACAACTTCAAGGATCAATATTATTAGAAGGAAAATTGAGAACTGCAATAAACATACAAAAATGTTTTCAATTATCCCTCTTTGGAAATTCATTTTATGCATATATTTTTTTCTTAATGTTTAATTTGTTATGCTTACCGTAATTATCATGCAGTGGTTTTCCTTGACAGCTCCGCAGCATCCGAAAAATGCGATGATGAAGATGATCACTCCAACTATAATTAGAGCTAGAGGTACTGAGTTATAGCCGGCATATACAAAATGAGAATAATGTGAGTAGACGATGTGAACTATAGCTCCTACTGTAAGGATTGCTATACCAGAAATCTATAAAAATATTAAAATATTTCAGAAATTAGAATTTCCTTGAGTCTTTTATTTCCATAAGAAATTTTATTAAGAAAGTTTAGGATTTAACACAAGTTTTTTTTTTCAAAAGTAGTCGAAGAAATATAGAACCAAAAAGTCCGAAGTTGAATTTTTTTTGCAGTAAGACGAATTGATATACGGGTTTTTCCATTCGCTTCGTGAACTTGTCTAGAAAGTTTGTGACCACTTTTCGTCAAGTACTTTTTTTTAATGGCATTGCTGCATCGCAAAGTGCGTCTTTTCAAGTGATCAAGGAAAATTCATATCTTCGACGAAAATCACCCGAATTTCACTACCCAGGAGTTTTTTGAGTCACTGAAACTTGAATAATGTTCAGATTATCCTCCCGTGGAATGGGAGGTCATGACAGCACTAGGAACATCATCACCAAAAGTTCCATGGAAATTCATAAGAAATCGATCGAAACTCATAAACCGGGGATTTCTCGAGTCGCTCGTCCCGAATCTGACACCGGAAACGTTCCTCCAAGTACCTGGTGCTCCGGACAGCCTGACTAATGACGTCATCTCCGACAGTTTTACTGAAATTACTAACCAAATCGACCCAATTACTCGTGGGTTTTTAGAATCAGTCGTCCCGAGCATATTATTTTCGTTACTCCATACTCCATCACCAATTTGTTGGATCCAAGTCATGCTCCTCTCCATTTAGCCAATTTTGCACTTGCAAAAATACCCTTTTGAGATGTTACTGTATTATTATTATTATATTTGGCTTCCTGAATGTAAGCGGTGCATTGTACTTTGCAAGAATTAAAAGTACCAAGTACAAATTCCCGGAGATATGACACCATTAGTCAGGTCGTCCGGAGCACCAGGTACTCAAATGTCAGATTCTTGACGAGCGACTCTAAAAACTCCCGGGTAATGAGTTTAGGTCGGTTTCTGATAAAATTCCATGGAACTCCTGGTGCTGTAGTGAGCCCCAGGTGCACGTGACGATAATCAGAAGATAATATGCAGGTTCAGTGATTAAAAAAATCACCGGCGGGTAGTGAAATTCGCGTGATTTTCGACAAAGATATGAATTATTCCTTGATCACCTGAGGCAATTTCAAAAAAGTACTTGACGAAAAGTGGTCACAAACTTTCTAGACGAGTTCACGAAGCGAATGTAAAAAACCGCATCTTAACCGCATCTTTTACTGCAAAAAAATTTCAACTCGAGTGCTATATATTTCCTCGACTAAAGATTCACAACATATAATTGTTTTACTACATTTTATGTTCCAAAATGTGGCTTTTCTGTTCGTTATAAGCAAAACTGAATTAAAACAGCTTTTGAAGAAGTGCTGGAAAATAGAAGACTCAAAATTATGAAATTAAATGGTATGAAACTTTAGTGGTGTTTATTTATTGAAAGTGGTTTAAGTTTTTGATGCTTAGTTTTATGATAACATTTGGTTAGCACACTTTATTGAAGATTAATATTACTAAATGTCCAAAATCTCAAATATCCACTATATCTGATGTATAAGGCATTTTGATAAAGCAAGAAAAATCGCGATAACTCTACAATTTGTTGTACCTGTAGAATAAGTTTCGCCTGTAAATTGGCTAATCTGTTAACCTACAGCGTAACGATTTACTCACAAAATAACTCAGTCCAAATCCGGAAGCGATAATTCTTCATATTACGGTTCAAGATGCGGTTTTAATGCCACAGATACTCCAATTTAAATTTTGAAACAGTACTCAGTGTGATTTTAAAGCACTCGTGAGCATTTTATTATTAAAACTGCTTAGTGTTTGAAAAATATAAGCACCATATATCATAGTTGATATTTTAAAGTCATTTTTGTAAGAAAAACTATAATATTGACTTTAATAATTAGGTTTAGAAAACTTTCAACGTTGGAACCGAGGTGCGTCCGGCGGTCAGTAAAATGTCTTAGGTGCGTCCCGCAAATAAAATTTCATAGCCCTGATGCGTCCGATGGTTCAAAAAGGGTCAGCCAAGGTGCGTCCTATGGTTAGAAAATGATCTTACTTATATTTTTAGATAATACTGTTCAGGGTATTTGAATTTCTAAGAAAATCGAAAAAATTACACTTGCCGCCTTAGATACTTTACCTGAAATAGGTCTTATTTACATAGAGTTTTAATGCAATGTTTTGTACTTCTCGACCAAATTTGCATGAGTTCTTAGAAGATCTCAAAAATGTTCAATGCGAAGTATATATAAAACTGAGTAGCAATAAAATAAAAAGTTTTGCAAAAGGAGCAGTTTCTACAGGAGAAAATGATTTTATACAAAAATGGCACACTAAATAGATTTGAGTTTGTGAAAATTATATCACAAAATTTTTTACCAAAAAATAGTTTATAATACATTTAATTTTTTATTTACATCCATACATTTTTTGTAGTTAATGTAGCACATTTATTTTTAGTTTCTAGTTATACGTATTGTACATTAATGTATGTATGTAGGTATACCTAATACATCTTGTTTTGTTATTGTTAGATACATAGATAGGTAAATTTTATGCTGTCTGTCTTTTGATAATTTGAACCTACTACTTTGATAATTATATATCTTTTATATTGAAAACAAGTATTTTATTTCAATGTCCAATTGTTAATTTTTATACGCCGTTAGACAAACGGATAGACGGACGCACCTCGGCTTTTCTTCGGCCTTATCTTTCCGACCGCAGAACGCGCCTGGGCAAGTAAAGGGTCATTTTACTGATCACCGGTCGCAACTCGGATGCAGCCACTTTAAGCATTTACCGTAGTTAAATGAATTTGTTATCTATATTTTATAAAAAAAAAAAAACAGAAAAAAAATGTTACAGGTAGATTATTGTGCGAGTGCCTTGAGTATATGATGTAACAGTTAGTTTAAGAGTTTTATGCTTGCTTAAATTGCTTAAATAACAAAATTCATAATACAAAAATACAGGGTAGTGTTTTAGATCCACTGTATTAAATTCATTATCTATTTCAATGGTATTTTCTGGACATTGAACAGTTTTTTGAACCTATTTGCTGGCGCTACACTAATTTCTGTTGCAGGCCAAAATTTCAATTGATTAAGAGAAAAAATATTTTATACAAATGCGTATGTGTCTTAATAAACTTATATTAAATGCTTTAAAGTCAAGGTCTATGATTATATTTTTAACAGAAAATCGTGAGGTGGATAATTAATTTCTTTGGATCAATGTAAATGAATAATGTGATTCTGAAACAATACATCAGCCATTTTTGACCAAACTCTGTTTTCGAATAGTATGTTTTATGATTGCAAGTATGTACTGTAAGTAATATACAATATCATATAAATTAACACAGTGTTGATAAACAACGATTCAAGGAAGACAGAATATTTGGATATGTGTTGATTCAAATATTTGGGAGTAATTTTATACACAAAATTGAGTTTTTCTTGCCATTCGGAATCCTTTTGTAAAAAAAATAAGAAATGACCAGTGGCGTCGGAAGACGATTTTATTCGTGAAAAAAATACTTTTAAGCGACCTGTAGAGAGTAACATATAAAATGAAAATATTAAATATTGGCACACCTCAGAAACACTATACAAATATTATCAACGGTTTTCTGGAGCAAATTTATCAGCCTTGGAATTAATAAAAAATACTCTTCAGAAAAGTTTAGCCAAGTTCAAATTTTGCACAAACATTACAAACTATATGTAGAATAATTTTATTAAGATGTGAATTATTTGCAAGCCGTCAAAGGGGTAGTAAATACCCTCACAAGTAAATAAAAAATCAAAAGTATCCTTCAGATAAGTTTAGCAAAGTTCAAATTTTACACAAATATTACTGACTATATGTAGAATAATTGTATTAAGATGTGAATTATTTGCAAGCCATCAAAGGGGTAGTAAATACTCTCACAAGTAAATAATGTACAAAATTTGAACTTGGCTAAACTTTTCTGAAGGGTACTTTTTATTTTTTTCTATTGGTATTTACACATCTTAAGAAAATTATTCTACATATAGTCAGTAATGTTTGTGCAAAACTTGAACTTGGCTAAACTTTTCTGAAGGGTACATTTGCTTTTCATTTACTTGTGATTGTATTTACTACCCCTTTGATGGCTTACAAATAATTCACATCTTAATACATATAGTCAGTAACGTTTGTAAAAAAATTTAAACTTGTCTAAACTTTTCTGAAGAGTATTTTTGATTTTTGAATAATTCTAAAGCTGATAACTTTGTCCTAGAAAACCCTTGATAATATTTGTATAGTGCCAATATTTAATATTTTCATTTTATATATTACTCTCTACAGATCGCTTAAAAGAATATTTTTCACGAATAAAATCGTCTTCCGACGTCACTAATCACTTGGCTGCTGGGTGTTGCCAGAGAGTGGCTGCTAAGATCACACAGGTAAATATTTCCATAAATAAGTTTGATCATCTATGCAGAAATTTAAAAAAATCAAAAATAAGAACCATCATTTGTGTCTCAGATGTTGGTTCTAACGAGTTTTGATTTGTTTCCTGTGCTTGCATAAAACCGTCCACGCGTAAGGTTAGTGTATTCTGAATTTTTGTAAGATGGTAAGAAGCAATACTAAACATGAGTGGTGCTCAGAGCTGGGAATTACTTTCAAAACGTAATTAATTACATTTACAAAATACTTCATTTTCAAAGGAATTAATTACAAAGTACAAGAAATAATCAATTAATGTATTCCAAACCCAATTATTAGTAGTTTATGATACTAAAAAAAAACAGAACATAATTTAATATATTAAAAAAAAAATTAACGTAGGATTTAAATTAAAAAAGTTCATGGTTGGACGATTTATAAAACGATTATTTTAATTAAGTGTAATTTTATTTGCTTTTCATCACAACTAATTTTTCAAAATTCGTGTCTGAAATGGCATGTCTTTCGGGAAGGATGAATCGTAAGCAAATGAAAGTAATCTTTAGGGCAGTGTTGAAGATGGTAGTGCAGTATTGTATTTAAAAACCACTTGCTTAATTATAGGGTAACTTTGTAGCATAGAAACATTTCGTCTTATATCATCCAGATACTGTATCAACATCTTTATCTGTAGGATTGTAGCAGACACGTATTCAGGCGCTTAATTGGGGGGGGGGTGAATTTAGGTCATTTTTAATGAAACAGGGGAAGAAAATTGTAATGCATATGTATTGACTATAAAAAGTGTTATATAGTTGTAAAAAGGTCGTGGAACTTTTTAAAAATTTTTATCTATTTGTGAGGGGCGACCGCCCCCACCGCCCCCTTAAATCAATGCTTGTGTTGTAGTACCTGTAATATTGACTGATTCGGGTTGTTGGACAGAAAATAATTCAAACTCCGAAATAAGTTTAATATCATGTTTAGATAACACAGATAATGTTCACTGGACTTGGGCAAACCAAAGAACTTGGGGTGACATATGCAGACATACGAAAATTATTTAGGGCTACCTTTACCTTTTTAAATTATTGGCAATTGCTCAGAAAATTGTAATAAATCAAAGTTAGGTTTTTTAAATTCAATACTCTGTATATTTTTGTAGTTTCTTATTCCTTTTGAAGAGCTGGTACCAAAAACTTGGGGTCTGAAGTAAATATTTAAGTTACAGGGTATTACAAACATTCCCTTTTTTCAACTTTGGATCTTTTTTTGTCAAAACTACTGAATATTTGGCAAAAGAGCTAGATATTATATCTTAAATTTTTAAGGGCTATTATAGAAGCTATTAAAGAAAAATTAATACAAGGTTGTAAAAAATTCGCAATTTTTCTAATTATTTAACCACCTTGTATTATAAAAAAGATAAGATAGCCACTACATCTATCGTATGTTGGTCGGTCACGATTTCGGCGGGAAACTCCCTGACTAATGACTTCTTCTTGGTATTATCGGTTACAAATTAGAGGAGAAGAAAAAAACCAAATTTTGTAACACAACAAATAAATATACGAAATATTTTCAAAATTATAAATATTTAAATATGTATATAGTGGCTGTTTGTAAAATAGAAAATATTTAAACATTACATGTAGTAGGTTTTTTTCTAGTAATAAATATAATTTAGTAATGTAAGAATTAAATTCAGAATTTATTTTTTGTCTAGTGTAAATTTAGTAAATAATTTTGTGTAAGAATTAAATTCAATTTTTTTTTAATACATAAAACATGTCAAAAAAAAAATGGGATTATTAGAGTAGTTTTTGTACATATTTGTGTTCTATCTATATAGGCATATAAAAATTTTAATTCGACAAGTTTGATAATTTTTTTTGACAATTCAGTTTAGTTTTTCGTATTTAACTGTGTCGACTTTTACTTGATGAAAATTCATTTTGTGACATGTTTCGTTATACAATAACTTCTCCTGTCTGATGAATAATAATTTTTATATTTTTGTGAAAATCAATAAACGTTGTTTTATTTATCAAAATAATATATTTCTGTATTAGTATGCATAAATAAGTGATTTTTTAATAATAATTTCAAACTAACTAGTGTTTTTCTGAAGTTTCGTTAAATATTGTTAGCAGCATTTTTTCATTTTAAACAAAATCAAATTTATAAATTTAAACAGATTAAATCATGTTGTTGGGTACCTGACATTGCCACTTCGGATAAAATCCTCTGTGACAGCGACTAACCAAGTACAACTTGGTGCCGGTAGATGATGGAATCCATCCGCCAACATAATGCCTTACAGGGGGGGGAGCGGGGACCGCGCAATTAAATCAAAAATAGAGAGAGTAAAGTTTTTGAAACTATACACTTTTCATCCTTATCGGAATCATCAGTGGTAGTTTGTCACCTTGTATTAATTTTATTTTAGTACCATTAAATAGCCATTAAAAAGTTATGATAGGAAGATGTAAGCCATTTTTCCCAATGTTCAGTAGTTTCGACGAAGGGCCTAATGATGAAAAAAGCTGATTTTTAACACCCTGTAGCTCTGTAAATGTTTATTTTAGACCTCATGTATTTGGTATTAGAAAACAAAAATATATAGGGTAACTTTAAATTACAATTTTCTGATAATTGCAAATACTTAAAAAAAAATAGTATTTAACAATTTACATATGTAACTAAAAAATTAAGCCGATATCTTTATCATGTAGCGTTTAGGAATAAGAGACCCAGGGAATAGTCGTAACTCACCTTGTATACAACAAGCTCAGGTAAGTCAAACGCAGGTGTGTGTATGCAGGAATTTTCCTGTCTTTTCTAAGAAGAATAGATGGATAAAACAAAGAAAAAGTAATTGTAATTGAAAAAGTAATTTGGAATTGAAATAGTAATTGTAATTGGCTAAGTAATTTGGAATTTAAAAAGTAATTGTAATTGGAAAAGGAATTTGGAATTGAAAGAGTAATTGTAATTGAATAAAAAATAAACAGAAAATATTTAAATACAAATTACAGATACTTCACGATTTTGTTCAACAATTACAATTCCTAATTACTTGAAAAGACAAAGGAATTAATTACAATTACAAATTACTCAATTCTAAAGTAGTTTGTAATTGTTAATTCAATTTGAAAAGTAATTACCCAGCTCAGGAGAGCATTCCACAACCCCAACTGTTCGCTCTAGTCGTTTTTCACTTAATAACAATTGACAAACATATAAAAATCCTTTTCTTTAATTTGTTCAGTTCAAAATAATTATCAGTATTATCTTCATCTGAATCAGAACTCCTTGTCACCTAAGAAATTCCAATTTATTATTTCACCCCAACCATCTTGCAAGTTTTGGAACACGCTCCTGAGTGGTGCTACCGAAAAAAATCAGGTATCTATGCAAAAACTATGGAATAACATTTTCTTTGAATCAAGAGAACACGCTCCTGAGTGGTGCTACCGAAAAAAATCAGGTATCTGTGCAAAAGCTATGGAATAACATTTTCTTTGAATCAAGAGGACAAAAGTTTTCAAAATGATTCTTCAGATGAATATTTTCCAGAATCTGAAGGTTTATAATTCCTCGTATGTGCAGAAAAAGTCAAAAGACATGGTTTGGCTAAAGAATATTGATTATTTATCAAGTATTAGTCTCATATATGACTGGGACATCCTGTATAGTGTTTCTAAAATATAAATTATCCTTTTTTTCCCCAAATTGCATCAAAAAATACTTGCAAATAAGTTAAAAATGTAATAACCTGTAGCTTAGCTAATGTTTGGATTCCTATATTAAATTTTATTTACTTTGTCCATGTAATTTAGAAGCACTCTGTATATTTTTTTGTTTCAACAAAAAACATCATAAAGTAATTGAAATGCCCAGCAAAAAGTCAACAACTACTTAATACACAAATAATACAAATATTTAAAAAAGGCACCGCCGCAATTTATTAGTTTTTTATGTCAATTTTAGGCGCCTATAAGTCTACACCAATAACGACTTACTACAGTTGTTTATTAAGTTATTAAATGTAATTATTTTAACAAACAATTCCTAAATACTTGTACAGTTACAAATTTTCTTGTTTTATATAAATACATTCAATATGTTTCAAATAAACGTGAAATAAAACTCTTACCACACCATGTTTAGAATGTAAATACCACTTTAAAGTATCACTGTTTATTATTATTAATTCTTATACTCACAGCAAATAGTAGGTTAAATGCAAACAATAAGTATTTAACGCAAGACATCCCTCCAGACACCATCTTACACAAATGAAATGAAAACTGTAAATAAAAATCTTTAATCAATAAGTTGTCATAGGCACCAGTGTTTGTATTTCCGTACCTGTGCTTCAAGAGAACTGGGTTAACTTTACCACACAACGGAACTATCGTTCAATAATCCGATTTGTTAGTTCAGGAATTCAATTTTGCAATTGTTGAGCAATTTTACATATCCACAACGTCTGCTTTTAATTTACTGACTAGTTTTAGTTTTCAATTTCTACTTCTCTTTCCAATTTGCTTTGCGCAGTATTTCCCACTACCGATTTCAACTTATCTCCCTACTTTTCTCCGGATTTTTGTTTCACTTCACTGCAAATTTCAAAAATCAAATGTCAAAATTTTTCTTCTATTTTAATCTATTTCAGAGATGGCCTGCTACTATAAGCCAGAAAATTGAGTGGCTGTAAGAATCAAGACCATTATTGATTTCAAAAAGAAGAGAATAAAACATTATAAATAAAAAAAGAAGAAACCAATCTTCATAATCTTTTTGCGGCCTTGTAGAATTTATAAAGGTTTGTTTCCTAAAAGTTTTTATATCATCGTACAATTTATACAATATATTAATTTATTTTTTAAATCTTTAGTACTTCATCATTCTACTCTATTAATTATTTTTATATTAAAGCAAACTATTTTATTATTTTCAGGCCAAAATGGGCAGACGTCCTGCAAGGTGGTAAGTTAGTCTTGTTATAATTATCAGAATTACCCATTTAATCATTTTTTTTATAATTTTAGTTATCGTTATTGTAAAAACAAACCATATCCAAAATCGCGGTTCTGCAGAGGTGTCCCAGACCCAAAAATCCGTATTTTCGATTTGGGAAAAAAGAAAGCCACAGTAGAAGATTTTCCTCTATGTGTGCATTTAGTATCTGACGAATATGAACAGCTCAGTTCTGAGGCACTAGAAGCAGGACGTATTTGTGCAAACAAATATTTGGTAAAGAACTGTGGTAAGGATCAGTTCCATATTCGTATGAGACTTCATCCTTTCCATGTTATTAGAATCAACAAGATGTTGTCGTGTGCTGGAGCTGATAGGTAAGTAAATTTTATATGTTTTAATAAATTGAATTTTCCAATGAATTTTAAACATTAAAATTAATACTTCATTTTAAATTTGTGATTCCTAAAAATAATATATTGTACATTTCTAATTTGAAAAATAGATATTGAAATAATTTTAAAAAATCAGCATAATTTATCTATTAGAAATTTAATAAACTCATATCTATGATAAACTAAAATTTGTTTTTAAGTTTGTAATTTCTTAAATATTGATGATTCATCATTACTATACACACATTTTAAATGTCATCTTTATATAATTAATAGCTTGATTATATTAAAAAGTGGGAGAAATTTGGTTTCCTAAAAGACAGTCTTTCTACACATACATATACACTTATTTATTAGTTGATTCATATTTTTTTTAAAATTTTTCCCCACCATTATAAAAGATATTTACAGTTGTGAAAATGTTGTTTGTTGGGAATGAACATATACAGAGTGTTTCATTGGGAAACGTCAAAATTTTAACTGTGCATAGGGGACACCAAAGTGATTCTAAAAACCCCCCATATGTAGGGTTTGTCTTTCTTTATAACTGAGATACAGGGCGTTTTATTCATTTTGCCCATTTCTTTCTTGCTTCATAACTTAATTTATATATATTTTTTATATTTGGGACATATACTCACTCTATCCTGATAAATCGAATGATGTATTAACAATAAAGAAATTCCTGGTCCAGCTCTAGTAAAAATTATAAATTCAGTCGGCTAGAAAACAACGCCCTGTATGTTTAAATTTTTACAATGTTTTGCTGTAGTTTGCTTAAAAAATCAAATCCAATGATGTACTTTTAATTGTTGCGCAGACGATTTTACTTGTCTTAAATTGCTGTCTTTTCGAATTTTTGTGGTAATCACTAGACTCACGAAGGTTTTGATTAATTTGATTTCTGTTTGTATAAAGTTATTAATCTTAACTAAATATTAAGATTAAAAGTTATTAATCTTAACTAAATATTAAGATTAAAAGTTACGTTTAATAATTAATCATTGTCATGTATCTTCAAAAGTAGTCAATATACACAGAACTGCAGTGATCAGTTTAATAATATATATTGAAAATTAGATGCAAGTTTTAGCAAGACCCGAATTTTCCAGCCCTTTCCCGGTCATAACTTTGAGACGAGAAGATGGGATGGTTCAAGACTGAGGTGATCGTTTGATTTTTGTATATTAGACATCGACCAAGTTTGAGTGTGGATGGTAATTTTGAACGCTGCCAATGAGATTTGAAGCCGAGGGGTTTTCCACTGGGTAAAGAGCTTTTCGGGCTCTATCTTCGTGTGGGATTGATGTGCTGCAATGAAAATTGACACATGTATTCTTCGTGATCTAACAAGCCGATTGACCAAACTACATGAGGGGTTTTCGGCCGGAAAAAACGCTTCCCCTGTCATAACTTGGAGGCGAGAAGACAGCATCAAGACTACAGGCTCGTTTCATTATTGTTTGAGATAGTAATTTCTACTGGTATCTAAGGAGAAAGCGTTGGAAAATGCGGGATGCGCTGAAAATTGGTCAATGTGTATATTGAATAATTTTGAAGGTATGGCCCATGTTTTGAAGCGTCCCGTTCCTTCCGCTCGGAGTTATTGCCGGGAAAGCGTTGGAAATTGCATGACGGCGCTGAAAATTGGCTAGTGTGTATATTAACTACTTTTGAATATGTCACCTAAGTTTCAAACCGTCCCATCTTTTCCTCTTCTTAAGAGGGAAGTCAAGAATAAGACGGGATATGTGTGTATGTAGTATTTAATAAATTTAGGACGAAATTATTATTTGAAATTTTGGAGACTCGTTTTTAAAAGTCTGTAGCTAATTTTTACTTTCCCGGTCCCATTAAAGGGAAAATATAGTGAATGATCAAACAAAAATTCGAGATGTCAATGGAAATATACATTTTGAGGTCCCCTGAGAATATTGAGAGCATTTCCAGGGTGAGGTCTTTCTGTGTGTAATCTTCCACGATAATTGCTGAACTGTTTGACCAATCAAGCTGAAATTTTGTATAAAAGGTTGGTGTATGTGCACACATTACATAGCACACTGCTGCTACAATTACGATCTCCTAAAATCATAGGTGAAAAATATTGGGAATTCGGGAAAAAATTTGATACAAAAGTTGTAGGAATTTTATGCTCAATAACTTTGCAGTAGAACATTTTGCACCAAAGTGTATTGAAAGTAAAAAAATCCTGTGTGTATTTTTACTCCCTCTAGCACAAAACTAAATAATTCGGAAAAAAAAATTCAAAAGTTTTAGGGAATTTTATGCTCTACAACGTTACATTAGAACATTTTGCACTAAAGTACATTGTTTATCCTCAAAATCTAGAAAAACTAAGGAAAACCTACATACACATTTTTCACGTCCTCTAATGGCGAAACTATTGGAAATTTGGGAAAAAGTTTGATACAAAAATAGTACGAATGTAGGAAATTTCAAGCTCTATAACTTTGTAATAAAACATTTTGCACTAAAGTCCTTAAAATTAAAAAAAAAGGCAAATGTGTATTCAATGTCGTACTTGAATACTTTCTACTGCACCATTTTAATCTAAAAAATAATGGTCGCATTCGAGGCACACATCAAATTTCAGCTTGATTGGTCAAACGGTTCGCCAGCGATCGTGGAAGATTACACACAGACAGACCTTACTTTGGTAATGGTTTATATTAATTCAAATATATCAAAATGAAAAGATTTAACTTTGATTGCGCGAAATGCAATCTTACAATGGTAGTATAATGGAAACGAATTATAGAAATTAACACGGTCCAATCCCAGAAAACGAAATGTTCATTTTACTCAGTCTGTGGAAACCTACGTTATCATTTCTTGATAAAGAAAATACAAAAGTGACAACACTCATTTTTGTTCAAATAACATGAATATGGTCCTGGATATTATTAAACTGCAAATGTTATGTCAATGTCCTCCAAAATTATGTAACTTATTCCATTTAATCAAACTTGTATAATCAACGGTTTACCAGATCCCCACATTATTAATTTTTCTACTTATCTTATTCATCTCTTCTTGACATTGTTTAATTACTTCTATTGATTGATTTGTTAAAACCAGATATTTTTAACTTTTAATTTTCACAGTGTTGATTCTTACTTTTTGCACTATTTTTAATCTCAAAAGTTTACTATATAAAATAAAATGTTTCTGTAGCAAGCTTTTTTCATTTGCAGGCTCCAAACCGGAATGAGAGGTGCTTTCGGTAAACCACAAGGAACCGTAGCCCGTGTACGCATCGGACAGCCAATCATGAGCGTCCGTTCCAGCGACCGTTACAAGGCTTCAGTCATTGAGGCTCTCCGTCGTGCCAAATTCAAGTTCCCAGGACGTCAAAAGATCTACGTTTCCAAAAAATGGGGATTCACCAGATACGAACGCGCAGAATATGAAACTCTTAGGGACGACGGCCGTTTGGCACATGATGGGTGCAATGTCAGGTACAGACCCGAACATGGACCTTTGTCAGTCTGGAAGAAGGTGCAAGAAGAAATCCATGCTTAAGGCTGTTTGTTTTTTTTTTTGTATTGTGCATAAGATAAATTTATTAGAAATAAATTTATTTAAATTGTAGTTTTTTTTATTCTTAAGCTTAATATGTCGGTATCATCCATAATAATTTAGTTTTAAGACAAAACGTATTAACATTTATTAAGTGATGAAAGAAGTTTATTTCATTTGTCAAATCTAATCAAATTTTTATATTCTATTTAAAATTACGTGATCGAATAACTCTTTAGTCAGGGGAAACCCCTGGGGCTGAAAATCAATCCCATAGATTATCTTGAACTGAGGTGTCTATGTACCAAATCTGAAGTCAATCCGATGTCTAGAATGGAAGATATCGTGTTGACAGACACACACAGGCAGACGGAATTACGATGTTATAACTTTCTTCACTATCGAAAGTTAATGATGTTAATTTGTATATCTAATGATAAAAACCTCTTAAATCTAGCAATTATTTAGTAAGTATAGGTCAAATACCTTGCGACGTTGTCAGCTTGATACTAAAACGTTAGTTTTTGGGGAAATTTAA
Organism: Neocrepidodera transversa; assembly: GCA_963243735.1. Classification (NCBI taxonomy): domain Eukaryota; kingdom Metazoa; phylum Arthropoda; class Insecta; order Coleoptera; family Chrysomelidae; genus Neocrepidodera; species Neocrepidodera transversa. The sequence goes on along the minus strand of OY725340.1, from coordinate 12,336,333 downwards.
ATTTCCCATTAAACATATATTTAAATTAATTTATATATAAACATAAGAATGTGCTAAAAATAAAATTAAAAAAATATTTTCTCTAAATGTATAAAAATATTTAAAACAAAAGTAAAAAATAAGACTGCTAAAAATAAAATTATTTAGCCTAGTATAGAAATAATGATAAAATAAGACAGTAAAAATAATATCAAAAATGTTTTCGTTCATTGAATTATTTAAATGCGTAGTAGCAAAATAACAGCTGAAGCCCAACCAGTTCTTCCATTTCTAGTATGCATATGATAGTGGTGATGTTTTCAGTTTTTTCCTATACCCATATCCAAATGGCGCCATCAATCATCAGTAAGTCGCTTAGAGCGCCACAGCAAATAATAATAGTCGTCCCTTTCCCGCACAACCATTGGCTTCTGGTGTTCATTTGTACGAGGGTGAAATGTGTGGAGAGTATTATTATTTTATTAAACATACAAAATTCTTCTCTATATTTGGGTTCAAAGAAAGTAACTTAAAATTTTTTTAACAATAATTAATCTAAACAATCTAATGTAGATTTATACCTAACTATTTTTCTTGTATCTATAAAAGAAAATAAACATTTTTCAATATTTGGATATTAGAAATACTATTCCGAAAAAATATTCCAATAAGTGGCAACGCTGTAGAGATTTCTGACGGTAATTCGCGGTAGTGGGATTGATATTCTCGCTTGGAGAAAATGAGATGTCTAATCTGCACGTTTACCGATTATATTATATTTACTTACCGTTTTTATTCTCAAAGTCTATTTCTAATTTGTTTATATTAATATCATGTTTTTCAATCAAATGATATCTTAAATCTGCATAAGACTTATTAAGTATAGATGAACAAATTGCACAAATAACCGAATTTCTAGATCTATATGTGTGTATTTTTGGATCTTGTTTATGTATAGTTCTTATATGGACATTCAGAGTTTTACGCAGAGAAAATGTCTTGTTGCAATATTTACAAACTACATCATTCATATTGGGGATTAAAGTAATTAACATTCACTTTAAACTTAATATTTCTCATAATGTTCATAACAGAGAATGAAAATGTTTTATGTGACATCTGTCAAAACTATTGTTTAATATCTTTGTCACTTGGAGTGCATGGGTGTATTCCGAAATATACATCAGTACACTGGCCAGTGGTAATGACGTCATGAATCGACGCCATACGTTTATGCTCAAAAAGTTATTATAAATAGCAAATAATCTATTTAAAAAGAATGGAGATTTAATTATTACAATAAGTAATCTACCAGCAAAATTGCATTTTAATTAGGATCTGTAAAATATTAGAAAGAAGTCAAAATTTTAAGGTTATTTAACATTACATTAACATATATAGTGACAGGACAAACAGACGATGTAAAATGGATCGAGGCTTCGGTCGTCCCTAAGACAAAAAAATTCAGAGGACAAGCCAGGCATCCACCAATGCCCAATAGGGTGGAATACGGCGCAGCCAATGACGATAATGACGACCAGGGGACTTCGGTCCTTAAATGCAACCCTGCGATATGCTCACAATAGCGGGCATGTCAGGGGGAGAACCTGGGGGAGGAGGCAGGGGACTTGGGGATCAAGTGCCGATTAGATACAATATCCACTTGGCTCGGGGTCATTAGGTGTGTGCATATATAGCCCGTCACAAATATACCTGTACGATTTATTACCTTCGTCTATTAAAAGTAATTGTTTAATATGTTGAGAGTACTGAGCTGCCATTATTTTAAATATTTGACTACAAGACCTCACTACTGTCACACCACACTGGTCACTTGTCTCAGCAGTTCAATATGGCTTCGGATTCATGACGTCAGTACCACTGGCCAGTATACTTATGTGTATTATTTTAATACGCCTACATATATGGGATTGGCTGCCTCGTTTATGACGCATACAACTTCTGTATAGCCTTTTTCGATTTACATATCTCAAAGAAGTAATCTGTCATTATAGTCATTACATATACCGTTTCTTTACCGTCTTTAATAGAGAGTTATTGCACGACACCAAATTTTTATACCGTATACCTTATACCTTAGCACTATTTGGCTTAGTGCATGCATATAAATATGAGTTATTGCAAGGATCTTTACCTTAAACGCAATGTAAGGTTAGACGCTAGACTTGTCCTTTATCAAAAATTTTCGTTTGTGTTACGTTGGCCACGTTTTTTGTTAAAAGTTAAAAGTAACTCGAGTTTTTAGATTATTTTATTTTTTTTCGCGAGACATGGAAGAAATTTTAGATGTTAATCCCTTTTTAAATATATCTGAATTTTAAATGGTTAGGTTAAATGTGAGTTATTAACCATAAAACATTTTATTTATCAGCAAAACACATCGACAGAACAAAAAATTCCTATAACGTATAAGGTTTAACGTTTAACCTTATCCCTAAGAAATAGTGCATGACCTTATACCTTATAAAAAATTGTTTAGGTCTGCGCATGCTTAGATGTCAGTGTAAGGTATACGGTATATTTCAGATGTCCTGCAATAACTCTCTAATAAAATTTGTTGAAAAGAGAACTGTTTTAAGGTGAATTTAGGTGAACTACCAATTCGTACCCTTGTCAAATGTCAATAGTGCAAACGCAAAAGACAACAGGCGAATTTGTGATTTAAAATTAAAGCAGTTTGTTTACAGTTATTTATCATTACTCATTACACCTACCGTTTAGAAGAATGTTCTCCCCTTCGATGTTCAGGCTTAATAAATATTTTTCCTTTTCTATTTAGACTTGGACTAAATTTTTGAAATTAACTCACACTTTTGCTCGTGTTCTCACTTTTAGTGACAAAGGGACGTTGGTACGAAACTGACAAAACAATGACGTCACGAAGGACTAAATAGTAACGTCACATATGTCACAATTACCAAAATATCTATAACCAAATGCGATCGGTACGTACCGCAGGGCTCCGTTCAGATTAACGTCCAGAGTGCATACCGAACGTCAAATTTCGTTCGGATTTAGAGGGCGTTTTGTTCGAGTGTACATACTTTTGCGTTCATATTTATCGTCTAGACGACAACTTTTCATCCCAGTAAATACTTGGAGGAAATTTATCCGACATGCGCAGTTTGACCATAAGTCTGTTTTTCAATGAAATGAACGTCTTTCTAACCTCACAAATATCATAAAATTGGCAGTTGCCTTATTAAATAAATAAATGAAATAAATTATAATCTGATTAAAATGGATTCAGACCCTACCAAAATTTTATTATCTTGTTCAAGATGATGAAAACAATTTAATAAGAAACAAAAATAATTTGGTATTATTACAAAGGTAGGTGAGATTATGTAAACTTGATTTTCATAAGCTGGACGTATTAATCGAAAATTTTCTCTAAATTCCATTGCGGTGAAGTTAGAGATGGTTTGAATGAAATTTTCCACTCTTGATTACTTCTATTTATCCTGTTTCTCATTCTATACCTATATTTGCAATCTCTTACAATTTCTTCTTCACTAGAACTTGATTCCGAAAATAAATAATAGCTTAAATAGTCACGCCCCAGTCGTTCATATTTACAAGACAACTCCTATAAGACGTCACAACATCCGGTGTAAAACGCACTTTAAATCTGAACGCAGCCCTGCTCATTGGTTCTTCGCCTAAATTCGCCTTTAATTGTCAAATGTCTTATTGTTAAATGTCATTTAATTTGTCAGTTTTGACGTAAAATGTGTTAATCCCACGTGCGAAGTAATACTTTGAATAATATGGGGAAATTTAGAAGCAAATTAAAAGGTCAGACGAAGGGAAAGCGATGGCAAAAAGGACAGAGTTCCAGCTCCAACCCGGAGACCCGAAAGTACAGAGACATAGCTAAATCACGGTTCTTTCAAGAAAGTTTAGGTTAGTTGTACTATAACACAGACAACAATTTTGGTTAAAATAACTGTTAAATGGTTTTAGGTCCTAGTAATTTAACATCCGACGCTCTTAAAAAGCACGATGCTGTACAATCTTACATACCAAAGCCTCAAGTATCAACTAAAATGGATGAAGATGTTGAATCTTCAGTTGGAACCCACTCCTCATTTCTTACAATGAAATCATTTGCTTCAGATTGGTCAGATTGCAGCAACATGTCTTTTAATAGATTTTTGAATGTATTTCGATCTGATTCTTCACTACATAAGGAAATGTTAGCTATATTGGCTGCTATTACTGAGGTTATTAAAGAAAATGGGGGCTCTGAGACACCTACAGAGTATTTTTGTGCACTTGTAAGTAATAATATTTTTTTGTTTTTTTTTTCGGAATTTCTACCATCACTGGTGAAGTATTTCTACCATCACTGGTGAAGTCGGGGGTTTCGAAATACCCGGGTGGGAGATTTTTAACCCTAAAAACGTGATTTTAAGCTAAATTTCAATGGAATTCTAATTTATTTATTTTTTTAGATGACAGCTTTAGAACAAGTTTACAATGCAGAAGAAAAAAATGAGGATCAAATTACAGCTGTCCTAGCATTATTAAACATGGGTATGAAGACGGTACCTGAAGGGGTTTTAAAGAAAAATTTTGATAATGTTACTATGAAAATGCTGCACATACTTAGCGACTATGCAGATTCTGAAAATAACACTATTATTAAGTCTATTTTTGGAATTCTGGCAGTTCTATTAAAATTACAGGAATTGGCTGTATGGAATCACAGCTCAACTACACAAATTTTTAATGCTTTATTAAATCCATTTTGCATCCATACTAAACCTAAGGTTAGTATTTTATTTAAAATAAATCTAATTTTCTTTACCAATGTTCACATTTATTGTTCAGTGGAGGAAAGCAGCTCAACATGCAGTAGCATTAGTAATTACAACAGGAGTTTTTGTAAAAGAAAATAGTCCTAATCCAGCTGCAGATAAAGCAGCTGAATTTTGTGAACAAACTTTAGATTCTTGCATGGGTGGTTCTTCTGGAGCAGTTCTTGTATCTTCTGTACAAGCTGGTCAAACAACCATTTTACATGTGTTAGGACTCATGAAAGATATTATATCCAAGTTTTCTAAAAGCCACATCAAAGTAAGTGAAAAATAAATATTTTTTTATATCAAGAATTGTTTATCAAACAGAAAGTCACAATGGGCTTTTATTTATACCAAATGTTACTGAGTAGAGAACTATTAGTTAAACAGTAGTGGGAACATTAGTATATTTTATTACTAGGAGTGTAGCTCAGAAGTTTACTGCCGAGGCTGTAATCTAAGTGAAACACAAACAATGAAGCCTTCTTCTCCGAGTAATATTTTTTCTACAAACGTAAACATAATTCAAGTTAAAAGTAGCTAAAATTAGAAGACATTATTTATATCTCAATTACAATTGAAAAGATGAAAAAACCACTTATGGTTTACAAGAGTATTATCTACAACTAAGTCTAAAAATCCTGGTGTATCTACCTATATCTGTAAAAGTTTGGGACAAACTGGGAGATTTTACCTACCTGATTTTAACTAATTTTAAGAGATTACTAGAGTTTCAGATTAAAAATTTCAGATTGCGCATACATCGCTCATAGTAATCACAGGTCACACAGGGTGTATTTATAGTCTGTGCTTCATATATATTTCACAAGTAAAAAAGCGTTTTTTTTTATTTTATTCGATGGGACAGTTGTTTTAGCGAAAATAAAATAAAAATTTCAAAATACACCGATTATAGTTGAACGCCAGTTGAAATAGTAAATCCAAGGGATGAATGTTGGATTACATTTCTTATCCGGAGAACTCCTCACTAAATAAACAAAAGTTACATTATAAAAAGTTAATAAACTCAATCTTCTTTTCTTTTCTTTCTCCAGCTACCTCTTCAGATCTTGATATTTTTTTTCTGTCTCGCCTTTGACTTCTGCTCTCCCTTCATTTTTGAACCTATTTATCGTTTTGCCTTAAAAAGTCACTCCTTTTTTCTCAGATCTTTTTCTTTATTTTTTTTTTTAAATAATGCTTACTTTTTAACAATTTTCTTATTTCTTCCTTTCAATAAACCATACATCTCTTAACAATTTCTATTCCTTCATCCAAAATAATAATGTTTTACAGTTTTTTTTTATTTTTGACAGTCTTATTGAATCTCATCAACTAAAAACAAACGAATGTCATCCAACCTGTCTCAAAGAATTGTATACTTCAAACGGCTTAAGCCCGATACACATTAGCAAAATAAAATTTATATTGCTTTAATATCATTTACTGAAATTTTCTTTTTAATTCACATTTTTTTTTGTTATGTTACAAACAAAGTAAACTTAATATTACTTCCAAATTCTATTCATTTTCTTTTAATTCAACCAACCGCTACTTACTATCATATTTTATAACAAATTAATTCCATGCTATACAGGGTATAACAAATTTCATTTTAATTTCCTAAAATTTTCATTTAAAAATTTTCATAAAATAGCAAACCATTAAATGTAACATTTTCCTAACATACTAACCTTACATAACTAAAACTATTATATTTGATTAAGCATCTTTTAAAATATAACTATTATTACCCATATCATTATCGATTGGACCTTCAAACAGTAATTCCAAATTGCACATTGATTTTTCTTTTTATTTGGAATTTGTAACCCTCTAACTAGTATTAATTCTTTGTTGAATTTCAATGATTTAATTTTATTTTTCGTTTTTTTTTTTAATATAATTTTCTGCATTTCTTTTTATTCTGTTATTAACTTATTCTATAATTTCGTCATGTGTTTCTTTCTTCTTAATCCCCAGGGTCAATTAGGCATTTTGTATTCCATTAACCTTACAAGAATTTACTCACATTTGGTAATTCATTCATTCATATAAATACTAATTTGTTCTAATTTATTTTTTCTACAAACGTGTTAAAAATACTTTTAGCACTGTTTACTACTATTAAAAATGTTACTTTAAGGCACTAGTGTTAAAAGTAAAATGTCAATTTTGTCAAGATTTGATCATTGAATAATGGGACCAAAGAGAAGATAACTTCCATACCTTTTCCTCAAAATAGGCCAGGATATGTTTTCGGAATACTTTCCAGAAACGTCTTTATTTTTACACTATTTTATAAATTTATTATGAGCAATCTCATATTGAATTCTTGATTGTCTTGGCAATAAATCCAAGGTAAGCTCTATTAGCAGCTTCTTCTATTTCTTTAAGTGGTTGGATTTCATGTATTTCTTGCATTTTTGACAAATCACAACCAGGGCTAGCGTTTTAATAAAACTGACAGGATCTTTCAAATTTTAAATTTTTCTGTAATCAAATCTGCCAACAACGAATTTCACAAAATTTATGCGAATAAAATGGCACCTGAAAATTTCGCAATAAAGTTAAAATATTTGAACTTTTTTGCGGATTCGGATGATGACGGATCACAGAATGTGACAGATATCAATAGTGGTAAATGTTCGTAATATAATCTATAAAAAACAGGAGATTATCCATACTCGTAAGATGCACTTCGATTTCTACCATTATTGTACCTCCATAATGGAGATTTTACACGCATCGTGGTTTTCTCCATTTTTTGTTTTTTGCAATTAATATAATTTTATTTTAATATAACTAAGTATTGTGTAAAAAGTTTTATGGGTTCCTAATATGTTAAGGATTTTATATACGTTCAGCTTCATACCAATGTAAAAATTTTTCATCTAGTTTCATATTTTGTAGTACCACATCTATTTGTAAGTAATCATATTTGAAAGTTAAACTTTTTCATTGTATTCTAACAATTGTCAATTTGTATTATAGGCCTGAGGATGGCCAATGATTGGCCGAAACATGTCGCCGCCCCTTATTAACATTCTATGTTCTTCATTATAAATTTATTGTGGTATGACCTAGTCTTTTATTATTCGTTGAATAATCTATGAAAGATCAATATATTTAATTTCGTTTCTGTTTCTGAATCCTTTATTTTTTATAGTTAAGTTTGTTTACAAAATTCATGAACACAACACAATAATTTCAAATATTTTGACTTATCTGACTTGACCGTTGACAGAAACCGTCAAATTATATTGGAGTATGAACATCAAATTTTGGGGACGGCAAAATATTTTCCTATTCGCATAAATTTTGCGAAATTCGTATGAGCATAAGATTCTAAACATTTAATTTTCAATTATTGTATGTTTTTTATTGCCGTTTGTAGAAAAAATATTGTATGATATTTGTGGTTTATGTGGTTTACAGAACTCCCTTCGCTCGTTCTGTAAATTTCCACATGCGTGCTTTAAAAATGTACTTTTAACACTTATATCACAAATAACTATTAAGAATTCCTATGTTCATTATGAGTCAACATTCTTAAATATTTAATTATTTCTCTATAATAAAGCATTGCTATCGAAAAGTCATTGTTGTACTAATAAAATAATAGGATATTTCTACGGTCTGTGTTGCTGAAAATAATATAGTTATTATTATATGCTTGAAGAAAAAATAATCTAAAGCACATTTTCTTAGTGCTTTTTGCTCATGAGCGCTTTTAGTCAGTTGATTAGCATATTCATTATCTTGGCTAAAGAACAATGTGCAGTTTTATATATTTTCTTTTTAGAAATGTTGTGAAACCATTTTGAAATTAATGACTCTAAACTACCCAATAGTGAGTGCGTGCAGTATGCAAGTGTTATATGCATTGTTTTCATCACAAACTGCTGTTGTGCCTACGAAACTTAATGCACAACTAATTTCTGCGCTTTACGAGTACCAACCATCCATATCTGATGTTCAACCTACACAAGCATGGGTGACAGTAATGCAACAGGCGCATGTGCATTTAGCGGAGTAAGTTTTTTTTTGTTGATTCAAATTAAAACCTTTTCTAAATACATATTTTCAGTATCGACGTCTCGGTAGCAATGGCCGCATTGCCGAAAATATTCGATCATCTAACTGAACTATGGCTGTCAGAAAAAGCAGAAATCATGACTGCAGCTACTCATAGTTTGGATGTTTTAATAAAAGATGCATTGATAAATGCTTGCTCTTCAAGTCAGTTAGTAGAACAGCATAAATCAAAAATAGGGCGATGCATCAACGCCATTCAACTAGGATTGGGATATCAGTATAATGCCAGTTGGCATCAAGTATTACATGTGATTAGCACATTGATTGAGGTAAGATTTTATATTTAGTATGTTAATGTATCATTTTATAAATCAAATTGTAGATAGCAGGAACACATTGTAGTAACATGTTATTGGATTTACTAAAAAGTTTAGCTGAGTTAAGGGATTCATATAAGTTCAGTTATAATAATGAATTAGAACATGCTGTTGGGGCTGCTATACGATCCATGGGACCTGAGGTGGTTCTGGAAATAATTTCTTTAAAGGTTTGTGAATTTGTTTCTTTCAATAAATTGTAAGGTATAAATAATTATTTTGTAGAAACCAAATGGCGACCTGAATATCGATCGTTCTTGGCTTCTTCCTGTCCTAAAGGAAAACATCAAATTTTCAACATTGGAATATTTTGTCAAAGGGATTCTACCACTTGCTTTATTCTGCCATCGAAGATCAGCTCAATTGGCTCAAAACAACGACGGAATAGGAGCCCATAGCTCAGAGTTGCTGTATTTGCAACTATGGAATTTGCTACCTTGTTTTTGCAATCACCCTAAAGATATTGAGGATGGTTTCAAGGTACACAATTATAAATAATTGATCACCCAGTGGTCAAAATTCAAAATTAATTCATTAAATTTAAGTCAATTTGTCCTGTTTTTTCCATTTTTACTGTTTTTCTCCATTTTTTCTTCGTTTTCCCGTTTTTTTTTCTGTTTTTCCCAATTTTTTCTGTTTGTCCAATTGTTTTCTAATTTTTTTTCATTTCTCTTACTTTTGACTATATTTCAATATTTTTTCCACTTTTTTTTTTGATTTTTTCAATGATGAAAAGTAAAAACTTGGTTCTAAAAAAAATTTAAAAAAAAGTTGACACTGTTAGGAGTCGCCTTCGAGAGACTGTCAGCCTCTTAGCCCATTCGGCTATCGTACCGATAATAAAAAATACTCTAATGTTTGAAATAAACCATGAATGTTGCATTATATTTAATTTAATTTATTTAACACATATTATATATTAATTTTAGCTTTCTGCACTCCTCCTGTATATAAACTATGCAAAATCTCACACTCCTCCGTTCGCGCATTACGCTTAAAAGTGGGTCCAAAGTTTTCTCTTTGTGTATTAATATATAGATATTATTTATACAATATGTTTTTTAGACTATTGCCAAAGTTATGGGTACAGCAATTTCTGATAAAAAAGAACTTCGTTTGGCTGTTATGGCAGCATTGCGAAAACTAATAGTTAGTGCTAAAGGATCAGAAAATACAGAGGATCTTCAAGAATTAAGTAGATTTGATAAAAATTATCTTCCAATTTTGTTCAACGTCTATACCACTAAACCTATTGGTACTGATGAAGAGGGTCAGAGATTGGCTGCCTTGGATACTATAAAAGTAAGTTAATTTTTCATACCAACAATTTGTGGCAGTAAAATGATTTTGTTTGCAGCTTTATTTGTCGATATCAAGGCCTGAACTCACCCAACAATTATTTAGCAATGCAATAGAACGTCTAAACAGTAGTTCAGATGAACCAGAAGATCATTTCATAAAAGAATCAATTTTGGATCTGATTCGAGCTCTTGTGTCATATCAGAGTGTTGAAAATGTTGATATTCTCTATCAACAGTGCATCAAAAACTTGCCAGAAATAAAAAACAACAAAGAACAGAAAAAGGCGTATAGGTTATTAGAGGAAATATGCAGCAGTGAATCAGATGGATGTAAAAATTTTGTTAAAAATAACCGAAAAGAGGTTAGTACAAAATATCTTTTATAGGGCTAGAATTTAATTTTATGTATGTTTAGGTCCAGCGTTTATTAATGAGATCATTAAGTTCCGCTGCAATTTCTAGCAAGGGCGCTAGATTGCGTTGCTTAAATTACCTCATTAAGGCTCAACCACAACTGGACCACGATTCAAAGTTAATAAAATCTACAATTGCCGAAACTGTGCTATGTTGCAAGGATATAAACGAAAAATGCAGGTCTATAGCCTATGATCTCTTAAATACAATAGGAAACATTTTGCTAGAACATGACAAGATAGAACAATTTTTGACATTGCTTATAGCTGGTTTGGCAGGAAGTCCGCAACTTGTTAGTTGTACAGTATTAGCTCTGGCTTCAGTGCTCCATCATTTTTCAGGTACTTTGGGTATGGAAAATATAAAAATAACATTGAGTAATATTTGTACTTTGACTGCATCACCTACCCGAGAAATTGTTGGATCCTGTCTGAGTTTTATTAAAGTCTATATAACTTGTCTTCCCAGTCCTATGGTAGCAGCTTCATTGGAAGTTTTGGTAATATATTTATGTCTATATTTAGTCCATATATTTATTATTCTTTTTTAGATGAAAGGTTTGTCAGGTATGACGGAAGACTGCAAGCGACATTTTAGGTTAAAAATACGTGACATTTTGGACAGGTTAGTCCGAAAATATGGCTGTGAATCTCTAACACCTTTTGTACCGAACAACGATACTGTCATGTATAAGAGATTGAGAAACTTAAGAAAATTAAATGCCAGAAAAAAGAGAAGGAAAGAAGAAGACAAAGAAGGATCCAGTGATGAAGATGAAGAATTCACCGTTAAAGCGAAACCTAAAAGTGTTGAAGACATTTTGGCAGATTCAGATTCCGAATTTGAAGATATGGAAACTGACCAGACCAAAATCAAAAGTAAAAAACAGACTAAAACTTGGATTGAAGAAGATCCTGAAAGCATTGTTGATTTTACTGATCCTTCTGTCGTTAGCAAAATATCAGGTTAAGATCTTTTTTTTTCTTTTTAACATTACATTTTTGAACTTAAAAGTTTCACAATTTAGTTAACTATACAATATAGTTATTATCAATTCAGAAAGGTCAAAGACACATCTAGTTTGTGTCATTTTCTTTTGTTTTTTTTAATAATATAAATATTTTCTTGTAGCTACTAAACCCGGCGAAAGAACTCAACATCTCATTGAAAAAAAGAAACCTGAAAAAGACCGAGGGTTCAAAACAGCACCAGATGGAAGGCTTATAATAAAAGACGACTCAGACTCGGACAGCGAATCCGATAATAAGCTGAAATTCGAATCAAACTCCGATTCAGACAATGACTCACAGAGCAAAGCTGAAACCATGATGTTGACGGATCGTAAACGGAAGCGAGGCGCTTCTAGCGTAAAGAGCGGATTCAGTAGTGTCAGCTCACAACCTCCCATGAAATATAAAACTGGAGGAATTGGTATCCACAGGTAAAAAAAAAACATTAACAGTAAAAACTAAACAAATTGTTTTGGGCGGAGATTTTAATTTCAACTACAAAAAAATTTAAACTGCATTAAAACGTTTCAATCTATGCCCCCTGATTGGTTGACATACATAATAATAATACTCGCCCTACATTTCACCCCCTTACGAGTGAACCCCAGAAGCCAATGGCTTGTGCGGGGAAGGGACGGCTATTATTATTATTTGCCGTGGCGCTCCGGGGCGACTTACTGAGGATTGATGGCGCCATTTGGCTATAGGTGTAAGAAAACCCGGAAAACCTACACCACCAGCATCGGCACAGTGACACAGGGGGATTGAGAATAACTAATAATACATTTATAACAGTTGATAGAAATGAAATTGCGTCACATATAAAAAGTTTAAAAAAATTGTTGTGGCCAGCACATGACCTTTCGACATTTTTGAATCAGAAATTTACACGTTGACACAAGAGTATGAAAAAAATTGTCTTTTTTGTAACTCTGGCAACAATGGCAACTCATAGCAACTATCACTTCCGGTTGTCTGATTGGCATCAAAGTCTAATCAAATCTAATCTAGGGAATCAGAATCTTGTATGCAAAATTTCAAATTTTTTAATTCAGTAGTTACTATAACATCAATCCTGACACACAAACCATTAATTGATGGCGTAACTACAAAAATGATTTAAAATAACTATAACCACTTTATATGTCCACACACACTAGCTGAATACCCGTGCTCTGCTACGGAGTCTTTAGTACATGGACGACCGAACTTTGGCTTATTGTTTCCTGTTTTTGCCGATTTTTTCCAGTTTTCTTTATTTTTCACCATTTCTTCTTATCATTCGCTATTTTTTCTGCTTTTCCATATTTTTTCCTGTTTTTCCCTATTTTTAGGGTTCCGTACCCCAAAGGGTCAAAACGGAACCCTATTGCTCTCACACGCGTGTCCGTCCGTCCCTCTGTCACACCGGTCTAGCAGCTAAACCGTTGGAGCTAGAGTCTTCAAATTTTCACAGTATATGCGTCTTGTTGACCCAAGGCCATATAAAGTATAAAAAATATTTTTAAATGTTTTCAAGGAGGGCTCCCATACAGCTAAAGGGGGGCGCTGAAAAAAAATTTTGGCCAACCCCATCAAGTGAGGTATCGTTGAATAGAGCTCATTGAGTAGACAAAAGCCATATTTTTTGTTTTAAAAAATATTGCAAAATTTTGTTCCAAAGTATTTTTTAACTTTCCATTGACCTATGAACTTAAAATTTGGTGATGTTTATTGTTACGTATATTTTACCAACAAATACCAATATATTAATAAATATGATTTTTTCATTACCATTCCCTCATTTTTATGGTTCCGTAACTTTGTATTTATGCGAATTGTGATATTCGATATTTTATTATTTTTATCTGTGCAATCGTATTAGTTTTATTAAAAAACGCATTTTTCATCTTATAATTTTTTTCTATCTTTGTCAGTTACGCTGATATTAACAAATTTATTCGTTGTATTTCAAAATTTGTCTATATGCGGATTGTGATAATCATAATTTTTTTTTCTTTGTCGAACAAACATGCGCCAGGTTATTTTTCTTTTCACTTTAAATCTTTTTACCAAGTATTTTTGACTTATTAGTTCGATTAAAATTTTAAAGTCCCTTAAGAATCCTGCCTCTGCACAGCTGGCTTATATTCTACATTTGGTACGGAACCCTAAATGTGCGAAGTCCGACACGCACTTGACCGATTTTTTTATATATTTTCCATATTTTCCTATTTCTTCATATTCCTGTTTTCATTATTTTTTTTGTTTCCCGTTATTTTTTCCTGTTTTTCCCTAGTTGTCCATTTTTCCTATCTTTCTATTTTTTCCTGTTTTTCATTATTTTATCCCATGTTCCTTTATTTTTTTCTATTTGTACTTATTTTTTCGTATTTTCCCTATTTTGCGTATTTCTTCATATTTTTCATTATATTTTCCTGTTTCTTCCCATTTATCTCTATTATTTTCTATTATTTCCAGTTTTCCCTTTCTTCTTTATTTTCCGTTATATATTTCATTATTTTTCCCAAATTTTCCCATTTTGCCCGATTTTTTCCTATTTTTCTGAAATTTCCGTATTTTGTCCTATTTTTCAGTATTTTTACCTACGTTTCTCCATGTTTTTCACTATTTTCCCAAATTTCTCTATTTTCCTTTTGCCCTTTTGTTACTATTTTTCGTAACTTTAAATTTTCGAAAACTCGAAATTACGGCAAAAATATTGCCGTTTTTCACATGTTTTTTATATAAAATTTTCTTAGTCCACGTTTTTATGTGATAAGATATAAAAAAATAAAGTTATGTATATAAATTGACTTTATTTTTTTGTGACTTATAAAACTCAATTTATGTTTAAGGTATTTTGTCCCATTTTTCCAAATTTTTCAGTATTTTTACCTATGTTTCTCCATGTTTTTCACTATTTTTCCAAATTTCTCTATTTTCCACTATTTTGCCCTTTTGTTACTATTTTTCGTAACTTTAAATTTTCGGAAACTCGAAATTACGGCAAAGATATTGCCGATTTTCACTTGTTTTTTATATAAAATTTTCTTATCCCACGTTTTTATAAATTATGTAAATAAATTGACTTTATTTTATTGTGACTTATAAAACTCAAATTTATGTTTGAGGTCTTATTTGACCCCAGAATACCATTTACGTTACTGAAAACCACGATACCAGTTAAGGGTTATAAAATTATTAAACTAATACCTAATTATTGTAATTTCTATTATAAAAACAATTGAACATATTTTTAACAATATTTCAAATGAGACTTGAAACAAAACAAATGATATCTATATCTATTTACTTATTTTAGAGCGGTAGGAGCCAGTACTTCATCAGTTAAAAGTGGTTTTGGCAGTTCTGGTTCCGAATATCGTTCGAAAAAGGCTACAGGGGATGTCAAGAAAAAAGGCAAAGTCGATCCCTATGCTTACCTGCCTTTAAAACGAACATCTTTAAACAAAAGGTGAGGTTTCTGTCAATTACCACCGAGAAGTGTATTAACTTACATTTACTTTTATAGGAAAAAGAATAAAGCTGCGGGTCAATTCAAGCATATAATAAAAGCCGCCAAAGTGGGTGCTATAAAAGGAGTGAAAGCGAAAAAAAATAAAAATAAATAGTTGTTATTTTATTTAAGTTACAAATTATAGAAAATTTAATGTTTCCTTGACTTTTATTATATAAATCAAAATATCAAGCTACCATCCAATTTAAAATTAACAAATTTTTTGGTTTGAAATGAATAACTTGATGGTACTCTTATCAAAATCACCAAAATTTGAATAAATGTAAAAATAGTACTATAATTGTGTGTAAATATATAAAAAAATCTCACTATACAAATTAATATAACATACAGAAAATGAAATAAATATATATTTGAAAACTAACCTACAAAATCGACTATTTTTTTTTCTATATAATTTTTTTTAAGTCTAAGTATTAAGCAACAAATATTTTACAGGCTTGTCGTTTTCTTATCATTTTTTTAAACATTCATCCAATATAAAACCAGTGTAGATTATACAGAAAGGACCAAAGATATAAAAAGGATCACATTTTTCAGTTCTTAAGAAATCTTTAGTCAAATATATTTTTTTATATTTTAAATTATCTCCTATTCGGATAAAAAAAATAAGATAGCAACTTTTTTTTATTTATATATTAATTAAAAATTAACTTATTTGGACTATAGAGAGGGATTATAATTTTAATACAGATCTATATTTTTGATGCTTCCTGTGCCATTTTTTTTTAAATTTTTTAATAGTAACTTACAATCTAAAATTATCAGCAAGTGAATATATCCCTAAAAGTGAAGGGTAAATTCAGATTTTTCTTTAAAAACCGAATTTTCAACTGGTCCAAAGCAAAAAAAAAATCAATATTCGCTCAAAGTCAACATATTTTATTATATCCACAGTCAGCTTTAGTCTTGAAGTTTACTTTCAGTACATGCAATGCAAGAAAACATGAAAAACGCATTTTTGAAATTATAATTTTTTATACTATAAATATGCACATGCCTAAATTGAGCTAAAAATTTTATGCATTAGTGCATGAAAAATAATTAAATTAATAAAAACCTGCTTACTAGTATTCTGATTTCAAAATAATTTTTAATAATAATTTATTGTATTATAAATGATCTTTTCATTATTTTGATCTATACAATCATTACACTAAATACAAGAGGAAAAAATAATGAAAAATATGTTTACTTTGTATTATGTTGCCTTAAAAGTTGACTTTTTTATGCTACAATTTTTGAGAACTAACGCATACCAGATTTTGAATGTGCAATTAACCACTGAAGAGTTATGTCAATGTTATCTTTTTCTTTACAAGATATTGAATAACAGCAAATTTCACGATCCTGTATAGCAGAAAGATTCCTAAAAACAAAAAAAAATACGTTAAAACAATAAGACTACAAATGTTTGAAATAAAATTTAAAAGGAACTAAAGTTCTTGCCCTATGTAAAATAGTAGTTTGTGCAACAAGTATGGATATGATGGACATATGGACAATCAAGACGAGTTGAACAGTATATTTTTTTGTACAACCCACTAAAGGAAAAACAAAAATATTAAAAAAATGATTACAGTCACAGGATTTCAACCGAGGACCTTCGTATCCGAAAGCGAGAGCGTTAGCACTGCGCTATATCACGGGCTGTTACGGATTTGTTCTAAAATCGTATAAAACTAATAAACACATATTTTTAAGTAGGTCATATTCATATTTAGTTTTTGATTTTTGGGGAAATAATATTATTATTATTATTACATCTTTGCGGCTAAATGAGTATCTGTTGATGTACCATTTATTAAGTTATCACTGGAATTACTCATTTTTACAAATCTGATTTTGTATTAGTATAAAAAATTCTGACTTCATACTCCATATCAAAAATTTCACCGGACAATTGGCAAATAACAGAGGAAGAGAAATTCTGGAGGAAATTATAGAACCAATCATTATTTCTGTAGGAAGTGAGGAAACTGATGATGATGACTCCTTATCCGAAGAAAATGACTTATTTAGTTTATTTATATTAATTATAATAAGTTTATATGACGCCACTACCCGATATACAAACAAATTTATATGGAAACGAAATATGAGTGTTTTATGAGAAGATTTTTTTTAGTAATACGGGGTGATTCCATATAAATTTATTTGTGTGTATACAAGGCAGACCAAAATTGTCGAGCAATACTTCTAGGGGTGATAGAACACCTAAAAATAAGTAATGTTTGTCTAATGAACCCATGTCCAAACACGCTTATTAAGGGTGCAATAACTCCTAGAAAGGGCTTAACGATAATTGGTTTTTCATGAATATCTTTAGAGAGGGGTACCATACAATATTCAAATTTTAGGTAGTACCTAAGGATACTAAGATACGCTATTTATGTATTTTGTCTTGATTCTTCGAATTTACTAAGGGTAGTTTTCAAGGGATGAGTTACGCTTTTTTAGTCATATTTTTTTTGTTATCACCTGTGTTGGAAAATACATATTGAAATAATATTTTCGGAAGTTTTTCATAGAAAAACCTACTCTAGATGTATCGTCCAAATATTAATCGTTTTCCTGTAATTTGAGCTCAATAATGGGCGTGTTTGACTTGTGAACATGACAGGGACAAATATCTATAACAAACAGTAAAATTACAATTAAATTTTTTTTTTGTCAATTAAATGAGTTACATGAGAAATATTTTAAGTCTTCCTTGCAAAGCCGATATACTATTAATATGTATTTTTTGTTTTGCATCTAAGGAAACCATAATTATTTTATTACTGGTGTTACAGTCTCAAAACATAAACACGCATATCTTTGAACTCCAATTACACGAAAACGATTGATTTTTGGATGATACATCAAGAGTACCTTTATTCAAAATAAAACTTCCGAAAACATTATTTTAATATGCATTTTCCAAAATAGTTGATAACTAAAAAAATATGTCTAAAAAAGGGTAACTCACTCCTTGAAAAATACCCTTAGTGAATTCGAAGAATCAAGATAAAATAAGTAAATAGCGTATCTTAGTACCCTTAGGTCCAACCTAAAATTTGAATATTGTATGGTACCTCTTTCGAAAGATATTCATCAAAAACCAAAATTGGTTAAGCTCATTCTAGGGTTTGCTGCACCCTTAATAAGCGGTTTTCGGCATAGGTTCATTAGACAAACACTATTTATTTTTAGATGTTCTATCACCCCTAAAAGTATTGCTCGACAATTTTGGTCCACCTTGTATTTATTATTAAATTTTAGGGAAATTTCCCAACATAATATGTAGTATACTATTTTTATAAAAATAAATGTTTAACATTTTTTATGTTAGAGTAATTTCGTATTCACTGAGGTATAGAATTATTGGTTAATCCCGTAGGGTTTGCTCATTTACATTTTATGATGTATTGTATTCGAGGTATTTCGGGGTGGTCATTATAAATTCTAGTGAAAATTCAGATAAGAAGGTATCAATATTTACAACTTTTCTGCTTTGAACAATCCTGTATATAGACCTTTGCCATAAAAACAGTGCTATCATGCATTTTCAAATAAAATATAGTTACTAAATAATAAAATTCTGTCCATAACAAAAATTGGTGCAGTAACTTATAGAAAAAATCAAATAATAGATACAGTATTATAATCACCAGCAAAACCACAAATAAAAATATTATTTGGTAATAAACAAAAACAAGACTTTAAAATTACATTAACTTTATTAAAAAAACTATAGTCCGTGATGTTTAATATAATTTATATTTTGAAGATCCTTCTCTGTATAAAACATTTTTTGTTTGCTCGCAAATACATTTCAAATCATCATTTAAATAATGTAAGAAAAATTAATAGACTATAAAAAAGATATTCATGAATCTATTTAAAATTATGAAGGAAAAACAAACAAAACTAATTTCAAAAATACTTCCAAAAATTTATAAGAAAAAAGTTATAAATGTGTGATTATTTGATATTTTTGAAATTAAGGTATAAGTGCAGTTTATAGTGAATCTGTGCATTACTAAAATTTTACAATGATAACAACGAACATATAAATATTTTTATCAATTTTTGACAGTTTCTAGCAATTTTGGACAGTTTTGAGCATTTATGAGTTTCCAATTTTTTTTTTAAAATTAGCATTTTTCTTAAATGTTTTTATCAATTTTTGACAGTTTCTGACAGTTCTAAGCAATTTTGATTTCTTTTATTAATTTTGAACAATTTCTTAACTGTATTCAGCAATTCTGGACAGTTTTGAGCATTGATGAAAGTTTGCAATTTTTTTTATTAATATAAACATTTTTCTTAAATGTTTTGTCAATTTTTGATAGTTTCTATCAGTTTTTAGAAATTTTGATTCTTTTTTTATTAATTCTGAACAATTAACTGTTTTTAGTAATTTTGGACAGTTTTTAGCATTTACGAAAGTTTACAATTTTTTTTTTATTAATATAAACATTTTTCTTAAAGATTTTTATCAATTTTTGACAGTTTCTGTCAGTTTTTAGCAATTTTGATTTTTTTTTATTAATTTTGAACAATTTCTTAACTGTATTCAGCAATTTTGGACAGTTTTTAGCATTTATGAAAGTTTCCAATTTTTTTTTATTAATAATAAACATTTTTCTTAAATTAATTGTCAATTTTTGATAGTTTCTGTCAGTTTTAAGAAATTTTGATTTTTTTTATTAATTCTGAACAATTAACTGTTTTTAGCAATTTTGGACAGTTTTTAGCATTTATGAAAGTTGCCAATTGTTTTTTTATTAATATAAACATTTTTCTTAAATATTTTTATCAATATTTGACAGTTTGTGTCAGTTTTTAGCAATTTTGATTTTTTTTTAATTAATTTTGAACAATTTCTTAACCTTATTTAGCAATTTTGGACAGTTTTTAGCATTTATGAAAGTTTCCAATTTTTTTTAATTAATATAAAATTTTTCTTAAATATTTTTACCAATTTTAGACAGCTTCTGACAGTTTTTAGCAATTTTCTTTTTTATTTTTTTATTAATTTTGAACAATTTCTTAACTATGATCAGCAATTTTGGACAGTTTTGAACATTTATGACGTAGGCGTTTTTTACTGGCCGACGTAGATGACGTGGATGTTATCTATTGGCCGCATTTTAAGGATCCTGAGACAGAAGTCTGCACAAATGCCATAGAAAGTTAATGTTACATTATTTTTTAATTACAAGTAGAACAAGCGATATTAAGCTGAGAAGCATGAACGAATATTCTTTGATCTGTGTCAGTTGATCGGGAAGAGGATTTTTCTAAAATTATGTTTTTATTTCAGGCCACATGCAAAGGCGGCAGGATCTTATTCCCACAAAAAAAAAATAGATTCTTGGGCGTTATCTAGAGCTATATGTTTTTAAAGAAAGCTTTCTTCTAATATTGAAGAAAATGATAATGGTGATCGTGGTAATGAAGTTGATGAATTTTGTATGAAGGTTGGGTAGTTTTTGTTATTATTTTCATATTTTTTTGTAGAAGAAAAATATAATTTTTAATTAGTGGTTTTATTGTGCAAATATGGAAAAATATTTTGGGAAGGGGGGTAAATTTCATAGTCCACCGGGATTTTTTTTAATTTTTTTGTTCGGAAGGTTTGTTTACTTACGAAAAACTTTTTTTTTTGTTTTTATGAAGATTCACTATAAACTGCATTTTTTCCGAAATTAAAATTGTAGACACCATGGCAAAAATAAGATTGATATATCTAAATTTTCTAAACATTCTATTAAAAATTAACCAAAATATTAAAATGACAGTTAGGTCATTTGAAAGAGCATAAAAATAATGTTTTGAAAGGGCATAAAAATAATGTAAGTGTACCAATATAAAGGGACTGTAGCGCACTTACAAAGCATTTTCAGACCTAGATTGATAGAAACTAGTTATGTTATCACATATTAAATATAGCAACTATTATTTACACTTTATTTAATCTTATATTGAGCACGACTTTGTTGATAATATGTACTTGGTCTTAAAAATACCATTTTATGATTAAGACAATTGTTTTGAAAATAATTTTATAATTATCAATTTTCTTAATAAGGCAATCCAGAACACGTGACCAAAAAATGGCCGCTGGTAGACACACAAATTGTATTTTTACTGCATTTTGCATGTGTTAGAAGTTTATTTTAAGAATTTTGTGCTTTTAGAAGGTATTTGAAATAAAAATAATTGCTTTTTCCGATAAGAGTGATTATTTATTGATCTTAGACAGTAAAAGTAAAGACATTGCCATAAGATATAAGAAAAAATCAAAGTTATAAGAGGGTATTGATCCTTTCACTCATGAATAATTTCTTTATTTCTTACTATTCAAACAGATTTACACACAACTATAGAACAGATGTAATAAGCAAATAAAATTGAGTTAACAGGTATATATAACAACAAAATACATACAGAAAATAAAAAAAATAACAGCTTAAATGACAGTATAAATAATTACTTAACAGGGATGGTAAGCAAATTAAAAAACAAATACAATACTCGAGAAGATGACTTTCCATCAGTGACTGCTTTCCACATTTTATAATATTTGGTTCACACACAAAGTTTTTACACTAAAGAATAAGCCAAGGTCTACAAATGTTTGTCAGCATATAAATATTTTTCCTGGTTTTTGAGAGATAATTCCGTTCTGGTTTGTGTGAAAAATGTAGTTCACTAGGTATTCTATAAAATCTAACAATTTCCGACCTCTTCGACTCCTACAATTGACTTCAGAACAAGTAGTATGCATGTTTTATAGTTTCTATAAACACTGTTTTTTATGTACACTGTCACTTTATTAAATATCGATAATGCATCCCGAGTAGTCAGTCACAACTATTCTAAATTAAAATGTCCGTTTTAAGCTCCAACAGTTTCATATTTTAAAATAAACTGCTCTATTCATGTTAACTACATGAAAGACATGGATTTGTGTGTCTACCAGCGGCCATTTTGAATTTCATCTGACAGCATCTTGGATAGGTCTATAGATAAAAAATGTTACGGTAAAAATTACTTACATTCTTTCAATAAGCCCATTCTCATCTAAAGCTTGTGCCTTATCCCTTTTGTTGCCCAAAACTAAAACTGGAATACCAGCTAACTGAGGTTTATCCAGTAAATTATGAAGTTCGTTTCTAGAAGCCTCAATTTTATCGGGGTCTGCTGCATCTACCATGTATCTTTAATAAAATAAGTATTGATTATTAGTCATAATGTTCTAGTATAAGTCTAATACTTACACAATAGCGTTGACACCTCTACAGTATCTTTCCCACATAGATCTAAACCTAGGTTGGCCCCCTATGTCCCAAACTTTAATGGTAACATTTCCTTTAGTTATTTTTCTCATATTAAAACCGACCGTTGGAATCATGTCTTCACTAAATTGACCAGACTAAAAGATTTTGTTTTTATTAACACGAAATCAAATATTAACAAAAATAAAATATTAACTCACAGCTATAACGTTAACAAAGGTAGTTTTGCCCGAATACTGCAATCCTACTAAAGTAAGTTCCATTTCTTCCTTCCAAAATAGACTCTTAAACCAATCTAATATCCTGTTCATCAACGACAACATCTTGAGCGATTTGATCGACCACTGGAATTTTTTAATCGCTCTTCAAATTGATAAAAATTGATAAATAAAAAATCGAAAATACAAAGTGACACTTAATCAAAAAGTCAAAATGATAATTGTCATTGTCATTTATGTTGTCAAAACATGATGTCAATACAAGAGATAAAAGTCCCGCAATATGCCAACGTTGCCAATTTCTCCGCGGTGCTAGAGGGAGCATGAGAGAGATATACAGGGGCGTAGTAATATTTCGAAAATGTATTATAAATAAAAGTAGGCAATCATGGGGACTGCCGACAGAAGTGAAAACTTTAAAGTATGAAATAACAGTGTTTTTTTTTAATCTTTAAATTAGTTGTAGTATTAAAAATAAAAATTTCATAATGTGAAAATAAAAATTATTAACATTAGTTATAGGTTTTCATATATATTGGCACTTAGGAGCAACAATTATTTATATACATTTTTATATGGTTTATTTATTAGTCAAAATATAAAACATATGATGGGCTACACAAGCCCAGTACAAAATATAAATTAAACTTAATTATAATTGATGAAATAATAATTAATATTCACTTATATTATGTTTATACATAGTTTGTTGTATTCACATAAATTTCAATGAACTTAATTTCTGTAGTCAATTTAAGTTTACTTGTATAGGTATACACACGCAGCATTATGATGCACAACACATCTGTATAGCTATTACAAATTACAACATGCCGGTGACGCGAACTCACAATATTTTATCCATACAAAAAGCGTCCAACGCATACATCACACAGCGCAGGGTATACACAATGTGTTTGTTGCGTGTACACATTGTTAACGCAATAACGTCATACTCATAACTACAGATATACATATTGTCAACATTAGCATGTCGGTGCCCAAGTAGCAATTTGCTGACTACCCGACTTATTCTGCACCAATCACAACGTCGGCAATTGGTTGTATGGCGACTAAAATCATTTATACTTCTGTACAACACGTCGGATCGCCGTATTCCCGACGTTGTGATTCCGACGTCTAATAATTTGCACTTTGAGAACGTCGTGCCGACGTAGTTACGGTCGTCAAAACAACGCCGTCACAACGTTGGTTTTAGGTCGCGCAACACGTCGTCGGCACGACTCAAAAATGATTCACCAAACTGTGCCAGATCAGGGTCGCCGCGTGGTCGCCACAACGTTGTCACCCAAAGTCAAAGTTGTGTAGGACAACGTCGGGTGGACGTCGCTTTGCTACTTGGGTGACGTGAACCCATAAGATTTCCCCTATCAAAGAGCGCTAAACGCGCCTAAAGAGGTTTTCACTTCAAAAACTAGCTTTTATTTTTTTATATGTTGGGCAATACCATAAGAATATATTTTTAATGTATATAAATAAGCCCTCAAATTAATCGTTTTCGAGATATTATTATTGTTTTATCGTTGTCTAATGTTGTTTCTTTGCTCGTGAGGGAATAGCTATGCGTATTTTGTGTTTATTTGACGCTATTTTCAACTTCTTTTAATAGGAAACAAAATAACTCTATATGTCGTGTACGGATGGTAAGAGCTTGGCAACTACGCCAAGTACTGGTTAAACCCTCTAATGGGATAATACTTGAACGTGTAGAATAGTGGTAAAGACTATTCCACAGTAATTCGTAATTCGTTGGCTTTCTACCCCATATAAGAATTCTTCCTACCTGATAATCGAAGATACAAACTAACATACATAGCTACCCGCTATTTTCGCTTTACAAACGTAATAAAACGGAAGTTATTTTTTCTTGTTTTAATATTCTGTTATTTCGTTGATCCAACAAAATTGCGAAACGAAGTTTCATCATTTTATAGCAGTTCAGACATCATTTTGTCGCCATATATAGAATGTTCCATTTTAAAAAAATTCTCTTTGTCAAATCTTCTTTTTCGTTTTTGAAATTGGCAGCTATTACAATGAAAGCAGCACAAACACCAGCAGCATTCAGAACTTGACCGATAATGGTATGGATGCACAACAATTGATAACAGAGACAGTGACTGCAACTATATCTGTTGGTAACAAATGTTTGGCAACATAAATATCGATGTTTCCAACACTTTGTTGCCTGGTGTGGACTAAAGTGCTTGTTTAGTGCCCGTTATGGCGGTGACAGGTTAGCGATAAAAGATATTTAATAACTAGTAATATGTTTCGTTGTAGTTTGATGAAGTTGTTATTTAATTATAATATGTAAAATATTTATATCCTTGTTAGTTAACAAATGCATGAAAGGATAAGATGATATACATAAAAGCGTTTTCAGAAAATTCGTTTTGTCCCATTAAATTTTCAATGTTTAATCAAATTTAAATAGACCAATCAATGTATATATTTCACAAATACACTAATTCACGTAATTTTTTTTTCATACTACGATACATACAAAAGATTCATACCGCTAGTATTAAAAAAGGTAAAAATTAATTTTCCATAAAGCTTTCATGATAAAAACTGTTTTTTCCATTTTTTATCGGATTATATTCAAACTTTCCTAAACTCATTTGCATTATATTTATTTTTTACATTGTATTTTAATTATACGTTTTTACCCCTCGAGAGAATCTTTGATACACCACTGGGCGTGGAATCAAAATAGAAGGAGATCTTTGATCAGCTGATTGGCGTTTGAATTTTAGCGGGATATTCAAAATAATGCAGTAAAATGTAAGTTTCCATGACGAAAGTTAGAAACCGCAGGTAAAATTGATACAAACTATTTTTATTTGTAGACTTATTTTTATCAATAATGTTGTGTATATTTTAATGAAACGAAAACCAAAATAACCGCGACATATTTAGACGAAAAATATATTTTTTAGGAGTGATTTGACAATATATACAATATGTGGTTGTGGTGGGATATAGATAGAATAATGGTATACTTTTGATTAGATAATTACTTTTTTCCTTGATAAGAGCAAGTATAAATATTTAAACGGTAATTTAGTATATGTTCATATCATTTTCGTATGCCTACGCATTTTGAGCTTGAGCTTTTTCTAAAGAAATTCATCAAAAACCCAAAAGATGTCTTCGTTATCAGCTGATCAAAAGAACGCTTTGGATAAACAAGCTGTCAACAACTTTCGTGAATATTTGCAAATTCCTTCCGTTCATCCTGATGTAGACTATGGTAAGTTATAAAATATTTTTAATAACAATTTTCTTATATGTTAAATCAATGTTGAAACTCAATGAAAACTTATTCTTTAATAATTTCCACCTTAATATTGGGGTCAGTTTAAGAGAAATTGCGTAGTCGTATGTCAGTTACAGAAACTCGGCTTGGCTTCACTTTTTGGGTGTGGAGTTTGTTCAATAATTTTTAATTCCTTTTTGTAAGTTTCTTGATGATAGTTATGGGTTTTACTGTTAGAAAACACTCTATAACTGAAGTGGTAAGTTTGGTTTAAAATAATATTTTTAAAAATTAGAACCGTTCTCCAAAAAAGTGCTAATTTGTATTGACCATGCTTTTCATAGAAATTTTATAGTTTTTCAATATTAAGTACATGATAATATATTAAATTTAATTTCTCTGAAATATAAATCTATAAGGTCCCTATATATAATTTTTGTAACTTTAAAACTTATGCATTATCATTTTTAGTGTTATTAATTACTTAATGTCATAAAGTTGATAAATTAATTTAGGTAATTACCTAATCTAAACGTAATGCTTTTATAATATGTAAAAACAGATAATTGAATCCTAAATGTATTTATGGAATTTTTATTTAGAATGCTAATAAATAATTAAATATTTTACACCACTTAAATACAATAAACTTTCTCCTAATAGGAGTAGGAGGCACTTATTATGTGTTGACTTCAAAAGTTTACTTCCCAGGCGCTTTAGCCAAGCGAAACGCAAATAAGCCTTCTTCTCCAAGTAATATCTACTATTTTTTCTTCAAGCGTAAAGATAATTCAAATTACATATAGCAGAAAATATTTATTTTTAAAACTGGCAAACGTCAAATTAAATAAATATTAAAATGGCAGTTCATACCATCTTATCTTTTCTCATTATTGTTGTAAGACTACAATAATGAAACTCATTGTTGTACTAGTAAAACAATATGATATTTCTACGGTCTATGTTGCCGAAAGTAATATAGTTATTATAAGCTTCAAGAAATGATTTTGACGCTTAAATATTTTTTCCCATTTTCTTTTAATCATACTTTGATTGGTTTTAATTTTAGAACCTTGCATTAAGTTTTTGGAAAAGCAAGCTAAGAGTTTGGATCTACCCATACAAGTCATATCCATCAAACCTAATAAACCAATAGCTATTATAACATGGACTGGCAAAGAACCAAATTTACCCAGTATATTGTTGAACAGCCATATGGATGTGGTACCAGTATTTGAGGTAAATAAAAATAGAAAAACTAGTTTTTGACAGAATAATACAAAGTACCGTGCACGGTTTTTATGGGAAAAGAGTCCCAGTTGAATTGGCTGAAAATTTGGTATAATTTAGATGTCCTGATCAAATGGACAGTTTTTGAGATACAAGGTGTAAAACATGAGGAGCCAGGGTTATTACTTATTTTTTTATTATTATTACACAGCATCACTCCTTTTATACTTTTACAATCAATAACTATTACAATTACCCCTCGCTATGGTTGAGGAGGGGGGTTCGTATCACCCTCCCTAAAATGTTCGAAAACTAAACATCTGAAAATCAGATGTTTTTAAAGGGCCAGGCACCTTACCAAAGTTTTTGTTTGAATTAATTCAGATGTAAAATCCGGAAAAAAAATTTTCTCAACCAGATATTTAGATACATATACAGTATATTTTTTATTCAACTGGTACAAAATCAACATTTGCGATTGTTTTACTTCTGCCAATTGGTCATTCAAAATTGGGTCGTATTGGGCGATGAGCTCTAAAGTCGCTAGAAAATTTCCATTTCTCGGATTGCTAATTAAATTAGAATCTCCTCTTAATGCCAAACGACTTTCGCCCAGAAACAGAATCACATGCAATATCCTTTTTAAAATAAACCTCCAGCGATCTACTTCTTTTTTGGAACTTTTTGAGAAGGCAGTATCTATAGCTGGGCTATTCTTAATTAAGCAGGATTTCGCCACTCAAAGTAGCATGCTGTATGTGTCACACTTATCGTGAACTCTCTGCCAGGAGTGTTCCTTTCCACTATACCCTTCAGGGCAAGTCAACACATATCTGGATGGCAATGGTAGCTTACTAAACAAGCGGCATGGAAAGCAATACAATGCGTTTTTACTTAGGCTTCCACTCAACCAATCTCTCTCAATTTTTTCGCCGTTTAGGAAGCTTTAGGATGTTTTGGCGGGTCGCTGAGAATTGCTTCAGTAATATCTTTTTACGAAAAGTTCAGGGATTCCTTTGTTCCAATATTTCATCTTCGTTTTCATCTTCATTAATGTTTACACTATCACTTAAGAAAGGACTTTCAACTACAATTTTTTTTCTTTTTCTGTTTCAATTTCAACGTCAGATTCAGGAATGACTTACTAGGTGTAGTGCAAGCCGTTTTGACCCAAAGTTGTCAAATGTTTGTTGTCCTTTTCGTGATTCCGGATCTTTTGTTTTTTCCTTTCTTTTCTTTGACCCCGATTTGTGTAGATAACTCATGATTGCACTTGCAATTACTCTTAGGTTTTTAGCTTCTGGAGATTCATTTACTAGTCCTTGGTTAGCTTTTCAAATGAGGAAAACAGACGGTTTCGAAAATAAGTATATGATGCCCTGATTGCTGAACTTAAGGCAAATCATTTGGGAATGTACACACTTTCTGTATAAATGCTGGAATGTACAGATTCTCTGGCTTTTTTGTATTTTCTAAAAAATTGCCCGTTGACGTTTTTTATTTTCCTTTCAACCTCCGCTTTGTCTATTTCCAAACAAGTTCAGGGTGAGACTGATATTTTTCGATGAGCTGTCTTATTATTTCATTATTTCACTCCATACTAAATTTAAATCTAATTAACAAAAAGAAAGCACTGCAAACTCTACCTACCTAAGTATAAATGAATGACAAAATACTAAAATAGCCTAAAAAACTGCTAATCAAGTTGATTTGGTGGAAACGCATTTTGACATATTTATAAACATGTCCTGGAGTCTTATTTTTCTTTGATGTACCGCTCCTTGTTACCAACAGTAGTCGCTGACAAATGTTGCTTTGGTCTGGACCCGCCTTTAGTTCTCATAGTGTTTTGTGTCAAGAAATAAAATTTTAAATGAACTTGATCACCTTATCACTATTAATAACTTAACAAGGCGAGTGGGTGGCTGGTGCAATGTGGAGTTTTGACTTGAAGAAACAACTCTGTCTCTATTAGATCTTGTTGTGCCCATGCAGACATTTGATCAGGACATCATAAACTACATTATACTAAATTTTTAGAAAATTCGGCTCTTTTCCCATAATAACCATACTTTACTTTCACATTGAATCATCAATATACCATTTTGATGAAGGTAAAGAAGTTTGAAAAATTATAAAAAAAATCAAACACCGCAAAAAGTTATTAATGTTTGGTTAGAAAATGTTGTACCGGTTTAACAGTGGTTTTAAATTCTGTTTGGGGTTTTACTAGCAAATACTCTAGAATGCATAAATCGGTCTAACCATCATCTACATATAAGAGCAATATAAGTTTTTTACCATTTTTTTTAAACCTAAATTTTCTAAAAAAATTTCAAATACAAACGAGATAGGTGCAAACCTCTGAAAGAAAACTTACTTCAGAGAATTGTGCAGTAATGATGAGTGTTTTATGTTGTCATGACATGCTTTGATATTGATGCTGAGTAAGTATCAACCATCAAAAAATTTGCCATTTGAAATGCATGTGACCTTGTAACCTCCATATCTCCGGTCCACTTTGACCTACAGGGCTCAGGAATGGCCCTAAGATATCTACATCCTAAGATTGAAGGAATTTGGTCCAGTGGAACGGCCGTGAAAGCTCTCACAAACAGACAAACTCACACATACTAACAGGACGATCTCAATAACTTAATTCTCTGAAGTAAGTTAATAACTTGGACAAGAGCTTGAAGATTATTATGTACAGTAAAGGCTTTGATTAAGTCTGTAAATCATATTTGTACCATTATTGTGATTCATATGTGGCTTGGACAGAAGAAATCGTTTTACGAAATTTTAAAGAGTCTCCACAGATAGTATTTAGCCTTTCTCAAGCAACCCTAACTTCAATTCCTTATACAGGGTGTTCCGATATTCGACCGACAACGCTTTACAGAAAAAATATGATTGGCGTACTTCATCCAGTGGCGCACAATAATGGGTAGTGGTAACTTCGGCACCCCCTATTTTTTACGACACTGTATAAATCGATTTTTTTTTTCATTTTATTTAAATCTTTGGTTATTTATGTCATAAAAAGTTATTAACTTTTGTTGCGCTAAAATCAACAATTTTGGAGATATTTTACTTTGAAGAGATGTCTTCAATTCGACTTTTCTATCTTCGATGTTAAATCTGGATTTGTTCATTTACAATAAACAGATGTCTGGACCTACTATACACAATACAAATATTTAGAAAATAGTTTATCATTGGGCAGAAATTTTTGAAAAAAATCAAATCTTAAATATACTGGACCGTATTCCATTATTAGACAGGAAATTTCATTACCTGCATGTTTTTTGACACAGGTTTTGTCGGTATAAGACGGCGTATCCGCGTTTACCTCTTTGGGGGTGGTTTTTATCCGTTTGGGGGTACAGTTAACTCGTAGAGCGTTTAAACTACCACCAGAGTTGTGAATTAAACATTGATAACCGATTGTTTGGATTTTTTTTATAATATATTCATTTTATAGAAATAAAATTTGAACAGAACTAGATTAAAAAAAATATTTTCAGGATAAATGGACTTACAAACCGTTTAGTGCCCATGTAGATGAAAAAGGAAACATTTTTGCTAGAGGGACCCAAGATATGAAAAGTGTAGGAATTCAATATTTGGAAGCAATTAGAAGACTGAAGCTACTTGGTGTTAGCTTAAGAAGAACCGTACACATAAGTTTTGTACCAGGTAAATAAAAAATTTAAGATTTATAGATTTTATTTTTTATATAAAAAAATTTTAGATGAAGAAATCGGTGGCGTTGATGGAATGAAGGTTTTTGTCGATACAAATGAATTTAGAAATTTAAACGTTGGCTTTGCGTTGGATGAAGGAATGGCGAGTCCGAATAATACTTACCCAGTATTTTATGCTGAGAGAGTCATATGGCGTAAGTATGACTATAAATTAGTTTTTTGATAGCAAAACTTTTAGGAAGAACCTTAATACATAAATATTAAAATTGTCCAGAAGTTTACCCATAGTTCTTAGTTAATAATTTTTTTATAATTCAAACAAATTTATATTAAAACATTTAAATGCAATATTTGACAAATTTCACAAAAATATCTATAAAAAAATGGCCGTTACTTTTTATGTTTTTTAAATGATGCCTTGATATTTTTTTTAATTTTTTTGAATCATAATAGTGTTCAAAGATGTATAAACATTTAATGTATTTTTTTCCTTTCTTGTAGAAATGAAAATCCACATACCTGGTCACCCAGGACATGGATCTCTGTTGTTAGAAAATACCGCTGGTGAAAAAGTGTCTTATATTTTGAACAAGTTATACGAATTTAGACGGCGCGAACAACAGAAATGTAAGGATAATCCTACATTAACAATAGGAGATGTAACAACTGTCAATGTGACACAGTTAAGGGTAAGCTTTCTCCCATCAATTTTATCTTCTGCATTCTTTTTTTTATGTTACTCAGTTTTTTTTTAGATCTTTTAGAAGCTAATTATTTGATTTACTGCCTCTTGCCTTTTTAATTTATTTCAGTTACACGTTTTCTATGTATATTATCTGTTTAAATCTCTTTTAGGGTGGTGTTCAGACAAATGTCATTCCTCCAGAGTTTATTGTTACAGTTGACAACCGTATTGCCATAGATGTGGACTTAAAAAAATGGGAAGAAACATTGAACAAATGGTGCAAGGAAGCGGGAGAAGGAGTGTATATAGAATTTGAACAGAAGCAGAGTTTGATCACACCCACCAAACTCGACAATACCAACCCTTATTGGGTCGCGTTTAAGGATGCTACTGATGAACTGTAAGTACCTTTATGTATATTTTTTTCAACTTAATGCGAATTAGGACAGGTTGTATATTGTCAGTTAAGTGAATTACATTTGAAGTTTTTATATAATATTAAATAACAATATTTCTGGTGAAGATAACTATTCTGAAGAAGCAAACAATTCTACATAGGCAAATTTATAATCTTAAATTAATTGAATATGTTTGACGAGGAAAGTCGAATTTACCGAAAAATATTTTAATTATCAACAAATAGATTTCAATTTTTATTACAAACCTGAGAAAGTCCAAAATAATAATGAATACATCTAAGTTCTGGTTACACCTTTTTTGACCAATCTTGTCACTATTACTTGTTCGTTTGAGGAGAATAATTTTTTCTGCTGTGTTCTTTGATTGGGCACGAAAAAATCAAATTTTAATAGAAGAAGCTTACGGTCAGATATACCCAAAATTATTTTATGCATACAAACCAGTTGAGTGTGTCTCCAAAGAATTTCCAATGCTTTGAACCCATGGAGAAAGTTGCGAGTGGGTACATATTGTACTCTAGTGATCTAGATTTGGACTTTTTGGATTTTCTGAATATGAAGGTTATGTACTGGACTTCAAATAAGTGCATTGGAATCATGTAAATAAATATTTGGTATTTTGCTTCACGAATATAAGTAGTCTAATACATCTGGCGACTATGTTTTCTACATGATTGAAGATTGAGCCTAGATCATTAAAAATCGGTAATCAAAGTGAAACTTCTATGGAATTACATACTTTTGCGCTTATTTCATAATAATAATAAATGAAATAAAACTTGAAGTCATGTACCACATAAATATAATTAAATAATATTAGGGAACGGCAACTAGTTTCGGCTTACAAGCCATCTTCAGGCCTAAAAGTTATACAATTCAATAAAGGAGGGTTAACAATATAAACAATTTTACATTGTTGATTGAAGAGGTGGTTTAATGCCAAGTGGGGGGGGGAGTTTGTACTAGGGAAGGAGTATCATATGGGGAATAAAAAGGGGAAGGATGGTTGTCAAATATGAAATTTAAAAATAAATTAGATTAAAAGGAAGATTAACTAAATATTAAAGAAAAGACAATTGAACTCTCGAGTATGGAGGTCCTACAAAGTAGGGTTGGATGGTTCCACGAGGGAATCGCAAAGAAAAAATAAAAGGATCCTAAATAAAAAGGACAGGATCTTTGTGACATCTGATAGGCTGTAGGTGTAGGAAACCCTTATCGGCACGGTGACACAGGTGAATTGAAACTTTAAATTCAAATTTCGAGGCCCGAACCCACGTTTGGGTAACATCTAAACAGTCATAAATGAATATGACCGATAGTCAACAACATGTGCTACCGAGACTGATAATTATTGCTGGGAGTAACGAAACTAAAATTTTAACAAAAGGATATATTCATAAACATTTTTATGTTAATACAAACAAAAAATAAAATCCCAAGACTCATGTTAATGCGAAGGTTGTACTTGTTTTTTATTAATCAATTTTTCCCATCGTGGATCTGTATTTGCTACACATAGAATTAAGTCGTTTTCCAAATTTAAGCGATTTCTTTGCTTACTTTTTATCTGGGCCATTGATGAAAATGTCAACTCGCATAAGTACGAAGTGGCAAATGGAATCAAATACTTCAAAGCCTCAGTTGTCAATTCCGGGTATTCTGTTTTTCTCCTTAACCAAAAGGTATCCAAATTAGAAGACTTGAATTAAAAGTGTAACATCCCATCGGCAGATAATTGTAGCAGATTCTCTTTGAGCTTAGTTGTCAAATTAACCTCATTTAAAAACGGATTTAAGATCCACATCTGCCCAGTGTTCTGCGTTACTTATTTATCAATTGGCGATGTATTCGATGTATGTAATTGTAAAATAATGTGTTTTACGTACTATATTATGTGCTTATATCTGCATCCTAATTATGGAGACGCATAAAAACGTCGTATGGAATGAATATTTGTAACACTTTAACGTACACATACATACATGATAAAAAAAGCGAAGGGGGGTCGCATCATGAAAAAGGTTAAAAAACACTGCTATAGTCTATTCAGATTTCATTTATGCCTGATGTAAACAAAAGCACGTGGATGCTTAGCAGGGCTGTATTTTACTTTTCCGTCTTGCAAAAATGTATGATAAAGGAGTATAATTTTCGAATCTCCCACCCCCATGCTTTGTAAAGTTTTACTATTTGCAAGAAATCATTTACCCTTGATATATATTTAGCAATGAATTTTACACTTTTTCTACCTGTGGTCTTTTTCCCCAATAGCTGTGATCGTCATTTATTTAGTTAAGACCCACGTTGTGTTTAATAATCTAGTAATAATAATAGCATTATTATTAATTATTGTAATAACCTCAGAAATTTGAGAAAAAAATTAAGCGTCGGGAAGAAGAGCATAGCGTCGTGGAATGGCGTCGAATATAGTAGCTTCTGTTGATGGCGTTCGTATTTTAATTTGTGACAATAGACTGAATTTTTAAGAAGTAAAACACAACTGTTTGTCGATATTATCGGCGTCGTTGTCTCGGCGCTGAATACAGGAACTTTGGTGACGTATTAGTAGTTTGAAATTTGATTTTTGACTGGTCTTTTCTCCCGCTTTCACCCACGTTTTTATGCAGAGTTTGACTAAACATTCCTCGTCATAATGTTCTGTGGTACTGTGTACTATTTGTTTTTCTGTAAACGCAGACATCTAAAGTATCTTGGAAAAAATGCAAAGACAAAATAAAATAATAATTAAAAATAATGAGTTTTGACAACATAAACCCAGACAGATCAAGTGGGGCTTAAAAAAGATCGAGTGTCTTAGAAATCAACAAAGTTTAAGAGGAAACAAAACGCATTAAATATAATATCTTCTAATTTTGGTAGTGTATTTGAAAACCGCACTCTTCGAACGATTCTCCACACATTTCTTCATGGTAGGTTAAATAAAAATAAATATAATTTAAAGTGAAGTCAGCCGCGAGCACATCGCTCTCATCAACATGTTACCCCGATAGTGGTGGAAACAGGGTGGAGTCAATGTTTCGTCTTATTTGTCCCCATTGCATCGTTGCATAAATACATTCTTTTTCCTCTCATTGCAATTTTCCTATGTTCCTTAAAAATATTACCAGATCTGTATGTATCTCAAAACTATATAAGGAAAAATAGTCAATCAAACGTAGAAAATGTCCAAACCAACCAACGCCGTGAATACTACCAAAACGCCGTTTCTAATTATCCATAAGTGCAGTGTAATCGCTACGAAAACCAAATTGAACTTTATTCGACTTTGACAAAAGGCAAAAATATTTGCCTGTCGTCTCGAATGATTAACGACCGATCAACCAATAGGAGCGAAAAAAATATAACGTAAGCTGTTGCCGGATGGGAACGATTGTTTTGACGCGGCCGTAAATGAAATCCAAATATACTAAAGTAATTTCGTTACTTTTTAAGTGGTCGAAAAGTAACGGTAATTGCGTTCCTTTTTAAGTGGGCGAAAAGTAACGGGTAATTGCGTTACTTTAAAACCAAGGTTTTTCTTTTTTGTAGTTGCTGTTAGTGCCGTTTAATGTGAAATAATATGTTTTTATTATTTTTTTGTACGTCGATATTGCGCGCCACTGTGTTTTGGATAGCGTTTTAAATAATCAATCTCAATCATACAATTTTTATTTGAAAAAATTTTTTGTATGTACAATAATAACGGTGATAAATGGTGAGATGGGTAATAAAAGAACGACAAGAAGATATAGAAAAGTAACTCGTTACTTTTTTTAGTAACGCGTTACTTTTTCAGTAACCAAGTTACAATAACATGTTACTTTTGGAAAGTAACGAAAAAAAGTAACGGTAACGTTTATCTAACGCGTAACTTTTCAGCAAAAGTAACGGTAAAGTAACGCGTTACTTCTTTTGTAGTAACGCCCCAGCTCTGCCGATAATTTGTTTTTAGTTTAAATGCTTATATCACTGTAGAGCACGAAAAAATAGGTAAATTATTTCTCCAACCGTCACCTGAAAAATTAAAAAAAAATAACGTTTTAAACTTTAACATTAACTATCTGAAAAAGTACTTCATTGGACCAATTTCGATAAAATGGGGTTCGGTTAATCGTCTGAAAAACCAGTGAAGTTTTGTTCTATATCTGTCAAACGGAAGTGTCACTGTCAAAAAAATGACAGAAGCAGTATGTCACGGAATTTGATTTGTAATATATCATTTGAAAGCACTTGAAAATCTCTATTCAGAACGGTCAAAATTATATCTCCAACTGTCACCTGCCAAAAATAAAAAAATGTCAAAAGTTTGAAACTTTTAACCTTATCTGAAAAAGTGTTCGTCTCTGGATACTCGTCGGTATTGGGGCTACACAACTGATTTTTTTAATTTTTATAGTAACAGTTGGACAAATAATTTTGACTGTTCTGAATAGATATTTTCAAGGGCTTTCAAATGACATATTGCAAGTCAAATTCCATGACATGTTGCTTCTGTCATTTTTTCACAGTGACACTTCCGTTTGACAGATGTACAAAATCTAATGGGTTCTTCCGACGGATAACCCAAACCCATATATCAAATGTCAGCTCAATCGGATTAAACGTGTGGCCTCTATCGTGGAAGAATACAGACAGACACACAGACAGACTTCCATCTGGAAATGGTCTTTATCATCTGAGGGGACCTCATAATCGTTATTTCCATGTTTGATATTCTCCAACATTTGTAACATTTTCATTTTTTTTTGTAGTTCAGAAAATTATATATACAGTGTGGTCCATATGTATGGAATAAATTCATTTTTAACATTAGTATGTACTTTTGGGAAAAAACCTGAAACAGGTAGATTTTTTTTCGGTAATCTAAGAAAAAAAAGTTTTATACAGGGTGATCCACATGGAACTAATTACATATTATGACAGTTTTGTAATCCTAGTAAAAAGCCGATTCGGACAAATATCACACTTGGGGTCTAACGTTAAGGATGTAAGATATATGCCCTTGGAAACTAAATAAAATTGTCCTCATAGTAGGTATATTGCTGAACAGAGAATTAAACTCCCTTTAAAACAAGATGCCGCACGACCTACTTTTTTATTTAAAATCTCATAATTTTGAGACGACGTAATTACTTCCATGCGGATCACCCAGTGTAAAACTTTTTTTCTTTGACTATAGAAAATTAAAAACAAAAATCGACCTGTTTCAGGTTTTTTCCCAAAAGTGCATAATAATGCTAAAAATGAATTTATTCCATACATATGGACCACGCCGTATAATAGTTTATAATTATTTTTGTGTGTAGTTTTTATTCTAACAATTTAGATTTATAAATTAGTTTAATTCAAAGTAATTAAAAATTTAATGGGCTAAATATTTAAAATTGTTATATGACATACGACCTATTGTCGTTATTTAAGTTGTATTATGAGCAGTTTAGTATAACGTAATAGTTATTGGACAGTGTATGTTCATTCGATTTTAATTTATTTTTCTAGCGGCCTGACATTAAAACCGCAAGTATTCCCGGGCGGTACTGACAGTCGTTACATCAGGAAGGCGGGAATCCCCGCCGTGGGTTTTTCCCCGATATTCAACACCCTTGTGCAGTTGCATGACAACAACGAATCCATCAGCACTGACGTATTTCTCAAAGGGATCGAAACGTATTGTAAAATCATACCCTCAGTCAGTAATATCGCTGACAAAACAGGCTAAAACGGTTGGATGTATCTCTCGTCAAAATATCGATGACAACTGTAGGAAATATCACTAGTTAATTCATTTTTTAAATTTTGAGAATGTAATTTTTTATTTTTAGTGATATTTTTGACTTGTCACTGATTTTTTGGTTGTTATTACTATTGTCATAATACTATTAACATCTGTTATAAATGGATTTTATATTATCAACTGTTGATAACTGTTTTTGATATGAGGTTTTTTGATGTTGTCAAATTTTATGAAATGTTTTGTTTTGAAGAGGTCTATTTATGGTTGAAATAAATTTTTATGAGAGTTAAAAGAATTTTGAAAAGAATCAACCCCCGTTTTTTATCCCATCTTAGATTGGGGCTGCTGCTGGTGTCAATTTTAGGTAGGTAGAAGTAAATCAGTACTTTTACTATTTCAATAAAAAATAGCAATGTTCATGGTTTACATAGGTAGGCATGACACTGTTTATGAAAAACTATTACAGGGTCAATCCGTATATGAAATCAATACGATAAAATGTTTGTTATTTGTCAATATGTTTTTATAATAAGTACAAATTTCCAATGTAGTAATTAATATGGTTTTAAGTAAAAAAAAAACATGGTTTTAGATACACAAGTGGCAATTTTATAAAAATTACATTAAATATTTAACGTATGTTAATTTTTGTCATTTTTATCAGTTAATGCTCTATTAAATTTCATTTTTTTTAAGGGGTCCTTAAAAAGTATATATTTTTTTAAGAAATATAAAATATCTTTGTCTATGAAGAAAACAAAACTTATTTTTTAGCAATCCTACTGCTAGAATCTCCTAGTAAATAATCCTTTAAATTGTTATGTATGTATTTCTTTTATAATTGATTCCGAATATTGGACCTGATTATTAGGTGCATACAAATTCGAAAAAAATCACACTTACAACTTTTTTTTATCTTTTTTCGCATGCCACAAGTCTCATTTTATTATCTGGAATAGATCTAACGATTTTTTCTGCTTGGTATTAGGTAGAATATATCTAAGCCGTGATTCAAACCAGAAATTTCTGAAACACTACTTTCACTTTTTATTTGATAAGTCTCTGTTGGAATTTCAAATCTATCCGCTTATTTTTTATTAAAAATAGATCTCATCGCTAGCGCATCACCAAAAAGGGTTGATGTCGCTCTGTATCTTGTGAAAAATCACACATTCTTGTCTCGCTTGTTTTTCATCCAATTGATGGCTCTTGTCTGGTATTGCATCCACTCTTTGTTACGATAAATTCTGCTCAATTGATTGTTTAGTTATTATAGTATGTAAAAGTTTATGAAATAAGAAGTGTTTAGTTTGATGTAGTGCAAAGTTTTCGCGAAATTCGTAACCGAACGCATTTTATTTATGTGGCCATCTTTGTTAAAATTCGTTTGTTGATTTTAAAATTTGGCTTATTTGAAGTCATTTTTGATTGTAGTTATACAATAGATGTTAGAAACCCTTACAGTTCACTAAGCAAATAGACATTTATAACCCTCAGTCTCTTTATATAGATTTAAATCGAAGAGGTTATCCATATCTATATTATAATTGTTAACTTAAGAAATATTTGATTTAACATTGAATTATAAAAGACTAGAAATAGAAATAATAATGAAGCTGAAATGCTTATATTTTAAAACACATTCGTAATCGACGCTTGCATTATGTATTATTACGTGTAAAAACTGGAAAATTGCGCGTTTTACTTTTAGTAATTTCATTATAATTATAAAACTTTGAAAATTTAAAAGAAGCGGCTCTCGTTTTCTTCATGATAAATTGACATATATCATATCTTTTTGCAAATTTTAAAACACTAGTTGCATGTTTCCATCATTAAGAGCTAACAACATGCTATTTGAAAGAATCAAAAATGTATAATTTGTCAAAAAAAATTTTTGATAAAAAATTAATTTTTGTTGACAACTGTGTAAAGTTTCATGAATATCTGAAAAGATTGTTATATTAGCTGAGTTGATTTCATTTCAGGACTGACTCTGTAGTCACACACTGAGACATTTGGGATTCATTATATTTCAACTCGCACTCTATTTAATTATATTAGAGTGGCAGCCCTGTTTATTATTTTTCAGTGAGATGAGTGTGAATCCTCAAGTGTTTCCCGCCGGAACGGACAGCCACTATATACGCTGGGCGGGAATCCCCGCCATTGGATTTTCACCAATAAACAATACGCCAGTGCTTTTACATGACCACGACGAATTTTTAAACACAGGCACGTTTCTTCGAGGCATCAGATGTTATCGAAAAATTATCGAAAAGATCGGAAACGCCACTGGTTACGTTAAGAAAAACGAGAAGAGATTGAAGATGTGATTTTTTTGTTGCATATGTGTATATATGATGTTTAAAGGTAACGATATGTATTTTGTTGGTATTTTTGTTATTGTCCTCGTAAAAATAGTTTTTTATATTTTTTTACTAGCAGCAACAGACAAGGCACAGTTTTGAGATAAGATTTCTTACTATTCCACAATTATTGATTTAGCATGCTTTCATATTTTATAATAATATACCTAAGTATCAAATCTTTAAAATACCATTTTTTAAACCATTAATTTATTCAAAAAAAATCATACAAAGTATTTCAATACAATAAATATCAAAAATAAAAAGCGACATAATAGAAACAAGAAACTAAAACTATTCAAAAAATTGTTTATTTTTTGTTATAAACGTAAACATTAAAACAAACATAATATAATGGATCGCTGATGAATTTTTCATATATTTATAAGAAGTAGTTTTGAATTTGTTTTCTTGAGTACCAATACCTCAAAGTGTTCATCACTTAAATTTCTTCTTTTAGGAGTATCAATCATAGTTGCAAAAGAGAATGGTCTTTCTACTGTTGCTGAAGAAGGTAAACATCTTATTTTAAGATTGGGTACTCATTTAAGTCTTGTAAATTGGTTCTTTTATCCTCTAGATACCTTAAAAATTTCAACTGAATTTTTGAAGTTTTATTGGTATTGCTTTGGCGCTGGTATACTGTTCGTTATGTATTGCAGTACTGTCACTGTCTGCTTGGTGATCTTGGGAATCGCTAAAATAAAAAAAAATCGTCCAAATTTTGGTCATCACTTTCGTCTGATTCATTGTAAGCTTCCAATTCCATCTGTGTTTTTTCGTCACACTTACAATCCAAAGTTTTTTTACTACATTGTATCGCTTTAGTTTAAATTTAGGAAAAACTGCTGCTATAATGGGATTCTCCCATTCCAAATTTAAAATATTAGCAAAAGAGTATTCAAGCTTTTGATGCACATTTTTGCTAGATGCTCTCCTCTCCATATTTCAGTTTTGTTTGGGCAAGTTTTTCATATTTATTAATTAGCGAAATTAAGCTGGGTAATAAATATTCAAAAGATATCTTATCTCTACCTTGTAGTGTTCTTCCATATACAATAAAATGATATTAACATTTGACCTATTTTTATTTTCCCGCTACTTATACCATATGTACTGTAGTATATAAGGTGTATCCCTATAAAGAAATTTATTTTCGTAACTTTAAACTTTCGAAAACTCGAAATTACGGCAGAACTATTGTCGTTTTCCACTTGTTTGATTTATTGGATTTTTTTTTCATAACAGCACATAAATGCATTCATTCTAACAGTATTTTTTAATCAGTGGTGGCACGTCGCAAGTGTTTGGGTAGTTCTATATCGTCTTCGGACTCTGTGTCGTTTTTGTCTTCATCAATAGCTGAATGTAAAATTTAAAATTCATCTTCTTCGTCAATTTCTTCATCAACTTCATCTTAGTTTTTCTCACCGAATACTCTGAAAGCTTTAACGAAATTACTACCGTTGTTATTGTTCCCACAAGTTTACTTTCTGTTTAACCAAATTGTAAATTTATATCTTCTAACATTTCGTTTATATTTGCTCACGGATACGGATACCGAATACAAAATTTGAAAAATATCCGGATACAGCTTGTTTACTAATCTACTATTCATTTCAGTTTTTTGTTATTAGC
The DNA here is from genome assembly GCA_963243735.1 of Neocrepidodera transversa. Taxonomy (NCBI): domain Eukaryota; kingdom Metazoa; phylum Arthropoda; class Insecta; order Coleoptera; family Chrysomelidae; genus Neocrepidodera; species Neocrepidodera transversa. Next base: position 12,294,293 of record OY725340.1, on the reverse strand, counting down.
TACTGGTTAGTAATTGATTTAAATTAAAGTGACAATAAGATATTTGAAAAATTGTGGACATTTAACTATTATCCAAGTAAGATTTATTATATAAACGTGGTTCGTTGTAAAAACATCTGGAAATATACACACAGAGAATTATAGATTCCAATACAAATTCGAATGAGTTTGTGAAACTAGATTTTAATAACAGGCAATGTAATTTTTTATTTTCAACAACAAAATAAACCACAAGACTGAAATAAAAATACTTTAAAACATCAATGAAAAGTGGCACCACTGACATACACATTCCCCATTGTTAATCAAAGTCTGGAGTTGGTTTTTGCTTTCGATTTTGACTGTTATTCAAAATCGAAAAATATCGTATCTTAAAAATTGTTAAGAATGGTCTGACAGGAAGTTAAATCATTTTTCTAACTGTACCAAGTCCTAAACATTCTTGTTTGAATCTCTCAAATAGGAATTACATTTCGCTATTCTGTTCTGTTCTGTTCTGCTTATTATTTGCATGTATTTTGGCCAATAAGTAGTTATTTTTCTAGATCCAAAAGGTTATCCATAATCTCAAATGATGAATAAATAAAAATTCGTCTAGTACCACAAAAAATTTAATTATAAAGTTGGGCTTTGGCAACTAGTTTCGGCATAATAATGAGCCCCAAAGAATTTTAACATTATTTAGGAAACTTATCTTATTAGTTGAATTGAGTACTGGTTACATCAATAAATCGCGCACTCAAATCTGGGTTTATTATATAAACATTATTAAATTTAAAATGTATTAAGTGGTACTAAAAGGAAGAGGGTACATGATTGTAGATAACGATTAAAAAATAAGGGAGGAAACAAACCGAGGTCGGTTTGGGGGCAGGAAGTCGCACAAATTTGAAATTCGAACACAGTTCGGAATCCAAAATGGTGTGTGAAGGATCAAATTTAGTGAAGAATAACTACAATCATGTACCCCTTCCTTTTGGTACCACGTAATAAATTTTAAATTTAATAATGTTTATACAGTGCGACTCAAAAAGTCTGCGCCATATGGGAAAAATTTTTATTATTCATTTGACAGAAAATTTTATTCTTGATAAAAGTTGGTGCATTGCGTAAAACTGCTATTACGAGCGTCAAATTTCTAAATGGTATACGGGGGCGGACAAAAAATAGCAATTTTGACCAAGAGTAAAGTACCCTTATTTTTGACAATATCAAAAAATATTTAAGAAAGTTGTTTAAAATTAAAAATTACACTCAGATTTAAAATCCATTTTTTTATGTTTTTAGCCTTCCTTCAATCACTATAAAACATTTTGGTTAAAAAATTGGTTTTCTTCGTTATTTTTACACCATTCTCGGCCTTTTTTTAAAATTTTTATGATTTTTGGTTTTTACTTGGTGCAAAGTTTTTATTTCTTTTTTATATTTTTATTTTCAAAGTTTCATTTTGTCTAGTTAATTTTAGCTAGATTTTGTTTTACACTGTTAAATTGAAAAATATTTTTTTGACTTAAATAAGTGAATATTATTTACATTTTGGTACTAAAAACTTTTGGGAATCATTTTTTTTATCCATTTTCTTTAATTAAATCATAATGGTATTTTTTATGTACATGTCTACAGGGTGAAATTTCAACTTTGCACCAAGAAAAAACCAAAAATCATAAAAATTTTAAAGAGAGCCCGAGAATGGTGTAAAAATAACGAAGAAAACCAAATTTTTTTAACGAAAATGTATTATAGTGATTGAAGGAAGGCATCCGAAATGATATTATTTTGAGCTAGGCTAAAAACATAAAAAAATGGATTTTTTGCGTAGGAGACTGTGATTTTAAATCTGACTGCAATTTTTAATTCTAAACAACTATCCTAAATAAATTTTTTTGATATTGTCAAAAATAAGGGTACTTTACTCTTGGTCAAAATTCCTATTTTTTGCTCGCCTATACCATTTAGAAATTTGAAAATTTGACGCTCGCAATAGCAGTTTTAGGCAATGCACCAACTTTTATCACGAATGAAATTTTCTTTTAAATGAATAATAAAAAATTTTCCCATATGGTGCAGACTTTTTGAGTTGCACTGTATAATAAACCTAGATTTAAGTGCGTGCTTTATTAATGTAACCAGTAATTCAAGTAATAATATTAATTTTCATAAATAATCTTAAAATTCTTTGCCCTGATGATGGCTTTAGTATGCCGAAACTAGTTAAAATTTTGTGGTAGACTTTGAATTTTTATTTCTTCAGTTATTTTTCTATTAGGCTTTAGTTATTATAATTGAATTTGGTATTGTGTCACAAAGTAATAATCCGAGAGGAGCAAAATTGTTGGTATTTAATGATGCTAATTGAAGGGAGTGATAACCATATTGCAATGTATAGGGCGAGTGGAGTGGGGGCTGAATTTTTTTTAAAGCTCTAGTCTGTTCATGTCTATTCTTCTTTTCAGGGGGCTAAAATTGGTTCCGTGGATATGTCCAGGTTCTACAGACGCAAAATATTTAAGAGGAAAAAACATTCCTAGTATCGGTTTCTCTCCAATGAGCGAAACCAAATTATTACTGCACGATAATGACGAAAGCTTAAACCAACACACTTTTTTAAAAGGCATCGACATTTATGTCAAGCTAATTTCAGCGTTGACTAACTTAAAATAGCTCCAAATATTTTCTTATCAAATGCTTTAAGACGCCTGTGTTATATATAATAAAATAAAAAAAAACAGTAGGTGCTTTTTTTCAGTGGTAAAATAGTGGAGATTCTTCATAATACGAAAATTTTAAATTCCTACTTTAGGATTTTCACCGATGGCTTTGACGCCTGTATTGAAGCACGACAAAGAAAATTTTAACAAATATATTTTTGGAAGAAAAAATGTATTAATTATTACTAATTATAAATTTCTAATGCACGTTTTTTTCCTATTTAATTCGTCTTCTAATTCTTAAATGCTTTAATAAATAAACACAAAAATTGTTGGTTTAACGTTGAAAAGAATTTTTACTTACAGGATGTTTCTTTATTACACAGACAAAATAAATGTACTATACAGGGTGTGTCACGATGAGTTAAAACTGCTTACACGATATTTATGAAAATTTGTATATAAGAGTTTGTCGTTATGCCACATATTTTCAATTTTCGGTCTACAGGATGGTCCTTACGTAACGATCAACTTTGTTATTTTGAATACCTTGTATTTTTTTACATTTTTAAATTCGATTTGAGAAGCTGATTTCAAAAACATATAACACCTATACTATAAACTAAATAGTTTTGAAGTTATAAATTGAAAATCGCATTTTTTCAAGTTCAAGTGCCAAACGACATAAAATCGGATAAAACGGCTTACATCTACCTATCTTAACTTTTTAATGTAGCATGAGAAAAATGTATACAAGGTTAATAAAATTAAGTAAACTTTGATCACCCCGTATACATTTTGTTCTTATGTCTCCAAGTAGATCTCAAAAAGTAAAGGTAAAAAGCCGTTTTATCCGATTTTATGTCGTTTGGCCAGAGCAATCACTCAAACTTGAAAAAAATGCATTTTTCAATTGTCTATCTTCAAAAGTAGGACGTTACTTTTGGAACACCCTCTATAAGCCAAAAGTTGAAAATATTTTCTTTAGATGTGACATAGCGACAAACCCTTGTATACTAATATCCATAAATATTGTATAAGCAGTTTTCAATATACACATATGTTGAATAAAATCGTCACCACTAACCAAACTACACTTTTTTAACACTCTAGGTACGTTTCGCTAACTATGTTAGCATTATCAGAAGTTGATGATATACATTCATTGTTGGAAATCAAAGATTCCAAATTCGCAATTCAATACACAGATAGTTTAAACTCGTCGTGACACACCCTGTATACGGTCCCATAAGAAAAATTATTTTTTGCCTACAACTAGGACTTGTTAACAAGGGCGTAGATAACTTTTGTCCTGGGGGTTTACTTTTTTACTTTTAGACGAATACGTTTGTCCGTTTCTACATTTTATATATTTTATTTCTTTTCGTGCTATTTTTTGGTATCCTTGGGAGGGAGGTAATTAACCCCTTTAACCCCCATATCTACGCCCTTACTTGTTAATAGATCTTTATACCATACATGGACTGCAATTTTACTGATTAATTAGTCACATAATTATGGAAATATCACTGTTTCCAATGGTGTACGCCAGCGAATCTCCCCACAATTCTACGGCATTGGTGAAATCTTCATTTTAATTCATTGAATTTTATGAATCTTTTTTCGTAAAATATTGTATTTTTAATTCATTCCGGGAAAATGACTATTTGACTATAATTTTTATATTGAAAAATAATTTTCGTTCATTTTTCATTCAGTTAATAGGATTTTTTTTATAAATACTCTAATGAAACTTGCAAAATGAGAGAAAAAAAAATTTCGTTCATATAATTAAAATAATTTTTCCGGGCGAAATATCCGATATTTTAGAAAAAAAAAAAACTTTCTAAAATTTAAATGAGGAATTCAAAAAAATATTAGACTAGTGCTGTAGAATTTTGGGGAGATGCTATACCTGTCGCCTTTGCCGTCGGACGTACGCCACTGAGCAAATTAATTTAGGACTTATTATTGTTAATAGATCTTTACTATACTGGGACTGCAATTTCACTGATTTATTAGTCACATAATTATGGAAATATCAATTTGTTCACTGTTTCTAGGGTCGTACTGCAGCGAATCTCCCCACAATCCTACGACACTGGTGAAATATTCATTTTAATTCATTTGAATTTTATGAATCTTTTTTGGGTCTATTTTTTTCTCCGATTTAAATGAAAGATAGAGAAAGATGATTCGAATTAAGAATTGTGATTGGTTTCCCTCTAATTTTGTTTTTTTTTTTAACATTTTTTATCGATTTATTTAGAAGTTGCGCTCACACCTTTTTTTTTCTTATTAAAACTCAATTATCTTAGAAACTAAAAGAGCTAGAGAAGAATGCATACTTTTTTTGGAATCTACGACCCTTTAACCACCCCTGTACAATTTTCTAAATTTTGCCCTTTTTTTCGGGTCTTATATTTTTTACTCCCGATTTAAATGAAATTTTTAATTAAAGATAGAGAAAGATGATTCGAATTAAGAATTGTGATTGGTTTCCCTCTAATTTTTTTTTTTTTACCATTTTTGATCGAATTAAGTAGAAGTTGCGCTCACACCTTTTTTTCTTATTAAAACTCAATTATCTCAGAAACTAATAGAGCTAGAGCAGAATGGGTACTTTTTTTTAAATCTTCGACCCTTCAACCACCCTGTACAATTTTTTTTTAATTCCAAATTTTGAAAAAAAATTGATGTTTGAAGGCAACCTTGCCCTTTTTTCGGGTCTGATATTTTTTTACTCCGATTTAAATGAAATTTTAATGAAAGATAGAGAAAAATTATTCGAATTAAGAATTGTGATTGGTTTCCCTCTAATTTTGTTTTTTTTTACCATTTTTTATCGAATTAAGTATAAGTTGCGCTCAGACCTTTTTTTTCTTATTAAAACTCAATTATAGCAGAAACTAAAAGAGGTAGAGCAGAATGGATATTTTTTTTGGAATCTACGACCCTTTAACTACCCATGTACAATTTTTTTCAATTCTAAATTTTGAAAAAAATTGAAGATTTTTGTCTTTTTTTTTCGCGTCTGATATTCTTTTACTCCGTTTTAAATGAAAAATGGAGAAAGATGATTCGTATTAAGAATTGCTATTGGTTTCCTTCTAATTTTCTTTTTTTTACCATTTTTTATTTATTTAGAAGTTGCGCTCACACCTTTTTTTTCTTATTAAAACTCAATTATACTATATTGGGACTGAAATTTCACTGATAGTCACATAATTATGGAAATATCAATTTGTTCACTATTTCCCAGGGGCGTACGCCAGCGACATCCCCGGCAATTCCACGGCACTGGTAAAATCTTCATTTTAATTTATTATTTAAATTTTATGTATCTTTTTCTTAAATATACTTAATTCATTCATTCCGGAAAAATTACTATTTTGACTATAATTTTTACTCTTGAAAAATGATTTTCGCTTTGTTACTATTAAAAAATTTCGTTCGTATAATTAAAATAATTTTTCCGAAACATTCGATATTTTAGAAAAAAATTCGTCAAATTCAAATGAGGAATCCACTCTAGTGCTGTAGAATTTTGGGGAGATAATGCACACCTGCTGTCGCCTATGCCGTACCTACGCCATTGAGCAAATTAATTTTTCATTCCAAGTTCATCAGAAAAAATTACATTTCAACAATAAAGATCTTAACCAGTCTTAAATTTATAGGATAAGTTTGTTATTTTATGAAAATAATTAGTGAAAATGTATCCGTGTAATTTAGAAACTCCCTGTATAAAAATTTTCAATCTTGTTAATTCATATGTATTTCTGTCCACATTATTCTGACTTATTTTAACCAAAATGTTCATATTATTATTATCTTGATTAAAAGGAAGCACTTTAAATATAAGTGTTTATATTTTATTTATTATTTCCCCATACCTAGTCGTAAAATTTAAAATACTTTTCTGTTTATCCGGTTTGTGTGTAAATAAAAATGCTACTACCTTACTTCCCTCGTACATTTCGGAAAATGGACTCTGCCAATGGACAAATCGATTTTTCGGAATAAATAGAAATTATTTTTTATTTGTAACTACATTTTTAGCCGAGTACATGTATGTTTTTAAAAAATAAATACTACTTTTTAGGTAAAAATGTTTTATTTTAAGCCTTTTCAAACAATAACAATGTTTTAAATTTACGCGGCTGCCATGACGCCATTTGTACTGTTGTTCCCGGTAAAATCGGAAAGATACAAATAAATATTAGTTTGCTGCGTAATAAATAAATAATAATACTTCATGTTATGGGTCTCAAAAATTTTAAAATAATTCACCGAGTAATATGCGAGTGGTGTAAAAATAGGATTTTATTTATATTAGTGAAAATCTTAGGTTAAAATAAAATGTCAAGCGCCATTGCCATGTGCTTGTTGTTCGATGTTTGAGATCGTCACTTCGGTTTTTTTCCTCTGGCCAATAGGGCTCGCGCGGGAAACACTCGTGACTTGCGTCAACCAATGCTCAGCGGGCGATTTGAATTCCCTCTTCGTCTTTGTGAATTGCCTAAAGTTTTGTTGTATACGTTCGTAGGGTGTACAGTGCTGTCAGTGAGTAAATTCTATTTATATACGATTTTGATGTAAATACGATTAGACACAACGAAAGTTTTAAGGAAAAGAAATCGGTAAGTGAAGTAATATTTTTTGTTATTTTTTTCTGGTCTAGTTCTGTTAAAAAATGATAGAAAACTGTATATATTGTTTTCTGTAATGATTCCTTTCATAATGGACTCGACCTAACGTACGAATCCCGCTCTTTTGAATGAGCGCATGTTATCTTATCGTTAATGTATATAAATGTTATTCTTTTTAAACATGGGAAGTTTTGTATGCAGTTTATTGTTGCATAAGCCGGTGCCGCGTGATAATAAATAATTAACCAACAATTGTTCACTGTTACCAATGAAACGGGGTACACCCACTTCAAATTTTTTTCTCATACTCTGTAGATTACTTTTAACATAAATATTTATCAATACGGTATTTAGAAACATATTTTTTAAGTGTTATGAGTCCATACATAGCATATTTAAATACCTTTGATATTTATTTTACGTCTAGGCGGGAAGAGTATCGAGACTTCAAGGTCAAATGGAAGGTAGTTTTGATATAAATCGATTCATCTCGAGAAGGAAGCATTGCCCTCCGAAACTAGCTGACTCGAAACTCGATAATTTAATTGTCTAGCGCGTGATCTATGTCTAAATTAAATTTTATATTCCCTTTAGAGTAAATTCTCATAAAACGAAGCTCCCATTTTTAATCTGTAACTTTGTTTATTTACATACTCATGCAAAATACGGCAGGTGCTAAAAAAGGTGAATTTATTGAATAATAAAACTATTGTACAGTTTCACTTTTACAAAAGTACAATGGACTCATCTTGGGCTATTGTGTAAATTTTAAAATTTTCAGATAATTTTTAAAAACACGCTCATTTTGTTACTGATAAGGAAATGATTTTTAATACCGTTAAATTGTAAGTGGTATGTTTAATCAATGTTTTTCGAAAATATAAAATATATAGCTAGGTAGTCGTTTTACATTATATTTCCTAAATAAATATTTGTTTAGTTATTGCGACTTTTTCACACCTATCTAAAAAATGGTTTTAAGACGTTATATATTATACATTTAATTATTAGATAATTGTATAAAATATAACAAAATTTATTATAAAACAAAGTCTCAAGCTTTTTTACCCTCTATGTCGCTTCAGTTCCCCTCGATTAGAGTGAAAAGCGGCCATCTGTCATGTACAGTTCTACCATGAAAATATTGGTTCTCTTCGGCTCTTCGTATTTCTGCTGTACGTATTCAATAAGCAGGGACGTAGTTAGCTCATATAGAGAAACAAATTTATGTATCGGACTTGTCGCAAATTTAGTGTATAAACAAATATAATATTCAGGTTGTAATGATTAACAGTTTAAGCATATATTCATAAAAATATTATTTTGTTTAATAATATTAACTGATTTTTATTTATAACTTTCAGATATTAGATTTTTACTAAACTTGGCAAGATATTGTACTCACTTACCAGCAACATAATGACGGAAATAATAATTTAAATATTATTATATATATGTTCAAAAATAAAAATAATTAAAAAAAAATATACCTACCCCGAGTTTCGTCCAGATAAAATAAAAATTATTAAAAAAAACCCATAATAGTATAATACCAAGGGACTAAACTGCATCTTTTAATCCCTCAGGTGATTGTTCACTTTGGTCCTGTGGTATGTACGCTATTTTTTACACCGCGGTGCCCAAGGCCTCTTAAAATTCAAATAATTATTTACCTGTTAATTTTGTTAATATTAAAACGTAATAATCAATTCTCTTATTTGTAAGTTTCTTACTTCTGGTTAGGTAATCATGTTTGATATTAAATTATGTATTTTTTATAAAATACCGGCTCTTAAAAAAAGTTATAAAAAATAAAAAAACGGGGTTCTCGATGGGGCTCGAACTCAGAACAATTTCGATCCGCATTCAAATCAATAATGACAGAAGATGTGGAACTATTTGACAGTTCTGAATTAAACTAGAATAAGTAAGGTGGCTGGTTTCAATTGTTTTTTATTTGCGGGACTAAAAAATTTTAGTCCCAAGGTAGTAAAAGTGGCACTTTAGTCTCGAAAATGTGGGACTAAAGTACTAGTTTCACTCCCCGCGGTGTAAAAACATTTTTTTAATATTCTGGCGAATATCTTTTATTTTCATTGTTTGTACAATTCTACACAAAATATCAAATATTTAAGTGTCAATACCTCATTTTATTTTTAAATTAAACTAACACCGTAATGCGCTGAGGGCGTTTAAAAAACCCAATTTCTATTCAAAGCACATTTTCACAAACTCCGAAAGTATTGGAATCTACAATTCTGTGTGTGTGACATCAAAATATTTCAAATTTGACTTAAGATTCTTGTTTAGGACGAAAAAGTATGCCAACAAAGTGTTTTCAGTTTTGATGTCGAACGAACTGTTCCCGAGAAAATGACGGCTAAAGTTAAAAAATTTGAAAAACGGTAACAAGCACTTATTGATATTTAAATTAAAAAAAATTAGTTCACTGACACACAGACAGACATACAGATTCCAAAACAGGATTTTGTGCGATACATGCTAGAATAGCATTCCCAGATGTTTTATTTTAAATTATCTTCCTCAATTTGATTGTTTATACAATTTTACACAAAATATTAAAAATTTGGGTGGCAAAATGAGCTCTGTTTTGCATTTAACCCGTTGTAACACAAGTTTGGTAACGCCGGGTCTAATAAACCCCTTATTTTAATTAGTCAATATATCTATATAAAATATACAAATCACAATTGTTTTTATTTCTTCATGAAGTTTATACTTCAAATATTTAGTTTATATAATTTGAACTGTTAAATAATGGAATTATGTATTATGCTGAACCAAGGTTTGCTAACATCTTATTTCTGAGAAAAAACGATACATACTTTCGACAAAAGAAACATAAAATGAATACAAAAAACTAATAAAAATAAATTTGAGCTTAAACTGAACATTTATTACAGTAAATATTAAAGTGTTTTAAGCACAAAAATGCGTGGCACTTCTTACCATAATATTTTGATTTGTTATGATTTTTACATTGATTACACCGTTTTTTGGTTTTTTTCGGGTATTTGTGGCACAATTTCTACTTCTCCACTGTTTTTCAGCCGCTGACCTCCTTTTTAAATGTTCGTCCAATAAGTCTAAAGCAATATTTTTTAAAAAATTCTACTTTTCAAATTTGAATCGTGACTATTGCTGCTGTAAATTACTTGTGCATTTATGCCTGCAATATTTACCAAGGAGTAAAACACTACCATCTTCGAGAATTGCGGGCCACATTATACTTAGCACAGAGCTGGTCGACTGTGTCAGTCAACTCCACCTTTTGTCGAATGATAAATGGTTATAATTTCAGGCTTATTTTTATCTCCAGTTGTTTTGTCAAAATCATTGTAACGGAAACTAGATGCAAGCAGTCCATTTTGTAGGTTTCGGCCAAACTTACACTTTTCTGGAAACTAAACATACTTGAGTTCACTTTTGTTCCCTTGATATTTTTAAATTTCACAGGAACCCCACGCCTATTTTTTCTTTCTGTACCAACATCCGTTATATTATGATTACGTAAAAGAATATCGATCGAAGGAAATGTTGTAAACCAATTATCACTTTAAACGGTCCATCTGGTTGTTCACCGACATATATTTCCAGATTGTTCGTATAATACATCCTTGCATCCACTAGGGCGACGGCGAATATTTTAATGCCATTTCTTCTCCACCCTGTATATTCTTTTTAAATTGTGGATTGAAATAAAATGATTGTGTCCTTGGCGGAAATTATCATTCCTGTCTTGGGCACTAGACAGGGACGCGTCAAGGACTCTTCGACGCTGTTGTGTGAAATACTGATAGACTCCTTTCCCTATATATGTATTGAGCCATCATAAAAACATTAAATAAATATGTATCTTAAAAACTATATGTAATGGTTTTTTACGTGAAAATCATTGATCAATACAAAAAAAATAGCTTCAAATGTTAGTGGCGTAAACAATTGGAGGGGAAAGGTGAACATATTCTTCCAAATGCAAAACACTTTATCGAGAATGGAAACATGTTTTTTTATTAAAATACGCTCTTTTAGACTTAAAACAAACCTGCCTTTCAAATCAGTATATTGATTTAGTTTAAAGTACCTTATTACCTTATTTTTTAATTATTTTTCACAATCAGTATCAGGACTTACGAATGCATATATTCCGAATCCAAGTAAATTAAAATTTACTAAATACATAATGCTATTTTAAAAGTTTATGGAATTGTAGGTAGACAAAGAAAACTAATAGATCTTTTCTATGTTCCAAGATTGTTTAAAATACGGGTTTCATGATATCGTTCCTAATTTTTACACAACAAAATTTCACCGCCGGTATTGGTAGATAATTTTTGATTTTATGTAAATGCGTCTTTTAAGGCCTTGGCGCCTCACGACCTTGCATATATGGACGGAGCATCCCTGGCACTAGATCACCTCGGCGCGGCGCCTCAATTATCTATTTGCCCTCGACAGTAATGATACATTTTCCGCCCCGGTATCTACTATTTCCGGAAGGATGAACTTTTATGTCAAGTTTTATTTTTGACTAATGAAAAACAGTACTTATTAACAATTAGGAATAGGTGGAAGACAATATTTTAAACAAAAGTTTATAAGAAATTTTTTCATAAAAACTAAAATAATTTTTATGAAATTGTTAGAAGTTTCATTTAAAATCTAGGTCACTTTAGGTACATTTATAACATAAAATAACTAAACTTTTAGGGAGTAAGCGAAACGAACTCCCCTTATAGGATTGTATTGTGTGTCCGTCAGTCCGTCTGTAGTTGCCGCGATATCTTGCATGCGGGTTGACCGATTGCTTCAGGTTTTTTCTTGTTATAACGGGTTTTATCGACATGTAAATTTTGGTAAGTCTAGTTTAAAAGAGGAAGGGCCCTCGCCTACAAAACAGTAAAAAACACCATACAGAATCGGTTTGTTTTGAGTGTCAAGCGGCGTAGCTTCGCCCCCTTTTGACTCAGGGGATCACCAAAAACACATCGGGCGATGCCCAAATGTAAGATGATGTCAAAATAAATACCCGATGAAAGCAGGTCAAAATGTTTGGCTGATACTAGAAAAACAAAATAGGAAAAAGTCATACAAACTACAAATATCGATCACAATGCAAAAAATTGGAAAAAATTTCAAAAAATAGGGGAAAATATTAAATAGTAAGAAAAAACAGGAAAAAATAGTAGAAAACAGGAAAAATAGAAGAGAAAAAATATTTTCCCATTTTTTATTCGGCTCGTTCTCTTTTTAGCTACTCATGTACCCCGCTTGTTTTGTTTTACACCATAGTTATGTCATTTCCAGCCCAAAATACCCCCTTAAGGAGGCAATATAATTTTTCAAACACGTATACAATTAGGTACGGCCCTGTGCGTTAGAGAAGAGGATGGTCGTTTCGGCCGGCAAGTTAGGTAGGTAGATAGGTAGATGGTTTCTTCTGTACAATCTGGCTGGTTATATCGATTTTTAAAAGCTTTAGAGATTTTACTATGAGCATACAGATGCAACACTATCGTTAATTTTAATTATACTAAAATGGATCATATTTAATTATTGCAAATTTTAAATACCTACCTGGTACAACTTCTATTGTTTTTATTTTTCTAAATATTTAGGTATATGTTTTTAACAATTGCTAGTGTCAATGAACTCTACTTGAGAAAAAGAGATATTTTTTTTAATTAAATTTGTTTTTACTACCAAACAAAATTTTGCGCCCGGCATAAAAAAATAATTAAATAGGTAATACAGTGTGTCTACTTAAGTTCGCAGCATATGAGAAACTTTTTTATTACCCAAGAATTTTACGAAAAAAAGTTATTCTTCATAAAAAGTTCTGCATTGTCCAAAACTCAAAATACAACCATCAGATAATTTTTTTACTCGTACCTATTCGAAAAATATAAATTTTGCTCGAGGCTTTGGTACACGCTTATAAGTCTTTGTAAAAAATGAATATAAAAACTAGATTAAATTTATTATTTTAACGGAAAACCAATAAATAAGCTTAAAATAATTTGTGGAAACTAATTTTATATGTATCACTTCACATCGAACTTTCTTACAAGAAAAAAAATTTAAAAAATATTGTTTAGAGATAGGAGGCTGTAATTTCAGATTTGGACGTAAATATTGTTTCTAAAGACATTTTTATATATATTTTTTAAATAGTATAAATGTATCTGATGGTGCATTTTAGGTTTTATACATTGCAGAAATTATTATGAAGAATAACTTTTTTTTTAAAACTAATAATAAAAAAAGTTTACCATATGCTGCTAACTTCAGTGGACAACACTGTATATAAAAAACTTATAAAGTTATTTTTATTATGCGTTGTATTACACTCTTTTTAAATAACCAATAACAAAAAATATTCTGTATTCTAGCCTTTTTATTTTATTTTTAATCAGCTTAGATCTAGCGTTTGCTAATTTTAACTTCGCAATCGCCTATTTTTTAGTGGAAATTTAGAGGTTGTCGACCCGCGCAATTTCGCGAACTTATTTCCTTATGTAAATATCCTCAAACCAAGGTTAAACTTATAATCTAAACACAAACAAGCCGAAAACTTCGATCCAATTTGTTCTTTTCATCTCATTTTTTTTTTCAACAAACGAGTAAATTGCGTGGGAAATTATCGAGTTCGGGTGGTCTTGCGAAGTAAGAAATACTGGGTGACCCACGAAATTAATATAATAATTAATGTTTAATATTCTTTTTCTTCTTTATGGGTTTAACCTTCAATACCACCCAGGTTTACATATTTCTGCTTCTAATTTACCAAAAAGGACTCGAGCATTTTTAGCGTCTGGCGTTTGTTGTCACCTCAACGATTTAAAGAAGTCTGATTATTGTTTTTTTAAAACGCATGTTTTGCTGGTATTATTATAATGATAACTGCCGAAAAATGGACCTCATATGGGCATTTACTTTTAAATGTGTGTTTGAATTGTCTCTGGCGTTCCATAAATTATTTTCATTTCGGAATAATTCCATCAATAATACGACCTTTTTTTCAATACATTCTGTAGAAATATGGTCATCATCTGGGCTATTCATTGTAAGTTATTGTATAAAACAAAACAAAAACTAACGTAACTTGTGCTCTCGCTAATCCTACCCACGTAGCCCGCAGAAATTCCTTTTATCTTTGGCGTCATTTGACCGCTAGTAAAATTATGCCGGCGACCGCAACGGATGTTTTACTTTAATTTTTACTCCGGCAAAATTCTACTGATGATGCTGGCGGCACGTGCCGCCGGGCTAGCGCAGTTTGGTGGAGTCCCACCTTAAGGATTAAAATGATTTCAGTGAAGACAATTTATCTATTACAAATACCTACATACCCTTTTTTTCTTATGACCGAGAGTCATAAGTCTCTAACATCGAACATATTGTAACCATAAACCAAAGAAAGCTTCATTGATTTATTGACATCTGTTTTTAATGATTACTAAACCAAATTGTAATCGTAAACTATAGATATGTTGATTTAAATATCGTATTTATAAAACTGTTAATATTTAATATTAATTATAAAAATAAAGTTTCTCCTATGAAATAATAGTATACGAACATATAATGATGGCTATTATTCACGAGTGTGGCGTTTACGTCACGAGCGAAGCGAGTGTAGCAAGCCACCCCTGTGATTAATAGCATTTATATGCTAGTAGAATACTATGCTGTATCCACGACTATTAAATAATTTTGGCTAAAACTACCTATAAACCATTATTAAATGAAATCAGTAAAAACAGTGAATAATAATTATTCACTAATGAATATCTAGAAATCGGTAAAACCAGTGAATAAAATCAATATTCACTAGTGAATAATGGATAATATTATTTAGTAAACTCAGGTATAATGAACAAATCATAGATTATTTAAATGTTTACCATAGCTTGTACATAAATACTTAGAACAATAATCTCTTTGATCTTTTTTTTCCTTCTTAATTTCACCCTCTGTTAATTTTCATTTAATTGTTTTACTTGCTTACCAGCATTTCATTATATTAACGCACTTTTGTGTTTTTACCTTCATGTGACCACTTATTTTTCAAATATCAAAGCTTAGACAGAAAAACGAGTTTTCACAATATACAGTATGTCCATGGATGGGGTTCACAAGGTGAAAAAACGTTTATTTTCGGTTTTATCGAAAAATGTCGTTCATGATAAAAAGTTTTGTTTATTTTAAAACCTCATAAAATAAAATAAATCAAGTTTTACCGTGCCTGTTTTATTTTATAACCAATTTTCTAGATTATAAGTTCATAGAGTTTTACAGGAAATTGACTACAAAATGAAGCAGACACGATAAAATATTATTTTTATGTAGTTTTAGAATAAGCTAAACTTTTTATCAAAAATGAAATTTTAATATAACCAACAATAACAATTTTTCTTCTCCCTCTTGTGAAGCCCATCCGTGGGCACATATTGTATAATAACTATTTTTATCCGTCTCTGAAATAAGTACTTTAAAAGCTCTTGACTGAAAAAGCTTTTGAAAATAATAATCTCCTTAACCAAGACTAGGCTCATACATTTTGAAGTGAATTTAAAATTCAAAAATGAAATGAACTTTGTGCTTTGTAAGACGTAAATTCAAAAAATCTGGTAAAAGTAATAAACACGTCTTTAATTTAGTACGTATACAAATTGAATGTCTTCTTCGACTTCGTCTTGATATTCCCTATCCGGGATATATTAAACATCAAAAAAGATCCGTCTCTCTCGTACTACAATATAGACACATCGCCATTTAGATATAACTATAGAGCGTTTATTTAGCATTCTTACAAATTATTTTTAACTTTTAATAAACATACGAAGATTCGTTTTATAATTTCTAAACTTTTAATATGTTGAAGGCCACATTGTTCTTTTCGTGATTATTCTTTTTTTTCTTATTCACTTTTATAATAAATTTAAACAATTATATTCCATATAATTCAACCATAGTTCTTTGTAACATTTCACGATTTCAGTTCGTACCAAAACTTTTATAAAACATTGCTATGATTAGAGAGTTTTAGCACCTCACCCGCTAACGTTAACGCTAAATTTGGTTAACGTATAGAATAACGGAATGTAAAAAATAGAGTTTTAGTAAAGCAATTGCATTTTTCTGCATTTTAGGTCATGTCATGTGTCCATTACGACAAATGTTTAATGTATTTAAGTTAAAGGAACCCGCAAAACTTCCCGCTAATTCAGAAAATTTACCGTATTAGCGTTAGCGGGTGAGGTGCTAAAACTATTATCCATATAATGTCTTTTACGATTGTTGGTTGTCTTGATATCATTTTTTTTTATTTACACTTGTTGAAATTGTAGAATATACTTAAATAAAAAAGAAATTTGAGTTATTACTCTCTTTACTTCAGTCTTATCAGAGTCTTGGCACATTTATGTTATTAAAATAAACAAATCTGGAAAAAATAGATTTAATATTTTTGTCATTTTTTCATCTTACTGGTTCCATACCCAAATTTCAACACTTGATATTATAAACAAAACGACCAATAATTCATTTCTAGAATTATTACTATTATTAGTTCATAATTTCACTTTTAATTTATATACCATTTTTAAAATAAACTTATATACATTTATCAAAAAAATACGTATTCACAATGGTATATTATTCAACGAGCATATAATGATAGCTATTATTCACGTTTACGTCTCGAGCGAAAGCGATATGTATTGGTATTGTATCGGCATATCGGCAAAATTTATCAATTAATATCGGCATATTTAAGATGAACTATTTTATTACTTGTTACGTTTTTTTGTGTATTTTCATTATTGCTCTACTCAATATATTGTAATTTCATACTCGCTTGATATCCCCTTCTTATTTCCTCGCGTCATGTTCCTCTCTTCTCTTGGTATTCCTATAAAATGTCTTTCCCATGTTAATAATATTCTTCTCTTTGCTTATTCAGTCAAAATAATTGACTTTTATACCGTTCGTGTCGCTTACTGAAGATTTTTTTTCTCCCCCTCATTTTATAGGGGTTTTTCCTTTGCATTTCGTTTTTTTCCTGGACTACGTTTTTTCCCTTGGACTACACATTTTTTCCTTTGGGACTACGTTCTTTTGGATCAAGCTTGTGTTTCTTTGGCGACATTTTTTCCTGAACTACGTTTTTGGACCAAGTTTCCTTTGGAGTTTTTTTAAAAAGAAAAAAATCTCTGGAACTTTCGTTTATCGTAAAATAAACAAATAACGTTTAAACCCACAAAAAGAACGAAAAGACGGATTTTGAAATATATCATGGTTTTTTGTCAACTGTTTCTAATTCCATCAAAAAATCAATTAGACAGGCGTCCAAAATTTTTTTTATTTAATATTTTACTTGATATATTTCAAACTCTATTCGTGGAACGTATCCATAATAAAAAGATTTGAGCTTAAATTACATTAATTACTATTATCAACAAAACATTTTGTTTTATTCTTTATTCTTTATTTACTGTTCAAACAGGTTTGCACCCAACTACAGAACAGATCTATGAACAGTATAAAATACATACATATCATCAGAGTACACATTAATGGATTAAAAAAAAAATACAAAAAAAGAAATAACAATTAGTTTCCCAACAAGTACGTCTTTATGGCCGAAATACTAGTATTAAAGATGTCAAGCTGGTAATTCACTGTGTTACACTTTGAGCACATTTTATGTAAGGGAGAAAATTTTAAAATATATAAAACAACGAAAATATTTCGTACATTGGGGGTGTCAATATTATTTTAATTTTTTTTACCAATTAGATGAAAATTCAAATAAGGCATTTCATAGAACGGATAATCCTTGGGCGGCCAGGGAATTACCGAAATTTATTTACGTTACTTACCGATGCTTTTCACATTACAGCGTTGCCGTT
This sequence comes from Neocrepidodera transversa, assembly GCA_963243735.1. Lineage (NCBI taxonomy): Eukaryota > Metazoa > Arthropoda > Insecta > Coleoptera > Chrysomelidae > Neocrepidodera > Neocrepidodera transversa. The sequence goes on along the minus strand of OY725340.1, from coordinate 12,276,056 downwards.
ACTGACAATTTTTACTTATATCAACATATATTTCTTAGTTCCAGATCTTTTAAAAATATGATGTCGATACCGATAATATATATCGGTATTGGCAACTAAAATATCGGCCGATTAACGGTATCGGCAAAAAAATACGTATCACAGATCACTGGTTCCATTATTCTTTCACGATTAAACTTTTGTGCACCCTTTATAAGCAGTCCTTAAGTTTTCTCGCTTTAATTTTTCCACACAAACCCTTTGTCGCATTTTAAGACATTGCATTTTAACTTGAATTAACGTTAAGCATAGAGTTTAATTTTTAATGTGCTTTTTTAATATTTGTGATTATATAAGTTGTTAATATTTTTGAATGAATTAATTTTTGCTGTGATTATTTTTTTGCCTGTCCGTTAAAAGGCATGTCGGGTGGTGTATTGTAAAATAAATAAATTAACGACTGGTTCATTCGTTTCTTTAACTGAACTTTCCGGGTTTGCAGATCATTGTTGATAATGAAGTTCTATTCTGCCAATTATTTTTTGAGGTCCCTCTTTGTTTTTTGGCCATGCGCTTGATCTTCATGGGTGCTGCCATCATCAGAGTCCCATTTCGTCAATAGGCATAAAAATATGTTCTTTATAAAATAACATGTTTTTGGGCTTTTGTTTAACGTTAGGCAGCATGATCAAGAACATTTTGTACCGAAACTTCCGCGAAAAGAGAGGTAAATTTTGTGGCTCTGCTAAACTTCTTAAGATTTAATACTGGTGTTTAGTCAAACCAGTTTCCAAAAAAAGTACCAATCCTTCTTTATTGTTATTAGTATATTCAGTTGGACTAATATCAATTTTCTTGAAAAGATCACTGCTGTCAATAAAATCTGGATCTGGTGTTTTTGTTTTTTATTTTCATTCTCTTCCAAAATGCCAGGGCAAAATTTTACAACTTCTCGTTCTTACATATTGGTGTCTTTCTGAGTTATTTCTCCCTATTCGAGTTTGCAATAGGAAAAAGGGCATTCACATAATTAAACAACTGTATACTTTATAATTTTAGTAGAGTTTATATTGCTTTCTTTACAAAGAACATTGTAAGATTAACATAAAATTTGGGTATAGATATTTAGGTTCTTTGTTTATGCTTATATCAGCAGTTCGTAGTTCAAGGAACCATTCTTTTAATGTAATACGATCTTTCTTTGTTTCTCATTTCTCATACAAATAAATATTTTTATGAGGATATATTTAATACTCCCATTTTCTGAATAACTGGCTAAAGTTGTCTTTTTGGTTTAGAATGTTCTGTACCGGTTTATGTCTATAATCTTTAATATTTTATGAAAGAAGTGGATTATATGGATAATCATTTTTACTAAGTTTTGAGTAAATGATATTGAAAGCATTTGAACTTTTTTATAACTGTAGAAGAAAATTATTATGATTATTAAATATTTTACCCAATATATTTACAAAAATGAATGCAAACATAATCCTGTAAAAAATTTAAATAATACATTAAAATACTTTTTACTTGTAAAATAATAAATTAATAACAATACTAAGACCTAATTGTCAATAAAGGAATAAAATACAGGCACAAACACTCTCAATAGTTGTCAACAGATTAAAGGAAGCTGTACAATTAAGCATAAATAGATAATTTATGGATACTAACACCAATATACTTTAAATGCCCATGTCAATATTTAAATAGTAACTTTACAAATGAAGGTTTTGGAATTCTTGGAGCCACTGAGCCTCAGCTAAAATATTAATAACAATTAACAATTTTTTGTTGTTGTAGCTCTTCATGATGTCAACAGCGATGGACATGTTTCTAAGTGCTACGGATTCTCTCTCGTTTCCGGACATCTTAGATATAGACATAAAATCAGAAATTGATACGTTAGTAGGAGGACACAACGATTTTTCCGGTTTCAATTTCAATGAAATGCCACCATTGGAAATCGAAGATGTTCACGACATCAAATGGTTTAATTCGAATTCGAATCATTCAAATCTAGACTTTAGCGGAGAAGATGGACCGACCATGGTTAATCCAAACGCTGTTATGCCCGTCATGTCTTTAGCTCAAAATATTAGGTAAAAATATATATAAATCCCAAGATATTATCCATATCTCAAATGTGGTCAAATTATTCAGTAGAAATAAAACTCCCAAGTCATGTACCACAATATATTAATTTTAAGGGGCAACTAATTTCGGCTGATCAGTCATCCTCATAATGTGTAAATCCAAAAAACTTTCCGAATTTCGGGTTTTTCCCTTTAATTTTTCCAGTCCTACTTGTGCTTTTATTAATATTGTGGCCACTAGTCGGACTTTTTTCATATATTTTCATCGCCGTACCGACGCACTTGATACAGACACGTGCGTTGCACGAAGTAATTCATTAATTAATTTCCCCTTTTCTGGTTATATTATAACTGGGAAAACAAGATTTTCCTGTCTTATGGATAACTCTCCGGCACCACTAAAAACATTGCACGATGCAAGTGATTTTGGTAAAAAATGAAATAAGAACATGAATCATCAATATTAATTCGTTTAATTTTAAATTTTTTTACGTTAATATTCATGTACCTCCTCTCCCAACCCTACCCCCTAAATAATAAGTATGTTAAACTTTTGTTTTTATTATAATCTTGTTAAATAATTTATATGATAAGTTAAATTCAGTTGTAATGTATAAAAATTGTTTGCCGAACTGGTAATTTGTTTCTAGGCCTTAACTAGTTGTCCTTAAAAGTATTGTTTTATTAATATATCGTGCTACATGACTTGGAGTTTTATTTCTACTAAAAATATATATTATTTGTTTATTGATTTTGATTGTAATTTATTTAGATCACCTTCACCTATACTAAAGGAAAGTCATTTGACGTTTTCACCAGCCACAATCAAAATAGCTGCTATCAAACCAGAAAATGCAGCAGTAAAGAAAGATTTAACTTACAAGCTAGCTGAAATAGTTGATAAGAAAACTCTGATCAAGACTGTTACTAAAGTGACTCCCATTCTCGCCAAACCAGCTATAAAAAATCTTACTAAGGCACCTACTATACTTACTTTTAGGTAAATATTTATTTTTGATTGATATATCTTACAGCTAGAATCAATATTTGGCAAATAAAATAATTTTTTGTTATATGAATTTATTTTTCAACTATTTTTGTATTTATTTTAGGAATACAGTGAATAGGACATTATCCTCTCCTATGAATGTAACGCAAGTTAGTAATATTGCAACTCTGAGAACGGTGGCGCCGTCAACAATAAACCGAAAGGTGATGAGTACCAGGCCACTTTACGAAGACGATGAACGTACCTTCCCGAAACCAGCCTACAGCTACAGTTGTTTGATAGCAATGGCACTGAAGAACAGCAGATCAGGCAGTCTGCCCGTATCGGAAATCTACAATTTTATGTGCAGACACTTTCCTTACTTCAAAACTGCGCCGAATGGTTGGAAAAACTCCGTCAGGCACAACTTATCTTTAAACAAGTGTTTTGAAAAAATCGAAAAGCCAGCGCTGAACGGAGCGCAAAGAAAAGGCTGCCTGTGGGCTATGAACCCGGCTAAAATCAGCAAAATGGACGAGGAGGTGCAAAAGTGGTCCAGGAAGGACCCGCATGCCATAAAACGGGCTATGGTCAATCCCGGTAAGTACAAAATAAGTAAATAATATAACAAATTGGTTGTGTCCTCCCAAAACTTTTCCGACGATTATCCAGAGACGAATACTTTTGACAGGTGACTCTTGGAAAAATAATTTTGACTGTTCTGTATCGGGATTCTCAACCGCTATTCGTTTATCAAGTTGATAGCGACTGGATACCGTTTTCAAACATCAATTTGAGTCGGTAGGTACGAAGCTCCCGAGTTGAATTCAAAGTTGGTGTTTTTGGCATAGAACATTCATATTCAGTGGTTTTTCTCTTTTGATAGACCAAGTTTTTATATACTTTTTCAATTGTGGAAACCCCAAAGCAGCGTTGACATGGGTAGTGAAGTCGTCGTACTTTTGTGAGAAAGGTTTTACACGGGACACAGAGACAGTCTCAAATATTTCGATATCGACAATACTTCGCAGCAGAAGTATGTCAAGTTATGTGTGGAATGATACTTAATGTTTGGTAAAAAAAATTATACGATTATGAAAAATTTGTGATTCAAAATTTCCAACTTTGAAAATGTCTTTCCTTGAATTATGGACTTTGAAAATTTTTCGATATTTTATTATTTTACCTTTTGATTTAAATCGAAAATATCGAAAATTCAAGGAAAGATATTTTCAAAGTTGGAAATTTTGAATCTCAAATTTTTCATTTTTCAGAATTGTATAATTTTTATTTTTTTTTATAATCTTTTTCAATTGTGGAATCCCAAAGTAACGGTGAATTATTTTAGGAATAACTAGAAATTTGGTAAAAAAAAAATTTATATTTTATTTTTTAGCAAATTTCCATTTTGAATCTCAAATTTTTCGTTGGGAATGATTGAGAGTCGCGATTCAATCGGTATCGACTAAACCAAGTATGATCTCTACCGGTCGGGATGCTACAATCGTGAAGGTTGAGAATCCCGCTGCTGAATAGAATTTTTCAAGGGCTTTCAAATGACATATTGCATGTCAAATTCCGTAATATATTCGCATCTATCATTTTTTAATAGTGATTTGATAGTGATTTTTTGATAGTGACACTTCCGTTTGACAGATGTCGTACAAAAACTGATGCGTTCTTCCGATGAATAACCCAAACCCATATACCAAATTTCAGCTCAATCGAATTAAACGTGTGGTCTTTATCGTGGAAAAATACAGACAGGAAATGGTCTTAATCGTGTCAGGGGACCTCAAAATGGATATTTCCGTCTTTAGCTCGTTCACAATACTTTCTCGAATTTTGGGTCGGGAAAGTAATAAGTGTGATGTTTGTTGATTCTTACCATCCATTCCTATTAAGTATATTTTTTTTATAGAACATTTGGAATCATTGGAACGCGGCGAAATGAAATTCTCCTGTTCGTACGATGAAGGCGACAATTTCGGTGATTCCTGCGGTAGTGCCGAAGAACAGAGTGAAGAAGGTTCAGATTCAGAACAAGAAGTTGAGGAAACGCCAGTCGTCACTACCCAATACGAATATATACAGGTTAAGGAAGAGGACACGTCCGATCTTGATATAGAGGTGAGTTATTTTTTATCAATATTCATTACACTATAGAACAAAAAAAACATATCTACCAAGAGTTTTGCTTTTATACTTAGAAATAGTAATGATCTATTTTATAATTAGTATTCAGTTGTTATTTTTTGAAGGTTTTCAGTGGGTTTTACGTTTCAGGTATCCGATGGAGCATATGAGGAGATTGAAGACGATCAAGAGTTATTAAGAGTAGAGATGGCTCTAGCTCAAAAGGAACTCTTAGAATACGAAAGAACGGTAAATAATAAAAGAAGAAGGACATATATATTACAACATTAGATTAAAATCTGTTAGGTACATTGTTTCATTTTATGAAAAAGAACAGTTTTCATCTCGTTGGTAAAATGAGGCTTGAATTGTTTCTTTTTTTTTTCTAAGAAAAAAAGCTGTGTCTGATCGGTGATATAAAAAAAATTGTAAATAGTTGTAATAACCTTTCTCCTGCCTGTGTAACTATACTTAGGAATTTAAGTACATTAAGCGTTTGATTTTATAATCAACAAGACTGCCAATCGAGACAATTATTTTTTCATGTATCTTTGGTGTCATGTTCTATCATGCAGAATGATAAAAAACCGTTTTTGTCCTTTTTAGTTTTTTCCATATTTAAGTTTCAGTAAAATTTATTATTGGTGGACTGATGGCAATATTTAAGTGATGACAGCTTACACATTTAAGAGGGTTAAAATTACTTAATAAGTAAATTAAATATAATATTCCAAAACACTATATTAGTGTAATTCAATCTATATGAATGATTTTATTTCCATTACCATACCAGTATAATCAATAATTAATAAAATATGTCCTAAGCTGTCATCTTAAATAGACCAAACTACAAAATATTAATTTATAACACATTTTTCTCCTCATTAAAAAAGGGACCACAATTACAGTCGCACTTTCATTAATTTCAATGTCGATCATTTTATTTTATATATATTTTTTTTTTAATTTAAATCTCGCAAATGTGATATTTAATCCATGTTTTCATGGCCTGTTACAAGCGTTTAGTTTTTTTTATTAGTTTTATTCTTACTGAAAATAATATCAGCTGTTTTGAACGATTTTTCTTGTTTGAAAAACGTCTGCTGTCAAACGATTGCGTTGACGGTTGTCGGTTAAAGAAAAAAACAAAAAGAATCGTTTTATATTTGTATACATGTGTAAAATAGAACGGGTGAAGGATACATTAAACCCAAGTTTTATTCCAGAGGTTGAATATAACTTGAGTTTAAAAGTTTTAGGACAATCAATTTTAGGTCGCCAGAAGGGTAAAAGAATTAAATAGGTCAAGGTTATAGTAAAAAATACAATCGCCACCATTTCTCAAATTTGACAGGTGTCAATTGTAGACACGTGTCAACATTTGACGGTTATGAGATTTGATAGCTGCTAACCATGGATTCATTGATATACACTCATAGACGCGCACAACCCGTATATCGTTGTAATATTTTTTTGTTGAAAAGAGTGACGAACATGGCGTATAGGTTCGGTCTAGCTCTATCCCAACTATACGATACTGTTTTGAGAGAGAGAGAGATTGACCGAACTATCGTTTCATCTCTTTCTCTCGAAATAGCACAATTCTCACCGTCCATGAGCATATGTCAATCCATGGCTCAATGTAACAGCTGTCAAATAATTAACATTTAGATTTAATTAAATACATTTGACAGCTGCTACCATCATAAAGACAACTATCAAATCTTCACAAAAATATGTATGATTTTTATTCTGTTACATTATTAAAAAATTATTTTTATGATACATTTATTGGTTTGGTTGTTATAATTTGACAATTGTCAATTTTCAACTGGGCTTGTGGCTCAAAGATTGTTTTATATTAAAACTTTATTTGTTGGGCAATGTGGAGTGGTTGAATTTCTTTCGGCCTAAAAATTACGTGTTTTTAATAAAAAAATATTTAACATAGGCCCTTTTCGAAATATTTTCTTACCGATAGTAAAACTGAGGTTCTTAGAACAAATGTTAGAGTGAATTTTTTTTGTGATATATAATCAGAAATAGAATTTGAGTGTTTTTAAAAGTTTAGGATCAAAGATATATCTGAGTAACAGTTCATAAAAATATATCTTTAGAGAAATTAGCGTGTTATTTTGTAGGAACAATTGACTGATCACGTGATTTTTTAGAAACTACTCGGTTTCTGGAAAATCCCTAATTTAGTTTAGAGTTAACTTTATTAATTGTGTATAAATATTTTATTTGTCTTTTTTTTACTTACAGTGTAACAGTATTTGTAATAAGTCCATGTACAAATTTTGTTAGTGTTTAAGGTTATATTTGGTAATAAAATGTGATTTTTCATATATAATTATTAGTTTCATTTTTTTATTCAAATAATTACTGTTTCTCTGAGACAATATATCCAAGTCTTTTGAGGAGGGGGAATCAAAGAGTTGATCTGGAACCAGGAACTTCCACTTATTCATTTTTTGCACTAGATTTATGAAACTGACGATTTTTTATACAGCTTGTTAACTTTATGCTTTACATAGGGCAAACTTGCCTCTGGCCATTTTTACTAGGTCATCAGCATATCCTTAGTTTCTGCTATTTTACTAGAAAGTAATTGCATAAGTACGGTACGTTCGTGGGTTTACCTGATCGGTACGCATATACTGGTTGGGGTGCAGCGGGACCCGCTCAGGGATATCTGTTGTGATATGATTATCTACAGCTTTCATTGTTTTAAGGACAAACGCTGTGAGGCTGATTGGTCGTAGGTATTTAGGCTGCATGGTGTCTCCTTTCAATGCCTTTGGAATGAAGTTGACTTTGGCCCTTTTCCATACTTCTAGACTGTTGACTAATGCGGGATGATATATGACAGGATCTTTTTGCACTCGCTGGTTGGAAATTATTCATGGTCCATCTTATCCGCCTGCTACTACATTCTACGTATGTCTAGAGATTTTTGTGAGTTTCCCAGTAGGTCTGCTGTATTCCTCTAGTGTATTTAATGTGTAGGAGCATGGCTCTTTCCTCTACCTTCTGTGAAGCTCCCATTTGGTTTTTTAAGGCCATTATCAACTGCCTTTCGTCATGACTTTGTGCAGTCTTGCTGCGACGAGTGTTGAGTCGATATCCTTAAAATATTCTGAAGCTATTCATTTTAGCTTTCCTAATCTGTTTGTTGTGGTGAGTTTCTGAGTGTATCTCTACCAAACTCCCCATGGGCGGCTTATTGAAGAGTTTTCGTGTTTCGTATCTTATCTACTTTAACATATGACTTCCATAAGGTGCGCCCCTACAATTTTTCCCTTTCTGAACCGGACAACTCAATTCATATGAGTTGACTATTGCCTCATTTCAATTAATTTATTTTCTAGTTCAAGATGGTGCTTTATCTTTCTGTTCGGAATGCTTGATAAGTTTGGTTGTAGGTCTGATGGTGTTGTATTTTCCAGAATCCGTTTTCCTGGGATTCCTCTGAGGATACTCAGGAGGGTCCGTCTCTAATCTGAACACAATTAATGTGTGATCAGATAAAAGGTTTCCCTCGATACTCTCTAGTTTTTAACTAGATTTGTCTAGTACTTTTCAACAATTTGTTTTCTATTATTAAGGTAGTTCCTGAAGACTTAATACACGGTTCCACGAACCCCGTAATGTTCCAATACCTCGAGGAGTCTATTATGTGGAACCGTGTCAAAAGCCTTTGCTAAATCTAAGAAGACTGCAATATATTTGTTATTTTTTCCCAAAAAATCCTTTATTGAGGTAACTACTTCAAACATTACAATAGATGTACTTTTATTTCGCCTAAAGCCAAATTGATTTTTAAGTAATATTTGATGCTTAATCAGATGATCATTAAGCCTAACTTTCATGCATTTTTCGAAGATTTTGGAAAAATTACTTATGCTGATGGATCTGTAATTAGACATTTCTATTTTTGTAAATTGGGGTTATGATTGATATATTTTAAATTTGTTTGTGACTATGCCTGTTTCAAATATTATGTTGATTATATGCAGGAGTGGATATAATATATGGGTGTATTATTTTTATCATTTTGGTTGTTATTATCTACGCCTGGCGAAGATTAATGTTTTAGAGAGTTAATATGTTGGATTATTTCATTGTCAGTAGCTGGATATAGGGACATAGATTCAGCAGACATTGGGTACCTATTTTTGTAGTATTAGCAGTTGTTTTAATTTGACTAGCCATTCTTATACAGTGCGGTGGAATAAGTGTCCCCCCCCCTATTAACTACTCTATTTTTATATCTTAAGAAAAAAGCTCAAACAGGTCAATTTTATAGTATGTTATGACATAAAAGTTTCGAATCTGACATAATCCCTCTTCATGGGGGTGTCACCCCTTCGATTTTTTTAAATAAGAAAGTACATCATGCGACACCTCATTTGAAACCTATTGAAATACTGATTTCAAAAATGTATAACACTTTGGTTCAAAAATTAACGGAGTCTGAGTTATTCGAGAGTTTTAATCTTACCTTGCAAGAATTCAATGAATTCTGTTGGCTTGACGGTAGGTTTTTTCATTGGAGGGTTGGAAGTGTTTTGTCTTTAAATAAATCTTTCCTACATTGTAAATGTTGGTAACTGAATTTAATCATTTAATGTAATAAATTACAACAACTAAGGGTGTACTGAAAACTAAATAAACTTTAACAGTAACTGCAACTAAATAATTTTTTAACGTAAAAGGTGTTCAAAATGTTCCCCATTTACTTCTTGACATCGCATGATGCAGTTTCTCATTTAAAAAAATCGAAGGGTTGACACCCCCATGAAGAGGGATTATGTCAGGTTCGAAACTTTTATGTCATAACATACTAAGTTTAATATAAAAATTGACCCGTTTGAGCTTTTTTTCAATGAAATATTTGTTACAATAGTTAGCCGTGTCACCATCATTATTAAATTTATATCATGCCCATCATGAATATCTATTGTTTTACTATTTTTGCCATTGTAAGAATTACTTAATTCCGAAACTACTTTAAAAATTTTTTTGATATCATTTTTATTTTGATTGATTGATTGTTTGTAATAGTTATTTTTCGCTGCATGTATTGTTTTGTTGAGTTTATTTCGATATGATTTATATTCATTCCATACTATTACATTTTTACTTTTAATTGCTGTAAACTTCAATTTGTCTCTGGGTGTTATAGAGTTAATAATGTCCTGTGATATCCATGATTTTATTTTTTTAGAGTATTTCATAGTCTCTTTTATGTTTAGACTCTGATTATATATTTCTAAAAATGTTGAAAAAGCTACATTTGGGCATTGTATATTGTGCAGTCTATATACAATGATTTGGGTTATTACAGTTATTTATAACACTCCAGTCCTGCAATTTTGTTAGACTCAAAAATGTATTATCTTCCCATACTTCGATAACTACAACTACTATATTCGAAATAGGTAGTAAAAAGTAAAATATTCGAAATAGATAGTAAAATGGATATTTAGAAAGCAAATATTGATTAGTGATTGCTTACTTCTGCAACCAATAATATACCAAAATGTATGATGTATTGCATAACTTTATATTTAAAAGGCGTGACATTTGGACTACGCGACTACGTCTTAAACGTCAAATTTGATCATTGACACAAATAAACACAATTAGTAACTTTATAGAAAAAAACAAAAAAAGAATCATGGGGCTTTTTGGGAAGACACCGGAGAGAAACCCCAAGGATTTGGTAAAAATATTTTTATTGCTTACTTCATATAATATTAATTCCAAATTAGGTTACAGAATGGAATCACAAACTTCGAAAAGAGGGATATCAATTGGATAGGCAAATAAAATGTAAGTAAACTATTAATTTTACATTTGTATGCTTAACATGTTGGATTTTTAGCCATACAACGAGAAGAAGAGAAAGTAAAGAGGTCTTTAAAAGAAGCAGCCAAGAAAAATGATAAAGATACCTGTCTTATTTTGGCCAAGGAAATCATACATTCAAGAAAAGCTGTTAACAAAATTTATACTTCTAAAGCTCACCTTAATTCTGTAATGTTGCAAATGAAAAACCAACTAGGTTAGTACAAAATATTTAACTAAAATTATTTTTAATTTTGAAGTAAAAACAAAATTTAATTTCTCGATGATTATATATGCAGACATTTTAACAACGCTTTTGGTTTGGAAATAAATGGGTTCGAACCTAAATTATCTATTACATTTAAAAAGAACATATCGAATATCCTGTATAAAAATGTAGTTAGTCTAAAGGACTATACCATTATAGTTATTTACCATCCTACAATACAATTAGGCTAGGCACTAGGCATATTACATTTCTCAGAGGAAAGTTTTGCTATAGTTTTGATTTTCTCACCATCCATGTTTTTTAAGTTTGCAGGCAAAAATTTTACCTGGGTCTTTGTTTTTTGGGCACTTTTTGATCAAATTTTTGCACTTTTTTTATTTTTTGATCTATATCTCAGAAAGGAAGCATTTTTTGACAAGCCAATTCCATACAAAATTAAAGTAAACAAAACTTTCTATATTTCTCATACATAACAGATTTTTGGAATGCTAACCTTTCGCTGATAAGGCGCGTCAAAAAAAGGCCATATTTCCATATCTATTTATTTATATATATAAACGGGTCAACCACAATTCAGTTTACAACTTATATACAATAATCATACATACTACTACTTTATTATTAATATAGTTATTATTGATTTATTTTATTTTATTTTGATAATTTTTGTATTTACATTTAAATGCTTCTATTTTCTGTATGTATGAAGAACAATAAACAATATGGACTAATTAATAGACTACATTTAGTTGGGTAGTGAGCGAGTAACTTGTTTCTTAAAAATATTTGGGTTATCATAGAATAAATCAATTTTATTTTATCCAATATTCATTTCCTAGTCTTAACATTTTTGATATAAGGAGTGAAGACCATAATTAGTTGAATGATAAGGTGTAACAAATAATTTTGTTTGCCTAGTGGACCTGCGTGGAACGTTAAAAGATATAATGGAGAGAATATCCGGACAATCAATGACACCTGAGACAATTTTAAACAGATAAACTAACAAAGCAATTTTTCGTCTTTTCTCGATACTAGATAAAGATAATATATTCATCACATCGCTGTAGTTATGTAACATTTTCTAATTGATGGGTATATTTAAGGTAGTAGGGGCTCCAGATTATGGTGTTTTACTCTACGATGGATCGTACTAATGAGCAGCATAAAAATTGTGTGCTTAAAGGAGAAAGATCAATTGATCTCGTGATAAAGTCAACCATTTTTTAGGCTTTCATAGATACTGAATTAACATAGTCATTGAAATAAAGAGATGTTAATTTTTTTATTTTATATTTTTATTGTATTATTTTTTTTTTGTAATTTGGTTGATCCCGTAATAAATAAATAAATAAATAAATTTTCTAGGAATCATCTTAAAAGACAAATTTAACATCCAATAATCATATCTATTCAAAACATTAAATACTACAATAACACTAGGAAGGGATTTAAATTTAATAACATTAAAAAAATATGTCATATTCTATTCAAATTTTTTTCTCTTCAGCTACATTGAGAGTAGCAGGTTCGCTTCAGAAGTCAACAGAAGTAATGCAGGCGATGCAGAGACTCGTAAGAGTACCAGAGGTTGCTCAAACTATGCAGGACATGTCTAAAGAAATGATGAAAGCAGGAATTATTGAAGAAATGTTAGATGACACTATGGAGGATCTAGATTGTAAGTATTTGTAAATATTTAAGATATTTTTAAAACTGATTTCTTGGTTGAAGATTCTGAGGAAATGGAAGAAGCGGCACAAACAGAAATTGACAAAGTCTTATTTGAAATAACAGAAGGTAGAATCGGGGAAGCCCCCTTGCCGCCACAAGATATTGCGGAAAAAGTGTCGCCGGTTCCTGCCGCTTCTGTGGAAGAACCGGAGGAAGAAGACGAAGAGGAAATTACAGAAATGCAAAGTCGGTTAGCTGCTCTCAAATCTTAAAATAAATATATTTTGATAAAAAAAAAGAATGTAAAATGCTAAAACAGTAAATTTCTGGATTTCATAAACATTCTCTATTCGAAATAAGATTCAATGTTTTTTTAAAATTATGTAGTTTTTCCACTTTGTTTAAAAATTTGGAGTGGTAGGTATTTATTATTTTTGAATTTAACTTATAAAATATAATTTTTTTCTGCATTGTGGGTCTTTTAAATATATTTATTTAATAATTTTATATAAGGTAAATTTTGTACATATATTTGAAACATAAGTATTATTTTTCTCTACTTAAACTGTATGTAAATCTAGAAATTTACAAAATCTGTACTAACAATGCCTTAATTGTGTTTTTGACAAATTTTCTAAAGGGATTTTAGATGTACCATTTCCACATTTGATATTTAGAACAAATATATGCTTGTATTTCAAAATATTCCAAAAATAAATTGTTCTGCTTATGTATATTGTCAATTTTACAATAGTAAAAAATAAAAGCGCTTGGTAGCTAACTGAAATAAATTAATAGTAGGTAATTTACAGTATTCATAAAATACCTTTTTTTTGCCTAAAATGTGAGGTGCTATTTTAATTTTTTATAAATTTTTGGTTAATTTATACCTCAAGGTATCTGAGCAAAAAAACAGGTAACCTTATTTTTTCAGATTATGAACAATGAAATAAAATGTTACTTTTTAAGAATATATTTTTGTCTTTTTAAAGTGAAATTTAATAAAAAGATTTGTTCGATATGTAAATGCACTATTTTTGTAAAAAATGTAAAATAATACCAAAAAAATATATTTAGTTATTTTATATAGTTTGTATAAATTTGTTTGCTAATTTTGCTTAATGTATAGATATTTAAATAAATATAACATTTAATATTTTGCTTTATTTATTACTCTTTTCTAGTAGCTATAAATAATAAAGTGAGTACATGGGATCTCTAAATATAAAAATAAAAAAGGGTATATAACAAATTAAAACATATCTATATCACAAAAGTCAACAAAAATAAAAACCTAAAACGTAATGTCTGAAAGAAGCCACTACACTTTTAGCATCTTTCAGCGCCTTTTCTTTTTCTCTTGCTTTCGTGACCTGTGGTAGGGTCTTCTTGGGGTATTTTGTGGTGTGCTTTGTTCAGAACTTTCATCATCACTATCAATCTAAAATAATATGATTAAGTACTTATAACACTTTGGGAATCCTACGTATCTCTGGTGCCCCATACACAATCTATTTATGAAAGATCGTGACACCGAGTCACTTATACTGTGAGCCATAAATTAAAAAGTGGCCACCTTGTACTTTGTAAATATTATTTATAATTAAATTTAAAAGGATACGCACCCTAGAACCCCATGAAATATTGTCTTCAGGGGAATCCGAAATAAATATACAAGCAGCTAAACAAACGATTTGAAAAATTGCCCCCAAATATAATCCATAACGAACTATAGTCGCTGTCATATCTTCCACGCCTATATTAATTGCGGTATTCATTGTTTATTAACTTATTTTATAAAACGACAGTACAGTAATTAACACTAATGTATTTGTATTTTGTATTGATCGACTTCTGAAGATGACACTGATGACAGATTAGACATAAGACATGCAGTGTCGCCATCGGAATGTAAAAAATTGCCCTACATCAAACATTTTTTTTTAATTAAATGTCAAGCCCTCTAACGGGATAATTATGAACGTGTGAAACAATGCAAACCACAAAGTACTTCTGATATAAGTACTTTGTGGTGCAAACCGTAGATATAAAGGAGATTTCCAAAGCAATATAATATAGCGTAACAAATTTGAACATCGAGCAGAAGGTCGGTGCAGCCATTGATATATACTCATGAACGTGCCCAACCCGGTTGTAATATTTCTGTACTGAAAAGAGTTCGGAAGATGGCTTATAGGTTCAGTCTAGCGCTATCTCTAACATCCTAATTATACGATATTACTTTGACAGAGGTAGAGATTGACCGAACCACCACTTCTTCTCTTTCTCTCGAAATAACTCAATTCTAACAGCTGGGAATGTCAATGGGTGCAGCTGAGCCACGGTCAATGGGGGAGTTCCCTCAATGCTGCCAACCTAGAAAAAGGTCTACCAACGGGGAAGGATTATTTTTGGTCAAAATCTACTTCATTATTTTCGCAATGATAAAATATGTGTACAAAATTCTATTGAGCTTTCCAGAATATATCGGTAGCGAAATATAATGATTTTAATAAAATCTTACTTCTGATTGGTTGAAATTTCGTTGTCAAATGTCATTCCTCATAGAGTAAGTATAACAGAGCGACATGTTTCATTTTCAGATTATAGAATATTCAAACTACTCGCCAAATCCAGTTTAGTTCCACCAATCCTCCAAGGCTTTAGGCCAGTCGCTGAAAATGAAACATGTCGCTCTATTATACTTACTCTATGACGAATGACATTTGACAACGACATTTCAACCAATCAGAAGTAAAATTTTATTAAAATCATTATATTTCGCTAACCATATATTCTGGAAAGCTCAATAGAATTTTTGTACACATATTTTATCATTGAGAAAATAATGAGGTAGATTTTGACCAATAATAATCCTTCCCCGTTGGTAAACCTTTTTCTAGGTTGGCAACATTGAGGGAACTCCCCCATTGAGTATACGATCGAGACATTTTCGATGTTGTAGACTGAGTCATGACTGATATGACGTCACTGTAGTACATACGTTATTTCTGAACCTCAGGGACTACGATAATTATGTGAAAAGAAACACTCAAACATTACTTAATCGTTATAAAAAGTTGTTAAAAAAAAGAAAAATTAAAAAACCGACTTGCCCTAGGTCCTAGGTGCTCTTACAACGTATAGAGATTATTAAATAATATAGTCATAAGGGAGTAAAAGTGGAACTTTAATTCCTATATATATTATTAAATATTTTAGTCACAAGGGACTAAAAGTGACACTTTAGTCCCTATAAAATGAGAAAGTAAAATGAGCTGACTATTATTAGTACCAATAGACCGAAAACCATTAAAAACAGTCCCTCTCACACCAAATCCCAATAAACCAAACGTACTTTTCCAATAGACCGAACTGTTAAATCACTATTATTATGTATTTAAAAAAAAACTTGACTGGCGAAATCAAACTTGTGTATTAAAAAAAATATTTATATTTTAACTCAGGCGAAGACGAAACAATAGGCAGCTGTTAGTACCCATTGTAGTATATATGGCATCATTTGTATTTGTATTGAAGAGGGGTACTCTGAGTCGAATATTGATTTGTCATTGGTCAAACTACGTCGATACTGACTTCCCATTGGTCAAACTATGTCGAAATTTGAAAACGACCAATCAGTGACTGAGTACTCTGGACCCCCCGGTCATACCAAAAAAGTAACCTACGTCCCATCTAGCGTAGCGTATATGATCTAAGTTAGTACCCATCGATCGTTGATTTTTGGGGGTTATTCGGTCTACTGGTAGGTTTCCGTATACAGAAAATAAACTGTAAAAAGCATGTTTTAGTCCCTGGTGGTGCAAAAAATAACAGCCACTACTCAAAACACGCTTTTCTGCATAATTTTACGTTCGCAAACTTGATCTTTTCTCACAATAATTGAAATATGACATTAGTGTGCCTGAAAGTGACATTTTGTGCCAAAAAGTTTCTTTCTGCACAGTACAATAAAAAACCATTTTACATTGAATTATAACTACAAATAATGATGTCATGAATTAATTTTGTTATCAGTAAATTCCATTAAGTAATAGTATTAATTAAGTAAACTTAAAAATATGTAATTTGTTATGATAATTGTTTGGAAATAAATTTTAGGTAATTGGTTTTATTTTTAACAAAAAGTGTGGTTGTAGAAAAAGTATAGTGTGCAACAAGTGCAGAAAGGCAATTTCTCACTCGGTTAAATTGCGGCGCAAAGCGTAAAAAATATCAATGTTGTACATAGGCAACTGGAAATACAGTGGACAATAAAGTGTTGCATATATACTAGCTTAGGCGCAAGACATAAACTTGTCGGGGAAAATCAAAATTTAAATATTTGATATTTTATGTGAAGTGTGATATTTTTAAACATATAAAATGGTACCAGTAAACACAAAATTATTGTACCACAATTGGTGTAGTATAAATGCCTTACATACATACATAGAAAGAAAATTTCGCATAGGAGATATCGACTTTAACAGATCATTTTATAAAACTTTTTTAATATTTTTGAAAAAAAAAGCTAACAATAATTATTGTATTTAGTGTTAAATATACAGGGACATGCATTCTTAATGGAACACTACGAAAACAAACGAAAACCAATGAAAACAAACGAAAACAAATGAAAACAAATGAAAATAAAAGAAAACAAACAAAAGCAAATGAAAACAAACGAAAATAAACGAAAACATCTGAGAACAAATGAAAACAAATGAAAATAAACGAAAACAAATGAAAATAAACGAAAACATCTGAGAACAAACGAAAACAAATGAAAACAAATGAAAACAAACGAAAACAAATGAAAATAAACGAAAACAAATGAATATAAACGAAAACAAATGAAAATAAAGGATAAATAGTCGGATACTGATTTGTCATTAGGCAAACTACGTCGATACTGATTTCTCATTGGTCAAACTATGTCGAAATTTGAAAACGACCAATTACTGACTTGGTACGCTAGACCCCCCCGGACCAACAAAACAAAAAACATACATGCCTTATTTAGCGTAGCGTATATGATCTAAGAGAGTACCGCACCAAAGTACTCATGAGTACTTCACAGTGAGTCGATTTAAAAAGTACTCATAAGTATTTGAGTACGAGTACCTATATGAGAAGTACTCAAAGCAAATGAGTACTTTTACAGATTTTAGAGAGAACTCGTGAAAAATGAGTATTTCAAATATTTCTAATTAGAGACTCTAGGTTAGAAAGAAGAAATTATAGTAATTAGTAAGTCAGCAACCAGTAGCGGATAGTGAAGTTTTTAAAAGAGGAGGCTGGACATAAAACGTTTTTGTAAAAATATACTATTGGCAACTGTGTTGAGCAATACGAGTTTAGGGTTTGAAATATACACGGAGTTTGAAGAATCCAGCCTCAGGGCACTGTTGTCAGATTCAAAAATAATTACTGAGAACTAATTGTAAAATTTAAAAAATTATTAGAGAAACAGGAGATAAAATGAAGAATGATCAACAAAATATTTCTGGTGCTATTTGCTTAATAAATTGCTGAACAGGCTAAGCCTCTTTAGCTTCCTTCGAGAAGCCGCCACTGTCAGCAACAGACAAAAAAACGAGAGTTCACTTACCTTCTAATTTCATTTAAATTTATATATTCTTCCAAGTAGACTGATTTTTCTAATTTTCATCTAGGTATTTATATTTACGATAGATACCGTGAATAATAATAAAATTTAATAAATTTTCAAAATTCAATTAATGTAAGTAAGTAAGAAAGGTCCTACAGGGAGACATTCTGAAAAACTGTAGAAGTCGGCAACGCTGCACAACAAACTAACAACTGAAATCCATTTTCCTATCGTCCAATGTCATTTTTAATGAATTTTGGAAAAAAATTCTTTCGCCCATGTTTCTGAAATGCTATATATGTTCGATGTGAATGTATAGAAAAACATTTGTATGCGTAATTTTATAATTTAAAACAGTATAGCGATTTTTAAAAGGTGAAAAAAATTATTCATAAAAAATCCCCATAACCTCTTCAATCCCTATAAGGGAGATTATAATTTTAGGAATTTTCATAAAATTCCAATCTTAAGTATTCTACTCCGGCTTTACGAGGTCGTTCTAAGAATTTGAAAAAATAAAGAAATATCTAATCTAATCATATTGTTTGTCTTTTTTTTCCTTTTTTAAAGGTATTTTTTATGCTCAGAATTTAGATGTGTTTTTGGAGTTGCAAGATCACACGCACGATGACGGGTCCGGTGGCACAAGGTGCAGAATAATCAATCGGTTGTTGACTCGCAAATATTTTTTATCACTTACGAAAGGCAGACTTTGGGGAGATATACAGCAGAAAATCGTGGAATCTAGGTCAACGATAGTAATTGGTACTATAGAATAACATATTGACAAACGTTTTTATATAGGTAAATGAAGCTTTTGATTTTGATTGCATTTTTCTGTATTTAAGTATTTACAAATTGATTGCGGTTGGTTTAAGATATCTAAAATCCCTGGTGTATCTCCTGATTCAATTTTGTTTCGAATTTTTTGGGAGTACCACCTGTTGCGTTCAATAGAACTTACCAGAATTGTGTGGACAGTGTAAAGTTGCGATTTGCTCATAATTTGAGAGCCGGGTAATAATTTTCGCATTGTAAAATAAATCGCATATTTTCTCATAATCCCACAAAAATCGCATAAAAAGCGAATAATTACAACGTCTCAATTTTCTACAAACATTTTACAAAAAAATTCCTTTTTTAGTTTTTTTTACTAGGCTTAGTAACACTTTTACTTATAGAATCCCTGGGAAAGACAAAACGCCGAATAGGTCAAATGTTATCAAACAAATGGCGTTAAGGCCGAATAGCTCAGGCAGCTGAGGTCTCAAAAGAAGACCAATAGAATCCGAGAATATTATGCAACGTTCAAAGATTATTCTGGACTCAGGGTATTGCCTATTCTAGGTATATATTTTAATTGTAGGACCGGTCCTAAGAGCGTTTTCACACGTAGCAATATTTTGTGAGCAATAAATAATATCAAAATATAAGAGGTAGAGTTTTTATAACTTGCTCTTCTTCGAAGAAGAGAAGAAAATGAATTATTTTATGAATCCTGACCAGAGTTGGGATAGTTACTTTCAAAAAGTAACTAGTTACTTTCTATAGTTACTTAAAGTTAATTCTAGTAACTAGTTACTTTATGAAGAAAGTAACTATAGTTACAGTTACTAGTAACTAAGTTACTTTTAAAATAGTTACATTTTATAGTTACTTTAAACAAACAGTAGAAAAAAAACATACTCACTCCCATATAGTACAAGTATGTCCCCAAAACGTATGGAGAACGTCCAACCAAGACATACTGTATATATGTACTGGGGATGTCCAGATTAGGTATGGTCGACGTCCCAGGTACGTATTGGGGACGTCCAATTGCCGCGGATTCGTATATCCCCAGTACGTCCGTTTTGAGTCCTCAAGTACCTAAATAGGACTTTTTGAATATGTAACCAAAACGTCCCGTTTAGGTTATTGAGTTTATTGAGGATGTACGAATGCGCGGAATCTGTTCGTTGTTAGAATTAGTTGTGGGAGTTGCTTGGGAAAAGGTAAAAATGACTGAACGTTTCGACTTTTATAAAATCATCTTCAGGGCAATGTATAGTAGGTTCATTGTCTTATTAAATATATATTACAAGGGACATTTACATATATACTTGAATTTCTCTTGTTTGTATAGAATAAATGAAAAAAAAGTGTCAATAACGAGAGGAGAGTTTGTTCCTACCGTTTTTGACACATACATGAATAAGGTGATTACTTACAGTAAAAAATTAAAAAAAATATTACGAGTATTTGCCTGGTATTCACAAGACAAATCTGCAAGGCTGTATTCTTGTAGAGATTCATCTATCCCTATTTGTTTATTGAGATAGATTTTAATATTACACAAATGTCGAGATAAATCAGATTATACAAATAACGAACAAAGAAAAAATATTGTTTCACGTGTTAAATAAATCAAAAGTAAATAACGTCGAGAGATGGACGTCCAGACGAAATAGTCCAGGACGTTCAGACCTAAATTGGAAGTCCCCAGGATGTCTCGCGCTATATGGATTTGAATTGAAACTGGCTTTATAATTTTGGTTTATGTAGCCTGTAGCTATAGCTATTTACAATACAGCAACTAACAACTAAAAATAAAATACAGTAACTAATCTCATGAATAAAGGAGTCAGAAGAACGTAAGAAGAACAACTAAGCCGAACCGTCCCTATAGACGTTCTTTAAACAGAACAAAGCTATGAAACTTTTTTTTGTTATTTAGTGAACATTAGCGTAAAATAAAACCAAACGTTCAAAATTTATATCGGCTAATGTGAACCCACAAATGAATCACTAAGAGTCCAGTACTGTGCTGGTCCAAATATATTTGCGAAAAATGGGTTGATTTTTTGTCGAAAGTAACTTTTTTTAAAAAAGTAACTTAGTTACTTAAAAGTAACTAAGTTACTTTCAATAAGTAACTAAGTTACTAGTTACTTTTTAGTAGATTCTAAAAAGTTACTAAAAGTAACTAAGTTACTAAAAGTAACTTAAATTAAAAGCAACTGCACAACTCTGATCCTGACGTATATACCTATCTTTGCATTGTGAAATGAAGAAAATATAATTAAGAGTATTAATTTAATAATAATTAAAATATTAACTGTTCGTATTTCATTTTTCTTCTCTTTGAGAAACTGGAAAGCTTCGTTCCACGCGATTTATCCCGTAAAAATGGTTTTTGCTACACCTATAGCCAAATGGTGCCATCAATCATGTATTTTAGGTACAAAGCGATATTGCAACTTTTTATTGCTGCAACATATTGCTCCGTGTGAAAACGCTCTAACGAAAACTAAAACTGCGTTTGCAAAACTAACGCATCTGCATCTATTATCTCTCATTTGTTTTTACTAAAGCGCATAATTTTCAACAAAATCGCATAATTACAGAAGTGGGCGCGCATAATTTTGGTTTTAATCATTGGCAACACTGATCATTTCTTACATTCGGCGATCTTGTATATAAGTCTGTCCTCAGGCTTCACGATGAAATGAAAGAAAATGATCCATTGATCTCATCGACGAGCTGAAAGAAAATGAGATCCGTTGATCTCTTCGTATTAAAGATCCGTTGATCTTTTCGTTTTAGAGATCCGTTGATATCTTCATATTAAAGATCCGTTGATCTTTTCGTTGTAGAGATCCGTTGATCTTTTCGCTTTAGTGATCCGTTGATCTCTTTGATGAGCTGAAAGAAAATGAGAACCGTTGATATCTTCATAATAAAGATCCGTTGATCTTTTTGTTTTAGTGATCCATTGATCTCATCGACGAGCTGAAAGAAAATGAAATCCGTTGATATCTTCATATTAAAGATCCGTTGATCTTTTCGCTTTAGTGATCCGTTGATCTCTTCGATGAGCTGAAACAAAATGAGATCCGTTGATATCTTCATATTAAAGATCCGTTGATCTTTTTGTTTTAGTGATCGATTGATCTCATCGATGAGCTGAAAGAAAATGAGATCCGTTGATCTCTTCGTATTAAAAATCCGTTGATCTTTTCGTTATAGAGATCCGTTGGTCTCTTCAGATCCGTTGATCTCCGTAAAATTGTAGTAAAGGTCCGTTGACCATTTGAGATCCGTTGATCAATGGAAAGTATTTATCGGCTTTAAAATTTCAAAGAATTTACTGCAAACTATTTACATATCGAATTGTAGTAGGATCCCAGAGAGTTATAATAACTCACTACCTTTGTATTCGGTTCGTAAATATACATTCCTTATAGTGAGTTATTATAACTCACGCTATTTGTTTATAGTACTATTAATTGCTCAAAGCAGTTGAATAATTAATATAAGTATAACTTAATAGTATTAGATAAACCAGTTTTATTGTTCACGTTATCAAAATTATACATATGATTCTCATAAATTTACAAATTAAAATCATATATAGTCGATTCATCATTTTTTATTTGATAAATTAACTATTGTGTTCCAATACATTTCAACTTTGTCGGTTATTTTATTTTGCCAGTTAGCGAATTGCGTTTACCGAAAGAGTTTATGACTTTTATGAGCTATACCCGGTTTAATTTAAAATCAACTGATAACTATGTTTTTATTATTGCCTCCCTTTTAACAATAATTTTATATCGATAACATAAGCTGATCGGGTATGATTTTTTTTATCGTCTGTAAACTAATTTTATTATTTGAATAATTTATTGGTAGAATAGATAACGTAATAAATATTGTAACAAAGGTGCGCCTTATGGGTACTAATGGTGTTTTCTTTCTATGTAAGTACCAATATTATTACAACAAAATATTTCTTGTTAGGCCGAGCGAACCTAGACGCGCATGAATTACAATAAAATGATAATTATCGACATAATTAATTAGACAAGTGATGTTTATAAAGTTTTACGTACCTTTACCGTTGACCCCATTTCACTCATTATTAATTAGTAAAGTTGATTAGATATTATTATTATATATGGTTGTAAATAAAACTCCATACTTTTTCTAACTTATTTATTGGTTAGGGTTAAATATTTATAAAGATGAAAACAACAAGAATACAAATAAAACAAATAATTATAATCAAAATGAACACAAAATTATAAAAACGGTCTTAGAGACCCTCGTCTGTCCGACAGAAACTCAAAGATGCTTGAAAACAGGTCTTTACCCAACGAAACACAGAATTAACTGACTATTCTGGGATTTCTAATCGTAACCAAACTGGCCATTTACTGAAAAGGGTTTTAACTTATAAATTCTTGGAAAATATTAACAGTGACAAACAATGAATAAATCTTTGCATTTCTATGTGACAAGCGATATGTTTAAAATCCTCTTAAAAGCGCGAATCGGCATATGATTTCTGGCGTGCATCAGTTTATGACAGAAAACTTGCCCAAGTCCCGCTGGGAACCATCTCGTATCGCCAATGGAACTTAAAATATATAACATATGTTTTCCTAACTAAACAGATTCTTGCTATTTGTTTTTACAAGTCAATTGTATATTTGCTACTTATAAAAATGGTTGCATTTACACAAGATATTTTACTCTGTTAGAATATGAAGTACCCGTAAAAAGTATCGAATATTATGAGGATGCAGAACATATTTAAAAATATTTATAAATATATAGGGTGGTTCAAAAAATTTTGGAATATCAAAGTTATATACAGTGTCATTCCCAAAGTATGCATCATATGAGAAACTTATTTATTAAGGGTTTGTAGACAAAAAGTCCGTCAGTCTGTGTCGTCAGCCGGTCAGTCCGTCAGTATCTCTGTGTAATGTACCATCCTAACACTCTGTATATATATTTTATTTTATTTAGTTTTCCCTAGCGATACATTTGAACCATTATCTTGTTTTGAATTTGTTTGGTTGTATTAAATAAATTCATCTTTCAAAGTCTATTGGAAATTCAGTAACCTTTTTATCTTTCGTCAATATTAATGTTTTATCAACATCAAAACAAGAGGGCTTAAATAGTCGCTACGGACAATTTTAATCATTATTATTATTAGTATTTTTACACTATAACTATTATTATTAACATCACGTTTTTATTAAATGTATTAGTTGTAGATACAGAAATAACTCGAGAACGGTTTCGAATTTTGGAACTCTGTTTTCAGCAATCGATAGCTGGTCGGTCACCTTAGCTCGCCTACTTACTATTTTCAGTGACCCAAGTCAACACAACCGACTGTCTGTTCGTCTGTCGGTACCTGAGTTACTTGGATACTGTTAGCTTGCTGGGTTTATTTAATATGATTCGTATTAAATTTGTGCGAAATACACAAATGTATGCTTTATATTGAATAAATATAATATATTAATAATTTAAAAATATTTTAATTAAAATTACAAAATATTTTAACTGACCATTTACTAAAAAAAATCGTGGCCATCTGGCAGAGTCAATAATTTTTTAAACCTGGTTAGTTTTTACGAAATCCTTGGTTGATCAAGATAACAGGCGTGTGTTAATAATTAGAAAAAATATTTCTATGCACGTTTTTGAAGCGTGTCTATAGTTATAACATCTGCTTTTTTGTCTATTCCATTTAAATAGAAACGTGTGCACCTGGCGACTGCCTATCGGGATTAGAATTTCAAATAGTTGGAAACATTTTAACTCTTTACCTGCCGATTTATATCTTTCTTTTGTATATAGGAATGCAAATATGTGTCAGGTAATAGAACTGGGCGGTATTTATATTTAAAAATATTATTTTGTATTACAGAAAGTTTATGCACTGTATAATGTACCAACACTCCGTATAATTTTTGTTATTAAATAAATAAATACCATAGACAGAAATCTTAGAAAACATGGACTTTCTAACGATAAAATTATTCCTAAGTAATTTTACACCAAGATAAATTAAAATAGTGATTTTCCATGTTTGGACATTTGTTCGGTCCTATGACAAGCATTAGTTTAAATAAGTCCAAAATTTTGAGTTTTACTACATCAAGTTTAAATAGTATGTAGAACCGAAAAACCAGGTTGTTCGTTATAAAATATTAAAAAAGTAGTAACTAAGTTCTTTTGTTTATGTAACAATAAATAAGTGATAGTCAACAAGTTGCTTTCATTCGAGTCACATTACAAAAATTGGTGTCAGAAGTGCGGGATTTTCCAACAACAAAGAAAAGCGCCATTGGAAACAGCCTATTAAAAACCACAATAATCACATTGTGAGTAAACTAAAGTGTAATGTACCTACTCCAAGTGTAATGTACCTACCAATTGTAACTCCCTGTATTTTGTTGAGAGTCGTGTTTTATTTACATAGACATCATTGTTAACATTTCGGAGACTGATAAGTTAAAAACAATACTCTGGGTAAATATTGAATGCCCTTTTGATATAGAGCTCTCTGAAATATTCCTAATAATATCAAAATTGAACTTTGGTTTTTATCAAAACAAGTAAAATGTTATAAGTACTAGCGACAGGGTTTTTAGCAGACATTAATTAAGTATTCTCATTAGATTCTATTCTATTCCAATTCAATTTATATTATTAGTATTAATCTCAAATTACACATAACTACTGTACTCTTCGTAACCAATATTTTCTTATTTTCTATCATAAAATAACCAGAAAACCTACAATATAATGTTAGTGAAAACTCCAGTATTTTATTGCCACCAAGAACCATTACAAAATATTATTTTGGTGTCAGAAGTGGGATCCAGTTCAGCTTTCCCGAAGAAGAAAATTACTGCCAAGGAAAACAACGCCTTTAGTCGTGGTTTTCAGTATTTTGCAGTTTTGGTGTATTGGTCTTGAGGCAAGTCTACAGCAGCGATGCATCTAGGAGCAGTTTTTACTATATTGTAAGATAATATGAGTTTATATGGTAACTTAGACGAAGCGAAATCAGAAGAAAATTCAAATTCAAATTTAAACTCAAATATGTTAAGTTTAGAATTAGCTACTCAAATGCTCATCAAATTCGATGGAAATAAGGCAAAACTGTTTGAATTTATTGATAACTGTGACAAAGCATATGCGCTTATTAAACCAGAACATAAAAAAATTCTATTTTCAATTAAAGAAACTAAATTAACGGATAATGCCAGAGCCATCACACGAAATCGTTCGTTTCCAGATTGGGATAATTTAAAACAGCACTTATTAGATGCATATTCTGAAAAAAGAACGAAACAGTTATGGCTTATTCAACTAAAATCGAAAATTAAATTGTTATATAAAATTAATAAATTCATTAGACAATAGCCTTTCCCGTGAATCGAGAGAAGCTTGTGTAACATTGCTAAAAGAACAAACCTACCGGATTGAAACCGGATGTTTCTTTAATAGTCAAATCACAAAGACCCAATTCACTGGAAAAAGCTATTGCCATAGCTCTCCAAGAAGAGAAAGAAACAAAATCCAAAAGCGAAATTTATAAATATCAGAATATTCACAATTCCAGTGTTAGACATTGCAATTATTGCAATAAACCAGGACATACTTCATTCAATTGTCGATATAACAAAACTAACCACGTTAGACAAATACAAAATTTCCCTCAAAGAAATTCTCAATCATTTTTTCAAAATTCGAACTTTCCTTCTCAAAATACTAAACGTAATTTTCCTCCAAATAATTCCAGTAATAATGGTAACTTTCATCAACCTTCGAATACCTTTAATAATAATAAAAATTCAAAATTTTGCAGTTAATGTAAAAACAAAGGCCATGTAATTAGTGAATGTAGGAAAAGGCAATATAATAATGAGAGAAGAAATGATAATAGTCAAAACAATATCGGCCATGACGAGAAACGCACAAATCTTACAGGCCGAATTTCAAATATAAATTTTGCTGTTACTACCTATATTAACTTAGAAATAAAACAATTAAAAAATAAACTTAATTTATTTTTAGTTGATAGTGGAGCAGATATATCTTTAGTTAAACTCTCTAAGCGCAAAGGGGAAACCCCAGTATTCGAAGATAATCCAGTAACTTTAAAAGGTGTTGATTCAGTTAATACAAATATTCAACAAACTCTTGGTTATTGTAATTTTAACGTAAATCTTAATGATAGACAAATCCCTCACATATTTCATATAGTTCCAGATTCCTTTCCCATACCGTTCGATGGAATCTTGGGAAACGATTAACGATTTTATAAAAAATTATAAGTGTTAATTGAACTATGAAAATAATTCCGTAAAAATCGAAACCATTGAAATTCCCTTATATCATAAACAAAATAAATATTTAACCTCTTCTATTTCAAAAACATCTAAATCCCAAGGAAACGACTCTAACCCCAATGAATATATATTAAAACCTAGATACGAAACTGAAGTAAAAATAGAAATTATCATTAACGACTTATCCGAAGGTATAGTTCCTCATACTCCAATACTCGAAGATGTATTTTTATGTCCAAGTTTGGTTAAAGTTATTGATAACAAGTTTGCTATTACTAGTATAATGAACACTTCAGGATAAAAGCGTAAAAATTAACAAAATTACTATCGAACTTGAACCAATTCAAAATTCTAATAATGCTAGTCACATTTTCCACACTTCCAAAACAAATGAAAATTATAATTCCGAACGTCTTAATAAAATTAACAAATCCTTTAGACTCGATCATCTTAATGAAGAAGAAAAAAATTCTATAATCGAACTTTGTATTGAATACAATAATATCTTTCATCTAGAGGGAGATGCATTGACGTCAACCAACGCAATCATGCATGAAATTAATACTAACTCAACCTTACCTATAAATTGCAAAACCTATAGGTACCCCGAGGTCCATAAAGCAGAGGTAAATAAACAAATATCAAAAATGTTGGAACAAGATATTATAGAACCATCTAACTCGCCGTGGAATGCCAACCTTTGGGTGGTCCCCAAAAAGAAACAGCACGCCACAGGCGAACAACAATGGCGCCTTGTCATTGATTATAGAAAGTTAAACGAGATATCTGTCGGTGACTCCTTCCCGCTACCTAATATTACAGATATCCTCGACCAATTAGGTCATTCTAAGTACTTTTCTATCATCGATTTGACTTCTGGCTTTCATCAAATTCCTATGTCATCTAAAGATGGTAGTAAAACTGCATTTTTAACACCGACTGGTCACTACTAATTCAAAAGGATGCCATTTGGGTTGAAAAATGCACCTGCAACCTTTCAGAGGGTAATGAATATAGTTTTAAGTGGCATACAAGATGTGAAATTGTATATCTAGATGATATTGTAGTATTTGCAGATAACCTAGAAAATCATAATAGGAGATTAAAAGAATTCTTTCAAAGACTACAGAATCTTAATCTGAAGATCCATCCAGATAAATGCGAGTTTTTAAGAAAAGAGGTCATGTATTTAGGTCACGTGATTAGCGAAGATGGCGTACGGCCCGATCAAAAAAAGGTCGAAGCAGTTACAAAATTTACTCCTCCAAAGAGTACTAAAGACATTAAAAGTTTCTTAGGGCTCGCCGGATATTATCGACGTTTTATTCCAAATTTTTTTCACACAACTAATTTACGGCAAAAAACCGGCAAATTCTCCAGCTATTAGTTTTTTGATATCGTCATTATTTACGCAGTTGTCTTGCTAACTTGATATCAAGTTAGCAAGATGTTTAATTTTTAATAAAAAAAATAGAGCGGTAAACTTTTTTTCCACAACTAATTAACGGCAAAAAAGCGGCAAATTGTCCAGCTTTTAGTTTTTTGGTATCGTCATTGTTTACTCAGTTGTCTTGCTAACTTGATATCAAGTTAGCAAGACATTGAATATTTGGTAAAAAAAAGAGCGGCAAATTTTTTTTTCCACAACTAATTTACGGCAAAAAAGCGGCAAATTACTGACGTTGTAATTTTCCGAAGTTGTCTTGCTAAGTTGATAGACGTACGTTTTTCTCCTACCCTCGAATTGGCAAAAAACCGTTACATCTCGTCTGACGTGATGATCTTATTTGATTGGCTAGAAATTAGGTAAAGTTGAATTCTTATAAGTTCCTTTTAACCCTTTAACTGCGTGCAAAATTTTGCAGCTCTGAACGCACTATTGACAAGAATATTAAAAAAATCATTAAAACATTTTGGAATTAGTTAAAATTTGAGACAATTTAAATAAAACATCAATAAACTTGATTGTAATAGTTTTCAAAAATTTAAAAATAAGGTTTTTACAGTTTTAAGAAATTTCTAAGAAAAATTTCGAAAATATATCAAAAAATTCCAATTTTAAAAAATAAATAAAAATGTATAAAAATTTAAATATTCAAGAATTTTAAAAACATATCAAAAATGTCAACAGTTTCAAAAAACCAAAAATATTATTTGAAATTTTCAAAAATATATAAAAAAAATTCGAGTATTTTTTTTCGAAAATTTCAGAGAGTAAAAATGTCAAAATATTTATAAAATATATCAAAAATTTTAAAAAACATAAAATTATTCGTCTAATTAAAAATATTTAAAAAATTTCAAGAATTTTAAACATTCAAAAATATCAATTTTAAGAATGTCAAAAAATTTGAAATTTCAAAAATTAAAAAATGCCAAAATATTCAAAAATTTCTAAAATATATCAAAATTTCAAAAAACATCATGTTATTCGATTAATCAAAATATATTTCAAAAATTTTAAACATTTCAAAAATGTCAAAAATTTCAAATTATTCGTCTAAATTAAAACAATTTCAAAAATTTCAAGGTTTTTAAATATTCAAAACTATCAAAAGTTTCGAAAAACATTAAAAAACTATTCGAAAATTTCAAGTGTCGAAAAATTTTAAATTTTGCAATTTTTTTTTGAAAATTTCAAACATTTCAAAAAATAAAAATGTCAAAATATTCAGTAATTTCTAAAATTTATCGAAAATTTCAAAAATGAAAAGTATTCGATTAAATACAAATATTTAAAAAAATTCAAGAATTGTAAACTTCAAAAATGTCGAAAAATTTCAAATTTGGCAATTTTTTTTTAAAATTTCAAAAAGTAAAAATGTCAAAATATTCAACAATTCCTAAAATAAACGGAAAATTTCAAAAGAACATTATTCGTCTAATTAAAAATTTTTCAAAAAAATTCAAGAATTTTAAACATTTCGAAAATGTAAATTGGTTCAAAAATTATTCGAAAATTGTAAAATTTGTAGATATTTGTAAAAATTTATAAAAATTTGTAAAAATTCGTAAAAATTCGTAAAAATTCGTAAAAATTCGTAAAAATTCGTAAAAATTCGTAAAAATTCGTAAAAATTCGTAAAAATTCGTAAAAATTCGTAAAACTTCGTAAAACTTCGTAAAAATTCGTAAAAATTCGTAAAAATTCGTAAAAATTCGTAAAAATTCGTAAAAATTCGTAAAAATTCGTAAAAATTCGTAAAAATTCGTAAAAATTCGTAAAAATTCGTAAAAATTCGTAAAAATTCGTAAAAATTCGTAAAAATTTGTAAAAATTGGTAAAAATTCGTAAAAATTTGTAAAAATTTGCAGGAAATAACAAAATATTCAAAATTGTTTATTTACAATACCCAGATCAGAGCATAGTTTTTACGAATCATTTATATACGACAGTCGCAGTTAAAGGGTTAAACTCACTCGTGTTGTAAAGTAAAGTTACCTCTTTAGCAGTTTTGGATGGCTGAAGGACTCTTCGTTCCGGCTCTTTCGTAGTTTTAATGGGCTGTTTCCAATGACGATTTTCTTTCTTCGTTGCTGGAAAATCCGGCACTTCTGACACCAATTTTGTAATGTGACTCGAATGAAAAACAACTTTTAACTATCACTATTTATTGTTGAATAAACTTTGTTATAATATAAAAAAATGACTTTGAATTACACTTAGTTACTGTTGTGTCTCTTTCAAATTATAAAATGATCAACCGAAGTATTATACATACACACTATTTAAGCTAAATTTTATCATAGGACCGAACAAAGGTCCAAACATGAAATTATATTTATATATAATTACTTATCTAATTACTAAGGAATAATTTTATCGATAGAAAGTCAAATATTTTCTAAGATTTCTGTCTATGGTATTATTCTATTCAATAACAAAAATTATTAATTATTATACAGAGTGTTGGTACATTACAGAAGTTCTAATAAATATATTAAAGGTATATCATCTTATATTATTAATATTACATTTTATTGTTTGCACTATGAAATTGTTATTCCGTTTTGATTGGTCAAAAGTAGTTACGTAGAAAGCGTCAGTAAGGTGATTAGAGTCACTAATAAAACCGAAAGTCAGAGTTAAATCGTGGTCATTTTCTTTGGGTGATTCTTTGTGGTCATTCTTTGTGGTATACTGTGGTGTCATTTAAACATTTACTTATTTATGCAAATAAAGTCGTAAAAGTGTTCTGCTTTGTTAGTTACTCGCCCTTTAACACCTTCCAAAAATTGTCAATACAAGAGTCGTAGAATCCACAAATTTGATAAAATATTTGTTAGACCTTATGAGAGTAAAAGAGCTAACCATGCCAAGATAAAGATGAAGAGTGTTATATTTCTATTTGAATGCATATATTATTATTTTGAAGAGATTTCTGGATAAAGAGTCAAATTTATTTAGGGGTAATTAACGTACCACTAGTGTAATAAATCGCGGAACATTAGTGTGAATGTAATATACTCATTATCTTTTATAATAGCGAAATTGTACAGGTTAGGAGGATTGTTAAAAAATGTTTAAACTGTCACTTCAGATTCCATCAGAGTCCGTCGGAGATCCAATTTTTTTCTCTGGATGTGTATCAGTGTTTCGGGCGTCGCCTTTCGTGAGGAATCATAAAATTCTCTCGTTTTGTACTTCTCCCAAAAAGGTAATAAAATTTGATATTAATCATTTTCGTTCTGTGCGATTCAATTTTATTGGTATAAAATAACTTTCGGACCAGATAAAGATTTACTACTTAATGTAAACCTGCTCTATAGTTAACTGAATTCTATTCCGTGACAAGTTAGCACATCCTAAAATTAACTACTTATTTTTATCCCAAATTTCAATACATAGGACAAAGTGCGAAGACATTCTGACAAAAACGGTCAGTACAATAAACGAAAAGTGATAAATGCTTGAAACAATAATGTTTGAGATAAAACTTTCTTTGTGCAAGAAATGCGACGCCTGAGATAAGAAAATACCGTTTAATTGATGTTACGCAACTTGATTACAAAGCATATTCCAAAGGTGGGTCCACATTGCTCGTGAGCCGAACACAAAAACCACGTGAAACATAACGGTATTATTGTAATAAGCTCCGCAGGGCCTTGTGCTGTCACCACGGTGATAGTTTTAAGTCCTTACGTCCTTTATTTTGTTGCGTTTGGCAGCCCGACTGTCACCAGGGCTTGGCAGCCCGAGAAATAAATTATTTCTTAAAACAAAAAAAAAATCGAGGAGACCGAGCGGGTGGGTCTGGTGAGGGGTCGCTACCCCTTACCTGGATTCGCCAGGGTTTACCATACCTGGTTGTAGACAGACGAGTTTGATCAGTATTCTCCAATTTTCATTTTACCCCTTTTGATCCCTCCCAGAACTAACTCTGTAGTTCGGAAAAATATTCTACTCAGCCCTAGGGGTGTAGGTTCCGGGGAAGCTAAATAATAAGACCTGCGATAAATTTTATACCCAATTATATTAAATCAAGACAAGACTGATAATCAAATAAAAAAAAATTAATAATAATAAGACACCAAAAGAAAAAAATTAATCCCGTGACACTGACTGAAATTTAAATATGGCAAATAACTAACCCTTAACCAACCGTTAATTTTGCCGCTTAGCGACAGCAACTAAATATTATTACGTTACGGTTATGGATTCTATTCCTTGCAGGATTTATAGGTAATAAAAAAAGGTTTAGTTCAAGTACATAAGACAACGAAACAGACAAAATGTGTATAAGTGACAACTTTCTAAGTGGTAGAGAAATTCTCGCAAAACAATGAAATCCATATGCCTTACCCAGTTACCTTAATACACGAAACCCTTCCCTTTTCATAAAGAAACAATATCTCCCTTAAAATAATAGTATCCTTTAACTAAATATATTTATATCCCAACCTTGCCTACAATTAAAATATTTATTCCCCTTGTCCGTATGACATTTAAACAAAAACAACCCCTGGTTAGAGGGAAAAACTCATTTCCCTTAAAAATAATAATATTTCTATACAAGCTAGGTTTGTATCACTAGCGTCCCCAAATTAAGGTGGAAGTGACCGTAACGTCTGGCACTAACGAAGTTGGCTTAAAAAGTAGGTTTATGTACTGAGACTAAGGAAAAAAAGAACTCGTGTTAATCGAATGAAAAAATTATCCTCACCCTTTCTTGAAGTCGCTGCTATTCTTCTTAGCTTCCGTGTTAGCCGGCAAAACACACCCTGGTTAACCGATACGTTCAGAAGAGAAAAAAAAATTAACTCCCGGTCCCAAAAAAATGAAATCGTTATTCCGCCGATGGCGAAAATCACATTTACGGATAAATAGAAAAATGAATTAACCCTTACGGATAAATAAAAAATAAATTAAACGCTAAATATGTGACGGCCCACAAGTAACCCGTCAAATTTTCGACTGCCGACTACCGACTCTTCGGACCTTCCGCGGTCCCCCAAAAAAAAACGAAATTCCGCAGTTTTTTTTAACGGCTTCTTGATGTCGTGTTTAAGTATAGACAAACATCGCTTTCTTGAGCAATAATCTTTTCCTATCCGTCCTAGTTTAAAAAAAAAATGTTTAAACTTTTGAAATGGCGAATTATGCTGGTGTAGCGTTTTCAGCCTGCCACTTTGTGTTTAAATTTTGTTATTTCTTTAAGTACAGGGTGATTGTGCTTTAGCCGGTTTTATTTGAATAAAGAGAAAAATTGTTAATTTTTGATTATGATATTTTACGTGCCGTTTATTACATTATAAACCTCGCAAAAATACTTTGATGATGTCTTCCCACTCTGTATCTACTCCAATGTGAAAATTCTTCAAGAATTTCCGAATCAAACTATTTCCATCAGACAACTCCATTAGGAGAACCCGAAAATAAAAACAAAACTGAACAACATGTTCTGGACTTCCATGTTTTGAATTAACAAAGTAGTTTTAATAGAAAAATGCCATTTAATACGATTTAAAAAAATTAAACTAATTTGCAGCTTATAAAATTCGTATATTACTTACCTTAATTTGCTCTTTTAGAGCTTCAATCAAACTATCGCAGACTTTAGATACTATCTTAGATATGCCTTGTTTTGAAATAAATAACTCAAGCTAATATACGAGTCTCCAGTTGCGAGAAATAAGTAGTATTTTTTCTTCCAACAAGAGGACCAACTAAATTAATAAGAGTCTCAAAGTAGATAGCAGACATACGATAAAAGTTGTTAAAAAACATCCCATCCGTTTGAAAATCGCGAAGAAGATGGCTTCCGGTGTACTTAGATCTTCTTTTAAAAATGGTTGACATCCAATACCTCCTTTTTTGCTCTTTTCTCTTCTTTTATTTTCGTTTTGCAATAGCAAATACTAACAGACTCGTAGAAGTTATAAATTATTATGATCCAGCTTCACCGAATTGCAAGATAAGAGCACAAAATATACACTATCAGTTGGAACCAACTGAACAGCGAACTTGTGCGAACAGTAAATGCAGTCTGGAAAACTTGTTTGCGAGTACAGAAATCTAGACGAGCAGCCACAGCACAATCACGACGAGCATAGGAAGCACGAGCCAAAGCCCAAGCGCAAGCAGGAACACGAGCAATGTGGACCCACCTTAATACAAAAAATCTAGGTAGGCAAATAGTTTCTGCTTCTGATACTTCCTTTTTTATAAATGGGCAACAATATTATTTCACAGTAGTTGTTATTAGAAGGAGTAGATGAAGATGAAATAGTACCAGTTACTGTGTGTGGAAGAGAACAATGCGGATATACATCCCACATTTTAGCAGAGACGTGATGAAGGTTGTTTTGCTACGTTAATAAATCGACATTTGTTTCAAAATCAAATTTTTAGAGAATATTTTAG
Organism: Neocrepidodera transversa; assembly: GCA_963243735.1. Lineage (NCBI taxonomy): Eukaryota > Metazoa > Arthropoda > Insecta > Coleoptera > Chrysomelidae > Neocrepidodera > Neocrepidodera transversa. The sequence goes on along the minus strand of OY725340.1, from coordinate 12,240,474 downwards.
AGTAAACCAGGCACAGTTGCCATAACTTCAGCAATTTTTTTCCAAGCATTATCTTTCACAATTTGGTCTTTGTACAGTTCACTTCCTAAGTCATACAAGGAAGGATGCTAGTAGATAAAGGGACACTCTGGCGATCCCCCTCCACTTTTTTGTACCCGGCGTACCGTGCCGGTTCTTGTCTTCAGGTACTTCAGGTACTTCAGATCCATCGGCTCTGGTGGAAGCTGTAAAATGCTGCATTAAATGCGTCGAAGGACGACTCAAAATGGAACGTGTTTAACGGTTTTTACGCATTGTTTTTAGCTGCGTTAAAATGAGAAGTTTTTCATACTATTACACGTATTTTCCATAAGAGCGGCTTTATAGTCGATTTTCGACGCATTTAACGCAGCATTTTACAGCTGTGACCACTGCCGAGAGACCTGAAGTACCTGAGGACCAGAGCCGATGCGGTATGCCGGCCGGGTAGAAAAAAGTGGAGTGAACTTATAGACAAACGATCTAATTGCTCTTACCAAATTTCTCCAATTTACCTACATACTCAACCGATAACATATAAAATCAAGACATTTTTCCACATTTAAATTGGATCACTAATAACAAAGTTAGATCCTAAGGCCCTTTTGCCGATGCTACTGCGTAGTTTTTTCGCTAGATATTTATTCTACAACACATTGCGAATACAGAACCGTTTTTTGCATAAGAATTGGACCAATAATAACGGATATTTCGTAGTGCCTCTTTGGCCAGGATGCCTCTTTCTGCACAGGATTTTTTTGTATGTAATTATTCTACGTCACATTTCAAATATAGCGCCGTTTTTACCAATAGTAACGAAGATATATGTTAGCGCCCTTTTTTCTTTCGTTTTGCGCACAATTTTTCTATAAATATTTATTTTACATCACATAAAAATTGAACCAATAATAACTGAGATATTAACTAATGCCCTTTTGGCTTAATATTTAATATTACGCTCGGACTGGGGAGTTAGTTTTCATCGTAGTAACGCATCTCTGCATCGACATGCTGGTGGGTGTGACGTCATAGCGCTCTCTCTTTCTGACAAGCTGAATTTCCCAAACCTCTCACTCTAACACATTGATGTTTTTCACAGAAAACAACAATGAAATCTTTGCGACTGCGGCTAGCACTGTTCCTATAGCTGTGCTATTGTTTAAGTCGCGGCCGCACACGACAGGTGCGCGCAAGTGCTGCGTGGAAGGCAACGCGTACATTAAAAAATTAAACATCGGTAGGTTGCGCCGGTTGCGGCCGCCGCACCGAGGCGGCCACTGGCCACATGCGACCAACGCATGGAAGAGGAACCAGACACTTTTTTAAAATAAAAATCATCAAATAAGTGTTGCACTACTAGTTTTAGGTTAGGTTAGTTATCTTCTTACTACGATTATGATTGATGTTAAATAATCTGACTTTTCGGTATTTACTTTGTTTTTATCAATAATCACTCTCGGGACTTATAAACACTCGAGCCTTTCGTACTCAGGGTAAAAACATTTACTTAATGCCCTTGGTACATAATTAACTATTTTTGACTTAAAAATCTTGATATTATGTAGTATTTCAATTGTGTCTGGAATTTTGTTGGTCCAATCTAAATTCTTATATAGCGTGAAAGTAGATAATTATTTTAATCTGTATTGTTTTTAGGGCGGCTTTTATTTTAAGAAACCAAAAATCGATTAATTCCATTAACATTTTTATTAAGCTGTTTTCATCTTCAATATGGATATCTCTATTTTTCATTACGATATGTGTGATAATTATTTTGAAATATTCTCAATTATTGGAATGCAGAAAAATTAATAAACAGGCTGATGATCATTTTAGTTATTTATTTATATTAACATTATTTATTGAATAAAATATTATTTTTCAGGTATTACAAATATTCCATTAATTTATTCTGGACGTATAACAATTTTTTTCACATTGATATTATCATATCAATTTTACTAGAAATAATAAACATTTTTTTTCAATAATTGCTGTAGGTACTTTTTTTTAAAAAAAAAACTCCAAGGAAACAAAAACTGGAAATTATAATAAATGGACGTACATAACAGTTATGGAGAAAATTCCTTTTTTGTAGTTCATTCCTGGTTTTTGGATAAAGTTAAAACATACAGGGTGTCCTCGAAAATAGTGCTCTAATTAAAGGAGATAGAAGACATTTTGAACAAAAATTTTTTTCATGAAATTTTTCAGTAAAATCAAAAATAACTTTTATCAAATTTTTAGAAGTTGAATTTAAAATCTGAGCTACTGTACAAAATTGGCAAAATCGCACACGTTAAATGTTTACGTTCTACGAAATAAATTTTACTTACATAAAATAAGTAAACTTTTTTTTATTTTACACGTACAATAACGACGAATTCTATCATTTGTTTTTTAGTATAACACAACCAGTTTCTGGATATCGTTCACCAAAAGGTCTTTATTATTGCCGCGAGTTTCACCATAATCATATCATGCATAAGGCATTCCGTACAAAATTTAAATAATGAATAATTTTGTTTACCATTACATTTTATTTTAAATTATTTTATTATTCTTTTATAACGACGGAAATGAATGAACAAATTGCCAAGAATTTTTTGATTGAAATACCTATTCCTTTAATTAGAGTACAATTTTCGAGAATACCCTGTATAAAAACTTGTATTGTCATTTTTAACTATACATTTTATAGTTATTTTGGTTACTTTGTATATTTCGCTATTAAATTGCCGTTAAAATCTATTTCTAACATCGGTATAGGAAAGAAGCAAAAGTGCCATTTCTTTATCTAAATCACGTACGACAGAATCGTGTCTGCACTTCAGCCCGGTGTCCTATAAAATGAAAATTAGTTGAAAAATCAGTCTGCATACAAATCAAATAGGCGGACGACATATGGCAGATGTTAAACTTCCAATTTTAAATCAAGAGATAAGGCCCACACCTAATGACTTTTGCCGAATAACAATGTTTACACATGAATTTCAATAACCGCGCTCAAAGATTCCTCTACAGATTTTAGAGAATCTCGAAACTGTGTAGAGTGACTCAATCAATGTACCAGTAATCGTCATAGAGGGGGTGCCATCATATATTTTAAGCAAGGTAGTAGCCAGAATTTTGGGGGGGGGGCTTATTTGCTATGCCACATTTTAATGTCTGTGGTAACATCTTTTATTTGTTGAATAGTTCACAAATATACGGACACCAAAAAAAACAAAATCAAGCATTAAGAGGCCCGTACACCACGTGCCTTTCGTGGTTGCCTGTTAGAGTATTACCAAAGGAAAATGTGCTTGTATTCTAATAAATTGGGTATAAAAATTAATTTTTTAGCATTTTTCGGTTAATGTTAAGTAATCCTAGCCTCTGGTCCAATTTTTCTGCAAAGAATAAGGTAGAGCGCCACAAAATATAATTATTCGATTTTCGCCGAGATCTCGCCTAATATAGCAACTAAAAATATGCGGTTTCTTCACGATATTAGATACCACAGACGCTTAAGGATTAAATACAGAATCGATTTCTGAAAACCGCAGCTTCCTATCTATAATATTAACGGAGCGCTCATCCAAAAAAATTTTCAGGAAAGATAACATATGATATTCACGCTTCTTAAGAATAATTTTAAGGTGTAGTACATACACTAGCGTAACGCATATGCTGGAGGCTACATCTTTATTGAACGTTAGACAAACAGTATGTTATAATACAATGATAATAATTCACAAAATTAAAAACAAACTTTATCCAGAACACATAATGTACAATCCAACAATTGTTCAAGATATTTATAGCCACCACACTAGACATAGCGACAATTTATGTATCAGTTGTAAATACTGAAGTAGCAAAAAATATTTTTTTTCTATGCTTGAGGTAGTGCAGGACTCGCCACAGAACAGGTAATTTGTCATAGTATAGTATTTGTTCCTTGTACCCTGCTGTAGGAGTAGAGGCGTGGAAGTTAGTCTGAAAAACGAGCCTCCCGGGAGGGGAGGTTCTGAGAGAGTGGAGTCCATGGGCGTCGATAGGGGACAAGCTCCTCTGATGCATAGGGGTGCATCCTCTATAAGATCTAGGAGCTCGTCCGAAAGATCTTTTGCTTCATGTAGAATCCTCAGATTTGGTAAAGTGAATTGCTTAAGTGGTCATCTTGGTAGTGCTCTTCTGTTCCTGTCAACTGTCCTTTTTGTCCGTAGTGTTTCCTGGGCGTGTGTTGGAACTGTCCATTATTCTTCCGACTTATCTTCCTTGTAGGTCCTTTAATCTGAAAGTAATTGGTGTCATGTTAGTGTGTTCGTGGATTTCGTTGGATGGAAAGCGAAAGGGGAGGTAGGAGGGTTTTGGGGTTAAATCTCCCAAATTTACCACCCAGGGATCCGATGAGGGAGGTTATTCTCGTAAATCTGTCAAGAGTTCTTTGGACTTCATTTTTCCAGTTTAGAGTACAAGTGAAACATACTCCCAAATAGGTAACTTTCTCCATGGGGACCAGCCATTCTTCCCAGAGCTTCAGGTTGATGTCGTTGAGAGATTGATTTGCTTTTAGGGTGTAGTTACTAGTTAAGATGTTTAAAGATGATGAGTTGGGTTTTTAGGGAATTTAGAGTAACCCTCCATTTACTACACCACTGAGAGAAGAAGATACGGCGCGGGAGCTAATACTGAGTCTTGGGGGACTCCAGCTTGAGAAGTGAAGGGATCAGTGATGGAGTTTCCAACTTTGTCACGAATGGTTCTGTTTTTGAGATAGGAGAGAATGAGTATAATAAGGGGGATATGAAGTTCGATTTTTGAAAGCTTCCGAACAAGCCCGGCATGCCAGACTTGATCAAACGCTTTTTGAGCATCACATAGGGCGGCCGATGCACAGTGACCAAGGTTGAGTGCTTTGGAGGCTTGGGTATGGAGTCTCACTAGTGTATCTTTGGTAGAATGTTCAGACCTAAATTTATGTTGGAATTGGGAGATCGTTCCCCTTTCATCCAGATAGCTCCAGATACGTTCTTTAAGTAGATTCTCAAAAAGCTTACCTAGAATATTCGTCAAGGATATAGATCTGTACGAATCTGGGGAAGTTAGGTCTTTGTTGGGTTTGGGGATCAGGTTGGCTTGGGACGATTTCCAGCAAATTTAAAATAGGGGCGCTGAAGGTTTTTCAGGGCCTATCGTTTGATATGGTCAAGAACTGGGTCAGAGTCTAGCTTGTCAAAAGGGAAAACCCTTTTGACAAGCCGAGGCTATATGCCATCAGAGGTGAAGGGAGAGAGGATGTGGGTCTCATGGTTTTTGGGGATTGGGGGAGGATATTGATATCATTTTGGATTAGATTTGGGATTGTGGGTCCTTAGGGAGCTTTGAAGATGGCCTTTGAAAGCAGTGTACATCTGCTCTGGGGTGTGGATGGTTTGTACCTTGAACTGTAGGTGGGAATGAGACTTGGTCTTTTGAAAAATGAGGAAGTTGAGTTTTTTCCAGAACCTGGAACCGTCCCTGTGGTCGAGGTTGGATGTATCCTCTATCCATTTTTCTTAGTTGTGGGTGAAACGGGTCTAGTTGAATACATTTCTTTACCTAGAAACTTACAACAATGTCAGTCATTAAAATTGTTAATGAAAAATTGTAGAGATTATGTAAAAAATCATGTTCGTGTATAAAATATTATACCCCCAAATTTGTGTAATCTAGCTTTTGTTATTAATAAAGTATAATAATAATTTTATGATTAGTTTACTCACGACAAGTACCTAATTATTGTTACACACTTAACTTTGTGTCTCCATTCGAATAAAAAAGAAATCTATATAAACAAACATTAAACTAAATATCTAAAATTTGTTGTGTTCAATTTAACCATACATTTTGACACACTTACTCAATTTCATTTTCATTAGTCCATTTTTATTTATTTTTCGGGACTCTAAAACTTATCGAAGATAAACTGACGCAATATTTTTAAGCCTTAATACAGATATTCTATTAGATCCAGGTAAAATATCTATATTAATGCTGAATTCTTCACTTGGAGAGTCTCATTAAGTAATCAATAATATGATTTTTTTTATTTTTGATGTCAAAAATATCACCTTATAAAATAAAGGGTAGTTACTCTGTTCGCATTGGCGATTAACATCGTTACACTGTTAATTGCATAGCTCAAAATTTTATGGATTCGTTCCACGAATAGAATTTGAAATATATCAGAAGTAAAATATTAAATAAAAAAAATTTTGGACGCCAGTCAGTTGATTTTTTTGTTGTGATTAGAAACAATTGACAAAAAAACTATGATATATTTCAAAATCCGTCCTTTTTTTAGGATTAAGGAAATTAAACTCAAATGAAACGTTATATTTGTTTATTTATTACTTATGATAATATCAGAGATTTTCTTTTTTTTCCAAATAAAAAACTTAGCTTCTTTATAGTAGAGGGTCTTGGTTTCGTGCGAAAGCTCTTTTGTCAGCTGTCCTCTAATAACAATTGATTGAAGTGGAACCAGCAATATAAACCACCAAATAAGAACCCCTATATATAAAGGGGAGACAAGAAAGAAATCTTCAGTAGAAAACACTGGCGATATAAAGATATACAAAGTCTACTACTTGTACTCAATAGATAAAAAAGAAAGTTATTAGCATGGGTAGGCATTTTATAAGAATGCCAAGAGAAGAGGGGGGCATGACCCGAGGAAATAAGAAAAGGAAAATCAAGCGAATATGAAACTATAAAACGGAGTAGAGGAATAATGAAAATACAAGGTGGCACAAAAAAACGTAACACCGCATCTACACGTAACATCGTTACACTGTTAATTGCATATCGTACCCGGTCAATCGGTTTATGTAAGAAAAAAGTTATTGCATCTCTCACTGACCGCATCTCGGACTGATCTAGCACGACACCAGCCCTTTGTCTCAATATTTAAAAACACATAGGAAGATTTTTCATCTCAATATCAAAAAAGTCATTTGCCTCAATACCTAAATCACTGAAATTTCATTTTTTTAAAGAAATTCCAATTTATTATACACATTAGGAAAAATAATTAATATCTAGATAATTTTCTAATTAAATTATCCTATTTTTGAACAAATGATTTAAAAAATGCAATTAAAGTAATTTTCAACAATAATAATAATAAAAAACCTACGTCCAATTTATAATACCACCAATTCCAATTTATAATACACACAGTCAATCTTAATTTTTTATTTTTTTTTCTAAAATTGATGGAATAAGTATGAAAAAAAATATAACGTTAAAAACAAACAAGCACCTGCATTTAGAACAAGAGTCTAAATGTAGAGACGCCTCTGTACTCAGACATTTTCAATTTATTTTATGGTACTCTTCCTAATGAAAATGTGACTGATTACTAAACCATTTTTTATTAAACAAGTTACTTAGTTCTTGTGTAAACGTAGCTACGCTCTTAAATGCCAGATGACCAAGGGTCCCGTGAGACATGATTAAATTACCTAAAGGTGTGTTTTTTTTTCCAAAATGTGTTCTTAGTTGTGTAATCGCCTGACATATGATAAAGTTCTACTAAAATGGATTCTAAACAATTTACCACTATGTTACTAAACTATTTTATTCCCTTATGCAAAATTGGATGAAAATTCCCGTAGTGGAAATACATTAAAAACTCACTATCTCTGCTACGCGCCCATCCATTTTACATACAAGCGCAAAACTCCATCAAAAGCTGAATTTACATTGTTTGGGGATTAAACTCAAATTCACAGCAGTTTTCATATTTGAATAAAATGCTTCCGGCTGAAAAGAGCCATTCTAAAAATTATTTTGTGAATTATATAGACTTGTAGATTTTTTCATTAATGCGAGTATCTCCCTTTAACAAGTTTAAAAATAGTTCTAAAGGTACTTAAAACCATTATACAATCTGTCATAATACCTTAAGACATCATCAAGGGTATCGTCTATTTTTCTTTTATGTGATACCTACTTTGATTGTCATTTTGCCCCTCCGTGTGTCTTAATTCACAAATAATGAACTGACAAATACTATATAAGGAGCCATTTCGCAACACTCTTGTAAACTTGATTTATGTCGGGATACTTCACCTTTAGGATATTTCATATACGTATAAGTTGCAGGTACCTTTAACTAAACTGACTGTGGTTAACTGGTCTGAAATATATTATTTAATCTTATAATTTTTCTTTGTACCATTGATAAAGTCTTCATAAACTACACATTGAATAAAAATTTCGTTGCAATTGGAATTTGTCATTATTAAATTACATTATTTAAATACAGACGCTCTTCTAATAATTATTTTAAATATCATGAAAAAAATTTTCGTTGCTATATTAGGCGAGATCGCGTACAAAAAATAAAAATTATGTTTTGTGGTGCTCTACTCTTTTCCACGTAAAAGAAATTGGATCAGAAGGTAGGATTACTTAACATTAACTAAAAAATAATTTAAAAAAAAATTTGCACCCAGTTTATTAGAAATCAAGCCCATTTTCCTTGGGTAATTCTCTAAACGGCAACCACGTAACTCACGTGATGTACGGACCTCTTTAAATTGAGTTTCCTCAATTATATAATTAATCAATGGTATCAGTATAATAATATATGAGCTAAATAATTTCTTCAATAAATAAAAACTGTATATATGTTTTTCTTTTAAACTAGATTCATTTAAAATTAAATTTCCAGACATTATTTCAGCTCAGACTAATTAATCATTTTTAACCAGACGTCTACGCCCTTTATCTGAAAATTCCTTTTTTTCATATATGGAGATTAGGTTAAAAATGATCAGTCCCTGCTAAAATAATGTCTGGAAATTTAATTTGTAAATTAATCTATCGAAATTGAAAAATATTCAGTTTTGATTAAAGAAAATTCTTATTGATATGTAATTTGGAATTTCCATTGTTAGACAGAATGATTTTATTAGAAGTATTTATAGTAGTTTCCTCAAACAATATTTGGTGACCTCTTTCGAGGAATCTTGTAGACCTCATTTGATGATAGAGAAGGTTAGGTTAGGTAGTCTTTTGCGGAAGGAAAATTCTAAGCGATTATCTTTTGGAGAATTTGGAGTTTTCTTTTGGGACGGAAATTGATTGAAATGACGATTTATGCATTTTTCCATGATCGGTTTATTACAAATTTTGGAATTAGAGCAAAAGACCTCGGTCAAAAAAAATCAAATTTTGGTATCTTGAGATTATGAATAAAAGTTCTCATGATCAGAATGACCAAAAACCCCAAATAAGGTCAATTTTGACAACTTAAAGTTTAAAAGATATTGTCACACATAGAAAAATGGGAACAAGTTTTTTACATTTCTTTATTGTAATTTTATTTTTGAAGTGAAAACTTCTCTATGCGCATTGAAGGATTTTTGCGGGCAAGCATATTACCAAAAAATAGTAGATTTTATTGACTGAGGTGAGTGCCCTGTTGGGACCTTCTGTGATCTCAGCAGGGCGTTCGACTGCGTCAATCATGCTATTCTACTTAGTAAGTTGGATTTATAGTTATTTAAACCGGCGAAAGCAGTAGTTAAGGCTAATGGAGCAGCCTCATTGTCTAAAACATTTGTTCTTGGAGGTCCCACAAGGCTCCATCTTGGGACCAGTATTATTTGTACTATTTATTAACAATTTGAGCGATTTATCTATTCAAATACCTCCCATTATGTACGCTGATGACACCTCATTAATAGTTTCAGAAGTGCTTGAACATGAATTATATCTAAAATGTAATGGTACCTTTAATAAGGTCAATAATTGGTGTAATGCCAATATGCTTTACCTTAATCCCGAAAAGACAGTCTCCCTAAGGATTCATAGTTGACAGAGAGCTTGTGCTAATGTACAGATAAACCCTATACATTGTAATGTAGCCATCAATAACAATACTACTATTAAAATAGTGGAAAATAGGAAAAACAGTGAAAAAGTAAAAAAAAAAATAAGAAAAAATGGGAAACAATAAGAAATGGGAAAAAAATAAGGAAACGAGGGAAAAAATTGTAAATAATAGGAAAAGAGAAAAAATTAGAATAATGGGAAAAAAATCGGGAAATGTAAAAAATAATGTGGAGAAATATAGAAAAATATCAAAAATGGGAAAGAATGAGCAAAAATACAGGAAAAAGGGAAATATAGTGAAAAATGGGTAAAATGGGGGGGGGGGTGGGGGCAAAATAGTAAAAAATAGTAAAAAATGGTAAAAAATTGAAAAAAAAATAGTAATAAACAGTAAAAAATAGTAAAAAATAGCCAAAAAGTAGTAAAAAACATTAAAAAATAGTAGATAACAGTAAAAAATAGTAAAAAAACAGTTTCAAATACTAAGAAAAAACAGCAAAAATTAGGTAAAAAAACAGGGAAAAAATAGGGAGAACAAGAAAAAATATAAAAAAATGGAAAAACAGAAAAGTAAGAAAAATAGGAATAATCCGGAAAAAAAATGTTAAAAATGGGGAATAAATGGAAAAAAATAGAAAAAACACAGGAATAAATAAAGAAATAGGGAAAAATATAGGAAAAAATAGGAAATAATAGGGATAAACAGAAAATAATAGGGATAAATAGTAAAATTAGGAAAAAGTAAAAAATATGGAAAATAGGAAAACGTAAAAAAGCAAAAAACAGTTACAAATACTAATAAAAAACAGCAAAAAGTAGGTAAAAAAACAGGGAAAAAATAGGAAAAACAAGAAAAAATATAAAGAAAACGGAAAAACAGAAAAGTAAGAAAAGTAGGAATAAACTGAAAGAAATGTTAAAAATGGGGAAAATAGGAAAAATTGAAAAAAAAACAGGAATAAATAAAAAAATAGGGAAAAATATAGGAAAAAAATATTAATTAATAGGGATAAATATTAAATAAAAGGGATAAATAGTATAAAATTGGGAAAACGTAAAAAAATACGGAAAAATAGGAAAACGTAAAAAAAGCAAAAAATGCTAAAAACAGAAAAAATCGGGAAATATATGAATATACAGGGTGGCGAACCCTATATGCGTGTGGAAAACGGTAAGATTTTATGAAAAATGTTTAATGCAGATATATACATGGTGTATATGAGTACACTTTAAAATTATTTTGATTCATACAAAAACGGTTTTGTCCGATTTTACGTCGTTTGGCCGGAGCATTCATTAAAAATTGAAAAATGCGATTTTCAATTGCCTATAACTTCAAAACTAATAAGTTTACATTATCAGTGTATTAGATTTTTAAAATCAGATTTTCAGGACGAACCTAAAAACGTAGAAAGTACAGGGTGTTCCATTAAAAAAATATAACTATGGTGTAGATATTTTAGAGACGCCCGTATAAATCAAAATAATTTAAAAGTGTACTTATATACACCATGTATATATCTGCCTTAAACATTTTTCATAAAATCTTACCGTTTTCCATATAAAGACCGACTCGTATAGGGTGCGCCACCCTGCATATAGGCAAAAATAGGAAAAATGGGATAAAATAGAAAGAAACAGAAAAAATAGGAAAAAATAGAAAAAAATAAAAAAAATTGGGAAAAAAAATGGTCAAAAATAATAATATAGAGAAATATAGGTAAAAATTGAGAAAAATGGGAAAAAATAGAAAAATACATCAAAAATATTAAGGAATATAAAAAGCAAAAAAAATAAGGAAAAAAAGGAAAAACATTGAAAAAATAGGAAAAAGAAGAAAATAGAAAAAAATATGCACATTTTTTACTGAATTACGGTCGAGTTTCGACCACAGGTACTATATTTAAATTGTTAAAGAGAGAAAAGAATAGTATATTATAATATTATACTCACCAAGGTCGAGAAGTAATTTTTCTCAGCCGAGCATTATTATTATCCCGAGATGCGATTATTATTATTATTATAATTATAATAAGTTACGAGGCTGAGAAAAATCTTCTCTACCATGGTTTATATACTATTTTTCCATTGCACATTGCACTGTGAACTTGAAAACTTTCAAGTAGCGATGAAGATATGAAGAATTCGTTTAATTTGACACTTAGATTTGAAAAACTATTAAATTGATTTTTAGGTTACTTTTAGAATAGGTATTATTGCATAAATATGCCAAGTACGGAAAGTTAATACGGTTACGGTTTAGAGCAGAGTAGTTATTTAGTCACATGACCATCGAGCAAATAGAGCTTAAGCTTAAAAATATTAAAGGAACAGCTGACAGTCGACATTGACAGCTGGTAGCAAAAATCATCAACCAGACCAATCAAATCAATATTTGTAAAATGTGTTTTTTGATTTGTATATATTTTTAAATTTTTACCTTTGCAATAAAATAGTGAATATGTGAAAATACAAAATACTGTGTGTAGTTGCATCGAGTGTTACTGAAAATTTATTACGAAAATTCTTTTCTCGCCTTCTATTAATGTTCTGTAGGTATCTAAATCTATTTGTACTTTAAATCTGGTATTGTTGTATGATGAACAAATCTCGTAGTTATCCATTTTTTATTTAATTAACTTTATTACTTTATCCTTTAAAACACAAACGAGATTTAAAAGCAATAAAAACAAATATGGCCGTCATCACACTTTTTTAACCAAATTCGGATAGAGTGTAAATAGTTGGCAACTTTTTACACCAGCTTGGACAACAGAGTGGGTTTAGTTCGAACAGAACGATACTTAAAAGACACGTCAGAGCAAAAAGTGTTAAAAGTGTGTACTTTCTGTACGCACCAATAACAATAATCAATATCAAAATATTTATTACATAACCTTAAACTATATCAACCGAAAATATATCTGATAAAGAATTACTTACCTCTATTTTATGCTGTTATGTCGAAAATCATTTGAAATGATAGGAATTCAATAGAAAGAGCTTATTTGTTGTCGAATTTTTTATAATTTTAAAAATTTTTTTGACAAACGCAATGACAGTTGCGTATAATAAATTTGAAATATTTCCTAAGATCGCCTACCTCTGACATCACGTTTAGTCTTCAATTGTTTTTATTATCTACTACTAGTAGATAATCAAAAATTATCTACTTGTAGGAGAGAAATTTAACTTCTCGACTCGAACGCAGCATAAATAATGACATCTTCTCATACTAGTAGTGGAAAAAATAATTTATAACAAAGTAAGGTCATTTTTTAAAAAAAATAGTAATATAGACAGAGCTAGAGAAGACAGGACAGGAATGGCGGCAGTGACTAAAATAAAAAATTAATTATATTGTTCAGAGAAAGAGAAGACTACAAAAGTGAAATAGACAGAGGAACAGATAAACGACAAATACAGATATCAGTATAGAAAAAGGAGAAGAGAATAATGTCAAAACTAATAAATTTATTTAAAAAAAAAGATAGATAGTCACGACATCTTTGGTAGGTTAATGGGTACCAACCGGACACAGCCACATGAAACCCTCTGTAAAGTGCCACTGATGATTCCAATAAGGATGAAACCTGTATGGTAATGGTCAGAGTTAATAGTTTCAAAAACTTACTCTTTTAGTTTTTGATTAAATTTATTTTAATTTATTAATATATATTTTTTTAACAATTTATTCTAGAATGAACCCGGACTGACATATAATTACAGGGCGTTTAGTTCCAATATATAATATATTGTTATGAAAATGTTCACCCTGTATAGGGAATTTTATAAATTAATATTTTTTTGTTTGAGCTGATAGTTAATTCATTTAAAGATTATTAAAAGTTAAATGTTATATTTATTAAATAAGATAGGAGAGTTGATATGCAAGTAAAGAATAGGAAACGAAAGGTATTATAGATAAATTGGCAATAAATTTAACAAAAGTGAAAGAATCTTAAAATTTTTTTAAAATAATGAAAGTTGTTATAATAAAATTGAAATTTTGGAATTGTCATACATGAAATTTAAGTCAGATAGTAAACAGGGAATATAGGGTTAATAACCTAAACTAAGGCTGAGGTATTAAAAAAAATCTAGTGGTAACAAAAAAAAAAAATAATAAACAAAGGGTTGTCAAACAATAAGTTAAAAAATTTTTTTTTTTATATTTTGATATGGAAGATTATGATAAGTTTATACATTAAAAAGACAATTTTGAATGCTGTACAGAAGAGGGAATAAAATTATACATATACCAACAAGTAGAAGATGAATTGTATTTCATAAATTTAAGAAAGTGGAAAAAAATATTTAAAGGTATAACGAAGATATTTAAATGTATCAGTAAACGTAATGGGAATATTTAGAAGAAGTAATAACTAAAAGGAAGTAAGAATTGGTGTTGTAAAGAACAGGAGAAGTTAATAAGAGTTGTATCCAGTTTTCCAAGCAAAAGCGTACAGAAGAGGAATATACGGATTAAACATAAATTTATAATTTTTTTGTAATGTTTATTATTTTTTTTACTAGGACCCAGCCAAAATTCGGAGGTAAATTGTAAATATCATTACAATATATATTTATTTCAAAAATAATTTCAATAACAATATTATTGATAATCTTTATACATCTTTTAATAAAAGTTTTGTTATTGGTGCAGTTGTTATTCATCCTGTTAGGTAACCTTAGTACATCTGCCAGCTGCTCTTGTCTTCTTCTTCATTCCTTTCCTCTTCTCATTCTCGGTACTCATTCTCCATTCCACTGAGCCGGTTTGGGCCTTTTAAACCTTAAGTGCGCATCCAATCTCGCTAAGTAATTGTCCGGGGATAGAAGGGCTCTTCTTGTGGTTTTAAACAAAGATTTATACAAAAAGCAAATAAATAAAAATTAGCAAAGTTACGGGTCGTGAAAGTGAATAGATTAAAAATAAGTGGATACAATTTAAAAAAAATAATTATATTTTTGAATTTTTTAAAAAAATTGTTACATTGGAATATACTTTTTTAAGTGACAGTTTTTGTATTGGTTGAAAGTTTTTTTTCTAAATTAAGTGAGTACCTACCTTCTATACATTTATTTTATTTTTATTAATGGTTATAACTATTTTTTTAAGCTGCATTTGATATATGATGTTAGCTTTTTGATACATGATTATTTAAAATATTATTTGGAAATACAATCGTTTTGAATTAAATAAGAAAAGATATAGTTTATGACATTTAGGTTAGGTTGATGAGACCGTTTTAAAAAAAATACAATTTTAGCAATTTAAAGCCAAGATAACGGGTCACAATGGATATAGAACCATGCTTATGTTTTTTGTTATCGGGTCAAAATTTTTATCATTTTAGATATGTTTCTGGATTCACTGAAAGTCGGAAACAAAATAAACGACTTCCGGTTTGGTCGGAAGTGAAAATTATTTCAGTATTTTAAAATTAAACGTTTTATATATTATTTATTATTTATAATCACCAACCGAAATTAGATAAGATCCCGTCATCTGATTTTATATACGTATAAAAATCATCTAATTAGTAATTTTACAACAAAAATAAAAATTTAAAAGCACGTTTTTTGACTACAGTCATTTGTTTAATAATAAGTGTATTGTTATTAGGCAAAAAATATCCTAATGATATCCCAGTAGTAACGGTTTCAGTAAAGATTTTTTAAATTGTAGAAAAAAAATTGAGCTTTAGTAAAAATATATAATTTGAGCTGAGGATTTAAAAATAAATAAATAATATATAAAATATTCCATTTAAAATAAGTATAATTTCCGGTTAAACCGGAAATCGGTCATTTCGATTTTGATTGTCAGTAAATCTAAAATCATCTCTAATGCTTATTACTTAAAAAAATTTAAACATGACCTTATATTCGATTTCACCCAGTATAACAAAATTTCTGTGCAATTTAAAATTCTACATTACCAAAATATGCAGTGGCGTATCCGGATTGCAGCTTTAATAAGAATAATGTATTATTATGAAATTTTATGTTAGATGGCCAAAAATTATTTTTTTTTTAATAAATTCCATGAATTATTTTCAATTTGTTTGTGTATAAAACAATGGCATAAATATATTATGAAAATTTAAAAATATAACTATTCCTATTTTGCAATAAAAAATTACAATTATTATTGTTAATTTTTATTATTTGTAATAATTTTGGCAATTGATGGAATTTCAAAAAAATTTCCTCACAACGTTCTGTTATACATCTACGCTACTTTATTGGTCGTAATACAGGGTGTAAGAAAAATGTAGGACATTTTACTTATATTTTACGGGGATGAAAATATCATTGAGTAAATACCTAATATTAAGTACTATAAAAAATAATTTATAACATCAGTATACGTTAATTACTATTAGGATATAATTTACTTAAAATAATTAATATAAAAAGGCTTAGATTGAACCCTGAAGTACCCCAGATGCCGTAAAAAGATTTATAACATTTCGATTAGTACTAGATAAAATAGTTGTGGTAGATTTGATGGAAATCTATTTATTATATAATATTCTTTGGCCAAGATTTTTTTTATACAATTTTGAATAACTTATTGACAGCAAGTGATAATATATGCAGTAACAATTAATCACATTCACAACTTGTTAATATATTGCTTTCAGTTTTATAGAAAAACGAAACAATTGCGTTTTCCGCAAAAACTACTTACTCTTGCCCAATTTCAAAGTTTGCGCCGGTAATTATCTATCATTTGCAAAAAACGGCATGCAAATCGGTTGTTCCATTTCCGAAAAATGCCCAAAAAACACTTTCTGTTAAGCAAGCTAGTCCACACGATAATTCAAAAACTGAATTGAATAAAGGCGTCAGGTTTTTTGCATTTAGTTTCTATCAGAGTATCCGAATTGCATCCCCGGTGAAGTAGGTAGATTTTTTACCATCCGAGTTGCATCCCACTACCATCCGGATTACATCCCATTGGACATTTTAATTTTAACAGCAAAACTAATATATTTTGTGCTAATAACCGACAGCGTTGTCACGTTTACTTAATACTGCTATGAGGGTTATGTGCGAAAAACCAATCAAACTAATTCGAAAAGAAATAAAAGTAGATAGTTTACATTTGTTCTACCCTAGGTATAGGGAATTCAACGTGTTAGAGAGAGATGTATAAGAAATTCAGCGTGTCAGAAAGAGAGAGCGGTATGACGTCACTATGTAACCGGTTTTCAGGTCCCTCAGGTACGTCAGGTCCGACAGTTCCACTAGAGGGTACTGCCAGATCAGAAGGGCCTGACAGACCTGAAGTACTACGCAACCGATCTTCAGGTCCCTCAGATGCGTCAGTTCTGACAATACCCTCTAGTGGAACTGTCGGACCTGACGCAAATGAGGGACCTGAAGACCGGTTGCGTAGTGACGTCATAGCGCTCTCTCTTTCTGACATGTTGTATTCCCTATACCTAGGGTAGAACAGACATATACTATCTACTAATAAAAAACACAGACATAGATTCCATAACAATTAAGGACATAGAGCGATTTCGTAAAAATATTCATAGCACAAGATCGTCAAACGGTTTAATACAGGTTCCAAAAAACTTCACAAAATTTCATAATTTAATTTATGCTCTCCCTATAGTCACAAATAAAAATTAAAAGTTCTTATTGAAAAACGATAAAGAGAATAATATCATAATATTTTCCTGTCAATCTAATATCAATTTTTTCTAATTTATATGTAGGTGGTACGTTTCAATATTGTTCAAAATATTTTCTTTAATTGTTTACCATTCATGGTTTAGGAGTAATAACTATATCCCACTAGTTTTCTGTTTACTCCTTAATAAACTTTCTTCCTCATTTTGTTATGTTTTCCAGTATTTAAAAGAAACATGTTTAAATCTAAATGTTGCTCTAATCCCTAAAACAATAACTGCAGATTTTGAAATTGCAATTCACAAAGCAATTTCATAAACTTTCCTGTATTATCTATCCGTGACTGTTGGGACAGGTCCTGGATTAGAAAAATTTCGACTTATTAGTCGAAAATCTTAATAATTCAGACTAATATAACGAAATTTCGAAATTTTTGACGTACACGTTTGGTCTATTTTTCCTTGACTCAAAAGATGTTGGAGAATTTTATGTTTATGGAAACGGCAAAGTAAGTCAATTCTGCGACTTCCTTGTTGAAAAGTATATAGGTGATAATTTGACGTTTCCACCACATATTTTGGCAAAATATTCAGAACATTTGTATAATTCATTGTGCTAGACTAAAGTTCTTAAACAGTCAAGAATTTTAGCACAAAGTGACAACGTTGCTACGGAGTTTACCTGAAATAGTTTTAATAATAAGCAAATATGGTCAGGTGAAAATTAAGTTTTTGGGATGCAACTCGGATGTTGCCGTTTCTATCAGGTTAAGGAAGAATTGATTAGATTTTAGGATATAGTTTTTTATGTAAGACCACAATGGTAGATAGTCACGACATCTATCGTATTGGTTGATGGGTACCAACCGGGCAGTGCGTTTAACAGAATACAATTCTGTAAACGCGTCTCCAAGTACAACTTGGATTGCCGTCAGATGGAGGAAGCCATCAACCAATTTTTTTAAAACTTAATTTTTCCTTCCTTAGTGCATCGTAGGATGCACTTTGATGTTGTAATATACTATTTGTGACCCTCTAGTTTAGGGGGCGTTGGGTATTGGTTAATTGTGTAAAAAAGTTTTCAACATTAATTTCATAAAAAATTTTACTTTGTTAGTGTTTAATTTTCATACCAAATTTTAACACCATATGTATAATTTCGTCATTATTTTTGCCTGATGATGGCCATCGTTTGGCCGAAACATGTCGCCATTTTAATCTCATCTTAAACCTGAAATACATTTTGTGGCATGACTTGGAGTTTTAATTATTCGTTGAATAATTTTACCACATTTGAGTTATGGATAATCTACTGTTTTTCTTATTTAATTTCTGGTTTTTTTCTTAAAGTTGCTAAAATTGCATTTTTTTCAAATTTATTACAAAAATAAATTAAATTTTAATTTAATACTGATTTTATTTTGAAATAATAAATGTTTAAATTACAAACCCCATTATTATAATTATAATGAAGTATAAAATTCAACATTTGGTTAATAGTGGCGCGATTTTTAGTAGCGATAAAAGTCGAAAATAATGAAGTTAAGGCGAAACATGTGAGATTTTCACGAACATGGTAATTATTTGCTAATTATTTAGCATGTTTTGTGCAAGCTTAGGGTCTTTATCTGATTCTGGAAACCTTACTTTATAACGTTTGATTAATTAAGTGCAGGATCTTTATCCCATAGTCAATGTAATATACATAATGAAATGTTTACGTAAGGTTGTATTAAAATCAATTAACCATAATCTAATATTAGATTAATGTAATAAAATAAAATAAATTAACAGAGTTTATTTGTGTAAAATT
Source organism: Neocrepidodera transversa (assembly GCA_963243735.1). Classification (NCBI taxonomy): domain Eukaryota; kingdom Metazoa; phylum Arthropoda; class Insecta; order Coleoptera; family Chrysomelidae; genus Neocrepidodera; species Neocrepidodera transversa. Next base: position 12,221,118 of record OY725340.1, on the reverse strand, counting down.
AAAATATTATAATTTATAATAATATTTAAATCCTTCATTCTTCTAAAATAAAGGGTCCTCTAAATTGGCGGCTAAAAATAAACAAAACATTTTTAAGTAAATAATATTTTTGTATAAATTAAAATGTTCTTACGTTTCTCCTCTTACATCTCTAATTTTTCTGTTTCTTTTCATTCCGGTTTTGTAATTTGCTGGAAATTGAGCCTCAACCAAAAATGACATGAAGAAACAAATTACCTGAAAAAAATTATTTAGATTTAAAATTCTAAATTTAGTTTCTTACCAGTAAAGAGGACAAGAATATTATAAACTTCATGATTTTGGAATTAATTTGTTTAAATTTCTTTGTATACTACTTATTTAAACGTATATAGATTTAAATGTATTAATAAATTTAGTGGGTTTAACAATACATAGTAAAAAAATCATTTCATGGTCGATAATTTTTTAATAATAATAAAAAAACGCTTAAACTTAATTGGTCAATTTTTCATAAAAAATTATGTATATAAAAATCTGCTTAAGAAAAAAACTACAATAGTGGCGAGTAGCTTTCTGGATGAATCCAATTCTTTTTAGTAATTAAAATTTTATGGAATTTAATACAATAATTTAATAGATATCATCAGAAAGTCTCACACAGTGGCGTAATTAGGAGTTTTGGCCCTGAAATGTCTAGGGTCTTCTCCCACGAAGCCATAAAAAAATCAGTTTTTTAGTATGTTAGTTATAAAATTTAATAAAAGACAGACAAATTAAAAAAATTATCGATTAAAAAAATCGATTAATAAGTTTATTAAAACATATATTGAAAAATTAATTTAAAATAACGGTTATAAATAATCGACAAAAAAATTGATTTTTGTAGTCGATTTCTTAATGTGAACTATGATTCCGCCCCCCCCCCCCTAAAGGTGGCATGACCAAAAGTGTTTGTGTACCAAGTTTGGAGGCAATCGGCCCAGTAGTTTCCGAGACAAGTGTCCACCAGGCAGACAGACAGACACACAGACGAGATAGTGATCTCATTAACTACATTTTAACCCTGTATCGGTATTTAATAAAATATTCATCACATTCGAAAGGACATTAAGTTAATAAAAAAAAAATTTGATATTTTTTTTTGCTTAAAATGATTAGATTTTCTTTATGTTCTAATTTATATAAAATTAATTCGCTAATTTTTACAGTCTTTTAAGATTTTTCATGATTTGATAAAAAAATGGTAAAAAAATAGTGAAAAAACGTAAAAAAATCGTAAAAACCATGTAAAAGGTAGTAAAAATTCGTAAATAATTTAAAAAATTAAGAAAGAGGAAAAAATCGTAAAAAATCGTAAAAAATCGTGAAAAATCGTGAAAAATCGTGAAAAATCGTGAAAAATAAAAAACGGGCAAAAGTAGTAAAATCGTGAAATATCGTAAATAATCGTTAAAAGACGTAAAAAAAACGTAAAAAATCGTAAAAAATTGTACAAAATCAAAAAAAATCGTAAAAAACAGTAACATTTCGTAAATAATGCTAAATATTCCTAAAACATCATAAAAAAATCGTAGAAAATCGTGAAAAATCGTAACAAACCGTAAAAAACCAAAAAAAACTGGAAAAATCTGGAACAAATGGAAAAAAGGCGTAATATCGGCATAGGTCGAAAACCTCGAGTAAATTAGAAAAAATCGAAAAAAAAAACAAAAAACAATAAAATAAAATCGAAAAAAGACTTTTTTCATGTCCTATAATTATTATAAAATTAATTCGCTTAAAACTTTATTCGATTTGACCATGAGTGGAATTGGAGGGGGCTGAAATTTCAAAAAATTCATATCCGCCATTTTTGAAAATATTGTAACAGGTCTTTACACTTTTTTCATATTATAATTATTATTATAAAATTAATTTGCATAAAACTTTTTTTATCCGACCTACGGGGGTGAAACTGGAGGGGGTTGAAATATAAAAAAAAATTATATTTCCGCCATTTTTAAAAATATCGAAACAAATCAATTCGCTAAATTTAACGATATTTTACGGTTTTTTAGGATTTCTTACGGATCTTTAAAATATTGAGATAGATAGGAAAAAATGGAGCAAATCCTAAAAAATCGTGAAATATCGTAAAAAACGGTAAAAACCCGTAAAGAAACTTAAAAAACCGTAAAAATCGTAAAAAAACGTAATAAATCGTAATAAATCGTAATAAATCGTAAAAAACCTTAAAAAATCAAAAAAAGCCGTAAAAAAACGTAAAAAATCTTAATAAACCTTAAAAAATGGTAAAAAAACGTAAAAAAATGTAAAAAATCATAAAAAACACACTTTGGTGCAAAATGTTCCAGTGCAAATTTTTAGAGCATAAAATTGTCTACAATTTTTGTATTAAACTTTTTCCAGAATTTCCAATAGTTGCGCCACTAGAGGGCGCGCAAAAAATGTGCATGTAGGTTTTTCGCAGTTTTTCCTAATTTTGGGGACAAAAACTACATTTTAGTGCAAAATATTCTACTGCAAGTTTAAGACAATAAATTTCCTACAATTTTTGTATTAAACTTTTTTCAGAATTTTAAATAGTTGCGTCATTAGAGGGCGCGCAAAAAGTATACATGTAGGCTTATTGCGGTTTTTTCAAATTTTGAGGACAAAAAATTCACTTTGGTGCAAAATGTTCCAGTGAAAATTTTTAGTGCATAAAATTGTCTACAATTTTTGTATTAAACTTTTTTCAGAATTTCCAATAGTTGCGCCACTAGAGAGGGCGCAAAAAATATGCATATAGGTTTTTCGCAGTTTTTCCAAATTTTGAGGACAAAAAATACACTTTAGTGCAAAATGTTCCAGTGCAACTTTTTATAGCATAAAATTTCCTACAATTTTTATGTTAAACTTTTTTCAGAATTTTAATTAGTTGCGCTACTAGAGGGCGCGCAAAAAGTATGCATGTAGGTTTATTGTGGTTTTTTCAAATTTTGAGGACAAACAATGCACTTTGGTGCAAAATTTTCAAGTGCAAAGTTGTAGAGCATCAAATTTCCTTTATATATATACATTTTAGTGTTTTCCAATTTTTTTTGTTTGAAAGGCAAACAATGGGCTTTAGTGCAAAATGTTCTAGTGCAAAGTTGTAGACCATAAAATTCCCTATAACTTTTCTATCAAACTTTTTGCCGAATTTCCAATAGTTTTCACCCATGATTTTCGGAGATCCTAATTGTAGCAGTGTGATATACAACGTGCGCATGCGCCAGCTTATGTCATTATCTACATTGAAATATCAATTGGGTAGACGTATTTACCGTCCGATTGCTATTTAAAATTTGTTCCATAAATTAATGGAATGCTTATGTCTTTTGTAATTAAAATAATCCTATTCTCCATAGCCAAGCCTGGAAAGTTCTGGGGTAACACAGCCGATTTTTTTTTTAATACTTCGGTGTGAAATTTTCTTACCGAATCCCCCATGTGGTTGAATTAAATGCGGAAAATTTGTCTCGTGCATGAATTTTTAAAGAAAATTATCCCTATAATTTTCAAAAAATTCATGTACTTTCCGGCAATAATTCATACTCTAGGGAGATAATAAGTGAAAATTTTTTATGACTGCGTGCTTTCTTAATAAATTTCACTCGTCCTATGCACTCGTGAAATTTTAAGAAAACAGGCAATCGTAAAAAATTATCGGTAATTTTAAAGCTCTTGTGGTATTACCCCTGATAATTTTTTTTTCGCTAAAAAGGTGTGTCGCTTCCAGGTTAACAAATACCTATTTATCAAATACATTAACAACGTTATAATAAGAGAAAGAAAACGCTGTACTTTATTTCAGTTTATTCGAAAGATAACATATTCATGAAATGAAATAATTATACCTCTGTATTTTGATATTATCTGTTTTTATTTATATTTTATGATTCGAATGGCAATGCATGGATTGATTACACAGCCCCACAAAAAAAAAGTTCGAACACAAGAGAGTGACATATGTATTCCCATGTATTTTTCGACGCTGAATCCGATTCCGAGCTCAGAATTGGGCCTACACGTCTGGAATTGGCCCCAGGGGCCGAAAATGCCCTGAAATGCGGTTCCCGGGATAAGGCGAAGTCGACGCTGAATTTTGGAGCTAAACAGGATTTGTGCTCGAAAAGTTTATGGCCAACTGAAATTCCGAGTTTGGGTCCGGGAAAATAACCCCTTGGGGCGGGAAAATCCTGTTTTCTACGTCCCGGTCGCGACTGTGGTATTTTCATGGACTTTACAATTTCTGGAACTGAGACTGGGTGTGAAAAGTGTTTGATCAGCTGAAATTCCCAGTTTGGATCCGGGAAAATGGCCCATTAGGGCCGGAAAATCATATTTTGGAGGTACCAGTCTCAAAATTTTCATATATTTTTCAATCCTGGTCCTTGAAGTATGCTCAAAAAGTTTTTGGACAGCTGAAATTCCCAGTTTGGGTCCGGGAAAATAGCCCATTGGGGCTGGAAAATCATATTTCGGACATACTAGTTGCAAGAGTGGTATTTTCGTGTTTTTCAATTCTGGACCGAAGGGACCCGAACAGGGCCATAAACCTGTCAAGCACAGTCTAAGCTACAGGAATTAGTACATAAAAATCCCACTGTTGCGATTGGTACGTCCGAAATATGATTTTCCGGCCCCAACGGGCCATTTTCCCGGACCCAAACTGGAAATTTCAGCTGACCAAACACTTTTCACACACAGTCTCAGCTCCAGAATTGGAAAGTCCATGAAAATACCACAGTCGCGACAGGGACGTCAAAAACAGGATTTTGCCGCCCCAAGGGGTCATTTTCCCGGATCCAAACCCGGAATTTCAGTTGGCTATAAACTTTTCAAGCACAAATCCGGCTTTAACTCCAAAATTCAGCGTCGACTTCGCCTTATCCCGGGAACCGCATTTCAGGCCCTTTTCGGCCCCCTGGGGTCAATTCCAGACGTGTAGGCAAAATTCTGTGCTCGGAATCGGATTCAGCGTCGAAAAATACATGGGGATACATATGTCACTCTCTTGTGTATGAACTTTTTTTTTTTGTGGAGTTGTGTTATTTATTATGGGCGCAAATCGGTCGACCGTCAGGTACCTTTAGTATTTTGGGCGCAAACTGGCTGAATTACTGAGAGGGCGCAAGCTGGTCTTGCGCAAGTTGGCCGTATCCATTTAATATAGTTACATTGAATGAAAAGGAGGCGGTGGCGACTAGTTTCGGCAATATGTCATCATCAGGCCTGTAATACACAGTGTTGGGAAAGGGTGGAATTTATACAATAAAAGATCTTAATAAACTAATTACAAATGAGACGAAGAATGAGTTATAAAACAAGTTAACAAAAATATTAAATTAAATTAATTGGTCACAGGACACAGGTACATAATCCCCTTTGTTTCCCATTTGTCTCTGTTCCTGCGAGTAAAAAACTTGGTCTTTGTTGGATTAAAAAAACAACAGATGGAGCAAGTGATTTTTTACCTGTGCAGAGGGTTAGATGTGGTGTTTATCTCACACAATATATTAGAAAGTCAAGGATTCTGTTTTTATGTAAACTATTACTTATATAAAAATAAATGTTTTCAGTTTGAATAAAGAACTCATAAAAACTATTATTTGAATCTACTTCGACCAACCTTTGTTAAACACAAGTAGTGGATAAATAAATTCATCTCTTGGAATGTAACTATTCAATATATTGAAATATTTGTAGTTTTTGGATGACGGCGCCACTGTGAAAGCGACAGGTGTCTGTTTGGTAAGGGCAGTGATTGGTCGCACATGGTGCCTAAAAAGGTATTCGATGAGCAGCTGCAAGAAGCAAGAGAGGCAAATGGACTTCACCGAAGTACCAGATTTCCGCAGAGGTTTCTTTTCACAGATAACGCCGATAAAAGCCAGGACCGGTCTAAGAATTAAAAAAAAATAAATTTAATTATCAATTCTAATCTGAGCATATTTACGAAAATGTAACAAACTTAATTGTATATTAAAACTTTTTAATAAATGCGCTCGTCTCGGAAATGAAACGAGGCAGATGAACAAATGAACGTCGAGTCGTAAAAGATCTATTTAAACTTTAATCATGTTGACGTCGGAACTTTTTGATTAAAATCAAATTTACTCGCACAATATGAAACAAAAGCTAATAAAATCGTTTCAATGAAGTTATATTCTTTATTGTTTTGCTTCAATATTCCTTTATTAAATGTTTGGTTAACTACAGAATCGAATAAAATATGACGAAAAAGAATATATATTTTTCGATTACTATATTTTTTATTAAAAAAAAATTGGTTGTGGCCAACATAAAACTTTCCCGCCATTTTTGAGTAGTATTTTATTTTTTTAAGAAAGATTTATTATAGTTTCTGATGTTTATTCATAGTTTGCAGATGATATTTTCGAACGCAACCCTTTATATTATAATTTGTATGTTCCTTCTCGTTACATTCTGAACGCACCTTATAAACAATGGATGAGGAAAATATGTCGTCATAAATGTCATTCTGTACTGATTCCAAACAACAAAAATCGGCTGTGTCACCCCAGAACTTTCCCGGCTCGACCGTAGAGAATATGTTATTTATTATTATTATTTTAATTACAAAATACTAAGCATTACATTAATTTATGGAACACATTAAAAATGGCGAGCCGATGGTGAATACGTCTACCGAATTGATATTTCAATGTTGATAATGACATAAGCTTCGCATGCGCTCGTTGTATGTCACACTAAATCATGTGTGAAAACTATTGGGAAAATTTTTCATACAATAGTAGGGAATTTTATGCTTTACAACTTTGCACTGAAAGATTTTACGCTAAAGAGCATAATTTACCTCCAATTAAAAAAAAAAAATGGAAAATCCTAAATGTATATTTTTCTCGCCATCTAGCGGCGAAACTTTGAGGAATTCGATAAAAAGTTAAATATAAAAGTTAAAGAAAATTTGATGCTTTACAACTTTGCACAGTAAAATTTTGCACTAAAATGCATTGTTTGTCCTCAAAATCAAGAAAAACTAGAGAAAAAATACATGCACATATTTACGCGCCCTCTAGTGGCGCAACTATTGGAAATTCTGGAAAAAGCTTAAGACAAAAGTTGTAGGGAATTTTATGCTCTAAAATTTTGTACTACAACATTTTGCACTAAAGTGTATTATTTGTCCTCAAAATCAACAAAATTAGAGAAAATCTACATGCACATTTTTTACGCGCCCACTTGTGGTGCAACTATTGGAAATTCTGAAAAAAGTTTGAAACAAAAGTTATAGGGCATTTTATACTCTAAAACTTTGTACTACAACATTTTGCACTAAAATGTATTGTTTGTCCTTAAAATTTAAAAAAAGGAAAAAATTGTTACATGTATATTTCATCAATGTCGGTCTTGAGGACCTTCTACTGTACCAATTTAAACCAAAATCTAATGGTCGCATTCTAGGCACACAACGACCCTCCATACCAAATTTCAGCTTGATTGGTCTAACTGTTCGGCAGTTCTCGTGGAAGATTACACACAGACACACAGACAGACCATGCGCTGGAAATGGTTTCATACTTCTTGGGGGGACCTCAAAATGGATATTTCCATCGATATCTCGTTTTTTTTTTGCTCGTTCACCTTACTTTCCCTTTGATGGGCCCGGGAAAGTAAAATTGAGAAATAAGTGACTGATTATGGTATACACACTAAATATCAGGTGAAGAGTGAAAACGAGTACATCAGTGTGTAAAATATATAATTTATTAAAAAATTCGGCTAAGCGCTTTCTGCAAATAAAGCCATCATCAGAGCCTTCGTCAAAGCGATACCCCACCAGAAATATTTAAAAACATGACAACAGATTAAAAATTAAACATTAAATTGCAAAATAGCAAATACCTCTTGCAAGTACATCAGATCTAAATATGATCCATGATAAATAAAATCAATAATTGATGTCCAATTGATTAAAAATCTAACATTGTTTTCCAAACCGCATTGTCACCGGCCAGCTGTGATTTTGTTAATGAAATTGAACTGTTGTTGATTTTAAAGCGATAATATATTTATTGGTAATGATCATAGTTTTAACGATTGCATGAAAAATGGTGTGTATACCACGACCGCGAAACTTTTTGGCGACCTCAAGATTATCTTGCCTCGGCCGCAAGCGGCCTCGGTGGTAATTTTTCTTTTGGTCCGTCAAAAAGGTATTTCGCTGCCTAGGCATACAAATAACTATTGTTAAATCGGAAAAAAAATTAGCGGATTCCTTATTTTGAATCTATTCAATCTTAAACGGAAATTGATGATAACCTTGTCACAGTCCGAAATTATGTCTCTAAAGGTTGGCCTACAAAAATTTCTAATTCTTTAGATACTGAAACGAAATCATATTATAAAATTCAAGATGAATTAAGTATCGAAAATAATTACTTACTCTGGAATAATAGAATTATAATTCATACTACATTAAGAAAACGGATTCTTGAAGAGCTTCATTCATTTCATATCGGGATTGTTAAATCAAAAAGTTTGGCAAGGTCCTATTTTTGGTGGCCAAACTTAACCCTTGGCTGGGCGCGCTTATATTTTGACAGTGTTTGGCGCGTGGCGTATACAGTACGCCAGGTTAGATGTGTACGAAATAACACTGCAATTTTACCAAAATAAGTATTATATTATATATTTAAACTAATTAAACAAGTGTCAAATAAAATAAACGAGTTTACAAAACAATAATATCAAGAAAATATGAGAGAAATAAATATTAATCAGAGCCGCTACTTTGTTCATAATTTTGACAGGTATTATATTGAACTAAAGTTTTACTATGCTTTTTACATGAAAAATTGCAGCACTTTGCACACTTCACAGTTGTATAATTATTCTTTGAACGTCCACAAAGAAAACATCTTCCTTTATGACTCTGTCCTTGATTAGACGTAGGTCGGGAAGGTGGCTTTCCTAACACATTCCCTAGAATTGATCTGATGTGTAGCGGAACTGATTTTATTTTGTATCTCTCTTGCATATGAGTCTTCATGAGAACTAGCGCTAAACGTTTCAAAAAAATGTTACGTTCATGAGTTACATCAAGATCGAGTTTTTCATATGAATATAAAATGTAACTGTTTACTCCAGCTAAGTTAAGAAGTGCCATAAATGTAGCGAACAGCCATCGTTTTGTTCTTCGGGAAACTGTATACGCACTACATTTTTTATCAACGGTATCTACACCGCCTTTGGTGCGGTTTTATTCTAAAATAATTTCGGGTTTTCCCGTTTCTGTATCCGTTGAATCATTATCGTGCATCGTAGAGATCAGTAAAACTGCTTTACTTTTGTCTTGGAACATAAGAAACTAGTGTAAGATCTTCTTGAAAACCAAAAAGTGATGTTCCGACAATTCTTGCTCTGTTGGGTAAAAATTCTACAGGAACTTCTTTTTTATTCTTTTTTAGGGTTCCAATAAATGTAATACCTTTATCTAGAAGGACTTTAGCCAAATCACAACTGGAACACCAATTTCTATTATTGTGCTCTAACCCATCTACTAATCGAAGTACTACCTCAGAGGGCGAATTACTTACTTGAAAGGGACCATCTGGCTGCTTACCACAATATATTTCTAAATTATAAGTGTAAAAGCTTTTAGAGTCCACCAAGGCATAAATTTTAATGCCATATTTGGCCGGTTTGTTGGGAATGTACTGTATAAATGAACATCTTCCTCGGTACGGTTCTAATTTCTCGTCGATTGTAAGAAATTCACCAAGCAAATATGATTGTTTGCAGTTTTTTACGAATTTGTCAGAAAATGTTTTCTATCTTCCCTTGTAGCTTTATCGTCAAACCGAATTGCTGTGAGTAAAAAGATAAACCTTTTTATGGACATGACACCTCTGCATATTTCGATTCCGGTTCCGTCTGTTTGAAACATTTCACACAAGTTTGTCTTACTCATTTTTTTTGTTCCGATCAAAAACAAAATGCCCATAAATGCCATCTTTTCTGCTCTATTGGTGTCTCAACAATCTCTTCCTCTACTGTAATCATCTTTCTTTTTAGAAATATACATGTTTGTAAATTCGACTATTTGGTCTATCATATCAATGTCAATAATTTTTTTTATAAAATATTCTGTTTTAGTACCTTCTTCCCACTCTTCATTCACATTACCATCAATGTCATCTACACTTAATTCAAAATCACTATCGCAGTCATCTTCTTCTATTTCCTCTGGTTCAGATCCTGAAGATTCGCCTTCAACTTCTACATTTTCGTCCGTTTCATCCAGCATCATATAAATGTCTTCGCTGCTCATTTTAGCAATATTTACTTTTTTGTTGGACCTAATAAAAGTATAATTATGTTATTTATGACTAAAAAAATGACGTCAGTTAAAAATATAACAAAAAATACGATAACACTGCAATAACAGTAAAAAATTATACGAAAATAATTTACTTACATATTTTGGCGAATGGCGTACGCAGGACGCCAAATCGATGACAACTTAAGTAAAAAAATTAAACTGGACCACCCAACAGAACTAGCACCCTCACTATCTTATTGTTGACTAAAACAGATGTTGAAGAAAGGTTAGAGAGGTTGCTAATTTTATGAGTTGTTAAATTATTAGATATTTTAAACCACTGGCGTAAGAGTACGCCAGCGCGTCTAGCCAAGGGTTAAACAAAGAAATTGAACAAATTTGTTCAAATTGTGAAAATTGTGTATTACATAAAAAAACACCCAATAAGGCAGTATTGAGTTGTTGGCCATTCCCGGAAGAAGTTTGGTCATGCTTGATTTAGGTCTATTTTTACAAAGACATTTTCTAATTTTAGTCGATTCCTTTAGTAAATGGATCGAGTTATTCCCAGTTTCAAATATATCTTCAAAGGTATAACTATAGAGATTTTAAGGATCACTTTTGCGAGGTATGGCCTTCCAAAGCTAGTTGTCACAGATAGGGGTCTATTCTGTAACCATTCCGTTAAATTTTAAAGGCATTTAAAATTTTAACAGCCGCTAATATTATTTCGGTATTCGCTAACTGTCTTTCCGTTTAAAACTAAAAGGATTCCTTTAAAATAGTCCGTTAAACCGGTAGATTTTAAAGGGAAGTTAAAACCAAGAATTAAAAAGTAAAGGGATTAAAAATGGAGTATTTTGATATTACTGGTGAGGTTTTAATTGAAGAATTAATAGAAAATGAAGACAGGTAGTTTCAAAAAATTTTAAGTTCGTGTTAAGTAAATATTTATTTTATTTTAGAGTTGAATTAAGAGCGGAAGAGCCGCCAAGATCACTGTTAATGGTATTTTCTAAATTTTCCATTACACCACCTTCTCTTAAAATGACTTCCTCAATACTTATTTTAAATGTCAAAGCTAATAATTTTTCCTTCAGGTCTGAGAATGGCTTTACTGGAGCTTTATCTTTCCAGAAAACCTATTAAGTAATCATTTTATTTTTTAAAATATTGTTACCAATATCAATGTTGCCAAGTCTTGTAGACTCTTTTTAACGGTATTCTTTCAATATTATTATTTAAAGTCCCTTTAAAACATACATTTTTAATGGCCTTTATATTTTAAAGGAATAAATACAGAATACACCCCATAATGCAACAAATTTTTTGGTATTCAGAATTCAAAATTTTTTTACTCCAAAACAATATTAAACACATAACCTCATCCTCATATCAAACTTCTTCGAACGGTACTGCTGAAAATGTCGTTAAAAGCGCTTTAAAAAATGCTTTGGGGAAAAACACCCCGATAAACAGGGCGATAAAGATTTAAAAGATCATGTATCATGTCTTAGCTAACCAAAAATTGCAAAAATTATATCATGGTGAATCAAGAGACATTAAATTATGCATTAATGACAAAATGTTAATTATAGAAAAAGTTTGAAATTCTATATATCTTGTAAAAATTCCAGAATTAGGTTTAATATGGAAGCGCCATCTGAACCAGATTAAATTATGTAATAATTTGGAATCGTCACTGCCAAATAATCATATAATTGATACTAAAAATTCAGATGTTACTAGCAAATAAATGATAGTAATAGTTTATTAAATGATAATGTGCTGGTTAATAAAACCATTAGAAGTTTTCCTAATTTAAGTGAAGGAAGCAATTCGTGCGAAAATAATAATAATGGTCCAAAAAGAATTTGTAAGCCAGTGAATTGATTAAATTTGTAATACGTTTTATCTTGTAGAAATACGATTTTTCATATATTATATATATTTTTTTTTCCAAGAGGGGAGATATTGTGGTGTACTACGTCACTGCTTTTTTACTAAGTCGGATTTTTTGGGTATTGGTCGTCGACGAAAGTCAACCAGTGTTAAAAATGTAATTATAAGAAAATATACTGAAGTTGTTTAAAATAACAAGTAGTGTTTCTTTTCCGATCTATTAAATTATATACGGATAAAAAAAACCCTAAGATATCACAGCTAGGCAATGTGCGGCTGCGCCCGCTTATGTCATTATCGACAATGAAATATCAATTCGGTAGATTTATTTACCATGAGCTTTCTATTTAAAATATGTTCCCCATATTAATGTAATGCTTAGTTTTTTGTAATTAAAATAATCCTATTCTCTACAGCCGAGCCGGGAACGTTCTGGGGTGACACAGCCATTTTTTTTTCTTGTAACCAAATTTCGACTCAATAAGAAAATACTTACGAATAATCAGTAGATACTTCTAAGTATCAGCATTTATTTTTTAATATACATTTATATATAAATCTATAACTTTAGCTATTTTTGAGAAATAAGTATTTAAATAGAGTAAATTCAGTATAAGAAGAAAATGCCATTGACCTAAGAAAAGGAAAGGATTCATTTTTCAACCCCAAGTATAATCCAATAATAGGCGCGGATAAAAAATGACTGTATAATCCATTTTACTTTAGAATGCATTTCATTTCGGCTTTTCATTTTCATTCTGGTTTCCCCCTAGTCAATTACGTTGACGAGAATTCAACCGAGCAAGCTAAAGGATTATTCATATAATCTAAAGATGTCACAAAATGTTTGAATATATGTAAGAACAAGTTTAGATTTCAATTACAAATTTCAATTTAAAATCTCAAAAATTTCAATTCAAAATCTCAAAAATTTCAAAATTTCGAGAATTTTGATGAAAAATTTCAATTAAACATTTCATAAATTTCAAGAATTTTGATAAAAATTTCAAGAATTTTGATGAAAAATTTGAGAATTTTAATGCAAATTTTCACAAATTTTATATCAAAATTTTCAATCAAAAAATTTCAAGTTTGATCAAAAATCTTATAGCAACCGGTTAGTACTTTTATAGAAATGGATAGATTTGTAACGATCCAGTTTTTATAATAAGACCAATACCTTTTTAATAGCCTCTTCTATTTGTAAATTTTGTTTTTCTACGCTTACCTTGTATCCGAATAAGGGTGATTTCTTTGTTACTATTTCCTTTATGCCCTGTGTGGCGATATTATCTCTCTTCTTTCTTCTTTATCCCTAATTCCCATAGCGATTCCTAGACTCAGGTTATCTTGTGTTTCTTTTTACCTCTCGCCCTTTGGATAAGAGAGGTATAGTAATCATGCTAAAAATTGGGTAGTGAGTTTTCAATAGATAAACACGTTCTTGATATTTTCGCGATGTTGTCCTAGTGTGTGTGTGTTAGTACGTGTTAGAATGGATGTTGTAGTAATGACGACTCAAAACTGCTAAATTCAAAAATATGAAATTTTGCATAAAAGATTTTGATACCCTAGATTGTAGATTAGATTCTGATACCTTAGATTTTGGTGTTAATCGGACATCCGGAAGTGGCAGTTGCTATGAGTGATGACACTGACGCAATTACTAAACAAGATGGCAATAATTTTTTACACATATATTTTGTATAAACTATAGTTTATTTTCTTATCATTAAACTTTTTAAAACTTATGCCATTGTTGCCAGATTTACAAAAAGGTAAATTTTATGATACTTTTTTTTGTTAACGTGCTAGTTTATGATTCAAAAGAGGTCATGCGCTGGCCATATCAGATTTTTTTATCTCCATTTCGATTATTCCCCTTAAATCGTGTCGATTTTCTGTCGCATGGCTGCGACAATCTCACTTGTTAATTTTAAACCTGTTTCTATTAATTCGGATTTGCTTTTGATGTAGATATTTATTAATAATTGATTTCGATTTTTACAATTTTCGACGCTTGTACGACTTTTGTAGGTTATTTGTTATTTGTCTTATCTGCATATATTGGTGTGGGTGTTGAAGGCGGTACAAAATATCGGGGCTCGGGGCTTATGGAGCCCCGGGTCCAGCGCAGAAGGCAAATATTATTTTGTACAAGTAAAAATTCACTCTTTCGGATAATGTGATAAAACAACGCAGATTATGCACCTATATATAACGACAACAACGATTATTTACAATTAACTATGTACTATATTTTGAAATAGGAAATTTAAAAATTAACCCAACTCCCACCGATATATAAGAAGATTGAGAAAAGGACCTGAGTCCATTCCATCAGCCCTTCCTATTGATGGTAATGTAATATAATTTTCCAAATACTTATTAAATTTACATATGAAGGATGGAGAAGTTATTTCAAGAGACTGGTTAACTTGGAGTTCCATGAGGAAATCATTTTCTATTTTCCTTGTCGGTTATTTAATAAATTACCAAATGACATATCTTTCCGTTTTGTTACTTAAATGGTTGAAGCCCTTCAGAGGGCTACAAAAGATTATATACTAGAATACCGAACATGCAAATAGCATCAGTCATCGCTTGTCATACCTAGAATGGCAAAGTAAAAAAAACAACATATATTCAATAAAAAACACTATTAACATTCTGATCTTTAAATCTGTAGAAGAAGAAAAAGAAAAGTGGAAATTGAGCTCATTAAGAGAATCATGATACATTATTAGAAGAATTAGAATATTAGAAGAATATTAAGAAGCTGTTAGATTTTCACAAGAAACTAAAAAGCGTTTGCAAGTTCATTACGTTTTGGCTGACATCCAAAATGAATTTGTTATACAGGGTGTTTCATTATATTCTGACTGTTCTTAAAAGCTCATCTTCCAAACGGTTCTAGATCCAAACGTTTATAGATAATGATATGCGGTTTTCACAGTTCGGTTTAAAATTACTTTAAGTTTTTACTTAATATACAGGGTGACCCATTTAAAAATAACATCTATTGTCCTCTGAAAACACGTCACTTCGATTAAGTCGGAAGTAGGACACTTATATTAATATGTCACAACAAATTTTAAACCGAACTACGAAAACCGCATACCATTCTCTAGAACTGCTTGGAAGATATAAGCTTTTAAAAACAATCAGAATATCATGAAACACCCTGTATATTATGCTGAATACGTCATGGAAATAATTTCAAAAAAGAGGAAAAATATTCCATAATTGTCGATGCTACTTCAGATGCTTCTCATGATGAACAAACATTTTTTTTACGGTATGTCTGGCTAAATGAAAATGGCAAATACGAGGTTTTTGAAAATGTCTTCTAATGGCTTCAACGTGGAAAAAAATACTTACCGCTATTAATTATAGAAGTGTTATTCTTCAAGCAATATCCGTATCTATAGCTCGAAGAACTGAATATTATTATAAACAGTTGGTCTAACATATTGAATAAGTGTAATAGTGTAAACTAGCTAATAATTTGGGAATGGCAACAGAAATAGTTTCGTCCGAAAAAATAAAATGAAAAAGGAGAATGTTTTTCGACGAAACATTATCAAATGATTCATTAAAAGAACTTGATGGAGAGGAACACTTTAAAGCAAAAATTTTTTATATATTTATAGATGCTGTTATTTTAAATTTATTAAGAAGATTTGAAGCAGGTAAAAAATTTGTTAAAATGTTTAGTGTGATATAGAAGTATCTATGTTTAGAAGATATCGAAATTGAAGAGCAAGTAAATCGTCTTGAAAATCATTACTTTGCAGATATCAATTTTCAATTTAAAGAAGAAATAAAAGATCTTAAAAGCATCTATTCTGCAAATTTTCAGGAAATTGATATTACCTCATTAATCTTTCAAATAAAATTCACAAATTAAAATTAGATTCCTTGTTTCAAAATAATAGTTATAGCATTAAGACTTTTTTGTACTCTCCCTGTAACCGAAGCCCAAACAGAACGAACTTCAGTGATCTTTCTAGAATTAAAAATACTTTTAGATCTACCATGACTCAGGAACGATTGACTGCTCTTGGGGTATTAGATATCCAGATTAGCTAAAATTATTGAAAATTTCGACTATGCAAAAAGTCGTAAAGCACCTTTAAAATAATTTGTAAGTATTATAATACAAGTAGTAGTAGTAGTTTGTGTTTGTAGCAGTCACAAACGTGTTTTGTAGATTTTAAAAGTTTTGTTTTGTTATCAGCAACTTTTCTGCATCATGTAGGGTGCCCGTGATGTTTGTGTGTACACCAGGGCGGCTTTTGGCGGCCCTGTTCTTGTGGAAAGGTTCACAGTCAGATATTTTTGGCAGTTGGTAGCTGTTGACTTTGGGATATAGATATGATCACTTCAGTTGCTTCTCTATTGGCTGGCTTGGTCACGTGAGCGTGAGACCGTTATTTAATTGGTAGTGAATATTCGCCTGATGAATTTTCTCGAATCTCCATGAGGAAGATCGCGATTCGCGGTATTTTCTATGGATTGTTTGACTTCTTTTATAGGTGTGAGCAAGAAGAATTTAGGAGTATATTTAGATGATGACTTTAATGTCATCTTCGTTTTGGATCAATATTCTACTTCTATGGGTACGATTGGTGCAAAATTAATTCGCTTATAATTTCAATCAAAACATTTCAATAATTCTGATTACAAATTTCAAGAATTTAAAATTAGACTAATGATAAACCAGTGTACAAATAAGGAATTAAATGAATTAAAATTTTAGACATATTCATGTTTAATTTAAAAATTGTTACCCTACCCTCTTAAAACTAATTTTAAATATTTTTATTGCCTTTAGAAATATATTTTTACTCTTACTGCTTGATATTTCTTATAGTGTCAAATATATTGCTCAGGGAATGAAATAATTAAGAATTAGTTCCACTATTTGCTCAAGTTACACAGATGTATAATTTAATATGCTATGCTGGTAGTATTAAATACTACATTTTATGAATAAGACATAACCTACATGTATACAATTTTCTAAAAATTATTAAATTATGGGTACCAATTACATCGACGTATTTTATGTTAATACGGTATTGGTTACCATATGGGTTATTACTATTAGACATACACTAGAAGAAAACGTTATTAAATATCAAATATCTATACATTAAATTTGTATTAAAAATGTTGGTCATTAAAATATATATATTAAACTTTGCGAACTTAATTGCTGAATATCTACTTATTTCAATATAAAATCAGACACAATATTAACGTTAATCTGTTCTGGAATGCTGTTAATAGCAGTCATTTATTTTTTTTTGAAAACGAGTCTGTCCGCATGCTTTCAATACCTTCTATTTTTTTCTTATTTTCTAGTCTACACAACATTCTACCAATCGCGAAATTCTGTTCATGCTCTTGATCGTTAAAAACAAAAAGATAAAAAAGAAACTTGAACTATCAGTTGATTGATATTTTATAATTAACGATTAATTAATTGCAAGAATCTATACTAATTTTCTCGGTTATTAAATATTAAATACGCCATGGAAAATTTTGTTTTCGTAAACACTTGGTTTTAATCAAGTGGCCCTTATCTCGGAGGCAGGCAGCCAACCTCAATGTTTTAAGGATAACGTCATTCCGGAGCACTCTTTATAGGCAAATGCAATTTTCCATTTTCCGCAAATTTTCCGCGAGGCAGGAAAAAGGTGTTTTCCCGCTTCACTTCGTTTATCTACTTTCCTTTGTAAATACATACATAAGCCGAGCACTTTTATAGGTCTTATTTCAGACCGAGGGATATTAAAACAAATTCTGCCGTTCCGGTGATACTATAAATATATTTTTATAAATTTATTTATTATTAGGGCCTGTAAAAATGACAAGTTTAAACATAGATTCACAATAAACCAGTTGAGACTGTGCAAGCTAACATTGAAAAGACAAACTTATAATTCACATAATGTTTTGTTTACTTTTTAATGTTTAATCTAAATGTAAAATCAAAACTTTAAAGGACCCAACACTCTTCTTATGCAAAATGGTTCTCGCTGAAATTCCTAAAATTTTTAATATATCCATCCTGATCAAATGTGTCCATGGGCATAAGCTTCAATAATGGACAGAGTTTTTTCTACAGGGTATTGAATTTTAAAATTACATATTTTTACAACGGCATTATCAATCTCTTCATAAGCCGTCATTATTTCTTTGTTGGCATATACATGTTCACTTATTCTTCAGTTCTGCAATGGACCACGAATATTATCAAAATTGCAAAAAGCTACAAGGGTGAATCAAGAGGAATGAAATGTGCATTACCATTATTTAGTGAGACATCCTATATATTTTCTACAGTAGGTTTTAAAAAGTATAACATGGAAAGAATTGTGCAAAATTACATTGTTTTAAAATCACCCTGTATAACAGTTGGTCGGTGAAATTCCATATTACTCTCCCGGACCCATCAAAGGGAAAGTAAGGTGAACGAGCAAAAAAAAATCGAGATATCGATGGAAATATCAATTTTGAGGTCCCCCAAGAAGATTGAAACCATTTCGAGCGCATGGTCTGTCTGTGTGTCTGTGTGTAATCTTCCACGATAACTGCCGAACCGTTTGACCAATCAAGCTGACATTTGGTATGGAGGGTCGGTGTGTGCCTAGAATGCGACCATTAGATTTTGCTTTGAATTGGTACAGTAGAAGGTCCTCAAGACCGACATTGATTAAACACACATGTAACAATTTTTTACTTTTTTTAAATTTTAAGGATAAACAATACACTTTAGTGCAAAATATTGTAGTACAAAGTTTTAGAGCATAAAATTCCCTATAACTTTTGTTTCAAACTTTTTCCAGAATTTCCAATAGTTGCGCCACTAGAGGGCGCGTAAAAAATGTGCATGTAGGTTTTCTCTAGTTTTTCTTGATTTTGGGGACAAATAATACACTTTAGTGCAAAATATTGTAGTACAAAGTTTTAGACCATAAAATTCCCTACAACTTTTGTCTTAAGCTTTTTCCAGAATTTCCAATAGTTGCGCCACTAAAGGGCGCGTAAATATGTGCATGTATGTTTTCTCTAGTTTTTCGTGATTTTGAGGACAAACAATGCATTTTAGTGCAAAATTTTCTGGTACAAAGTTGTAAAGCATCAAATTTTCTTTAACTTTTATGTTTAAGTTTTTATCGAATTCCTCATAGTTTCGCCGCTAGATGGCGAGAAAAATACACATTTAGGATTTTCCATTTTTTTAAAATTGGAGGTAAATTATGCTCTTTAGCGCAAAATCTTTCAGTGCAAAGTTGTAAAGCATAAAATTCCCTACAACTATTGTATGAAAAATGTTCCCAAATTACCAACAGTTTTCACACATGATTTTAGAAGATCCTAATTGTAGCAGTGTGATATACAACGGACGCGTGCGCAGATTATGTCATTATCAACATTGAAATATCAATTCGGTAGACGTATTTACCATCGGCTCGCTATTTTTAATGTGTTCCATAAATTAATGTAATGCTTAGTATTTTGTAATTAAAATAATAATAATAAATAACATATTCTCTACGGTCGAGCCGTAAAGTTCTGGGGTGACACAGCCGATTTTTTTTAAGGCGGTAAATATGAGGTCTTTAATATATCCTCTAAATATGAAGATGTTTTAATTTTACAGTTTTCAACATATATGTTAAGTTTGGTTTTTTTTTGAGAATAGTGAAACATATCTTGTAATATGAGGAGTTCCATTCCAAAACTCGTTTTATCCATGTTAGGTGATTTTGAGCATAATATAAAAAACCTTACACCGAAGTACTAACGAATATCACGCTACCCGAAATACCTTAAAGAAAATTTAATGGGTATAGGTAACGTAATATACCTTAAAAGAAATTTAATAGGTATAGGTATAACGTAATATACCTTAATTAAAAATAGATTTCTTCTCCAACACTTACAGAAATAACGAATAAAATCCGTAGCAGTTTTTTAATAAATTGTAAATAACTGTACCTATTTTTAGACAAAAATATTTTTCGCAATTTGTAGAATGATATACCGAAACTATTTGCACAATTTGTTTGTAGGTAAGAGACAGGTAGCAAACTAAATTAATTATTTTTCAGTCACGGTTACTGGACTCAATACAGGAACCAGATTCTATAACTACTTACCCTAATTGTTCTAAAAATGTCTATAACATTTGCAAAAGCTTGGCGTCTTTTTGTCTTGCGTCCTTTTTCCTCGCTTCCTTTTTTCTGCATCCTTTTTTCCGCGTCCTTTTGTCGGTATACCGTCATTCCTAGGTAAGTGCACACGGATAAAGTTGAGAATAAACTGGTCCTGCTTAATTTTATTTTTCAGGACGTAAAAATTTTGAATATGGCACATTTTTAGTTTATTACACCGGTATGTTTTATTGCTTCTGTGCCTGCAATTTGGAAATTGAGGTGGTTGAAATGTATGCCTGAAATAAACATTACGATTAGCTGTTATTTTTGTTTATACACACAGAACTGAGTCGATAATGTTCATAGTAATAAACAATAATATTACTGATATGTACTTACCTTTCGTTTTTTGCAATCATTTTCTTCTATTTTGAAGGATCACTCTTTTTCTTTCTACCTGAAAGAGAATGTCCATCTCCATATCTGTCATAGATGTTTTTCTTTGAAACAACGTGGCACATATTCGACAGTCAAAGATTATAAAATACATTTTTTTTTTAATATTTAACTGGGAATACCCCCTTGTGAAGTAATATAAAAAAATATCATATTTTCTGGTTCTGATATAAAAGATTAGGTCATAACTTAAAAACAGCATTGTCAGCTAGCTTCTTTAGTATTATAACAAGTTTTCAACAAATATTCTCAAAATTGTCGTGATTTTAACTACTTTCCCTAAATTGTTATTTATTCCGAGCGCAATCGACTATCCTCGACTACATTCATCATAACGTTATCATACCACCTGTAACAATCGAACGAAACAATTTTTAAAATGTAATCAACTTTACCCCAATTATCAACGTTTTTAAAAAAATTGAAATTGATAATGTTTATGTCGGGTTTTGGTAGGTCACGATAACCGATAAGAAACGTGTGACATAAACAAGCGATGGAGGTCACAACAATTGATAAGGAACGTGTCAGTGAAAATCATATGATAGAGTTGTAACGGAGATTACAATGAGTGATATGGAACGAGTGAAATAAATAAAGGAGTAAGTTTACGTTGAAGTTATGTTTACAAAAATATATGATAAAATCATAACATTTGATATGAAACTTGATAAGCAAATGATCAAATAAGTGGCGATCATAGCGTCAAAGAAGAAACTTGTGAAATAAACATTAAGTGATATTTTGGGACATCCTAAACGATTGGGACATCGTCTGCTTCTAAATATTTTTTTCAAATATTTTCGTGAATTGGTGATATAGCGAAAAAAAACTATTACTGTTTGTTCTAAGTTTGGTGAAACGGTCTATTTTAGCTCAATATTTGATAACTAATTTTAACTTTGGTTTATTTTTGGTAAATTGCATTATCTGTCGGATATCCTGTATGAGAAAACTTTCACGACAAGTTAATTAGTCAGTGGATCTACTTGAGAAACAAAACATTAATAAATGTCAAGTATAATCCGCGGTTTAACTCTGACTGTCGGGAAATTCGTTTGAACTAGAGTGTAGTTCGTATGACCTACGTCAAGTTGAACTATTGTTAAAAGAGAAAAACTTCCTTTTCAATTAAGGTGTTCTTTCCAGATCGCATTTTCGACTTCTTAATGGATAAAGTGAGCTGTATTGTATTAATCTTTATTAGTTGAAAGTGGAAAAATCAATGGTGTGCATGAGGGTTTTTATCCCGAATTTTGATGTTTTGTTTCCTAATAATAATCTGATTAACAGTTTATTGTAAATATTTTATTAATTATGCAGTGACATTGCAGTGAACAATATTGTAAACTTTAACAATTAGAGTGACATCCTGTATAACAGGAAGTTGTGTATCTAAATCTAAAGGGTTGAATTTAATTATTTGAGGGTTTCTGTCCCCTTCTAAGTGAAGATATACTATGTTGTTTCTCTAAACAGTGTTAAGGGTAATATTTAACTCATTTTACAGTCTCCTTAAGAACATTAATTTCTTCGAATTTCGGTCATTTTTTAATTCTGTATAATAATGCTTATGATTTAATTAATAATAAAATTTAAATTATAACTTTGGAATCATCTTGTATATTACAATTAGCATAATAGACTCCTTAATCCACTCATTCCAAAACATTAGTTCATCCATTAGACCATTAAGGCTTAAGGATAAAATTACACCACCATACCAGTCAAATCCTGATACATTACACCAACCCTCCTGAATCTAAATAAAAAGAGAAAAACGAACGGAGACGGAGTTTTACGAATAATAAATGGAATAAGTGCACCAAACGCATAAAACACCTTGTGTGTAACTTCCGATCGGGAATAGAGGTTGAAACGATAGTAACTGTTATTTTGGAACGCTCCAGAAAATCGACTTAATTCCAGATTAGAATGACCAACCATTTAATTTTATCATGTTTGTTTTGACACCAACGCCAGTAGCTGAGAAAAACGAAATAAAAAATATTTTAGTTGATTGCTTGCTGATTATGGAATGCTACTTCTACTTAACTATACTTAAAATACTACAATTTTTGTTTCATTCAGATTAATGATAATTAGGGATTACCGAAAACTAATTAAAACATAGTTGAATACTCGGTTTTACTCACGAAGCTATTTTGCACACTTTTGATGGCCAGGCAAGAAATATTCTACCTTCTAAAGTAGAATCCATGACAATTCTTCCCGCACAATCCATCCCCGACAATTATTTCCAGCGACAATCCATCCTGGATAATCCTTCCCGGACAATCCTTCCGGGACAATCCTTCCTGGACAATCTTTCCCGAACAATTCTTCCCCACGACAATTTTTCCCCAGGACAATTCTTTCCTAAGATAACTCTTCCCCACGACAAATCTTCCACATGACAAATATTTTCCACATATGCTCACTAGAGGAATGCAATACAAACCAGGAACCCTTATCGGACCCTTTAGAACCGAAAACCGGACCGGAACAGAAATTTTTTTCTGGACCCGAATCGTAACCGAACCCATATTTTCGTTCAAAATTATTACCGAACCTGAATCCTTAAAAAATACCGGTTCATTCCAAGTTCCTTGTCAAGACGGATTTAATTTATAAAATAAATAAAATTAAAAATTATGGAATTACTATTTATTTTGAGTTAATTTTTTTAAAGTGTGGCTCAGACAAGGATCCAGGAGCTTGATTTTGGGGGGCGATTTTGGTTCATTTTTAATGAAAAAGGGAATACCCCTCTAGGGAAATTGTATTGTACAAGCCTAACAGTGTTGACTACAAAAAAGTGTTATATAGCTGTAAAAAGGGCGCAGTTTAATGAGTTTAATTTTTTAATTTTCATGAAGTTTTTTAAAAATGTTTACCTCTCCTTAAATCAGTGCTTATGGCTAATCATCTTGATTCAAGAATAATTGAATAATCTGTAATGGAATTCAATTTATTTAGAACCCAAACCGGACCGAAATCTTTATTTCATCTATGCCCGGGTCCCAGATACCAACCAGTCACTATTTTTGTGTATTTAAAAAACAAGAACTTGATTGTCTTCGTGAAACTAAAAATATTGGGAAAAGTACATTCCAATGCTTTTCATATGACAACTTGTTGCAGGGAAGGATTGCCATGGGAAAGATTTGTCATGGGGAAAATTATCGCGGGGACGGATTATCGGGGAGAATTATCGAAGAATTGCCGTATCACGTCTCCAGTACCCTTCTGTATGTGTTATTGAAGAAAATATAATTGTGGAGATATTTACTTTCCCGACCCACTTCCTAAAAGGGAAAGCATAGTGAACGAGCTAAAAAAAAATCGAGATAAAAACGGAAATATCTATTTTCGAGTCCCCTAAGACGAATAAGACCATTTCCAGATGGAAGTCTGTCTGTCTGTCTGTGTGTATGTGTGTGTGTATTCTTCCACGATAGAGGCCACACGTTTAATCCGATTGAGCTGAAATTTGGTATAGGGATTTAGGTTACCCATTAGTTTTTGTACGACATTTGTCAAAGGGAATTACCACTATCAAAAAATGACACATACAATATGTCACGGAATTGGACATGCAATATGTCGTTTGAAAGCCCTAGAAAAACTGTATTCAGAACAGTCAAAATTATTTCTCCAACTGTCACCTGTCAAAAATAAAAAATGTCAAAATTTGAAACTTCAGCATTAAATATCTGAAGAAGTATTAATCCGATTGAGCTGAAATTTGGTATATAGGTTTGGGTTATCTGTCGGAAGAACCTATTAGTTTTTGTACGAGACCTGTCACTATCAAAAAATGACAGATGCAATATGTCACAGAATTTAACTTGCAATATGTCATTTGAAAGCCCCTGAAAAACTTTACCAACTATCACCTGTTAAAAATAAAAGAATTTCAAAATTTGAAACTTTAACATTAAAAAACTAAAAAAAGTATTCGTGGATACTCGTTTGGAAAGTTTTGGGGCGATACAACCGATTTTTTTATTATTTGTCTCCAAGTAATTTAATTAGAAATAGGATAGAAAGTATAAATTATTTTCTTGGACCCCTCCCCTTCATTTAAAAAAATTCATTTTTTTAGGAGAATCTACGTACCAATTTTCAAGCGTCTATCATCAGTTATAGTTTTCGAGATATTCAATATTTAATACAATATTCATCACAGAGTTTCAAAAGTAGGGGAAGGAACCAGATATAAGAAGGAAACTTTTCCAACATCAACGCGGGCGAAGTCGCGGGCAAAAGCTAGTTTGATATAAAATTTTTACTGCACAAATGAAATTTATATTTTATAAAAATGCAATTTTAGTTTTGATCTTTTACTTTTAAAGGCTAATCTGTATTAATTTTTTTTAGAAACAATGCAATAAAATTTTGCATTAAAACTGGCTGAGGTTCATTCTTTATTTACACTTTTTGCTAAAAAAAATTGTTGCCTTTTGAGTACATTTTAAAAAAAGTATCTCTAGCCAGCCTTAATTCAGAACAATTGCAAATTGAACCAACGAGAGTCTCGTTAGTTTAGCCTAGTGATGAAGAGACTAAAATTTTTTGAACCAAAGAGCTTTTTTTCTGAAAATATACAATATACTTATATAATATCTCTAAGGGCAAAAATAAGACAATGTATCTTTCTAATTATAGTCTATAAGTATCGTACATAATGCACAAAAAAAAAAACAAAATTTACTACTCATTACAAACCGATACTTTATATAACTGGATTCTGCGCCATTTAATCGTAGCGACACCTCATGTTGTACTTTCGCAAATAATCCAAGAATTGGGAGTCCCATTCATGTACACAATTTTTCTAGGTTAATTCAAATTTAAGTTTTATTTTTCATGGCCTTTTTTTTTAATTGATACATCTTTCAGAAAAATTTGCCAAAAATTTCCTTCTGGCTCAGAGATCAGAGATCCATAGGTTTTTTTCGAATAAAAATGTCATATATTAAATTAATTGACTAAGTAAATGTATATTTCGTACTCCAACACTGGAATAATTTTCAATCACTCACTTGTCACCGAATAAAAGAAACTGTTCCAACCTCTACCCCGGATGCAAAATCGATATATTTTTGCGCACGCTCCGATATTACCCTGCGATCAGCGTCGATCAAAACTACCTTCCAACGACGCTTACGTCGACGTCGCGCAATATTCCAGGAAAACGCGGAAGAGCATCCCGAGATGCATTTCGTGTGACGGAACGAACGAACGAACGTGCGTGGTGTGGGCATTTTTGAAAAACGCCGGCCGGGTTTTAGAACGGTTATCGGAACGGTTACATTTTTAGAAAATATTATTTTTGGGATTTTGTTTTGAGTGATGGTTAAGTAAAATGCTTGTGGTGATGGGGAAAACGTGGATTATGGTAAGATTATAATAAACATAATTATTGTGTAAAAAATCCTATAATTTATTTAACTGTTTATTAAATATAAGATATATTTTTACTATTGTTCAATTTTTTTTTAATTTATTTATTTATTTAATTACAATCATCGGCATTATAGTAAAATATTCAAATTAAATTTAAGATTAATGAAAACTGTAAATAAAATAGGACCTAAGACTGAACCCTGAGGAACACTTGATGTAGCAATTATTTCAAATTACTGATTTATAATCAAGGTATTATAAATAAGTATTCGTTTAGATAAATAAAATATAAAAAATATTTGGATAATTTTTTTTTTGCTCAAGGCTATTAAATGCTTTAGCGAAATAGTAATCATCCTCAGCTTTGCTAAAATTATATAAAATAGTAGGTCTGTATATAATTCTGTATAGTTATTTTATTACCTTTTTTTAATACATGGCATATGTTTCCTGGTTTCTAAAATTGCAGGAAAAAAGTAGTCAAAGCTCAATTCAAAAATAATAATAAATACTGTCTGGTCTTATGGTCATTTTGGGTTTAAAATTATGTTAAAGATTTTAGAATAATTTCTTCTGAATTGGAATAGATAGTGTAAGCATATTGGACTCTACAGGACAATGATTTAATAAAAGTTGACCGAAAAAATGTAGTATATATTTCTCCTGGATCAGATTTGTTGATACCTTCAAAATTCAGTGTGTAATCTAGGTTTACTATATAATTAACGGCAAAATTAATTTGGATTATTAAGTATATTTTTTTGATTGTATAATAGGAAATTTTATACCAATCTATTAAGGTTAATTAAAATTGCATTTTTAAGTGGGATAACTTGTACATTGATACTTAACGGTGTAAAATATATACTAAAAGAAGTATGTTCTTTGTTTTGATTTTCTTTTATATTCCCAATTACTTTTTACATACATATTAATACCAGTAGTAGTCCCATTGTCCATTCCATTCGTTTTTCCTTCTTTTGCTTTTCTTTATTTTTCTTTTAACTTGCTTCTCGTATACAATTTTGTAAGCTTTTTACTGTATTCATATTTGTTTCCAGTATAATATTTTGTAAATTTTCTATCGTATTATTACTTGCTTCCAGTATTCTATCTATTTTTTCTTCAGTCTTCTTGCTTGCTTCTTCTGATTTCTTATTATTTTGATCCAATTTCATCCTATCCGTAATATTCTGTTCTTATCTTTTTTTCATTTGTTCCTTATTTTGTCCTTCCATAATTTTTTCAACATGTTCTTCCATTAGGTCTGTTACAATTTGTTCTGACATTACTATCATATCTCCTTGTTCTTCTTCTAATTCTACATCTACTTCTTTCTCTTCTCGAATTGGATTCGTTCTAGTATTTCTTTCAGTTCCCATTTGATAATCTATGAAAATTATCAAAATTTACAAAAAAATAATAACCAAAAATTAAATTATATTCAAATTCAATTTTATAATATGTTGTTTTAGTCAATTTTGACAAAAAAATTTCAGATCTGTAATTCTTTTTTGTTTACAAACGAATAACACCCAAAAATAAAAAATAAATACTTATCTTATTCCAAATATTTTCTGTTTCTTCTTAATAAAAAAATTGAATTTTTAATAATTCCCAAAAATTTCTTTCTATTTTGTCTCCTGTTCGTATTCAAGTTCGATATCATATTCCGTTCCTTGGCTGTTTCCTTTGACTCTTCCATTTTTACTATTAAATATTCATTCCTCTCCATCTATTCTCCTTATATTTTTAGATTCCATATTTTATTAAATAATTTCTCAATTTATATATTTTTTTTTATATAATGACTTATCAAAATTAATTATCTTGCAAAAATTTTTTTATGTATCTAACAAAATAAAATCGCAACCTACTTAATTTTAGTCTCCAAAACAAAATAAAATCTATACTCAATCTATCATGCTTACAGAACTTAAATTTAATTTTATAACCTGATTTTCATTCCTATCATACTTACATTTGTATGAAATGCAAATGTTGTCCAATATTCAGGAAATAAAAATCCCAGTCATGTACCACATACATAATAATTACATTTTGTTAATTATTATATATGTGGTATATGACTTGTATGCATTTTATTTCCTATTTAATATATATTGTTCACTAGAAATCGTTCATAAAACGATGTTATTCAGAAATGAATATTTATTATTTTTTATGAAATACATTATCAATACCTCCCATCGAATAATGGATAAACTGTATCAAAGAATCTCAATATTTCGCATTGGTTGGTTCTTCTCTGAAATACTACATTAAATTTTAAAATAGTATGCAGAGTTAGTCACGAGAAATTGTAGATACTTCTATCATAAGCAGAGATACCTTAAAGGATTATCAAATGACCATTAAAAAATACCTTTTCTTTTCTTTTAAACAGGGTGGATTTTGGAGCTTGACTAAAACAATGGTTTTAATAAATTTAAAACGTTATCCATGATCTCAAATGTGGTCTACTCAATAGTAATGAAACTCCAAGTCGAGTACCACAAATTTTATTGTAAAACAGAAGAAAGGCGACTAGTTTCGGCGACAAGCCATCATCAAGCCTAGAATACGCAAAGTACTAAGATAGGATACAAACATTTTAAAAATTTATAAACTTACCAGAGAAATGTATTAGATTATATGAAATTTATTGAAATATTTGTGACAACAAAATGTCCCATATAAAAATATAAAATTGCGTGGCCGCACTGGGGGATAAAGAGGAAACAGGTAAAGGGAAGGTTGAGGTACAAGAGGGAATTAAAATTAAAATTGAAACGAAAGGAGGAACATGTTATCCGTAAACGGATATTGCATCCAGAAATTGGTGGAGTTAGGAGTTGTGACGGTACTTAAATGATCTGATACTTTGTGATAAGGGAAATTATAGGGAAGTGCCCGAGGCAACATCAATTTCAAAGTTATCAATGAATTTGTCCAATAGTAGAATTGAATGTGGGATAGACGTCTAAAAAGACCCACCGAGGGTATTAGTTGTCCAATTCTGGTCAGTATGACGCGATCATGGTGTAGACCTCACGTGGACAACTAATACCCTCGGTGGGTCTTTGGGTACTTTGCGTATTCTAGGCTTGATGATGGCTTGTCTCCGAAACTAGTAGTCTTTTATATGTATTACAATAAAATTTGTGGTACTCGACTTGGAGTTTCATTACTATAATGTTTTTAATGATTAAGTCGATTTGTCTCATTTTTTTGGTAAAAGTCTATATTAGTGTTTAGCAACTAACTGACATATTCAGAATAAAAAAAATCATTGGTGATTATAAAGAACTTTTTAAATTAAACTAGAAACTACCACAATTTGAATTAAATTACAGTGCCGGAATTAAAAATCTGGCATATCTGGTTTATGTTAAAAATTCACGATCCTGTATGTAAGTTTATCCCGGAATTGACAGAAATTAGATAAAATCGCACTTCAAAGGGTTCAAAATTGGGGTCCAAGGTCAGCAACAAATATTGAATATCTCGAAAAATATAAATGTTTGAAAATTGGTACGTAGATACTCCTAAAGAAATAAGTTAAAACGTTTTTGTATTTTTTATCCCAGACGCAAATATTTTTTATTATTTGTCTCCAAGTAGTTTAATTAGAAATAGGAAAGAAAGTATAAAGGGGTAGTTTTTCACCCCCGAATGGATGAAAACAATTATTGTTAATTTTACGACTCCTTCATTTTAACTTACATGAAGAAGTAAAAAAAAATCCAGCATTTTTCAATTGTACTTCAATTTAGAGGTGTCACCACTTAACATACAATTTGCGATTAGTTTTTATGGGCGTACTAAATTTGCAATTAGCACATTGCAGAGCATATAGTAAAAGTAATCTCGTTGCGTGGGGCGTTTCGAGAGTCATATCCGCGTTTTAAATGGACTTTAGCAAAAAGACCGAGGTTACTTTAGCTCGAATTTCTATTGAGCTTTTGCCTGGACTTCGTACTCCAACTTTTCAAACTCTGCGATGAAGATTGGCTTGAATATCTCGAAAACTATAAATGGTGATAGGCGCTTAAAAATTGATACGTAGATTCTCCTAAAGAAATGTATTTTTAAAACTGAAGAGAGTGGTTCAAGAAAACCACACAAAAATATGCGCTTAAAAATTGGTATGTAGATTTTCTTTGATAAATAAACAAACATGTACTTCAGTTTTTGATATTTTCAAGGGGGTCTATTCTGTACAAAAAAAAACCGGTTAAGTGCGAGTCGAACTCGCGCACCGGGGGTTCCGTCCAGCTAAAACTGAAACTTCAATAGTTAAATATCTATCGGTATGAATTAATTACTTCGACCTGAAAACATCGCCATAAGTCTAAACGTAGGTCACATAAAATTAAAAAAAAAGTTATAACAAAAATTGTTTTGAAATTAGCAAACAATGACCTTTCATTTGACATAACAATTGATGTAGTAACTCCACTTGGGGGGATAAAAATGGGGATATATGTTTGAAAAATCGGGGAAAGAAATTTTTTTTTAGTAAAATTTAAAATTTTGTTAGCTTTCATTTATACCCTCTCTGTATTTATCTTATTCCAGCCATTGTTAACTTACATAAAACTCGTTGTTAAAAAAAACTACAAGAAAAATCCCTTGACGTTTAGTTATTTCAACACGAGCACTCAACAACCACAAACCAACTTCTTATCTGGACTTCCATTACAGAAATCTGTAATTTGTCTTGATCACGGAAAACCCAACTAGCCAATGGCCGAAGGCATAAACAAAAGGTTTTCTACGTGGAAAAACAGCCTGCTTTAATGAAAGTAACAATAGACGATCGTATCGGCTTTAACGAATTGATTTCGACTTTCTTTTGTTATTTACTTGGTAACGATGCGAATTTAAGTCGAAACACGAGACGATTAGGGAAATGAGGAAATTTCGAGTGGGATTTTCTAGTGT
Source organism: Neocrepidodera transversa (assembly GCA_963243735.1). NCBI lineage: Eukaryota > Metazoa > Arthropoda > Insecta > Coleoptera > Chrysomelidae > Neocrepidodera > Neocrepidodera transversa. Next base: position 12,189,915 of record OY725340.1, on the reverse strand, counting down.
TTTAATGATGTTGCAAATTTTGAAAAGCTTTTAAACAAATAATAAAATTATATTGATTTCTAACTAAATTTACAATGACGGTTGATTAAAATAGCACTTAAGAACCTTTTATACGTTTCTGTGTGTAAAGAGGGGTGAGATGTCACAAATGGGATCTGTGACATCTTTGAAAACGTGAAAACATTTATCAAGGAAAGAATCTTTCCACAACAACAATTTAGAGTGAGTGTGAGAAATGTTTTTATCAACATCTTAAGTACGAAAATATAAATAAATGATATCTAAAAGTGCGTTTGTGGTAAAATCATTATTCAGTGCGTTAATAAAATCTGGAATATACAAATAATTATTTTAGACAAAATAAGGAATTTTTTAAATACTGGGATTTTTACAAAAAATAAGGATTATTGAACAAAATTTTGACGAAAATAGAAAAATTTTTGATAGAACTATTTTACCACATTTGAGCATTTTAGACAAACAAGTTAAAAACGGCAACATTTTTGCCGTAATTTTGAGTTTTCGAAAAGTTGCGAAAATAAATTTCTATATAGGTATAAATACCGGATGGCCACGAGTACGCCCCCAATATTTTGGTTGTTTTTGAATTTAAAAATTATATTTTTTTCATACATAAATTAATCAATTAATCAGAAATAATGATTCTTAAACTGTATAAACAAAAAAATATCACAGTTCCATTAAAAAAAAATCGAGAGAACCCATACGGAAATGAAAATGAGAATTAAATTCGGGTTTTTGAAAGAAACCTGAAAATACTACGTATCAGTAAGTCAAACAACTATTATCTTCTTTACAGACAATTCTACAACCCTACTAATAATTTCCATAGCCAACTTAGTAATTTTCTCAAATCGCATTCATCTGACTCGGCCATTTTGAATAAATTAAAAAATTGTTCATATCTCACTTATTTTTTGGAATTTCTTAAATCTGAAAAAACTGTTGTATTTATAAATTTATGCTTATTGAGACACCATCAAAAAAATATAGTCATTCCATTCAAAAAAAAAAAGTTGATGTGACTTCCGGTTCAAACGGAAGTGAGATTTCCATTCCTGTTAGTCTAAAAACAACGGCATTTGTTTATAACAATTTTTGTAAACAATACGAAATAAAAATATTAAAAATCATTTTTCTGTGACTTTTGATCATAAAAAAAACGAATCAATAGTAATATGAAAAAAATTTTTTTTTTCAATGATTAATCAAGCTTTTTAATTTTTAACGTAAGTAAATTGTTAATAACAAAGTGAAAAATAACAATTTTTTAATTTTTCCAACGGGAATCTCTTCTGAGTCCTTTCAAAAATAGATCAAAAAAAGGAAAAAAATTCAGATTTGTTATTTAAAAGTTATCGCACTTACAATGTTCATGTTCAAGTATGAAAAAATTGTTAATTAACTAATGCATAATTAATAGAAAAATCGCGACAAAAAATCTTTTGACTGCGGATTATTGTTCATAAATCTATTCAGTAGATGCCTGAATTGTGTGTTCCAATATGAAGAAATATTTATTAAGTGCTCGTAATGTTCTAAAAATCTATTTCTGGTGTTTGCCTCAATGTTTTATATTGTTACGTTTTTATTTAAAATTGAAATTAATTGTGTTTTAAATATCCTTCAACAAATATTAATTAAGAACTCATAAATGTTCGAAAATGTTACTAGGCAGTCGACGTTTTGATATCAACTAACATTAGATCGAAGGACCAACCTGAATACAGCGTCTTAGGATTTATTATTTTAACATAAATGAATCATTTAAGTGAATTGTAAGGGCTTTTTATTCATCCTTAAACATAATCATTAATTTTATAAATTATTATTTTTGTAGAGCAACTGCTCTCACTCACTTTCGCTGTAAAAATAATATCCACAATTTTAATACATTTAAAACCTCAGAAAATAATTTCATGATGTTGTTACTCACATTTTATATTGAAAAGCTCTCGTTGGCCGATATCCATTCTGTTAAACCAACAATCTAGAAGCTAATGAATCACAAATATCCAAGTTGGCGCGCCCAAAGCTTATTGCAAGTGGGGGTTTACAGCGGCTTTTTATTTTCTCGACTCGTCTAGGTATTAGATATATATGCATTTGTCACTCTTAATAATAATATTAGAGAGAGAGAGAGAGAGAGAGAGAGAGAGAGAGAGTGAGAGAGAGACAGGTGTCCTTATCAACAGTAGTATTGAGTAAATTATTTTTTATGAGCTGTACTTTTTGCACACGTCTCTCAAGCAAATTCTGAACGACAAGAACTGAGATGAATTTAAGTTTAAATCTATTTTTAGATTATGGCATGGTAAAAAATACTGTACTGGCCAAAAATATAAACCGAATAATGAATATTTTTAATTTTAAAAGAAATATATTTTGTTTGGTAAATTCTAGATAATATTTCAGTGAAATTCATCCAATCCATTTTCTTACATTCACGAATCCCACATTGCCTTTGAATTTTTTTTAAATACAGGTTGGATTTAGATAGTCAAGACTTCTTTAAAATAAATATTTTTTATTATATAAAGGTCCGCAACTCGCGGATTATTATAAAATATGTTAAAGGTCCGCGACTTACGGACCTTTATCCACTCCCTTAAAAATACCTACCTAACTAGATTTGCCTATTTGTCAAATACATAATTATTATTTAAATTTACCACATCGATATTTTTATTATTTTATTAAAACAGAAATTATCTTTTTTTCAGTAAATACAAATTGCACCAATAATAACTTTACTTTTAATTTTTATAGCAATTCAAAATAGGTATATTTTTTTACCGAACCTTATTATTTTTTCCTGTAAATATTTCCATATTAATGGCATGTGATCTTCTTTAAACAAAACTAAATTATTAACTTTAAAATTGATTAATGTGGTCAATTATTTTATAATCTGTTCAGATATTTCCAAAATTTTTGATGAATTTATTTAGGTAGGTACACTTGTTCTAAAAAAAGTATATGTATATCCAGATAATGGACGTTTTTCCACATGGTTACATTTAAATTGTTTTAATGTTAAAATAATCCATTTATTTACCCTTTATTTCTACTCAATCTACGTCACTTCATCTACGCAAATTAAGTTTGTTTTTGTTTCCTCTTTAATTGAAGTTAAAATAAAATTTCAATTAAAATAATATCGATTCTCAGCGGACTTTATTACGATCATTTTGTAGCTAGTTTAATTTCATTTCCCAATGAATTTATGCATTTTATTTAATTTTGACTTTATGATACAAGTTTGAATAGATAAACTTTATCCTCAGTAAGGTGTAAAAATATTTCAAAATAATGAGTTAAAAAGCAATTGAAATATATGCCAAAGTTAAGACTTTATATGTGTCAAAGCATTGAGGTCGGTAATACTGATAGTAATAAATAATGGTAAATTTACTAATTTTGAACTTTTTCTATCTATAGGCCTGATGATGGTCTGTGACCGAAACTTATTCCAAATTAAATTGTTGTGCTACCTGACTTTGTGCTTTATTTTTTGTAAACTTGGACCATATTTGAGATATGGATAAACTTTTGGATTTATTTAATATATGATTTATAACAAACATTTGGTCGACTCTAGTTATTTCTCTTTTAAAACTTTTCTTGATATTTCCAACCAACCAACTTTATTCTAAAATAAATCTAACCTGTTTTTTATTAATGTTTCTAAAATTTTCTGTACTATGTCTAAAAGTGCCTCTCAAGATTTCACTGAGTCCTCTTTGATATTTTTTGTAAATCCACACTTTGCCGTCATTTTTAGAAGATGTTTTCGAACAAATCTAGTATACTGAACGTACAGACAATTAGACAGCTCATTGACAATAATTGTGAGTCTTTTATTCTAATTTACTAATGCCATATTTCTGTTAAGCAGTTAGAGGTAATACATGAATGGGGAGTTCAACAAAAATATAACTTCACGTTTTTTCTTTATTAACAGTTAAAATTAATCAAATAGAACCCATTGAGTTTAATTATCTTCCTTAATTTGAGCTAGATTTTTGAATAAATTAATTTAAAAATTCAAATTTCTAATTATTACGATCGTGACGTCACTTATGTGCAATGAAGTTACCGTCAAGCCATTAACTGCAAATGTGTAAAGAAGAGAATACGAATGAACAACAGATGTTAAATCTCACTTATACAGACAAAAATGGAAAAAACCATTATATGATAATTGGATAAAGATGAAAACTTGGACCTATCTACTGTGAATTCGCATTCAAAATCGAGAGAGATAAATAGATATTAGATTCCGTTAGATAAAGAAAACGACTATTTTAATGAAAACAGGTAATAATTTGCTGTTTGGAATATAATTGCTGGGCACAAGCGTTCCTGATTAAGTGAAAGGTGGCGCACGCGTCTGCTTACTGCATAGTCCACTATTGACCAAACGACACATTATAAGCAAGCGTCATCTATATTTCATTTTATTTAGAGAAACTGGCCCACGTTAATATTATGTTGCAGCTATTGCACATAAGTGACGTATAGGTGCACTACAAGTTGCATAGATGCAGTAATTTTAAAATATCAATTTTTTCATGTTAAATTAAAGAAAAAAAAAACAGAAAAAATGATTTTTCCATAAAAAGAAATTAATTTTTTTCTCAAATAATGCAAAAAAAGATGGACTAATATTTCAAGTTGAACTCCCACCCATTCATTTGTAATGGAATCTAGTAGCAATGTCATTAAAATGAAGATATTTTCGGGGGTAATATGACAAGACCTCGTTTATAAGAGAATAAATTTTCTGATTTTTCCGAAAACAGTTGTGTTTGAAAACTTAACCAGTTGATTTCGGAGGTCCTGAATAAAACCCGATAACTGTAGCTTAAGAGTTTTATTCTTTGAATATCAGTATTTGAATTTAACTAGTTGAATTTTATAAAACAAAACTATTTAAGAAAAAATTGAAAATGTATTATGTTATAAACGATGATTGATTCATATTTGAATATTTTTCAAATGTTGATATTTTCTCTATTTTTCTTTCAAAATCTATCCATTTCTATAAAAACACTAAATGATTACTATAGAATGTCAAAAATGCATGTTTAATGTGAATAAATTTTTACAGTTGAGAGAAATAATCAATACAAGATAATATATTATAAGGCAAATTTAAAAAAATGCATTGTACAAGTTCAAAAAGGTGCTAATTTTTCACGAGTTTGAATAGTAGTTTTTGCAACAAGTGTGGATATGATGGCCATATCGCACACGGACGAAGTTTGAGCACGACGCCGTAGTTTAACTCTTAATGCTAAAATTATCGGTATACTATGTCGGAGTACATAAATATCAAAGCGGGTTAATTCAAAATTTTTATTACTTTTGGGACCATCGTGTACACACCACTTATTAAATTTAATATTTTCTCCAGTTCCCACAAACCACTTATTCTTTAGACATTTTCATGCAAATGCACAAACCACCTATTCCAAGTTCAAAACACTTTTCTATTTTCGCTACAAAGCTCTAGATGGCTCTGCCTGCCAACTTTTTTGAAATGGAAATAAAGTTGGCTATGTTGATCAAGGCGGCGTTAGCAAATGAATAAGCATAGGGAAATTTTTGAACATATAAGACGGACTATCTGGGCAAGAAATATCTGCTTTTATAATGTTTTAATGGTATTAAATTAGTTCCTGAATATATTTAAAAGTGAAAAAAAATTAATAAAATGGTAAAACAATGGAATTGTGAAAATTTAACCTAAAAAAAAGGCATCACAAATCGCTATAAAAACTAATTCAGGAACTAGATTATGTTTTCATTAGAGATGGTACATAAGAGATATTTCATTTTTTGCTTTCATTTACAAGTCTTACTGTCAGTAGATAGAACGTCCTTTAACTTTAAAGACTCAATAAGTAAAGGCAATGACGTTTAGAATAAAACTTTACAAGTTGATTTCTTATACAATTGTCACAATCTAAACGTCATTGTCATTAGTTACAGAACCGTTAAAGTTAAAGAACGTTCTATCTAAAAAATTTATAATTTGAACCATAGAACATCACCAAAAATAAATCAGAAACCTGTTATTCTGTCAATTTTACAGTTCACGTACTTTTTTATAGAAAATGTATGTCATTGTTCCAATATTTTTAAAATTCTGCTACAATTGCTATTTTAGTATAATACTTAATGAAAACTAGGTTGCTTTTAGAATTAAAATTATGGTGACTAGATTTCAAAGTACGAAATTCGGAACGCTATTTTTAATATTTTTTTTACAAAAATCAGAAAAATCGGAAAAATATGGAAAAAAAGACAAAAAATCGGAAAAAAAATAAAAAAAAACAAAAACTTTTAATAAAATTGAGAGAGAAATTAGAAAATATTGGGAAAAAAATGAAAAATAAAATTGTAAAATACGGAAAAAATGAAGATCTCACAAAACCGAAAAAATGCTAAAAATCGCAAAAAAAATGAAAAAAAAGCCTAAAAAAAAACGCAAGAAATTGAAACATTTCATAAAAAATCGTAAAACAATCGCAAAAAAACGCAACAAAATCACAACAAAATGAAAAAAATAACGCAAAAAATCAATGAAATAAAAAGAAAGAGAAAAAAAACCAAAAAAAGAATAGAAAAACAGACCAATCAGAAAAAATGAGGAGAGATGAAAAAAAATTGAAAAAAAAACAAAAGAAAAAACAAGAAAACATAAAAATGAAAAAAACGAGAAATAACTAAAACAATCGGAAAAATTTAAAAAAAAATCTGAAAAAATAATAAAAAAAACAAAAGAGTGAAAAAAAATTGAGGGAGAAATTAGAAAATATTGGAAAAAATTAAAAAAAAATTGTAAAATACGGAATAAACGCAAGAAATCAAAAAATATCACAAAATATCGCAAAACAGTCTCAAAAAACCACAACAAAATCACAAAGAAATCGCAAATTATCATAAAAATCCAAGAAATAAGAAAAATCAGAAAAAAATAGAAAACGAAAAAATTAGAAAAAAAAACAGAATGACACCTGACTTTTGAATTATTTGATTTTGTTTTATTATTTTTAATGTATTTACCTAAATTATTATTTGTCTTATAAGAAACTGTACAATTTTTTTGTATAAGGAATGATTTTATTTTATTACTTCATTTTTCTCGCTATACAAATTTTAAAGTGTTATTTAAATTTGGCGTCAATAATAAGTTTAATTTTCCCGCTATTTAATGTACTTTCGGTTCAAAGTCCCAGATGGCGCCAATTTAGTATGTATAATTAACATTGTCCGAACCATCTAGTTTAACTGATGTGTGTAAGTACCGGCAAGTTTTGTAACTTTCTTTTTAATTTTTAATTCTTTTGTCAACACGTACGACACCTAATCTTTTTCCAATCCATAAATTGTTTATTGATTGTTAACCTTTTAGACCTGATGATGGCTATTGAGCCGATACTAGTTGCCTACTATTGACTTAGTCAATTATTATACGTTGCGGTATTGACTTGGCGTTTTATTTCACTTAAAACATATTTTTAAGTTTATGTAATTAATACTACTAATTAATGGAGTTTACTGATAAAAAACATTTACGAAAAAAATTGTTTAAAAAATTAAATCATAACATCATTATTTGTTTTATGTACTGTGAAAATAGAAACTTTTTGGCACAGAAATGTCACTTTCCGGTACACTAATGTCAAATTTCCATAATTGTGAGAAAATATTAAGTTTGCGAACTTATATGCAGAAAAGCGTGTTTTCAGTAGTGGTTGTAGAAAAAGCATTTTTGAAAATTTGGTTAAAGTTGATAAATTAGTTTTTTCCATGCCTGACACCCTAAAGGGTATATTAACAAAAGGATTAGATATGGTATACATAGCGGGAAAGTAAATAAACTAACTTTCACTCTTTGCACTGATTGTTAGATCTATCATATTTCAGTCACTATCGGGATCAAATATTAATGAAAAAGAATATATTTAATAGTTTATTCATTTAATTTTATTACTGACCGTTTTTATTTTTAACACGATACCAAATGAACATAAAATTAAATGTGACATTAGTCATGTCTGTCAAATATTCCACAATGGTTTATAAAAATTTTAAGTAAGAAACCCAATATGAAATCCACATCTTCAGATATTCAAACGTCAAAATCATGGGAAGATACTTCAATTCAAGAAATTATAGGCGAAACCATTTCAAACACAGAATACGAGATACAAGTCGAACAACTAGAAGCTACAATATCTTCAATATCTCAAGAAAATACCGAACAGGTAATACATAAAGTTTCCAGTAATACTAAAACATCAAAATGTTCTATTATATCAAAAGTCGATTCCAAAATATCGAGAGAAATAAAAGTGGAGAAGAAACAAGGTTATTTAGATAAAGTAGGAACAAGCGAGGAAGACATTCTTTCAAAAGAAGTTTACATAAATGGATTTTTATATAAACAATCAACAGAGGTGCCAGAACTTATATCAATAAAAGAAAATTTTATCAAAAAAGAAATAACTAAAAAGAAAACAGAAATAAAAAATCTCTCAATAAATCATAGCTACGATTGCAGTTGTCCTAAATGTCTGCTTTTATCCATAACAAAGTCCCCTCCACCGATAACAAAATTCTTGTATTTAAAAGACGAAAAGCAAATTTATCAAGTTAACAAAAGCGCTAGTTCTTATACTTGTCCAAACGAGAGAAGATCGAAGATTCCAGTATCTACCAATCCAATGCTTTACAGAGGTCTAACTTGCACTTGTTCCAGATGTAGATGCCATCCTCTTACAGATCCAGATAGGTTTATTTCTTCGTGTGATCCAGAAAACGACAGGATTATTAAAGCAGTTTTTGAGAGGGAAAAAGAAAAAATAATAGCAGCTGGTGGATTTAGACCTATATCATCTACGGAAGAAGAAAGAACAATTCCAAAATCATTAAAAGATTTATGTATATGCAAACCATGTAAGTGCGAAAATACTTGTGCCGGAAAAATACCTGGATGTACTTGTACGGACGACACAATTTGTGATACTTGTACGCTAGATCACATGAAGAAAGAGCTAGAAGATTTGGTTAGTCAAGTACAGAAGCTGAGGAAAAAAATTCCTGGATCTTTTAGTCGACTTAATCAGGAGAATCATTAAAGATGTCTTATTTTTCACAGTATGCTTAAAGTATTCTAGTTTTGTCATTGTCATATTTCAATTGAAGAATTATAAAGATTTTATATTTGTGTTCGATTTCGAAATAGTAAAGAAAATTAACCTTCAAACGATGAAACATTCCAGCACTTTAACTTTTAGTTATTTCCCATGAATCTCTAACCCTTTTCTGAACTTGAAATTATGAAATAACTTATAGAGGGTCAAATTTCGCAAACAAGTGTTATTGCGGTTGAGCCCGTGGTTTTATGAGCGAACTAAAACTTGTTTTAATGGTCACTTGAGAAATATTGCTCGTTCACCATTTTCCACATAATTTTAGACCTTCAACCGAAATTTCTACTTCTAAATAGAACAATAAATTTAATTTTACGCATCAGAACTTTACCAAATCTGCTATTACTAAATTTGGGTCCATTTTATAATAATTTTATTATCTACAGGATGTTAAATAATGTATTCAATAATGTGGATGTTTTAAAGACTGAATCGGTAGTCGTACTTTTGAGATAAATTTTTTGTAAATGAATTGTTAAATTACTCGATAAATTTGACTCATTGGCGCGTTTTCCATAGCAAGATATTTATACCAACTACTCTCCTATATTTGGATTTAAGATAAATTTAACGTTCTTTAGTTTAAAGGATTAACCTCGATATTTGTCCATTTTCTAGTCATAACTTTTAGTACATAAAATATTTTGTTGTTAAATTATATACGTAAATATTCCTGTATTTAAGTATATTAAGTTTGAATTGGGAATTTGGAACATTTGCTTTTCAACAATGTTCGAAAATATCTAAAGGTTTTGATATTTGAAGAAAATGTTATTCTGTAAAAAATTTTTAATACCGGAAATTGCGTCATAAAATTTCAAAAAATTATTAAAAATACCTTAATTTTCACCATTAAAGGTCTAAACCAGTGTTATCGTTTTCAACAAACCATATTCTACCAACATTTCGATAATAAACTACCAAAATCTACTATCAAAATCTAACCTGTGTATTTTAATTTGTTTTATTAAAAGAAGTCTTTGACTATCTGAATCTAACCTGTGTTTAAAAAAAAGAAAATTTATATTTATTCTATTAAAAGAATTAAAAAAAAGAAAATATAACTTTCTCTTTCCTCTTAAAATTTTTCTCCACATCGTTCCCTATTGTTTTTCACTTTCCCATATTTTTTTCCACTTTTTCCCCTATTTTTTTATTCCACTCTTTAAACTACGTTTTTCCACTTTTCTCCTACATTCTTTCCTAATTTCTTTGTGACAAATTTTTTTGTTACACTTTTTCTCCTTTAAACTTTTCCACTTCTTTCCCCTACTTTTTTCCACTTTTCCCCTACTTTTCACTGATTTTTTTATATTTTAAACTATTTTTCCACTTTTTCCCCGACTCAATTTTTCTCCTATTTTTTTATTTCAATTTTTTTCCGCAATTTTTCCATCATCCTTTTTTCCTCTACTTTTTTACCATTTTTTTATATTTCATATTTTTTTTCCAATTTTTTTCCCCAATTTTTTGTTTTAGACATTTTTTTACACTTTAACTCCTACATTTTTTAGTAATTGTTAGTTTCAAACTTTTTTTCCTCTTTTTCCTAACTCATTTTTTCTCCTGTTTTTTCACTAATTTTTGTATGTTTCCAACTTTTTTTTCCATTATTCTCCCACCCTCTTTCCCCTACTTTTTTAATAATTTCTTTGTGTTCCACTTTTTCTCCTTAAAACTTTTTCCACTTTCTCTATTTTTTTGTCACTTTTCCCCTACTTTTTTCCACTTTTTCTCTTACATTTTTTACTTATTTTTTTTTTGTTCCACTTTTTCTCCTTTAAACTTTTTTCCACTTCTTTCCCTATTTTTTTCATTTTTCTCCTTCATTCTTCCACTTTTCCTTAATGCTAAAACTATCACAATAGGAGTCACCCCCACCAAACATTACAATTGTTATAACACTTAACTGTGAGACTACAATGTAGTCAACGGTACAGAATTTTTTAATAAACACATGACGTTTGTTTCCTTAACTATGATAGTATCATCAGAAGTTAACGATAAACCTCCTAGTTTATCATCATCATAAATAAATGACTAAAATACAGTACAAAATGGCTAACAAAACCAAAATTTAATTACTACCTTTTTATAGAATTTCAGTTGATTAACCAGCAAAATAATAAAAAGGGAATGATTCAATTTCCAAAATTATACCGCTCTTCCTATTTTTGCACTAATTACAAACAATACGGGCACCTAACTCGAAATTGTTTGTTATTTTAATTACGTTTAACGGCCTGGCAAATATGAAGAAAATTTATATGAACTGAACTGTCGGAATTTAGCAAAATATTTGTACAGTATAAACACAATATTGGGATTTATTAATAACGGTGAAATCGGAAAATATAAGGTGAATAATTTTCTACAATATGTAGGGATTTTCTCCACAATGGACTTTTTTTTTGAGAAATAGAAAAAGCTTTGATCGTTTAAAGGAGGATTTGTTTAAGGCGACCATTCGAGAGAAGAGAAATTGATTTTAAATTGAAAAATAATCTGATGTACTTTATTTGATGAGAGTCCATGGGAAATTCAACTCCAGGGAATAATGCTTTTATTATTTGTTCTTTTTATAATATTAAAGAACATCGTATTTTTCTCTTGTCGGCAGTCACTACAATGTTACAAAATTACATCCTGCTTGTTAAAGAAATAGTGAGATAAATACAAACAATATTTGTTGATGAAAAAAATTTATTTTCTGTTCTATTAACAATTTTCTTTTGCAATAATGTTTCTCTTCACTTTATCATTTTTCATTTGTTTTGATATCTCTAACTCACACCCACACGGATATTCATTGCTTTTTTTATCTTTTTTATTATCAATTGTTTCTTTCACAGCACCATTATCTATCACGGATTTAGTAATTCCTTCTTTAAAAGGTCCATTGGAAGACTTCACGGAAGACATATTACTTGCACCTTTAGCAGCCATGGGTGCAGACTTTGGCCTAACATTTTTTGATTTACCAACCTCTAGTGGTTCAAGTCCAAGATGTTTCCTGTCATCCAATCTTTCTTTGATCTTTTTTTCTCTTTCTTCACTTATACATACAACCTCCTCTTTTGGGTATTTGCTTGGTGTCATGCAACTTGGTCGTATTTTATCATCTGCTGGACTAGTGAATATTGCTAATTTTTTTTTTAAACATTCTAATTCTTTATTCATAGCTTTTATACTGCAGTTCGTACAGTTACAGTTAGGTTTACAACTACAAGGTGTTATTCCTCCGCAACTTTGATTTAATGGTATCCAGCTGCAGTCTTGATCTCCTATTCCAACGATTTGGTTATCTGGATTGCAGCTACATACGGCGCTTTTTGTTCCACATCCACAACTACCGTCTTCCAATTCAGAACTAGGAGCTGGTTTGTTCCAACAAGTCTCGCAATTACAAGGATTACATTGGCAAAGTGATTGCAATTGCTCCGGTGATAACATTTTCATTTCTTCAATGGTAGGTAATTTGTCTAACTTGTGCCAAAAGCCGCAAGGTTTGCAAAGCACTGCTAGATCTTTAGGCTTTCTTACCATACGAGTATCGTTTTCAAATACGGTATCACCGTCTTTATTTGGATATACACTTCTAGTGAATGTATAAACAGGTTTTGACATTAAAACTTGTACATTTTTTAAACAAACATTACCAGTACATTCCCCTTTCGTTTTTGGACATAACTCACCTATTTCCGGACAAATATCTTTAAGGTTACATTCTTTTCCAGTATTTGGGCAAATACCATCAGTTGCGGGGCAAATCCCAGGCGGAATTGGATCTTTTTTATTATCTGTTTCTTCACCAATTACCGATGAACCAACGCCAGTGGTTTCCAACGAAGGACGAGCTTGAGCACCTTTATCACTGCCTGTGGTATTATTAGTCGATGTGTCTGCTTCTTGTGTGTTTGGACGTAAAGCACAAATACTAATTGCTTCATCAATAACCGCAGTACAAATACCATTGCTATCCAGCGCAGGACAATCTCCTGTACATTGACCACTACTTGTTTCCGGTTCTGAACAAACTCCTCCTTTGTTTATAGGACAAATTCCGTCCGTTCTTGGACATACGTCGCCTGTTTTAGGGCACACACCTGTGGGTTTTACGGGTGTTATCGGTTTTGAAGGTGTTGCTGGTTTGACGGGTTGTACTGGTTTTACGGGTGTTACTGGTTTTTCTGGTGGTACTGGTTTTTCTGGTGTTACTGGTTTTTCTGGTGTTACTGGTTTTTCTGGTGTTACTGGTTTTATAGGTGGTAATGGTTTTATGGGTGGTACTGGTTTTCCTGGTGTTACCGGTTTAATGGGTAATACTGGTTTTATGGGTTTTGTAGGTTTTACGGGTGTTACTGGTTTTACAGGTTTTACGGGTGGTACTGGTTTTACAGGTTTATCTTTTTTAGGCGGTTTATATTTTCCGATTAAGCGATCCCGTTCATCTTTTCTTTTCGCCAATTCTTCTTGTCTTTCCAATACCCAGCAAGGTACAATCTTCTTTGGTTCCTTCTTTCGCTCTATCTTTGGCGCTTTCTTTGGTTTCTTTTTTGGTTTTTTATTTGCTCCGGGACATACACATACACATATACATGGTTCCCCGTTTATTTGTCCCTCTTTTGCTTTGTCTCCTCCGGGACATACACATATACATATACACGATTCTTCTTTTGCCTCATTTGACTCTGGACGTATAAAGAGTTCTTCTATTGGCTGCTCTTCTTTTGGCTTGCAGATGCATGGTTTTTTACTATCATTTACCATTGGTTGTTCTTCTTCGGACGGGGGGACAATACCTTCTGGCCTCGTATTTTTCTCCAAGCATTTACATGGATTTTTTACTAGGGGTTCTTCTTCTTTTTTCTTGCAGGTACATGGTTTTTTATTATCATTTATCAGTGGTACACTTACAGCTTTTTTTGGCTCACACTCACATGGTTTTATTGGACTTTCTTTATCTTCTTTTTTAGGCTCTTTTGGCTCTAAATCTTGAACTTTTGGCTTAGTAACACTTTCCTTTGGTTCATTATTTTGTCCAGAGGACATGGAACAGGGTGTGCCGGCTATAGGACATGTTCCGTCTGTAAGAGGACATATGTCTGATTCTTTTTCTTCTTTTTTAGGCTCGAGAGATTCTAAATCACTTACTTTTGGTTTATCCTTTTCAGTTTTCTCAAAAGTGTTTTCTTTTGATGGTTTACGTTCAAGGGCCATAGAACAAGGAGTGCCTTTTATAGGACATAAACCGTCTGCAAGAGGACATATGACAGATTCTTTTTTTTCTTTTGTAGTCTCGTTTTGCTCTATATCACTCACTTTTGGTTTATCACTGTCCTTTTGCTCAGTGTTGTTTTCTTTTGATGGCTTAATATTTTCTGCAACGGCCATAGAACACGTTGTGCCTGTTGTGGGGCAAATTCCTTCAGCAAGAGGACAAATGACATTTGTGGTATAACAAACTTCCCCACTTACTGGACATATGACTTCGTGTTTTGGACGATCTTGCTTTTCTTGTTTAGGTGGTTTCTGCAGTCTTTCTGCAGGTATCGGATTACATGGCTCTTTTGGAATAATTGGTTCACTTGGAGGAATAGTTTGAGAGGCAATTGGGCGGAGTGGTTGTTTAACTGTTTGACAAGACACTGGACAAGCTTCAGGGGTCTTAGTCGTACCTATATTTTTCGTACAAATTTGACCAGTACTAGGACAAAGAACAGCTTTGTCTGCAGTTGATTTGTCTGCAGTTGATTTGTCTGCAGTTGATTTGTCTGGTTCTTTTTCTTCTTCTGGTTTTTTTGGAGGGCATATATCAGGACAGCTGGCTGAAGTCGCTTCTGAGACTGTAGGACATATACTACAAAGAATTTTGCTAGTTCCAATACTAACTCCTGCTTTGTCCGGACTTTCAACATCAGTTTTAGGATAAATAGGAGCTGCCTCTTTAATTTCCGTACCAGGTTTTTTTGTTTCAGGAGAAATACTAACAGGTCGTGAATCTGTATCTTCTTTTAGTTTTTGTTTACGGGGACAAGCAGTACGTGTGGCGGGACAAATATTACTTTCCTTCGATTTATCTTTATTTGGACATACTGCATCAGTTTTAGGACAAATTTCATTATCTACAGCACATACCGCAGTGCATATAACATCATTAACATTTTCCTGATTTGGCTTGAGTTCTACTTCCTCTTTCGCTTCTAATGTTGGTTTACCTGACTGAGCACCTCCCTTGCTTGGACATACTGTTCCAGTACTTGGGCATATATTATTACCTTTTAATGTTGGTTTTTCTGACTCACCATTTTTTATGCTTGGACATACTGTTCTAGTACCTGGGCATATTTTCTCTTCTAATGCTGGCTTAGATGCCTCAACGGCTTCCATGCTTGGGCATACTGTCCCAGTACCTGGGCATTTATCGTCTTGTTGTATTGTTGGTTTATTTGACTGACTGCCATCTTTGCTTGGACATACAGTTTTAGTACCTGGACATATTTTGTCTTCCATTATTGGTTTGTTTGATTGAACACTATCTATGTTTGGACGTACCGTTTCAGTATTTGTAGGTATTTTGTCTTCTTTTGTTGGTTTTTTCGACTGTACGCCTCTTTTCCTGTGACATATTGTTCCAGTAGTTGGGCATACTTTTTCATCTGTGGTTGGTTTGCTTGACTGATAGGCTTGATTGCTTCGACATATTGTTCCAGTAGCTGGGCATATTCCGTCGTCTAATGATGGTTTTTCTGATTGAACGCCGTCCTTGCTTGGACATACTGTTCCAGTACCTGGGCATGTAGGTACGTTTGACTGAATACCTTCCTTGCTTGGACATACTGTTCCAGTACCAGGGCATATTTCGTCTTCTAATGTTGGTTTATTTGATTGATTGCCAACCTTACCTGCGTTTATTTCTTGAGACTTTCTTTCACAAATTTTACGAGTTGCAGGGCATAATACGTCGTCTTTTGCTTGTGTTGACTCGTTGTTTTTCATTGATGTTGCTGTGTCTTTTGATCCAGCTTGATTTTGCTTAGTATTTTCTTTAAATGTATTTGTATTTGGACAAACCGTCCCGGTAGCAGGGCAAATCTTTTTATTGTCTTCTACGGTCATTATACCAGCAGATTTTGAGTTTGCGCAAACAGCTGTGCACACTGTTTCATCTTTTTTTGCATCTTCATTCTTTACAGCTCCCGAGCAAACGGCTTTGCAAACAATATCTTTTACTATGTTTTGTGCTGCCCCAGAGCAAACAGCTTTACAAACCAAATCATTTAGAGCGCACGAACAAACTTCCTTGGCTCGACATCTACAATTTTCTGACTCATTAGGCTTTCCTTTCTTATCTGTACATAGTTTACCTTTACATACACTTTTACAGGTTTTATCACAAATGGGATTACTTTTTTTTGGACACACCTTTCCTTTGGAAGATTCTTTTTGGACTTTTCCTTTGGATGGCGCTTTGCGAACTCCCTCCTTTGATGGTTTATCTTTGGTTTCTTTCTTTGCTACTGCTTTGGTTTCTGTTTCTTTAGACGATTTAGAATTTTTGTTGTATGTGGCTTTTAAAGGTGGTAAACCTGCACGACGTCTTTCTTCCTCTCTCTTTTTTAGTTCATTTAATCTGTCTCTCTCCCAACATGGAATGTCTTCCTTGACTTTCTTTCTGTATGGGCAAACTGTATTTGCGTTCTGGCAAATTTCATCAGAGCGTGCGCAATCCGCTGTACAAATGGAGTCTTTATCTTGTTCTTCAGTATGGTCTGGGCTAATAGCTCCACTGTTTGGACAAAGTCCACCACAACACGTGCAAATATAATCTTCTAATTTAGAAGGTGTGTCTTTTATTTTAATTTTTCCTGTACTTTTAACTTCCTTATTTGTAGAAGATTCTTTGGTAGATTGCGATTCAGGTAATTTTTCAACACCAAATGGTGCAGATTGAGTTCCTTTAAGTGTTAGTTTGGTTTGTGGTTTCTGGTCTTTTAATTTTTCTAGCTTATCTAACTCCCAGCCTTGAATATCTTTTCCTTTATTTTTTGAAACAGCTTGCTTTCTAGGACAAACTGATTTAGAATAGGGACAAATATTTTGCTCTTCTGCATCTCCACACACGTCTGAACAAACTTTATCAGTTTTAGATTGTTTTTCTTTATCTGATACTGATTGTTTGCTAGGACAAACTGATTTATAATTTGGACAAATTTCTTGCTCTTCTGCATCTGCACACACGTCTGTACAAACTTCATCAGTTTTAGATTGTTTTTCTTTATTTGATACTGCTTGCTTGCTAGGACAAACTGATTTATAATGTGGACAAATGTTTTGCTCTTCTGCGTCTGCACACACGTCTGTACATACTTTATCAGTTTTAGATTGGTTTTCTTTATTTGATCCTGCTTGCTTGCTAGGACATACTGATTCATAATTTGGACAAATTTCTTGCTCTTCTCCGTCTGCGCACACGTCTGTACAAACTTTATCAGTTTTAGATTGGTTTTCTTTATTTGATCCTGCTTGCTTGCTTGGACAAATTGATTTATAATTTGGACAAATTTCTTGCTCTTCTCCGTCTGCGCACACGTCTGTACAAACTTTATCAGTTTTAGATTGGTTTTCTTTATTTGATACTGTTTTCTTTCTAGGACAAACTGATTTAGAATAAGGACAAATGCTTTGCTCTACTCCATCTGCACACACGCCTGAACAATCTTTATCAGTTTTAGATTCCTTTTCTTTATTTGATCCTGCTTGCTTGCTAGGACAAACTGATTTATAATTTGGACACATTTCTTGCTCTTCTCCGCCTGCGCACACGTCTGTACAAACTTTATCTGTTTTAGATTGGGTTTCTTTATTTGATCCTGCTTGCTTGCTAGGACAAACTGATTTATAATTTGGACAAATTTCTTGCTCTTCTCCATCTGCGCACACGTCTGTACAAACTTTATCAGTTTTAGATTGGTTTTCTTTATTTGATCCTGCTTGCTTGCTTGGACAAATTGATTTATAATTTGGACAAATTTCTTGCTCTTCTCCGTCTGCGCACACGTCTGTACAAACTTTATCAGTTTTAGATTGGTTTTCTTTATTTGATCCTGCTTGCTTGCTTGGACAAACTGATTTATAATTTGGACAAATTTCTTGCTCTTCTGCGTCTGCGCACACGTCTGTGCAAACTTTATCAGTTTTAGATTGGTTTTCTTTATTTGATCCTGCTTGCTTACTTGGACAAACTGATTCATAATTTGGACAAAGTTCTTGCTCTTCTGCGTCTGCACACACGTCTGTACATACTTTATCAGTTTTAGATGGGTTTTCTTTATTTGATCCTGCTTGCTTGCTAGGACAAACTGATTTATAATGTGGACAAATTTCTTGCTCTTCTGCGTCTGCACACACATCTGTACAATCTTTATCAGTTTTAGATTGGTTTTCTTTATTTGATCCTGCTCGCTTGCTAGGGCAAACTGATTTATAATGTGGACAAATTTCTTGCTCCTCTGCGTCTGCACACACGTCTGTACAACTTTTATCAGATTTAGTTTGTTTTTCTTTTTTTGAAGAGGATTTTTCAGATTTTTTGATTTTATCGGAAGGTTTGCTTGACTCATTGGATTTAGATCCACGATTTACCCTTTTCATTTGTTTCTCCCTTTGCTTCAATTCTTTTTCCCGTTCTAACACCCAACAAGGTTTAGGTTTTTCTTTTTTCTTTTCTTTTTTTTTATCTTTTTCGTCTTTTATAGTTTGACCCTTAGCGTTAGGGCATACAGTTCCTGTCTTTGGACAAATTACAATTTCCTTCGCGGATACATCTGTCATTGTACCTGCACATACAGCTGTACAAATCTTTTTAACCTTTGCATCTGGACACACACTACCTGTTTTTGGACATATCAAATCTTTCTCCATATCATTGTCTGTCATTGTACCTGCACATACACCTGTACAAATCTTTTTAACCTTTGCATCTGGACACACACTATCTGTTTTTGGACATATTAAATCTTTTTCTGTAACGTTGTCTGTATTAGTACTTGTACATACAGCTGTGCAAATCTTTTTAACCTTTGCATCTGGACACACACTACCTGTTTTTGGACATATCGAATCTAAATCTGTATTAATACTTGCACAAATAGATGTACAGGGTTTTGGTTCTTGTTCTTTTTCATTACCAAAATCTGTCATTATACCTGAACACACAGATGTGCAAATTATTTGATCGTCCATATCGTTATCTGTATTTGTACTTGCACAAACAGATTTAACTAGTTTTGAATCCTCTTCTGCACACACATCTGGGCAAATCTTTTTATCCTTTGCACCTGAACACACACTTCCTGTGTTTGGACATATTAAAGATTCCTCCATAACATTAACTGTATTTGTATTTGCACAAACAGATGTACATACTTTTGGTTTTCCATGTGTGGTAGCTTTTATTGTACCTGCACACACCTTTGTGCAAAACATTTGATTTTTTACATTTGGGCACACACCTCCTGTTTTTGGACATATTACACCCTCCGTATCATTTTCTGTATTTATACCTTTAGAAGCAGTACATACTTTTGGTTTCGCTTCTTCTTTTTTCTCTTCATTAAAATCGGTCATTGTACCTGCACAAACTCCTGTGCAAACCGGTTTATCTTTTTCTTTACTTTCGTTAACATTTGAAGTAGTTATAATTTTGTCTATGTTGGCGCAATATGATTCGCAAGTAATTTCGCAAACTGAATCTCTAATTTTAGTTTGCTTTATTGCGCATTCGCTTTGGCAAATAGCGACATCTTTTGTGTTACTTGGGCAAACTGTTCCGGTATTAGGGCAAATTAAACCACGACCTGGACAAACCGTTCCAGTATTTGGACAAATTGGTGGTGTGGGATGAGATAAATCAGTGGCCGCTTGTAACAATGCGTTTAGTTTTGCTTCTTGCAGAGCTTTGTACTGCTCGTCTACGTACTGGTTAGCTTTACAAGTAGTGGAAGGCTTAGGAGGAGGGTTGTTACATAAGTACTCGTAGGCTGGACATTGTTTCGTCTGTATTGCTGTTGTTACTACTTCAGGTTTTTTATATTTACACGGAAGACAATCACATGGAGTGCAATCGCAGTCTTCTTTGGGTTTACAAGGACCGCAAGCTGATATTGATATTTGGTATACTTGCTTTTCTTCATTTAGTGCTAGGAAGTCTTTGTTTAAGGAAAGATCTTGTACTTTTGAAAGGTAATAGGATCTTTTTTCGTAAGGTACATGTTCTTGATTTTCAGGTGCGTTTTCTATATCAAAAAATTCTTCGTTGGATTTTTGTTGTTCCATAATTTCATAACTTCTCTAATTTTTATACCTTTTTAAACGGAATAATGTTATGTCGATGCATGTGGTTCGGTTTGTAAACTTTTCACTACAAATTTTTCTATGTATGTGAATGATTATGGAAGTGATGAATAAAAATTATTATTTTATTTTACATTGGAATTTTTTTGTAGAATGAAAGTGTGAAAAATGTCTTATTTATTTTTTAGATGTCATATTTTTTATTTCAAACATCATAGTATAGTGTTTCCTTTTATCCAATCGAAACGTCATAAAAAAATACGGCAAAAAAAATTAATTGTTAATAACATCTCTGAAAAGCTGCTTAAAGTTGACGTTGAATAAGAATTGCATAGAAGTAGAAATTAACGTCGTTTTTGCAAAAGTTCGACAGTTAAATCCTTAACTAACCAAACAAGTTTTAATAATTTGAAACCGAGTGGTTCGAATTGGAATTAATCGGGACAAATACACTCAAAAATCACAAAAATTATTTTATTAAAATATTTTGTCCTTATATATTGGCAAGTTGATTCACTGTATATCGTTGTCTGAATGTAATAATTCACAAAGGGCCACTAATTAATGGCATTAACTTGTTCTTCGTCCGGAAAAGCGCTAAATTCTCTGCACACTGCTACGAATTGAAATCGTGCAATGATAAAAATGCAGGAAACTGGAAAAAAGAAAAAAGGGTAAAATAAGTTCATTATACTGAACCAGAACGGCCAGAAGTAAAAACTAATTATTTTTTTCTTATATCAATTTTAACTGTCATAAAGGATATATGTTAATCGTGAATGAAAAAATGATTTTAGATTAAAATATCTAATGCTTTTCTAGCATGTACCGCACAAACTTGGAATCTGTATGTCTGTCTATCAGTGAAGTTAAATTTAATAATCAATAAAAACAAAATATTATTTACAATATTCAATAAAGAATAATAAAAGTCATACCACAATAAATATAATAAAGAGACATAAATTCAAGGCAACATGTTTCGGTCTAAAAGACTATCATCAGGCCTATAAACAAATATTGTTCCAAAAATAATAGATAGTCACGCCATCTATCATATGGTTGATGGGTACCAACCGGGCAAGCCGTTTATCAGAATACAATTCTGTAAACGGGTCTATCCAAGTACAACTTGGTAGCCAGCAGATGGCGTTACCCATCATCCATCATAATGCCTAGGGGCAAGCGGGCACCTCGCAATAATATCAAAAACAAAAGACAGTAAGTTTTTGAAACTATGCACTCCGACCATTACCATACATGTTTCATCCTTTCTGAATCTTCAGTGGCACTTTGTCGGAATGCATAATTTCAAAAACTCACTCTATCTGAATACCCCAAGTATTTCTATGTATTCCAAAAATAATAGATAGTCACGCCATCTATCATATGGTTGATGGGTACCAACCGGGCAAGCCGTTCATCAGAGGTGCCCGCTTGCCCCTAGGCATTATGATGGATGATGGGTAACGTCATCTGCTGGCTACCAAGTTGTACTTGGATAGACCCGTTTACAGAATTGTATTCTGCTTTTGTTTTTGACAAATATTGTTGTTGAAATAACATCAAATGAATAAAAACCAAAAATTACTTCCAAATTATGTTTGGATCCAATAACAGTAAATTAATTAAAACGAGGTATGAAAAACTATACAAACATCAAAAAATGAAATTTTAAACAACCATTTCATTAACACCAAAGTGCATAACTATGCACTGTAAAAAATAAGGTAAAATTTTAAGTTTTGTCCCATACACTAATGGCCCTATAAGAGACCGGAAAGAATGACATTTAATTTTTTTTTATAAGTAAGAAGCATTAGAGATATTAAGTTAATAAAAATAATGAAAGAAAAAAAATAGTACAATGTGACCAAAATAAACAAAATAGTATTAGAAATCAAAATTAAAATTGTAAAAATAAATAAAGAATATTAAAAAAACTCACACATAAAAATAAATAATTATCTGAAGTATAATTGTTCATTTAAACATTTAAAATTATAATCAAACATTCCTAAAAGATTGAGTTTGTGACTTTTATTACAATGATGAAGCTAGTATATGATTAGCAAAAGCAGAAATACGATAAACTCCTGATTTATGTAAAAAATTACTCACAGACTTATACAATTACTTACAAATATGAGGAATCAGTGACAAATTGGCAACCCTGGTAATTAGTATCTCACCCTCGAACAGTGTTGCCAACCTCATCCTAGACTAAAGTACACAAACACTGAAAAAACCTGTAAATATTAATTAAAAAACTATAAATCTACATCATTTTTTAATTTGGTACATTTTGATGTTAGTAATAAATAAAAAAAAGAATGTCAATAAACAAATTAAACTTGATTAGAAATAAAACACGTACTTATAAAAATAATGATTAACACGTTAGATATTAACAGTTCCTACCTTATTTTCAATTTGCAAATCTTCTTGATTTTCCGTTCCATCTCTGTTTTTGAAATCGTACACATTCTTGTTATAGCTATTTGTGTATTAAGAGCGGAAAGTGATACTTTGCCGCTTGAGGCAGAGAGCGGAAAAGCACTTTCTGCTCGAATTGCACACAAGATTTTTTCTACGATCACATTATTTTTAGACAAATAATTTAAAAAAAAACATGAAAAATACACTTTATTAGAATGTGATTATTTTTATTTATTGACTACAATATTAAAATTGAACGTACAATTTTGGCAATTTTTAATATTATCCCAGGACCTGAAGAAGTCGAAGGTAGGGTAATATCTTTTAAATCTTTTTCTGCAATTTTACATATAGGAGGAATCGAAAGTTCTTCGTTAGTTGGTACTGCTGCGTTCCCAGAAATTTTTTGGAAGGTACCTATTTTATTGTTAATGGATTCGGCGATATATCCTTCAGCTACATTACTGCTCTTCCACCCACCATTTTTTTTTCAGCTGAATTAAGTCGCCTTTACCATTTACTAATAATGTCGCCGACGTTCGTCGAAAGCAATGACTAGTAGATAAATTTTTATCGGGCAATTTTAAAAAACTGGCTATTTCACTTGGTACTTTGCCCACAGTATTCATACCAATCACCTGATTGAAGCATTTACCTTTGGAGTATCGTAAAAATAAGCGCTGGATAATGTTATTACTTTTAATTTGACATTGCTGTCTTAAATTAAAATATTTTCTATAATAGAAAATATAGTCGAGCGCATTTTCTTCGGCACTATTAGTTATTGCGAATGTACGACTTTGATTCGTTTTCGAATCGGGGATTTGGACCACTAGAAAGGATTCTCTATCATCTATATCCTTTAATTCAATTTTGATTAATTCGTCCCTACGGCATGCACCAGCGATACCCATGATTAAGATGACCTAAAAATAATATTCTGAGAAATTCTGTATCAGAATAAAATAAATAGTAAAACGTTTGTACCTTTCTCAGCAAATGTTCATCGTCTCCACTTGTTCCTTTGAGAATGTTTTTGACTTCTTTGCTTTGTAACCCACTGCTTTTAATTTCAAAAATGCAATCAGTTTAGTATATTTACTGATGTTAATATTATTTTTTACTTATAAAGTGCTTCGAAGCATCGAATATTGTGACCACAAGGTTGAAGATTTTAGAGTTTTGGATTTTTCGCCAAAATAAGTCAGCAATACATTCTCCGAATATTTTTTAATTTTCTTTGAGCGGCACCAATCCATGAAAATATTATATTGTTTTTCATATTTATCTCTGGATTTAGTCGGCAGAAGATTCAGAGAAATATTTTTAGCAAAATCTGCTACATCTGGAGGTGTTCTTGAAAAGTCACATTCACTCTCACTCTCCATTTTTCAAATAGATTTTTCATAAACTAAAAATGAAATAATGACGTTTCATTAATTTCATAGTCTACTATTTGCACAAAATAGTAAGTAAGTACTTAAATATGCAATAACTATTGCATATAGGTGTACCTAGGTGTATCTAGGTGTACCTTCTGACTTATATTTTTACTAGATAAATTTTATAAAATAAAAGTTAATTTCGTTCGAAATATCTTCAAATATTAATATTTCAACTAAAATATTCACTGCCCTACATTTTGTTTTAATATACCTATTATTTACTACCTTTCTTTAGTTTATTGTAAATGAAAACAGGCGAGTGGAAAAGTACGCGCTAGAGCGACAATAATGTCAAATTATTACAGATCACGGAAAACATCAACTTTGCGATTAGATTTGAGTGTGCAAAAGCCTATTCTTAATTCTTAATTTCCGATTTTTTGTGTAAAAATACCTTTTATTGTGGTCGTACATTGTTTATCTAGTAGTAAAAGCGATACATTCCCGGACGATAATGTAAATTGTAGGCCGAGGCGTTAAGCCGAGGCCAACAAGCATTGGAGTCCGGGAATGTGCTTTTTTTTCTGAAATCGCAATTATCATTATCATAAATTAAGGATTTTTTATAAATGCATAATAATTTTTGATTACCTTCTTACTGCCTATGAAATCATTTCCTTGACAACCAATGTTCGATTATTGTTATGCTAAAAGTCAGAGATTCACTGTTTATACGCCGGCAAAAACTTTTCCGGACTCTTGTCGGTCCGGGAAAGTTCATTGCTTAGCAACGGGCTAAAATACTAGAATAGCCTATTTTGGGGTCTGAATTTGCAGACCCAATTTTGTTTTTGTTAACGAAAAACTGTAGATTTGGAGTGCTAAACTAAAAAATGGAAAGATTATCTACAGTAGGGTTGGCTCCACTGCACTCGAACTTTCCCACTCTGCATTAAAATCCGACTCGGAAGGATTCGAGCTTGCGCAAAGATGTAAAAATGCCAAATTTAGTGCAAATATCCAAACTTTATCTTTAATTAATAAAATAATGGTTTCCGAATTTATTATTGTTCTGCGCGATACCAGAATTTCGGGCCTAAAAAATTAATAGAAATTAATTTAATAAAAGAAAATTTTACTCGGTACATTTACTGATGGACGATAACTGGCACTCTAGAATGTCAAGTGACCGTTTGGCTTGCTCGAAGTGAACTGATTTTTAATTATTCTCTCTAAGCCGTCTCGACTAGCGGTACCCTCTCTTTTCGCTATTTGAAAGAATAGGAATTCCGCGTTGTACGTGCGTATTACGGTATTTGACGATGCTTATAGGAGATTAATAAATATTTATAAATGGTAGCGTATAAAAAAAAATATAACCAAAACCGGGATGAAGGATTGGATATTATCGGTATTTTAGTAACTTTGTTACAAGTCGAGGTTTTGGAAGGATTGGTAGAAGGAGACGTGAAAATAGAAAGGAGGCAGAAACAAGAAAAATAATAGACAGTATTAAGGTAGTTTATGGCGGTTATAGAAAACTGAAAATAATGAGAATATTGGAGGAAACACCAGGAACCTAAGCCAGCAGACAACCAGTGATTCTGAAAGGGTTAAAATTTAAGGTAAATCAGTGTTGTTAAAGTGTTTCCATGGTTACCGTTGAAGAAAATTCCAAGTCTGAATTAGTTACGAAGTAATGACTATTTGGATAAAGGACATTAACTCTATTTAGACAATTTTTATACAAGTGTCTCTTTCGCTAACTTACATGATAGGTACACTGAGAGAAAATAGAAAAGGAAATCCCAAAGTACTATTGAAGAGTTAAAAAAGGAGAAGCTGCTTTTAAACGCAAATGTCTAGTTTTAGTGGTAAACTGGAAAGATAAGGCAATGTGAATATGATAAGTACTAAATATAGATATGGTATGGTTGAAAATATAAATACACGTGGTAATAAAATAATTAAACCGCAATGCATAAACGGTATATGGGAGACATCGATAAATCA
The DNA here is from genome assembly GCA_963243735.1 of Neocrepidodera transversa. Lineage (NCBI taxonomy): Eukaryota > Metazoa > Arthropoda > Insecta > Coleoptera > Chrysomelidae > Neocrepidodera > Neocrepidodera transversa. The sequence goes on along the minus strand of OY725340.1, from coordinate 12,163,475 downwards.
GATCAAATGATGTCATATTATTCGACGCCTAGAAAACTATCTGCTGGTATAGAAAAATTTTGACTGTGGAATAGTTGTTACGGGTATAAAAAAAATAAAAAAACTACCTAAGTTAAGATTGTTAAAATTTAGAGAAGAGGTATTGAAAGAAATGTTAAAAAGGATTCCACAGATATTGCTCAAAATACAAAAAATAAAACGTTTCATTACTTAGACCCCCTTCCAGCTACCGATAAAGATAAATCGGCAATGAAAAGGTTCTGCTAATGCACTAAAGAATAAAAATCCCGCAAAAGCCGTTACTTTTGTCCTGTTTGCCCGGAAAAACCGGAGTCATATGTTTATCCCTGTTTCAAAAGCTGACATGAAATCAAGATGTATGAAAATAACATATGTATTCCTTTTGTTTTACCTCAAAATCCTCTTTTGTACTAATTTGAGTCGTTTGATTTAATTTTTTTTCTCTTCAAAATGTTTATATTATTAAAAGTTTATAATAAAATGTTGTTTTTTTGTATAAAAAAGTAAAAAGGCAGCGTCCACTGGGCGTTGGTCCCTGAGGCTGAAAGTCCCTTCCAGATACGGACGTTCCCTTAACTGGTCGGCATTTTGGAAAATTTCGAGTGCGAGAAAATTAATCTATAATAACTATACAACCGATAAAAAAAATTATTTTTTTATTATTACCCACCTTCTTCGATGGTTCCTCAAGTAGCTCCGTATTTGGATTGTTGGTTGTCAATATGCTAAAGTGCTTATATTTAGTGTGTATGTGTGTGTGATGATTAAATTTTATTAACACATCAATAATTTTTTAATGTTTTTCTATTAGCATGTTATTATTATTGTTTTTTTAATCTTAAAAATCTTCTTGCCAAACAATATCAAATAATTAGTTACCATGATGCTCAATCATTTTGCGTCCAAGACAAATAAAAGTGATATTTTTCTGATTGATTAGTATTTCGCTATCAAAATTCGTTTTATAATATTGCATGATGATCTCAACTCAATTAGACAATGACTGAAAATGGACACAGCTCTGCAAATAAAATTAACGCATGTAATGGAAAAAAAGTGTGATCTGTTCACCTGAAAGGTTTTCAGCAATTTTCAAACCCGGCTGATTTCAAAATCAGGGCTGATGACTAAGGGTATAGGGTTAAAATGGCACAAGCACTTGTTTGTTCTGCCTCAGTGCATACAGGGGTTGGTGAAAAGGGAACAGGTGTCTGGATTTCATTGGCAAAGGATAAGTGAGTAATTTAAGCTTTAGTTAACGTTTAATCGAATTTAGAATAAATACTAGATTCAAATTTAAAAATTAAAAAATATTTTTAGGACCTCCTGTATACATTTTTATTAAAACATTTTTCATTGATACCGAAAAGTTATCACTACACATGTCGGCTTGAAAAGATCCTTTTCATTTCGGCAACAATTCAACCCCTCATCAAAAGCCAGGCGTGTCATTCAAAAAATGTAACTTCATTTCACAAAAGAGGGTCTGTGGGGTAAGTGGTAGGTATGTGGAAAATGCTTTGGCCTAGATTCATAGAATGAACAACCACATTCCATCAACTAGGAATAAAAGAATATACAGATTATTAAAATATGTATATCCTTAAATTAGTAGTAACAGAGGAGGTAAACATGTTGATATATTATTACAGATTGTAATTTTATACAGAAACCGAAACCGTCTTCTATGATGAGATTTCAATAAAATATGGGATAAAAGTTTACAAACGTGATAATAACTAGAAAAAATTTCAAATTAACACACATCACAACAAAAATCTTTCTTGTGACGTAAAAAAAACAAAAAAAAACAAATGCCGTATTCGCGTTGGTGGCATCTAGCCCATAAGAAGTTCCTGATATGCCACCAACGCGCCACCCGCGCGTTCAATAATTTATATGTTTATATTTATTTCAAATAAGTGGAATCTTTTTCTGGACTTACTCGTTTGCCAGCAATATTTACAGCGTCGTCGTTTCGCATTTCCCTTGACAATACTCTGGTAGATGATTAACAACAATCTGTGGCTCTCGGTTTAATGGAGGTGGACCTAATAAGCTTTCAATAACCGAGAGTCTAAATTTATATAAGTTCATTTTCTTTTGCCCATACCAGGAAAAATGCGAGTTTATTAGCATTATTTGCTATTGTAAAAACTTTGAATTATAAGATTGAACGTTTTATCAGTCAAGTATATTTTTATTTTACAATAGGCAGGTTCAACATTTTTGTTTTTTAACTGAAATCAGGAGATTATGTTATTTAAAAACGATCAAAAATATTTACGTCCACTGTAAGCATTTTAAAATAAAGGATCGGCGAGAGGCTGGAAAACGTACCTGTACGCCAGACTAGACCGTGTGACGTCAGTAGTCATGAACGCTTCGCCACTGGCAAGCTGCTGCGCTTTATTCACGATATACACACAAGTGACGTCACGTCATGGTGAATACTGTTTTAGACATTTTTAAGAACAGTATAAATAAAAATGATTCTTAAAACTGACATAAAATTTATAATGCATTTTTATGAATAGAACATTTCTCGTTTCCTTTTTACAAAATCTATCATAAATACCCATTTTTAGATTTTTTCTCACACGATGCAAAATAACATATTATAAATAAATAACTGATTTGTATATAAACAAAAAACATTTAATAATTAATTCCAAAAAAGTTACTAATCAATATGTTCATTTTCATTGTTATAAAAAAACCTTTTCATTTATGATAATACATAACATTATTAAAATAAATATGTATTTCGTTTATTAATGGAAATAGAAAAATTAGTATTTGCAACTCTCATATAATGACCGTTAATACACTCTCATATTGTATACCAAACTTAACTGCGGCTCGTTTCGTATTCTACAACATGCCCGTGTATTAATGATAATCATTTGTCTCTTAAAACATTTAGTGCATTATTTCTTACATATATTTTTTTGCTATGATCATTTGGGTTGGTGTGGTGTTTTTAAACACCTTGTACATGCATGTCAAGACATTCTATATTTTTTCCTTTGGTTTATATAAAAGCTTTATACTATTGATTTTCAGCAATGATAAATAATATTTTACTTGAATTTTTTTCTCTTGTTAATAATAATTATTTTTTTCTCTACGACTATTAAATATTACGCTCATTCTTGTTGCATATTTAATTGAATAATAGCATCCGTTCTTCACACCGCAAATTCTTAATAAGAAATTCACTATAAATTATTAAATAACATTGTGTGATTTTTAAGAATTCATGATAATAACAAATCACATTGCTTTGAAAATAATTAACCAATCACAATCTCCTAATAAGTCGCCATTTTATTTGAAATATCAATTATACTAACCTCAAAGTTTAATAATTTAAGTGTCAATTAAAGATTTGTGTTAAAAACTATGATTTATGTATATAATTTCTTGTATAAGTCGCATAGTCGTAGCTAAAGTACAGTCTTCTACTTGCGTAGAATGCCTATTATTTACTTAGATGATTCCAACACTCGCTCGCTGCACTCACTCTTGTCGGAAACTTCATCTACGTGAATAATAACCACCATTCTACGCTCGTTGAAGAATGTGCTATTATTATTTCAATATATTTTTTTGTACATTTGATTGCTGTTTCTGTTGGTTTATGTTTATGTAATATTTTAATATCTTACTGTTTAAACCCTAAATATTTTTTTTGTATAATAACGTTGTTATTTACTTTGATAAAATTTGGATACTTTGTTATTATCGAACGGTTTATATCCATGTTAAATCGAGTGATAAAAGTCATTTTATACAAAATGAAGAACTTTAGCAACTAAAATGAAGCTTTAAGTTTAATTTCTCGTGCATACATTTTACTTTCCAACTAATTTTAATAGCATAAATTGTAAACTTTGATATTTCACTGTAAAGTTTGTCTTATTAGAAATTTAAATGAAACTAAAAATTTTACATGTTTCATGTTTTATTCAAACAATTCACGTAACTTAATAAATTACCTTATATATGATGTTTTAAGATAAATCAACGTACTACCGGGCGATAGGAGAAATCAAGATTAGTTTATACCGACTGTTTTATGATTTTCGTCAAAAACTATTTCATAAATCTTATATCTTTACTTAAAAGGTTGCGTCGTCAAGCGGCCTTTTGGCGCTTTAGTCCAGGTTTCGGATTGCCTCTGGTGCCACCTTCTGTTTATAATGTGAAGGTCACTTGCACGGGCAGCTTCAGTGGTTAAAAAATACTCCAGGGGTCGTTATGGTATTGACCAAAATCTCTGGCGGACAAAAGGGCGGTCTTTACTTGCTCTACTGGATTGAGTACCTGGGTATTTGCTGCTACAATGTTACAACTTACAACCAAATAAAAAAAAGAAATCATGTAAATAAAAACCAAAAACAAATCCGGAGGAAGGTGTGTAACAAGGTCTTTACTCCTCGGTGTCAGACGGTCTTCCAGGTTGGCGACGGTCGGAGTGACGGTTCTGGTGAACTCCGGTATGATTGAAATTACTTCGCTCCCTTCAGTTTGCCTTGACAGAAGTTTGAGGTACTGTTACTGGAACTCGGACTTCGGTCTGCCACTGCAGCTACCGACGACACGGGTTGAATTGTCCTACTCGATAAGAACTTGGGCGTCAAAAAGCACGGACGCGACTGTCTCCATGAGGTTCAACTGCTACGACTGGACTTATATTCAAAGCTACTCGAATTTCCATATTTTTAGGTTAATTCTAGTCCAAAGGTGTGCGCGATTTTAATTAAATATTTTATTTATCATGGTAACTTTGTATACACAAACTTCAAAACATTTATACTGTAGTGTATTTCAAAGAACAGTATAAAGTGAATCAATATTAATAAAAAAAATTCATAAAAATTATACATACCAAAAGTTTATTTCTCTTTTGAGTAAAAATTAAAGTCAATTTTGGAAGCATCATCAATATTGCCATTGGTAAAATTTATTTGACAAAATTAGAACCAGGAATATTGTAATAACCTAAAAAAAGTAATACATTAAAATTCAAAATCGAAAATTATAATTAAAATTTGAAAAAAAGACGTTATAAGTCATAAAAATGATAGATAGTCACGACATCTATCTTAGGATAAAGGGAACCAACCAGACTTGGTCATTTAATAGGATAAAATCCTTTGTAAAAGTGACTAACCAAGTACAACTTGATGCTGGTAGATGATGGAACCCATCCGCCATCATAATGCCTTATAACGTAAATAAATCAAAAACAGAGAGAGTAAGTTTTTGAAACTATACATTCCGACCATTACTACACATATTTCATCCTTATAGGAATCTTCAGAGGTACTTTGTGGGAATCCATAGTTTCAAAAACTCTGTATACCACAAGTATTTCTATGTACTATGTACTATAAAAATGCTAGATAGGCTATCGTAGGTTGATGGGTATGAACCAGACTTGGTCAATTAATGTACAAGCAAATAAAAAGCATCCATCATCTACCGGTACCCAGTTGTCCAGGTTTATTTTTCTTTAAATTTTAATTAAATAAATTGTTGTTTTGTGGATTTTTTTGTATTCCTTTTTTACAGCAACATATTGACGTCTAACAAAACCGTGAATCCAGGACCCGAAAACACAAATACAATAAAATAAAATATATACTGAATAAACAAAATTTTCAAAAATCTGAAATATAAAAATAAATAAAAATGTCTTTTACGTCCGGCACTTTTATACGTTTTTTGTAAAGTAGTGGTATATAAGGTGAGTATCAAAACTCCTCAATTCAACATTACACAACAGTAGGAACAGTAGGTACATATTCGTTATCTACGTGAAAAATTCTATAAAAACCTGTTAAAAAATTCGCTGCCACCATTTCACAGTTTTTTTCTGATCAAAAAAATAATTTACTTGTATGTTACTATCAAAAACGAAAAAGCGGCTATGGTCCCAGTAAATACAAGTTATCATACATAACACAACGAGTGGTATCGTGACTATCGATAATCGCATAAGTTATTTCACGAAACGTGTTGCAAATATTAATTTTCCGCAGGACCAGTGGAATTAAAATTTGACAACACGTTCAGTGCACTAAGTTATGGGATTATCGATAGACCCATAGTTACCAAGTATTAATAAGTGAATATACCCTTGACGACGTGGTATAAAAAAATTTGGCATATTAAAATGTTTGATGTTTATAATAAGCAAACGTCAACAATATAATTCATTATATTTCGTTATATAATCGTCCCAAATATCACGCGAGTATACGAAAATAATATTTATACTGTCCTTCTCACTTGACGTATCTTTTTAAAACATCACTCGAGCTGCGCTCTCGTGGTGCGCTCTCGGACGTATAATCGATTATTTTCGATGCTCTCGTGACATTACTACTGATTATTTCCCTCGTAACAAATAAAACCAATGAGAGACCTGGATTTAAAAAAATTGCAATTTCCTTCGTATAAAAAAAAATTTGTAAATTTTCATCATTTCAGTATTTCAAATGTATCCACATTAATTTGTATGATTATTAATTTGATTGTATTATTGTAAATCAATGCCCTTGTTCTTTCTATATGGTTTCAACTTAAGTAGACACACTCTGTATATGTTCCGTCTTGTGGTATTACTAATATTAATAAGCATTAACGGGAAATACAAATCGTTTTAGTTACAATTTTAATTTACTATTAAAAGTATGTGACGAAAACAAAACACATTTTTTTATATAAAAAAACTTTATGTATGTCTTATAATTTTATCAAAAATTGCTTGTGACGTATTTTCTTTTTCTCTCGTACTAGCATTCCTTGGTCCCTAACCATAAAATCTTTTAAAATTTTTACGGTGAATGCAAGCCGAATACCAAAACGAGGAATAAGGGAAACGAAGCCCAAGGTAATCGGAAATAAGGGGAAGTCCCCTACAGAGGGCCTGTACGGAAATACTAGAAATTAAGTAAATTCAAACGATGGTAATTTATGGGTCTAAAATCGCCCTCCTTAAGGTGTATAGGGTATATAAGATAATTCGGAGTTTAGTTTGTGCTATTTCAGTGGCGTACTAAATATTAATTCAAAGGCTTTTATAATGAAAGATATAAATTGTTCGGTATTACTTTTCATAGATATTTTATGAAATATGACTCTACTGACTTTGTAACATTGGACTATGTTGGTTTTTTAAATATTTTTCATTTTATTTTTACTTCCATTAAAAAACTGATTATTAAAATAATACTGTTTACTAAATACAAATAAAGGAGTAACATTCTATTTGAGTAAAATTATCTAACAGCTTTCAAATTTTCCAACTCACTGTTAACATTATCCTTAAAACAAAAACTTTCAAGTGGAAACATTTTATCCCTGTGTGTTCTGTCTGAGTCGCTCTCGCCGCTATTCACGCCATTTTCCAATGGTTTTTCGTCAAAACATCCTCCAGCTCTTCTGAATTTACCAGCTTTTCATCTCGTGCTTTATTATTGAAGAGAACGCGTTTATGTAGGAAATTTTAAACGACAGGTGGTTTTTTGATTACACACTCTCGATCTATTCCAGTTCGTTGGGTTAGAATAAATTCTGTTTGATTTATACTTTTATATATATTATTACGTTATTTCAGTAATATTATTATTCAAAATATTAATGATGGGGTGATTTCTATAGAAAACATTACAAAAATTTAATGAATTTATTAAATCTGGTTGAACAAACGATTAACAAAATGATATATGAAAATAATAACTGAACTTATATAAAACATTATTTGAAAGAAATATTAATAAAATTTGATCCCTCCATACTGGAGATCAAAATTATAAAGTGAAAAAGAAGAAGAAATTAACCTACAAGATCAAATCAAAGCAAATGAAAACATTAGAACCGCAAATTTAGAAATAAATAATTTTGGATCGGGCTAAAGTTGTTCATTAAGACCAGTAATATTGGTGTTCGAAAGAGCTTTTTTCATTTCAAACATCTGTAATAAATTCATTTCGTACTTTTCGTACAGTGAAGTAAAAGTGAATCGTTAAAATTACAATGTGAATGTCTGGGTTCTAAAATATGGTTGGCGATTGCAGAGGGAGAATTAACAATATTAGTATGTGAACGAAGAAGTAGTAAACTTTTTTAAGTTAAGGACTGGTTCGTATATTTTTAGAGTTTGTAATTTTATGGTTTTCTTCACTTCATTGTTTTTAGGTTAAAGAGTAAAGTTCGAAGGACCAGTTGCCGAAGCAGCAAATATTATTGTAATAAATAGTTACAGTTACGATTGAATAAAACTACACTCTTCAATAGGTAGCACTATTTTATTATGCTCAGAAAGAAATTATGTTTATTAAAAAATCTCTCCCACTCCAACCCGAACAAAGAATGGAATAGCAGATAGGTATTTGCATAAACTATAAAATAATCGATATTCAGACATTGAGAATTTCATTCAGTTAGATGTGGCAACATCGCAACACCCCTCGATGATAGTTACGCAAGATTGGAAAAAACTTAGTTTGCAGAATACAGACTTGGGATTTGTATATACTGGGGGGAGGGAGATGAGAGAAAGAAGACAATATTTCCAATTCAGGGAATCGGTCTACAAGAGGAAGACGAGCTAATTTTATAATTGGGCCAGTTAAATTTCTACAGTATGCCAAAAATTGTCTATATGTTTTTTGTATTCATTAATGCGAGTTTCCAAACGTCTTCCGGTCTCCCCAAGATAAACAGCATTGCAATCTAAGCAAGAAATACGGTAAACATCAGGTTTATATAAAAAGGGAACGACATCTTTAAAATTTACTAAGATGCTTGAAGATTTAATAAATTTATGTGGTATGACTAAGAGTTTTTCTATTATTCTTTGAATAATTTTACCACATTTGAGAATGGATAATCTTTTGTATATATCTTACTACTTGCTTTCTTCATTTTATTGCTTCTCGAATAATTTTTGCATAACCCCGATTTCTCTTGACTAAAATTTTTCTTCATTGGTAAACTAAATTTTATAATTTCTCTTTTAAAGAAATTAAATTTATCTATTCATTTAATTGCTATATAGGGTGTTTCATTACTAATCGGAAAAATTTCAAGTATAGAATCCTGAGCTCAAAATAGAAAGATTCAACCCAGATAAAATTGGAATAGAGGGTAGGATTACTTAACATTAACAGGTAAGTACTAAAAAAAAACAATTTTTACATCCAATTTAGTAGAATACAAGCACATGTTCCTTGGGTAATTCTCTAATCCGGCAACCACAAAAGTCACATGGTGTGTGAGCCTCTTAAGTTTAATATTTATTTTTAGTTACATTTTTATTAAGGTTGAGTGGAAGAGCAGGATCTAGTTACTACGTGTAACTAGAAACGGAAGTCTGCCTTATTGGCCATAGTTTTTATTGTAATATATCAACTTTATTTTTGTGCCAATAAAAAAATATATTATTATTACCAATATCTATTTCAAACAAAATTATTTTAGAGGTAAACTATTAAACTACATATGCTGATTTAATAATAAATAAATAAAAATTTATTAAAAATACAACAAATTGTTAACAAGATTTCATAAATGTTTCACAGATCACCTACATGATTTAGGTCCTGTATTTTCGATTTTTTTAAATAAATTTAAAACAATAAAAAAGAAAGTAGATTTTAGATCCTACGTTAACAGAATAATTTTAAATTTCATGTTTTTTAAAACGATTGTACATTGTCAACAAGCCCTTATTTCCCCATTCTTAACACGTTTGCATACATCCATTGTTGTTGTTTTTTTGTTTACCTGTACCTATTTCTTTTTTAAATCGATCTTTGCTTTTGAGCCAGATCTGATAACTGACTAATATTTTATTTATCCCAATAAAAAGCTAACAAAGATATACAAAAAGCACCTGTACAAACTTGAACTCTGGCTGGTCATGATTCAAGTGTAATCCCAAAGATGGCACTTTGCCAAGATATAAATCACGGCAAAACGAGCAAAAAATCCAATATACAGACAATAAATAACTTCCACCTTAACGTTGATGGCGTATTTTCGCGAAAAATACTGTTTATTTACTCAGCAGATATGTTCCTGTTTATAAAATTGTAAATCAAATAAAAAATAAAACAGAACTTAATAGCAAAAAAGAAAACTTCGTTATTAATTACCAATGTACAGGGTAAAAACGTAGATAATGAGATAACAATTCCGTCTGTCTGTTTGTCTGTGTAGATGTTTTCTTGGAAACTACTGAGCTGATTGACTTGGGTCAAGGGCAGCTGTTGCTATGATTTTCAGCCCCCCTCTCCCTCAGGGGACTGCAGATAGGGAGTTAAAATTCCGATTTAAAAAATACGATTTGTTTAATTGTCTTTTAATCCATTTTTCATAAATAACTTTTTGAGCCATTCGAAGGTATTGTTAGCGAACCGAAGAAGTTCACAACAAAATTGAATCCTTACTAGACAGATCTGGAATTTTATTTTTAAAAAAATTCAAAATGTCGAAATTATTTCCCTCATAAAGAATGAATTTGTTATTGGCTTCTTTTCAAATGATTTTATTATTACAGGAGTGAGAAAGATATTTAATTTAATTGAACTTCTTACCGTGAAAAAATAGTGAATATAGTAATTGAATAAAAAAGAAATTGGCTCATAACATAAAACAATAGACCAAATTTAATATATTTATATTCTGGCTTTAAATATATATGAAACTGGTTGTACAAATTCAAATTTATTTATTTTATGATTTTTATTTAGAAATCCAGTTTTTATTAAACTTCCAGAATAATCGCCAACTAAAAAAATACTCATGTACCGGGTCTGATGAATTTACTAGTTAATACCAGATAAAATCTCCCATATAAAATTGCCCCCATATGAATTTCTTATCATTCACTCAAAGTCGGCCCGCTGTATCTAGTCGAACAAATAATATTGCGTGGACACACAAGCAAACTATAAAGGTCAAAAAATGTCGTGTCCACTGTGAAAAACTGTATTTGCATTTTCGACTAAATTATCAGTGATGCGGTTTGGGGGCTTGGGTTAGGATTTATAAAATAAGTTTATTCTGCGTTCTTGCGAATTTTAACGAGTGACTTGTAGTAGTGTCGTTTTTTTCTAAATTTTTCCTTGTTTTTATTGGCGTTGTGGAGACCTGTTCTTGATGTGTCTGATAATGAAATGAACAATATTGAAGGGTCGGTTGAAAACAATTCAATGGAGGAGCCGTCGGAAATTTAAAAAAAAGACTTCCTGAAACCCAAAGATTCATTTTAAATATTTACACTTGCTTAAACAGTGAAATGAGTGGGGTGGGGCCTCAAAAAATAGTAGCAACCTCAGGTGTATCCATTATCCTCTTGGGTCCATTATTTTTATAAATGACATCGATCGGATAACTGAATCTCAGAAATTAATATTTGCTGATGATTTCAAGCTTTTCCGTCGAATAAATAGCCCAGATGACTGCTTGTTGCTTCAGGATGGTCTAAATACATGGTGCAAAGAGAACATGTTACCACTCAATATAAAAAAATGTAATCAAGTATCTTTTACCCTTAAGAATAAGTGTATTCAATTCTCCTATCTCATTGACAACGTACCATTAAATAGACTAAGTGAATTTAATCATATCGGAGTTATATTTGATTCTAAATTAACTTTTAGCAGCCACATCAACAATATAGTTTCAAAAGGCTATAAAATGCTTGGTTTCATTATTATAAATTCTAAATGGTTTACGGCAACTGATACAATGAAAATTCTCTTTAATTCACTTGTGAGGTCAAAATTGGAATATGCTCCTCTTATATGGAATCCTGGATATAAACTGTACTCAGATATCTTAGAGAACGTTCAGAGGCGTTTTTTAGAGGTCTTATGTTACCGTATACGGAGTTTATCCATCTCGGGGTATAGATTACAACGTTTTAATTAACAGATTTCAGGTCCAGCGTTTAGATACTAATCGACGCTATCTAGGTATTCTCTTTTTGCACAAGTTATTAAACGATGTCATTGATTGCCCGTCTTTACTTGCTCAGATAAACCTGTACGTTCCTAGGTTACCTGTACGTTATATTAATATGTTTTACCTTCACACGGCAAATTCCAATGTTCTTTCATTTTCTCCATTGTATCGGATTTGTACAGACTTTAGTGTTATTCAGAATAAAGCCTATATATGGAACTCAAAAGTGGTAGGTATTAAAAGGGCTGTATTAGCTTAAATATTGGGATGGTAACTGATTGCTGTTTTTCTGTGTATATTCTTTTTTTTCTCTTGAAGTTTTTTTTGCAGATCATATACAGAATTACGGTTAATCTATTAATCTAAAATTGTGTGTTTGAATATTTATTCTAGTATTATATTGTACAATATTTGGTATTTCTATTTCCATTATGTAATTGGCAATTTGCTGTTGGATGGTGTGCCAAATAAATAAAAAAAAATATTTTCCACCAAGGGCCAATTTCTTAACTTCCTGTGCGAGGTTCTTTGTAAGTCACTTTTCACCCTACGTATGCAATATACGATTTGTTATTGATTCCTATTGTATAACGCGATCGGTAGTTGCCTTTCATTGTTTTACACTGTTCGTTTTTTGATAATATTGTCTTTTTAAGTTTATATCTTTGACGACATGGAAAATGCATTTAATATTAAATTTACGTTAAGACATACAGCGTTTATATGACGGTAATAAAACGCGAACATTTGATATCCGTACGTAACCATAAATCTAAAGGGTGATATATACGATTTCATATCCTGAACAAATTTTCTATCACTCAATGTTCTACAACAAATCTTAGGCATAGGCGTACCAAAAATTTTAGTTACAAATCAAAAAAATATATTTTTAAACAAATTATAGTGTTTTAATTTCAAAACCAGACAGTCGATGTAACTTTGATTTTACGTAAATTTAAGGAAAACAAAAAAACTTGTGACACAACCAATTAAAGCGTAGGAAAAATGTAAGCCACCGGTATAAACAAAAACGGATTTTCCTTTTTCAAAAATTTTTAAGATCGATTTATTGATTTTCCTACCTTAATATTTTTTATTTTATATATTTTATATGCCATATTAAGAAAATGTAATTTCCCCAACCAATCTTATTATGTATTTTGATTGGTGACGGTATTTTAGAAACAATTTTTTGATTTTTACCTTTATTAAAAAAGTTAAATGACACTGTGACACATCAAATTAAAGCCTAAGAAAAATGCAAGCCACCGGTATAAACAAAAACAGATTTTCCTTTTTCAAAAATTTTTAAGATCGATTTATTGATTTTCCTACCTTCCTATTTTTTATTTTATATATTTTATATGCCATATTAAGAAAATGTAATTTCCCCAACCAATCTTATTATGTATTTTGATTGGTGACAGTATTTTAGATACAATTTTTTGATTTTTACCTTTATTAAAAAAGTTAAATGACACTGTGACACATCAAATTAAAGCCTAAGAAAAATGCAAGCCACCGGTATAAGCAAAAACAGATTTTCCTTTTTCAAAAATTTTTAAGATTGATTTATTGATTTTCCTACCTTCCTATTTTTTATTTTATATGCCATATTAAGAAAATGTAATTACCCCAACCAATCTTATTATGTATTTTGATTGGTGACAGTATTTTAGGTACAATTCTTTGATTTCTACCTTTATTAAAAAAGTTAAATGACACTGTGACAAATCAAATTAAAGCCTAAGAAAAATACAAGTCACCGGTATAAACAAAAACTGTTTTTCTCTTTCAAAATTTTTAAGATGGCTTTATTGTTTTTTCTACGATCCTATTTTTTTATTTTTTTAGATTTTATATGCCGTATTAAATTGTAATTTGCCCAACCAATCTGATTATGTATTTTGATTAGTGACAATATTTTAGATAAAATTCTTTAATTTTAGAAAATATGTCACGATTATATCTTAATTCTCTGGATATTAATTTTTGTTATAATTTTTCATAATATAAGGGTAAGTGTACTTAGTTATATTTTTTCATATTTAGGTAATTCCTAAATTTTTCTTTTTTTTTCTAAACTGATATTTTCCATATATACAGGGTGTTTCAAAATTTCCAAACCAAAATCGCAACTTATTTATTAAGATATTCTTTTCTTTAATTACTATATATCTTTTAAGGTTACTATTATTTTCCATGCATATTTCATTTATCATAGTCCATTTATAGAGATTGACACCATATTCCCATTTTATTTTTTCTTGAAATAAGAGAGCTTTTTCTCAATATAGTATCAAAATAAAGTTTCTATTTATCGAGTAAATATTCTATTAAATGTATTTTTTCAATAGACAGCGACGGTATTTGTTCTGACGGCGTGGACCAGCGTAACAAAATGGGTCCTGACAATTGACATTGATCGATATAGACCTATCAGTTGGGGAAAATGCTCAAAGAAAGCAAGTGGCTGCCATGGCCACAAGAAAGACAAATAACTATAGTTTATTTTGTGGAGAAGTTGTGACATTGATACAGAACCGTTTCTTTAAAATTATTAGTTTCTGTTATTGATTTGGCTAAATAAATACTTAGTTTTTTATTTTTACATTTTTAATTATTGATTATAATTTTAAGATTAAAATAGTAAGTTATGTAGATCTGTCGAAACGTCTATCGAACATTTCTATTCCCCACGATTCCTTTCTCCTTTCTTTAGATGTCTCCAATATTTTTCCGATTATTCCTCTCCAAGAATGTCTACAGTTAGTCAAAATTCCTCTCCGTAATAATAATATCAACCTTCTCATTTCTAAAGACTTAGGCTACGAACACATGGAGCCTAGAGTCATCGGCCGGCTAAACTATCGGCCACATACAACGCAGACGTGCATGGACGCTAGTCTAATTGGACAGTTTTAAAATCTGTGATCTGTGACGAGACACAAAATTCCGATCCGATTGGCACCTACCGAATACGTTACACTTATGGTTTTGAATAAGAGACCTTGCATGAGTCTGGTTGTTAGTCGTCCGATCGCATTTAGCCAAGTCAAACGTTTTTGATTTCGTACCAAAATGGATGAAATCGACATCGATTACGAAAAATTAATTCCTTTGGTTGAAGCATGCCCTGCAATTTATGATGAGAAATTGAAAAGTTATAGTGACACCCAATAGATCAAAAGTTATGGTTAGAAATCAGTGAAATTTTGATACCAGGATAGGTGCAACTTACCTAAATTCAAAAAACAGAAACAGGTTCGCCTATTTTATATTTTTATTGTAAGAGAAACACATTTACATTTGAAGGCGAGTCAAATCGGTGAGCAAACGATGACGGATCTTATTCACATCAAGTTGTTTTGCGCGATGTTTAAATATAATTATATTGCTAGGAAATAGAACCTTGTGGTGATGTGAAATGTTCAGCAAGATATTTACGAATATCTTGAGATGATTGTGGACTACGTTGGTTTGATGTAGCAATGTTTATACAAGGGTTGTCATCATGATACCTGACAAAATTATGAAGCACGCAACAATGCTATCACTAAATTCCAAATTTGCGTCTAACGTTCGATGAAATATTTTTCATTTATTTGCAAGAATACAGAAAGTACACTCTACCATTCGGCGAGTTCTACACAATCGATAATTAAAAATTCGTTTTAGACACATTTCTAAGGCCTTAATACATGTTTTGATAAACTAAAAGCTTCATCCCAAACAAACACAAATAGCACAGCTGTTTCGGGAATACCCAAATTGTGTTGTTGAAGTCTTCTTGCAAAATTTGCATTTTTAAATATTTGCGAATCACTGGCACATTAATATTTACATCCAAAAAACAATAGTTGCTGTCTATAAATGCCATTATCACTATTGAATACCACCATGAGATAGAGTACATTGGCTCGTTTTTTTTATTGTGGTATCCCTAGTAGGCCTAATCCACACGCAATGGACTATTGTAAAATTTAGCGCTTCTCTTTCGCTTCGATCTTCTTAATAGACCAGGTGTTGCGAGTTCATCGCCTTTAGTACCGATCGAAACGTCACAGATAGAAACTGCTTCCACATCATCCGCGGTGGGATTATCAGCTTCGTAATCCTCTTCTTCATCGATTTCATCGCACGTTTGCTCGAGACCAGTCTCCGTTTCATCCTCTTCTTCGGTATCTTATGATGGAACTTGCGAACTATCATAGGTACCACATCTCTTTTGGTATTTGCAAGAAATAAGTTTCTACAAGATTTCCGGAGCAGGAGGCTAGAGTGTGATGATAGGAATTAGCCCATTCTAGCTTCCTTTCCATTCCCATCGTTCTGAATTTTGTTCTCCATACCACTGCCGAATTTGGTGATAGGTTCGGAACGAATATTGTCCTGCTGCTGCTTTTGTCTGTGGTAGCGATGCAATATTACATTTATTTTCATATACTGATTTTGTGAAGCATATATATCTATACTTATTTAACGACGTACTTTTTACGCCACTGTAACCTTACAATGCATGAAGGAAGCGTTCTCCAGCTTTAGCAGTGATCTCTGGATCAGCATTTGGTGTTTTGAAAACCTGGACAACCTCGTTTAATTCTGGGTTTTTTCTGAGTACATTAACATACCTATTTTGTTTTTTGTTTATTAAAGAGTGAAACGTTCAATGCGCGACCAATTCCACAACGGGCCGATTACAACCGCCGTAGCCTTAATATCCGTTCTTTCTCTATTACTAGATCAAAATTTCTTTCAAATCAACAATCAATTTTTTAGACATACTTCCTTACTTGCTATGAGCTCGAATCTCTCACCTGTTCTAGCAGAAATTTTTATGAACCACCTAGAATCCATCTTTCTTCGTCACCCACACAAATCCTTTTCTATGCCCGTTATGTGGATAACTGCCTAGTTCTCTTCCGAGGGTCCTCTAAGAAAGCTCTCTCTCTCTTTTCTTTCTTACCTCAACACTCTCCACCCTCGAATCAAAATCACTATTGAGTATAATATGTCCCTACCTTTTCTTGACTTATTGATCAGACGGAATCAATTGTCTTCCTGTTTAGAATTTGAAATATTTAGAAAACTTACCACAACTAATTCTCTTATTAATTTTCATTCTAGTCATCCCGTGTCTCATAAACTCACCTCTTTTTTTCCATTAGCGTTGATCAATAAATTATATACCAGATTTTTACCAAATTTTTTCTCACTTCTGATGGTTGTTTCACAAACAAACAAGATTTTCTTATTTTCTTTACATTTTTTAGGGAGTATTTCTTTCAAAATTTCCAAAGTGTTTTGTAAATATAATATCCACATCGCTTTCCACACTGATAATAATCTTCAATCCTTTTATGTTAATTCTACGGACAAAATTCTTCCACTTGGCCGCTCAGGTGTTTATCAGCTCTGTTCTGACTGCAATTCTGTTTACATCGGCAAGTCTGGCAGAAAACTCTAAACTAGATATTACCAACACTCCGTCTTCGTTTGCTAATCACATCCTTTCTTCCAAACATTCCTTCTCTACTTCTGACTTCAAACTCCTTCACGACTGTCAAAAAGGTTACAGACTTAACCTTCTCTAGACAATTATGTCCTAAAGAGAACCTCATTTTTCTTAGAGACTTGATTTGATTTTTGACGTAATACTCTTTCCCCTAACTTCTGATTATTAGTCCTTGCCTATGATAATTAGAACCTCTTCGATTTCCCCCCATTTTATTTACAGTGCCAACAGCTACTGGGGCCCATTGTTTTCCTATTTTTACATTTGATTATTTACCTATCTTTTTCTTCCAATTTTGTGTTTTGGCATTTGTCAACCTCTTTTTCCTTTTTTGTGTCACCTGTCATTTGTCAACTTCCCCTTCTTCTTTTCCCTTCTTTATTACCTGTGCTGTCCTTAATTAATCATTCAATATTTTGTAACTATCTTTAATAATTTTATTACTCTACAAATAATGTTTAATGTTTATAGTTTTCACTCACATGTTTTAACACCATCATTACCATTATTTTTACTCTTTCAGTTCTTTAATTTTATTGCTAAGTTGCCGTTTACACTTGCTCTATACAGTGACATTTGCCACTTCACACTTCACACTTCAATTGTCTTTTATGTCAATTTTGTCATTGCCGGTTTTCAGACATTGTTAATCATGGTGTAGTGAAGTAATTTAAAAATTTCAAGATGACCTGTGGCACTCGTCGACTTCGGCCCCGTTTATAGTTTTTTCAATTTTCCAATTTTCTTCCGGGAGCTCTCAGCTCCCCCCAGTAATGTGCGGTCTCTAGATGGCTGGTGTCATAATGACAGTCCCTAGGGATCAACCACTGTCATAAATGAGTGTTTATTTATTTTTTTTATGTATGTTACTTAATGCCCCCATTTTTTTCAAGTACCATATGCGGTTTCACAATTTGTGAACCAACTTTTATTTTCCCTGTTAGATAATTTATAAAATAAAGGTAAGTTTGTACACTTGTATCTATAGGCCTGATGATGGTTTGATACCGAAACTAGTTGCCTCCTTGCTTTTACATTAAATTCTTGTGGTACCTGACTTTATGCTTTATTTCCTTACTTAGTTATATTAAATATTGTAACATTGATCACCATTTATAATATGTGATGTTTGTTCCCTATAAAGTTAATAAAAGGACATAAAAACCTTGCCACATAAAATTTCAATTTAGTTATAATTGCAATTAATGTATTAGAATTTAAACGTCTTCCTATTTTCACGAATTTCAAATACGTAGTAATCCAACAAATTGACGAATCCACTAAAACAAATTAGATGAAGTTAAAAAGAAGATTCGAAACGTTGATGAAATTGAATGTTAGCTGCACGCCGCCAGTCTCGAATTTCCTCAAGGGGAAAACATATAATTAAATTTATCTCATGTAACAGAATTCATAGTCGTATCAAGGAATTTTCAAACGCAGATATAAAATACTCAAAGAATTAGTTGCATTGTTATCTTCATTTTTTTATATGCACGCCATTGTCAAGAATATTCTATTTAGAAGATGACGCTAGCAATACATTCAAACATATTACAGTTCCAATAAATGAATACGTCATAAAAATTCCCTGAATTTCACTCAATCGTTCATATTTTTTTGCTGAAAAAGATAAAACCCATAAAAACAGTAAAAGAAAATGACGTTCTCAAATCTCATTATTTCATTGGATTAAATTCTATTTCTGGAAAAGGCACACAAACAAAAACAGACACTTCATATAAAATATTGGACGATAAAGTGAAAGCCCGGAAAAATCATAAGAAAAGTTATAGAGAATTTCCGTTTAACCATGATATTTATGAGGTGTATCAAATATTGGGGAGTGTAGCGCTAAAATATATGGTTTTCTTTTTAGTAGTAGTAAGTGCATTAAAACAGTAAACTAAGCTAGCAATATATATTCATTCGTGGTACAAACACTGACAAACAAAAAAATCATTGTAACGCAAATTTTATGCAAAAATGAATTCCGCGCGTAATGAGTCTCGTCAGAAAAAAAATAAAGGCTCGATTGTAAGGGAAACTACACTACCGGCCCAGATCCATTAAAATTTGATTTACGATGTGCCATTGCTCAGAAAGCGAATTTCTGCGTCTCATCAGTATGCGACTCCTCTACTCGTCACAATTTAATGGGTTTTACAATGGCATCCACTAGGTAATTAAAAATGAATGGAAATAATTTTTATAGTACGGGAAAAATGTAATTTAAATTTTGAAAATCTGTTCTGTTACAATTTAACAAAAAATGTAGTATTTAAAATAATCAGCTTTTTAACAACGCAAATTATTGTTCATATTTTAACGCTCTGCGTCTTCAAGCGGTCTTTTGGTGCCTTAGTCCAGGTTTCAGATTGCATCAGGAGCCACCATTCATTTGGAGTCTGAAGGCCACTTGTTCGGGCAGCTTCAGTGAAGAAAGAAAATACTCCAGGGGTCGTTATTGTTTCGACCAAAATCACTGGCGACAAGAAGGGCGGACTTTACTTGCTCTACTAGATTGAATACCTGGGTATTTATTTCTACAATGTTACAACTTACAACCAAATAAAAAAAAAGAAAATATGTAAATTAAAACTGTTTATTCAATTACCAGCATCAAATCCGAAGGTAGGTGCGTAACAAGGTCTTTACTCGGCGGTGTCAGGCGGTGTTCCAAGTTGGCGAAGCGCCACTGTGCCACCCAAATTGATGTACGCCCCTTAAGGTTGAGCCGTTTGAGGTGATTTTTTTTTAATGTTCGTCATAAAATTCCCCATCGATGCCTCTTTCTCGATTTTTGCTTCGAATCTTCATTTTCGCCGATTTGACTCTACGGAACAGGAAATTGAGATTTTGCCAGACTTTTTTATGGGGAAATGCTCGTCTTGGAAAACCCTACAAGAATATCCACTTAGAATTCGGGGAGAAATTTTCCGATGTCCTTAAAATGGCCACAATCATCCAAAAAATTTCACATATCAGAAATCGTTCCACTGAAATTTTTGGATGATTGTGGCCATTTTAAGGCAATTTCGCCACGAATTCTAAGTGAATAGACTTATAGGGTTTTCTACGACGAGTATTTCCTCATAAAAAAGTCCGGCATAATATCAATCTCATGTTCCGTAGGGTCATTTTGTGCGAAAAATCTAGTTTTTCCATGCAAACCCATTTTTGTAGTCAAATTCCGCAAAAATGAAGACCCGAAGCAAAAACCGAGAAAGATGGATCGATAGGGAATTGTATGACAAATATTTAAAAAAAAATAACCTCAAACAGCCAACCCTAAGGGGCGTACGTCAATTTGGGACGGTTCTGGGCTCCGGTACAATTCAAATTGCTTCGCTCCATTCAGCTTGGATTGACCTATCTCTAAAGGTTAAGGAACTGCCACTGGAACTCGGGCTTTGGGCTGCCACTGCAGCTGACTGATCGACTCCGGCTGCCGTATACCATAAGGTCGGCTGGGTATGCGAAACATATACACTCATGACTCCATCTTTCGGCGGTGGTTTACAATTGGTACGGTTGGCCTGTCACATAATTTTAAGCTAATTCTAAATCCAGTGTGCGCGATTTAATTTCAATATTTTAATTATCACGGAAAGCAATTTTGTTACAACATTGTAGGCATGATGATGGCTAGTAAGCCGAACCTAGTTTTTATTTTTAAATTAAAATTATATATAATATTATATCGCGCACGGCACTGGGCTGGAATTAAATTAAAATTCCTTTGAATATAAGGTCAGTCATAACAGTTGTATGGGTTTCGCATACTCAGCCAACCGTATGGTATACTGCAGCCGGAGTGGATATAGTCAGTTGGAGTAGCAGTTCGAGGTCCAGCGGCAGTTCCAGTTTGAGTCGACAATTGGATCCAGTTGCAGCATCGATTCAGCGACCGTTAAAGATATATCGAGCTGAAGGAGCAAAGCTAAGTTCAATTGTACCGGAACCAAAGACCAGTAATTTAATAAGATTGGAGACTCGCATTAAAACTTCGTAAAAGCACCCTCCACCTCATTGACTTTGAGTGCTATTTATGATATACCAGGAGCATCAGTTTTATCTACAGTAAATTATAAAATTGTTATTTTAAAAATAATGTAACAAATCCTCTTATATACCCCCGAAAAGGATTGATATTATTTCAAGTCGACCATTTCACTGTGCAACTTCTAAGCATTGTTCCGATATCTCATGATTAGAGTCAGGGTCGTCGCGTGGGCGAGATTTTGCCAAGCGCCCCCTCTCCTTCAGTACGTTTTTTATAATATTATTCTTGGCCGACGACCGTTGTGTACTGACTTACTGACTTGTTAACCTCCATGAAAAAATTAGTAAATTATTATCGATTGACTCTCACGCTCACCATTACAGGGGTGCAATTTTCAATCTCTAACGAATCTTTTCGTATTCGAGTTATCGTATGCGAAATATTTACGGTCATCTCTTAGTTGGTCGATTTTTAAACATTACTCGAATTTAATTTTTGGTGAACTTAATACTCATACTTGTTGATTAGCAATATTCAATTATACAGTTGTTCTGTGGTTTTCCAAACGGTCAATCAATGCTTTACTATGTCTCGTGAGTTCAACTTTCTACACGAGTCTATAATATATTAAGTGTCTTTTACCCGTTATTTTTTAGTTTTTTCAACTTATAATAAATATTTTTGTGAGTTCAAAATTATTCCCAAAATGGTTAAAAGTATTTAAAGCACGATGGACCGATTCTAAAAGTGCTCGTAAACATTGCGCACCCGAGTATGAAAGTTTTTAGGGACAGTTCTGGTGTGAACTGATTAATTTTTGAGTTTAATTAATAATCCCGAATGCTAGACTTTGTCTAATGCTAGATTTTGACTAATGCTATACTTTGTCTAATGCTAGACTTTGTCTAATGCTAGGCTTTGTCTAATGCTAGACTTTGTGTAATGCTTCACTTATATCTAAAAACGTTACATTACATTCCTATTATCGTATTTTTAAAGATTTTTTGTAACTAAAGTTGGTAATTTAAAGTTACTTAACACCAATATTAGATTTGGTCAGTTATTTGTAAATTATACATTATCTTTAATAAATAAGAAAAATTGTACAACTCGAAAACTAAAAATATGTCATTAAGCACATTTAAAAAAATATATCCGTTTGTCTAAAATTCAGGAAATAATTTTGGTCCTAGTGGTACTATAAGTAAAAATATAATAATAATTATATCAAAATATAGGCTAAAAAATTCAGATCAATATTGTTTCGTATACTGGATTGCAGTACAGAATATTTGATCTAAAAAGTAGGGTTTTTTATGTAAATTCCCATCGATTTTCAGTTAGCGATTGAACCAAGGAATGATTTAATGTACTCCCGCATGCTATATGAACCCTGGGGGGTACTTGATGAGGCTCATTTACACCGCCAAATCGGTTTTATTAAATTGCCCCCTTTGGAGCACTTCCCTGTTGACATATTTATAATTAGTTCGAAATTAATATAATCAGAATTGAATATTATCTGTAAGGAAGAAGTTTATTAAAAAAAATAGAGTTATTTTAGTTCACAATATTTGTCTGTTAAAATGTTCTGATGCTTTAGAATTTACAACTGTTTACTTAACGTGGAATTAGAGAAGTTAAAACTACGATTTACAAAGATAAAAAAGTCTATTTCCAGATGCCGGTTAAAGCATTAGTGCTACTAAATATAAACAGATGATCAAGTGGCTATAAATGTTAAAATATATGTAACCTACTTCCTGATTGCATCAAAAGTACTAAAATTACCATATACAACAGAAACAGAATTTTTTAAACTTTTAATTTACACTAAATTATTTTTTATTTGTTTATTTTGGTGGATTATTTAGGATAATTGTTGTTTACTAATTATTCCATCAATGAAAATTTTTTTTTTAATTTGTTTTATTTTTGGTTTCAGGACTCCGTAGGCCGTCCCCTCTTCGATCCAAAGGGCCTACTTTAAGCCATGCACTCGATTTCTAGCACCCAATCGACATTTGATAATAACAATGATATCAAAAAATCAATCGAAAAAATGAGCGATTCAAGTAAATCCAGTTACCAAGCCATAAAATCTACTGAATCGCTGCAATCGACGAAAAAATCAAAAAAGAAGACTGGCGTCCACTTGAACAATCTTTGGTCTATTTGGTACGGTGTGTTTTTTACCGGATTCCAAGGTTATACGGCTTATAGATGTCTCAAGAGGATATTAGGTAATTTTTACTTTTTATTATTCATTATTTTCTAAAAGCAAAAAGTAATTAAATTATAACAAATTTACCTATAATTATTTTCTACATTAATCTCTTATCTGCATTTTTTTAATCCGACAATACTATTCAATTTTCCCTGTAAACAAAATATATGGAAATCGAGCATTCCATCAGATATACACCGGTTATAGCGTGTCACGAACACATTTATTCATAAAACGAATGCCTATATTTGATAGAAGAATATATTTTCCATTATACTATTTCATGATGGATTAAAAGGTTGTGTCTTAAACTGACAAAAAGGAAAATATCAAAGGAAAGTAGGTTAATCGTAGTTGTAATATTCGAAAAACTGATTTTGTACCTAACATGCTAAATTCGCAATAAGATAACGAAGTGGGAAAAAATAAGTCGTGAGTCAATTGTTAAATAACAGTAATGTATTAAAATAACGGATAGTTATTCGTATACAGGGTGGTGCAAATGAATTAAAAACTAGCACAGGACGTCCCAAGGATGTCTTATTTTTGGTACATTGGTCCATGGCCTAATTAGGTACTATGTACGTATTTGTATTGACATTCATTGTACGGCTGTTAGTGGACGTCCATGCAATGTCCATTTAGATCCAATTTTGGTACATTGGTTCCTGGTCTAGTTATAGATCTACTATGTACGTCCATTTATTAACATCCATTGTATGACTTTTAGTGGACATCCATGCAGGGTCCATTTTAAGTTTTAATTCGTTTGAGAGTAGAAAATGATCTCTCCATCGACGTGACAGGAATGGTGACCCACACAATAGACATGTGTCAGGTACCACTGTCCGTACTGAACTGATAAAGGGCAGGCGACAGCGGACAGCTGACAAGTCTACCGCATCACGGCAAGAGGGAAATTGAATTTAAATCGATAGTGCACATACAAGTTTTTCAAGTACTTAAATATGTTATTGCAGTGAGGGCCACTTATTTCAGAAGACGGTAAACTCATTGTAGGGTAGGGAGAAACAAAGCGATTTTAAATGTATTTTCTGTAATGGCAAAAAAACATTTATAACAAAATGACACAAGATTCTGTCTTGTGCAAAAACTAGAGGGAAAAAAACAACAAACTAATAATTAATAAAACAGAACTTTTTGAGGGAATTGTTGATGAACGGAATCTAATATATATTCTGTCTATGAGCTGAACTGATATAAAATCTGAAAAAAATTGACACTTATGAGTTATTATTATAACGGCAGAACACTGACACTTGACACTGTTCAGAATTGGCAACCATTTATACTCGAACGAATATTTATAAATGGAAATTTGGCAACATTGTCAGCCATATCATTCCTCTCCCGAGACACTTGTCAAGCTAGAGGCTAGCCTACCGAGGATGTTGTCATTTCAGCTATTTTTTACGGTATTTAGCAATTGAACTGGTTGAAAAACGGCAACTGTGTTGATCAACACGAGTTTAGGGTTGAAGATATACACAGAGTTGATGAATCTAGCCTCAGGGCACTATTGTCAGATTCAAACATAATTACTGAGAACGGGGAATTAATCGTAAAATTAAAAAAATTATTAGAGAAACAGGAAATAAAATGAAGAATGATCAATAAAATATTTCTGGTGCTATTTGCTGGATAAATTGGTGAGGGAGCTGAGCCTCCTTAGCCTCCTTCGAGGAGCCGCCACTGCATTAAATGAATACCAGTTCGACTGTTTCCGAGTTGTGAACTAACTTTCCTGAATCTTGAAGAAAATATGGAAAATTTTGTAATAGCTCTGGTAGATGATTTATTTGATTCTTCATCTGATAAATCGAGTTCCAGTAGCAGTGAGGAAGAACCAGATTTTGATTGTGTAATTTGTATAGCAGGGATTTGTTTCTATTTTCATAAATTATCCCTCTTTAAAGAATACAAAATTACTTAGGTGTAGTGGAAAAGTATTCACCTAATTTATTTAAATCTCATTTCCGGTTAGTAGTGTTAGTATATGTGACATAAATTTTATATCTTACCCAGACTCATACCTAATCTAATATAGATACTCCTAATTTTACCTAATTTTACCTGACACATTTACTTACAATGTTGAAAAATGAATTGATATAATATTTTACAGTTTACTAGTTTACTAGTATCCAAATAAAACAAACCTGTCTGTAATATATCTGCCGTTTCGGCATTCACGGTGATTTTATATTCCCCTACAGTTATTCTACAAGGGTATTTGGCCTATTACACTATAAAAATCTAAACAACAAAGCAACTATGCGTAACATTTAACCTCACTTATTCACGATGTAGAGTTGATACTGGTATAGAGAATCTCTATGATACTGGCGTCCACACGATCTTTTGCTGTCAGTAGCGAACAGTGAAATTATAGCCTGGCACAAGGTACATTTACAGAACGCGGGAAAATAATGCCAGTATAAATCAGTAATTTCGGAACAATTCTGAATACTGACCGGTACTGTTTGGGAATATCGGAACGCGCTATTGGTAAGTTTTAAAAAAATGATAGAAGATGTCAGTTTGGACAGAAGTATAAGAATATAAAAAGGTATGTCATAGAAATTTTGCAAAACAATAATAATTTATGGGAATGAGAAGAGAAGAAACAAATAAAACGATAGTTAAGGTATATATAGAAATTTCATAGACTAGAAGTATTGAAGGAAAGAAGAAAACAAAAAATATTTCAAAGAACATATAAAGACAAAATATAAAGTGTTGTAAGCAGGTTAGTTCAGATTAGTTAACGTTAGTTAAGATTAGTTAGACCACCACCATCTAAACATTTTCGGGTATCGAAAAAGTTGAGACACGTCGTCTTATTACCCGTGATACTTTTTAGACTACGTCAGCACTGCAAAGGCCGCAGTCCATCTCTTTTCGAACTATGTGGGTGCTTCCGACGTTGAATTCACGGGTCGCTGCTGTATTCACCTTATTGAAAGTATTTGAAATGTTAAAATATGATTAAATTTTTAATACTCTATTTCTTCAGCAAAATTTTAACAATTATGTACAGATTATGGATTATGTGACATAAAATTTAATAAAATCGTGCCCTATGTCTCACTATAAATTTCCTGGGATCAGATTAAATGCATCTCGTTAAAAAAAAATAAATAAAATAATGTGTTGATGAACGTGTAAAAAAAATAAATTAAATAAAGTGTTCATGGACCTGTAAAAAAATAAATTAAATAAAAATAAATAATAATAACAAATCTATACGCATACAGGGAGATTCAACGCGACAATAGATATATAAACGCATTTAATCACTCTTCCAACACACACACACATGGCGCATTCAATTTTTTAGACCAACGTTTCATCTTTGAAGAGATATCCTCAGCTACTATTTTTTAATACGGACCTGTAGTTTTTATTTCATTTTTGAAATTCAGATCTTTTTTCTATTCAACCTTGTAGAATACTTACTTTTAGACTTCTACATCCTAAAGTGTAGAGAAGTCTTATAATACGGCTCTGTCTGTCCATCTGTCCGTCAGTCTTTCCGTCTGTCTGTCTATCCGCATTTATAACTCAAAAACGAAAAGAGATGGAGATAAACGGTCAACGGTAAAAAACTCATCATACCTTGTATAGCTCCCAAATAATAGATTTTCAAATTTTTATGACTTCCGGTTTCAAAACTGGTTTTACAAACCAAAACCGGTAGTGATACTACCTGTTTCAAAAATAGCATTCCGGCTGAATCGATATTTAAAAACAGATTTAAGATATCTTTTATGGTTCATGAGATAATGCGTCTTTAGAAGTCGTCACGTGCCTGCTAACGCGCAGGCGCTTCTGACTTTTTTATTTTATTTTAAAGTTTACAAAATCAAAATTATATGTTGAACGAATGAAGGCTGAATAAAGAGTGAATATAAAATAAAATATAAAATTGTAATATTATAAAATTCAAAATTATATTGGAAACTAGAAACTTCCTATCTCTGCTTGGCCTCTCAGTTTCTTGGAAATAACATCAAGTAACTCCAAATGATCTCGGCTCGAGCTCCAACTCGAAACGAGACGATGAATACCTACGTTGCCAAGTGTATCTGATATGTTTTCGCGCCAAAATTAAAAATTACAAATAGTGGGTTGAATTTAAAGATTACTCTTTTCATTTAGCAATTTTTGATATTGGGTTTCGTCTTTTATATGTATATTAAAATGTAAACAAAAAATGCCGGTATTGTGTCGAATATGTGAAAAAGTGTTTGGTACACAATCGTCTCATAAGAGCAGTTCATAAACAAAATCCAGAACCTATATCTTATTTGTATTAGCTTTTGACAATGAACTGTACTCGGCCTCCTCACCAATTTATCCAGCAAATACCACCAGAAATATTTTGTTGATCATTCTTCATTTAATTTCCTGTTTCACTAATAATTTTTTTAATTTTACAATTAATTCCCCGTTCTAAATAGTTATTTTTGAATCTGACAACAGTGCGATGAGGCTAGATTCTGTAAACTCTGTATATATATCAAAAACTAAACATGTGTTGATCATCACAGTTGCCGTTTTTCGACTAGTCCAATTGCTAAATATCCGACACATGCATGTTGCCCACAATTCGTCGGCATTGGCGAATAGATCATTTTCTACTCTCAAACAAATTAAAACCTACATGCGAAATATAATGTGCCAAAATCGTTTATACAATGTTAGTTTAATATCTATTGAAAAAGATTTAGTAAAACACTTAAAACAAAATGATTCATTTATAATAATATTATTGATCATTTTTCCCAAACTAAAGACCAGGAATTCCCTAAAATATATAAATAAATTAAAAACTAAATATGAAAAATTCCAAAAAAAAAGAAAAAATAATAAAATTCCAAAAAAAAAAATAAAAAAATCTGATGTGGCCAGCACATGACCTCTCGCCATTTTTGAATCAAAAATTTACAGGTTGACACAAAAAAGTATGAAAAAAAATTATTTTTTTGTAAATCTGGCAACAATGGCAAAAGTTTCGAAAATTTTAATAAGATGGTAATAAACTATATGGTATACAAAATATATGTGTAAAACTTTATTGCCGTTTTTTCTAATAATGGAGTCATTACCCATAGCAACTGCCACTTCCGGTTGTGCGATTGGCACCAAAATCTAATCAGATCTAATCTAGGGTATCAGAATGCTGTATGCAAAATTTCAAATTTTTTTATTCAGTAGTTTTTGAGTTATCGTTACTACAACATCCATCCAAACACACACACACACTAACACACACACACACTAACACACCCACACACTAACACACACACACACACTAACACACACACACACACACAGACATCATCGCGAAAATATTAAAATCGTATTCTAGGGACCCTAAAACGTGTTTGTTCATTGAAAACTCACTACCCAATTTTTAGCATGATTCCTATACCTCTCTTATCTGAAGGGCGAGAAGTAAAAAACGAACAAAAAAAATTTTTTGGCAAGAGAAACTCTATACCTCCACGTTGGTTCTTGCTTGGCAACAATTTTGTCACTGAAGTAGCTGGTACGGCTGCTGCGCAAAGGTTAAATTGATTGGCTAAAAAGTATATTTTTACAAAAACGTTTTATGTCCAGCCTCCTCTCTTAAAAAGTTCATGAGCCGCCACTGGTACGATACTGTTCAATTTCCACTGACAATATTTATAAATGTTTTTGAATAAAATTAATTAAAAATTGAGTATACTTTGAGCTTAACGCCCCAAGTATATTTAATTTCTATTAATATCTGAAATAAATTTTCTTAAACAACTACAATCAGAAAATAAATAAAAATTGTATAAATTTTAATTATTGAGTGATAAGAATTGATCAAATTGTCCTCCCCTTGTTCAAGATATTTTATAATTCTAGTACTTATATTTTCAGGGAAAAAATTAATAGCACTTAGAAAAATTTGAAAGTACAGTTTATTGTCCTAATCTAATAAAAAAATTATGAATAATTAGTACAAGTAAGTATTTAAAAAAAATAATTATTAAATGAATCTGAAAAACATGTACCACAATATTATGTATTTTCAAAGTAAGGTTGGAGTCAACTAGTTCAATAGAAGAAATTTTTAACTACTTTGAATATACTTACCAAATATACTGAAAATGCTGCTTATAATTAAATTAAGTTAAGCATAGTGCTTAATTAAAACTTACCCCACTTTATTTATAACCAGTATTATCGGTGATTTTCGGTAAAGTCAAATTTTTTGTTAAAAAATTTTTCTTTCGAACTATGTATTCCGATCTAGGCCTAAAGATGGCTTTTTAGCCGAAACTAGTTGCCACCAACCTTATTTAGACATTGTATAATATCGTGGTACATGATTTTGAGTTTCATTAAATGATTAATACTTGACCACATTTGAGATATAGATAACCTATTGGATTTAAAAAAATAGTTGAGGGTGGCCCTTCAAAGCCGAACCGTTGTTTTAAAAAATTGGATACCCTATGTTAAGCGGCATTTAATCTTGAATAAAAATCCTTATAAGATTTTTTTGTATATGAATAAAACGAAAATCGTCAATTTCGGTTTTCTCAAAATATCTCGGAAACCGAACCTGATATTTTAATTTTGAAAAACCAATCAAATCGTCTTAAAAACACACAAAAGGTTATCCATATCTCAAATGTGGTCAAATGTTCAATAAATCAAATGAAACAAAAATCGTGTACAACAATATAATTATCAAATCGGCAACTAGTTTCGGCTAATGATCTATCTTCAGACCTAAAAACATCTTTTTTCCAATTTAACCAACATTGTATAAGGGTTTACGAAATCTCAATAGTGTTCAATTAAATTTACGCCACCCTGTATATTAAAATATTGCAATATATACATGCCTCTCATGATATTGAGAGCCTTTAAATGTCTTGATACGCCAGTGAGAATTCCCTAGAAAATTTAAACCTAACCTGATGTGGCACGTTGGGTTTTATTGACAAATCCCAGAGACGTTTATTAAACAGTCTTAGTAGAGCATTTCGAGACGTTTTCTCAGCTTGTTGGGTTATTTATTTCCAAAATACTCAGAAGCCTCCGGAAATCAACTTGTCGTACCTTTGGGCAAATAAAAGGTGTAATACCATTGGCGTACAAAAATATTTATGTATATATAAAATATATTTTCTCTACGAAATTTACAAGCTTAAACGAGACATAATTCTGTAATATAGCTGTGGATTCAATGTCGAGCTCGTTCTAGCAAAATCTGATATTTCGTCTTAATCCTTTATAAAAGGGATTAAAACTCTAAACACGACGCTAGACCGCTGTTCTTCTTTTTTTGTTGTCTGAAAGCTTTTAGAAGCCTTTAATATTTGAACAGGAACAGCGACTTTACCTTAGAAGGCATTTTAATTGATCAAGTACTTTTAAATTTACACAGCGAGGGTTTATTATAAAAGTGTCTTAACGTAATTGGAGACTATGATATTTTTTCTTTTAACAAGTTCTTTCGCCAATTAAATTAAAAATCGTAAATGTTAAGGATTTTGAGCCTTAGTGAAGTGATAAAATACATTCGATAAAACATTATTTTGTATTTTGTTAACAAATAGCAAAATAAGCTGATTTGATCGAAATTTATGTTTGTTATAGGTTATTCTCTACTGCCATGGCCTGAGGGGTTACCATATTTAGAACTGAATTGTAGTTTAGGACTGACAGGAGCTGCTTTACTTCTGCTGCCAGTTTTCACTTACGTGTCTATTCTTAAGGTATGAATAATTTTTTTTAATAGTTACCATTGTATAAACATATATAGTAGGATGATTTAAAAATTGTATTGTATAATATCTTGTTTGAAAATTATGATATACAGTGTAGGGAAAACCTCTCTCGTAGCTCTATAACTAATATTCTATATAACTATGATTTCTCTAAAAGGTATTTGTCTATGGTGTTAAAAAGCAAATATCAGAATATTATTTTCATGTATTGTGAACAGATATGATTAAGAATCGATATAAGTTTGAAACAATATACTACGGCAGTCGACGTGTTGACATCGACCCATAATCGAAGGACCAAATTAAACTGCTAGCAACAGTGTTTAATTACTATTTAATGATTATTATTTATCAAACTGTGTTTCAAGAAGATACCCGAAATTTAATTAAAATAAGCAAATTAAAGTGAACTTCAACGCAATTTTTTTTTTCAGAAAAAGAAACCGCGCATCAAAGGGTTATTAGCGCGTACATTTTGTTATAAAGTAGTTTTACAGCTATATCAGATTGTAAGTACAAATTGATATCTTTTAGGAAACAAATTAGGCTATCCAAACTATTGTTTAGAGTATTTTTCAACTCACTCGCTAAGTTGTTTTTTTGCCGGTTTTACGTATATTTCGGACACTCAAGTATGAAATACTTAACGGTTATAATCACCAATCCTAAGGCGAGTTATCACGGTTTGATCCTTCCTAGATTTTAGAGTATTTGGCCAGGTTATCACATATATTTTTATTTCAGGTAACTTGTCTTGGGACTGATCCAACTCCTCTTGCAACTTCATGAACGCGCACTGATTGATTATTGCTCATTTCTTCCTTAGCGGCTCTATATAATTAGTCGTTTCCATTAATTCCAATATGTGAAGGGAACCAAATAAAGATTACTTCTTTACTCGTGCTTTGAATAGGATGTAGTCGTTGTTTAATGAGCAGTGATATAGGGCAAATTGTCTACATAATGATAAGGGATGTCAAGGAGCTTATGGAGTCCGATATTATTATAAACTTTACAATAAGAACCTGAAACATATAATTCACTACTATATAGGGAAAATATTTTGGGTAAAAGGTACATTTGAGTTTCGCCTTCGGTTATTACTGCCGCTCCTAAGCCATCCGGTGTTTTGTATGCATCTGTATAGATTTGGATTTGGGAACAATAAACATTCATAAGATTTAGAAATTCTTTTTTAATTAAAATTGGATTTGTATTGTGTTTGTCAAAACGGCTGAGATCAAAGGGGCACTTTGGAAGATTTATTGTCCATGGTAGAGGGGTTTTTGAATTTGTCGTGAATATTTTTGGAATACTGATACCTAAATCATTTCGATAACTATTTATTCTCTCATAAAACGCTTGATGTTTAAAGTTTAATTAAGAATCGAAGGCGACTCCAAGAAAATTAACAGTCTCAATACAGATTAGACCTGTGTTGTATAGTTTCGCGCAAGGTTGTACGTAATTTTTCGTTTTTCAGAATATTAAACATTTTGTTGTAAATCCTGTTTCTTCTTATCAATTTTCTATTTGATTTAAGTGTTTTTGGATGATTCGTGCAATCTATGAAATATTTTTACCTTTCACTATATATGAGAATTAGCTCATCAGCATATAATCTATATTTCACTGGAGGTGTACTTGCATCAATTATATTATTTATTGACGCAAGGAAAAATGTGGTACTGATAGTCGATTCTTTTTGTGAAGTAGAGGTGCTGAAAACTTTTACACGAGAAGTTCTGTTTGAATAAAAGTTTGTAATGTAGGTTAACATTCGATCTTTTACGCTCCATTTCGTTAATTGTTTCAGAATCTTATAGCCGAGCAGTGTCAAATGCTCTTTTGATGTCAAAAAATATCGTAAAACATATTTGGTCGGTAAGAAAAGCATCATGGACTTCTGTTGCAAAGTACACATGTTAGGGATATTGGCCTATAAGATTCTGTAATATTTTAAATATGGGTGCACTCATACATGAATAGCTTTTATTCTACCTAATCGACTGATTGATTCGAAACTAAGAACCTACTTGCACATGCTTAATCAAGAGACGAAGAATAAGTGCCATGGTTGGCTGTTATTTTATTTACTCAAAACATAAATTCCAGATGAAACGTCGAGTCTGGGGAAAATTTGAATGACTCTCATTGGTTCGAATTTAGTGATTCGATGTGTATCTGCCTTTTTGACTATAAATTAATATATTTTTTTAAGATAATTTTATCGTCGCACATAAGGGAATGATAAATACATAGTTGCGAAATAATAGCGTTATTGGATATGATTTTAAAATATTTAGATTTGAATGTGATTTTAAGTATACACATAAATACGATTGTAAATTCTGGATAATTTTTCAGTAAAATTTATCCATATTGTAATATAAGTTTTGATAAAAAAATCAAATTTAATAAATAAATATGTTAGCATCATCAGGCGTTGATGATAAACGTACCAGAGACAAAAACTGATAAGAAGCGCATTTTTACCGTTATTGACGAAGACGAAATGAGAGTTAGAAGCTGATACGAGACTACTTGTTTTTACGGCCAATTGGTTGTTCAGAAAAAAGATTTATTCTGACCTATAAACAAGTTGGAAAAAATACATTAGGAAAAATCCCGCTTATCATTGCGAAATATCTGGGTTTGAGCGATCCTGACAAGTATACAGGTCACTGTATGCCACTCTTTTGGCAGATGCTAGAGCCAGTATGACCACGTTGAAGCTCCTTGGTGGATGGGAGAGTACGTCGGTTGTTAAAGGATATTTTTAGAAGACAGTATTTCTGAGAAAAATGACGTTCCAAAGTGCTGGCAGGCATATTTTCTGGATCTGGATTTTCCGTACAGAAACTTGATTCCCAAACAATGAAACATGAATCAATGGTTGCTGCAGGCAAAATAACTATCACCGGATTTTTCGAAAACTGCTACTTTTATTCGACTAAATATTGTTAAGTAAATATTTACATAATATTTTTAATTTGCAATTTTGTTAAAGGTTATTAATAAGTTAAACAAAAACTGATTTTGTCTTTATGCCCGATCGGGACACAAAGTCATCTTATGGCCCGCACGGGCATAAAGTATACCTTTATGTAGTTGGTAACTAAGCAATAAAAACAATATTGAACTAGTATGACATAAACACTTTTAAGACATATTAGTTCATTATTGTGTTTTTTATTACTTAGTTACCAACTACATAAAGTTGTACTTTATGCCCGTGCTAAAGACAAAAAACAGTTTTTGTTTAACTTATTAATCATGGTTATTAATAAAATTACAAATTATGAAATAAAATTATTATCTAAAAAATAATACATTAGTATGTTATTAACATCAAATTAAAATTTAACGATCTTTTAAAATTTTTATATTGTGGATGCAACGAACTAATATGGTATAAAAATTATATGACTCAGTTAGATTTGTTCAATATAATTTGAAATTCTCAGGCTAGATTTACTTTTCTGTGTAGTGCTACCTCTAGCTGAGACACAGGAACTTTTTAAAACATTTCGGCTACGGAATCCCAGGTGCCAAACTCCAAAATGTAGCTCATATCTGAATTTAAAAACTAAAGATAACAATCATAATTAAAAATATAAAGGGCCCAAATATTTTGTTGAAAGGGCAGGCTTGAAGGGTAAGAAGCCCAAATATTGTTATAAAAACAAAAACTTAAACCTAATGTGGCCAAATATTACTAAATTGGCAGGCTTAAGTGGTAACAAAGCGAAGCGCCACAAGGTGGCGTGATAAAACAGATTTTAGTCTTTTAATTAGCATATTATAAAATATAAGTAGAAAAAATTATAAATCTAATTACTTCATTTACGGTAAGTACCATGACAAAAATATTTATTCTTCTATCCAACAGGATATGGGCAATGTGATCTCTCTTTCCTTGATAAGGATTTTTTACTTCTAGTTTTAAATAAACCAATGTGCAATCCTACTGACTGCGTCAGATAAATGTGAGTATTTCTGAAATATTTAAAAGAAAAGTATTTATAAAATAGTTTATCAAGTGTAAGTCTTGTACAAACCTTGGTTCAGGAGTTCACTTGTAAGGAGATGAATATAGAAAGAGTATTATTAAAAAAGGATAGAATAAAACTGTGTTAAATGTGTTTCATATCTTTTGCAGATTTTGCGCGGGATTTTGTTCTCGCAGTATATAAAACATACTACATCTAGTGTGACATTTCATCGTATTTTTAAAATAAAATATTCAAATGCTATAAGCTGTTCCGCAATTCGAGTGCTTTTTCACTTAAATATTGAAATGCTCTCAGCTGGGAAGAAAATCCTGTTTTTAAAATGTGTGTTGAAAGGGTCACTTTTTAATCCTTCGAACGATTTATTGCCGCAGGAAAGCTATAAAACTCAACACCTGCGAAAGAAAATGGAGAGGGGGCAATCCTGCCCAACTTTCCGAACACTTGTGTTGAATAAATTATTGTTTTTTAAATAATTTTTCGAGTTTCTACAAAGTGACTAAATTTTTCAAGTATACGAATCTAATAAAATGATCAGAAATATCCACTTGGTTATATTATTTAAATATTTGACTTTTTAATGAATCTGCTAAGATGATAAACGTCTTTGAAATGTCTTGTTTTGGCATAAAACTTTTTTTTATTTAAATAATTTTTTTAGCAAATTAATAAAAATACTGAACATGGTTTTTTTTAACGAAACGCATTTAGAAAAAAAAATATAGTTAAAGTTAAACTTATACAAATAGAAAACATAAACTTGAATGTTATTAAATATTGAAGCTGTCTTTTTTTAAGTATAACTTTTTTTTTAATTAAATAATTTTTATCCAAATTAATTTTTTTTTTTTCAAATTAAAAACGAAACACTGAACTTGGCTTTTTTAACGAAACGTAATTTTAGAATAAAACTTTATACTTAAAGTTTATGTGAAATCGTAATAATGTAACAAAAACGTGATTCAAAATCCAGGTTAAAAAAAAATAAAATTGGTGTGGTCGTCCGAATACGAAACATCGAATTAAAATTTTAATAAAACTATGTTATAGCAAACTTGATCTAGAAAAAAAAACGTTCTTTTATATTTTCAAAAATCTTTAAAAAATGGTCGAAATGGATTCAGTGTACACCATAAAGATCATGATTGAAATATTTTCTTTCTATAAAACTTTCTGGGTTCAGAAAGTAAAAAGAGTTCAATTTATTTAGCTTAAAATGCTCTTGTTAGGGAAATAAATAAAACATCAACGTACTGAGCAAATTTTCTGGCAAGCAATTCGTTCTCTTCATTTTGTATTTTATTGGGGTTTAAATTTTCACTTTGGTGACCTAGTTTAACTTTAATGCAATTTGTTTCCAACTATGTAAGAGTCGAAAATAATAAAAGAACAAAAAATATGTTCTACTTTTAGTAAATAAAAGAACACTGCAACGATATATAATTCATTGGTTTTGTTTTTATTTTTTTATGTGATTAAGCTAAAAAAAACTGATGGTTCGTGGGGCTCAGATAATAAGATTTAGTATTCAACGCCATTTCTCTAATATTTAATAAGGGCGCTATTCAAAGGTAATTCTTTTCCGATATTAAAGAACTATCTGTTGAAGCTAGTTTCAGAGACCCAGTGTTGCCAGGTGGGAAATATTTTCAGTACCACAAAATCGATGAAAATGTACTAAATTATGCAACAGTGTACTAATTTTAATATTCTGTCGTGACATCACAGTTGAGCCATTTCGATGTCGAATTCCTTTAAATATGGATTATGTTACCCTCGACTTGACTGGTGACTGCAATCATCATTCCTTGACTGACTCATCAGTCGTGGAACAACCACAAAACCCTGGAGCATGCCACCCAATTGCAACCCCCCTCAGAAGACAGTTTCATTCCATATGAATGAAAAAACATATACATTTGCTATGGACCTAAGGTGCAGAAGAATGATTGGTTGCTGAGTGTGCGCTCAGTAGAAGCAAAAGTCAAATAACTTAAGAGAGACAGAGAACTTTCAGTTCATTCAGTTATAATAATATTTAAATAAAAAATTCGGTGCCTAAAAAAATGTTAATTATTTAAAAATTTCAAAGATTTTCTAGTATTTGAAAAAAAAACACACTAATCGATAACAAGCAACAGACGGCAGATATTTTTCTACTCAAAAAATTTTAAGTAAGACACTGTAAAATATCCAACCCATACTATAGGTTATCAGTTATTTTAATATAGATGTGAAAGCTGATAAAATAAAATAATATAAAATAAAAGTTGAAACCGAGCCGGGAAAAAAACTCTACAATACTTACGATAAAATTAATAATTCCAGATTTCTGAGATACACAAAAGCATATGCAAGCAACGACCATTCACCAGAGTACACATTATATTTACCATGCAAGAACAATGCTTCATAGAAATTCTGTAAACCTATGAAATGTATATCATCTAGACAAGGATAGACACTTTTCATTACGCCAGACAAGGATAGTTTCCATTATACTGCATTCTATTTCCAGTCCCATCCGTTCAATTGAACTCTCCATGTTTCGTGGAGGATCTCTCGATTCCCTATTTTCCATGAAACATGGAGAATACGTGCTGTTGCTTCCACAATTGAGGATGGATACCGCCGACCAAAGCTGGACAAACACATCCGAAATCAGTGGCGTACTGTGAATTTTCTATATAAAATCGTATTCTAGCCTTTTAATTGAAGTTATTTTAATTAAATCGATATAAAATGAACTCTATATTTTGTAGTTTTTTTTTGACGAGCGTTTCTGGATACTCTATACAGGATTTATACGATAAATGTGTAATTTATCTACATAATAAAATATTACATGGTTGCCAAGTTGTAAAATATTTCAAGAAAACTTATAGATGTTTTTTCAAAAGGTTTGAAATATTTTTATTTTTTTTTACAGTGCACTATTGAAATAATAATTTGAATTATAATAATTTTGAATGGAAAACAGATGGCATTACACTATTTTATTTTCTAAAGACTAGATCTTATTAATAGGTCAAATTAAGTTGTAATAATAACAATTTTTTTAAACTTTGAGAGCCAATAGATCTCATTAATTGATAGTTAAGCTGTTAAAGTTATATTGCATTAATTTTTATAAAAAAAAAACGTTTTGTTACATTTTATTACTACTTTCATACACGTTTAAAATGAAGATACATTCTCGGTATTAGTTTTTATTAGAAATTTGTCATTTACTTGGGTCAGAGTTATACGAACTGACTGACTTCTATTAGGTTTGATAAAACATTGCTAACTCCACTTGAATTTTATGGTACAGCGGCTAATTTGATTTATTGCTATAAATAGAAAGTTTAACAGATACGCATTCGATTGGTGAATATATATTTTTTAAGACGTAATTTTGTAAGAATTATTTTCGTCACTTGCTGAGATAATAGAAATGGATAAAAGTTTTCGTTAGGTCTTCAATAAAATAGTTTTATAAGGTTTGTTTCTCTCTTTAAACATTAAGGTGTTAATTAAACATAACGAAAACCGCCATTTTCGTTTTCCCAAATATCTCGGAAACCGGACATGATATTTTAATTAAAAAAAAAACAATCAATTCGTTTTGAAAATACACACATTATAATCAACTTGTATATATAACGATTTCGGAAATGCCAATAGTGTTCAATTAAATATGCGCTACTCCGTATATCTATTGTTAAATCTTCACGATCTCCCTGTAGTACAAATTGTCTATAGTCTTCTTCAAAAATTATTGTCGCAAAACCATTTAGATTCATTCACCTCTTGTGAGTCTTACACGAACATTAATGGTGAGAGCACAACAAGCAGTTGAAGCGCGTTTAATCAACGATTATGCTTTTTATGTTAAAGTTATATCATGTTGAGAGCTCTCAGAAAGGAAATAGCCCAGTGGAGTTGTATTGATGGAAAG
The DNA here is from genome assembly GCA_963243735.1 of Neocrepidodera transversa. Classification (NCBI taxonomy): domain Eukaryota; kingdom Metazoa; phylum Arthropoda; class Insecta; order Coleoptera; family Chrysomelidae; genus Neocrepidodera; species Neocrepidodera transversa. The sequence continues at coordinate 12,123,966 of OY725340.1, read as the reverse complement.
TGATTGAGTGTCAGCGCTGTTTTATTTACTTTAAAATTAGAAAAGAATTAACTTAAGCAGATAGATCTGAAAGACCACCGGTCACTTTATCTGGTAAATTGGAGAACCAGAGGAAAAAGAAAGCGGGAAATAAAAAGAGGGGAAAATGTTAAGGGAGGCAGAGAGAGTTGGCAAAGAGAAATTTAAATAAGATCCTTTAAATTATCTAATAAAAAATGTGGTTTTCTTTGGGTCTCAACTGTTCGTTGAGACAAATAACTAAATTATTATATAATTATAAATCTTATAAATTTACTATTGCAAACTAGTTGCCAACCTCCCCTCTTTTTTAACTTTAATAAAAAATTTGTGCTACTCAACTTAGAGTTTCATTATTTCATTTTGTTAATTGATTACATTTAGTTACATATTTGTTACAATACCTTATTTGGGGATTTTATATCTATAAAGTGTTGTTCATGTCTGACACCAACGGTAAATTCTATAAATATCAAACTGAAATGTAATTAAAAAAACCTTCAGATGTAATTTTTTCATTTTTCTACGTTCGCGTCTCTAAATTTAATATCGGTAAATGGATTAAACTAGTATTGCTGTCTGTTTTTCTCCTTTGCTGTTGAGGTACAAAAAGAGATAATAAAAGAAAACATGAAAACATAATACATTTGAGACTTAAAATGGCTAGTTGTACTATTTATTTCATATAATTTTTTGTATCGGATTGACCTACTAATTACATAATTGATACACTGGAAATAGTTTCAATTAACTTGATGCAACTTTTAAATAAAACAGATCCTTTTAAGTTGTTTTTAACATAATTTTCGTTTTTTTTAGATCGGTAATTTAGCAAACGATGGTTACAAATTGGGTAGACAGATGGGTACTTGTAGCAAAGAACCCCCAGATTTGCTCAAAAGTGGGAGTTGCGGTCTTTTTAGATACGGAGGACCAACGGCTCCTTTCATCCACATAGCCATATCTTTTTGTCTACTAATTCCAAATCTACTTATGGAGGCGAAACTGATCGAAGAAGGATTTTTATCACAAGGTGAGTGATTTTTTCTAGGAATAATAAAATAGAATTGGTAATATTGAAATTTTTATTGATTCAATATTTTATTTACCTCACATTTTTTTACTATTATTTAAAATTAATATATTAAATATGATGATAGTTAATTTCCCGGGTTTTCCCACATCTTTATACCAAACGGCGCCATCATTCATCAGTAAGACACCTCAGAACACAACAGTAATATTTCGTTATGCTCACCTAGCACCAAATTCTGAAATTAATTTCTGGGGTTACTATATTATACTTACTATTATTAAACATAACGTGGGTGTTACCTACTAAAAAATACCATCACAGCTGTAAAATCAGCATGACATAATAACAAAGTTAAGCAGGATGGGTTCGATGGGGAGTTGATCACATTATTTCCCCGTAACGAGAGTGAGTATTAGCTTGGGGGGTGGTTGATTAAACTGCTACTGTGATCAGGATAAGTACCATAGGCCTGGGAGGTTGGTTATAATATGGGCAAAAATCTGCATGCAGTAATTGTGAATTATCAGTAATTATATATAATACAGCGCTAAAGGCCTTAAAGACCCATGGATTCAAATTTTCTGACCATCTTTCTCCACTTGTTTCTATCCATGTCAGTTTTTTTCCAATTACAGATTCCCATTTTCCTTATGTCCTCTTTACATGCCTCTATCAACTTTTTACGAGGCCGTCCTCTTCTTCTTTTTCTCCTACACGCCTTTATGCTAAATTGCTTGAATTTTGTTGCCATGGAATCATTTTAGCATCAGTTTCATCCATATGGTATTGAATAACGATTAACGTCTTTAAATTTGACTCTTCTGATGGATGAAAGCAGGCACTACAGTATTAACCAGCGTAACCTTTTTACTCTATTTGGCTAATCTTTACTTGACCATATACACTCCGCATTTGTTTTTCTTCTCCATTTATTCCCATCTACTCTCACTCCTACAAAAATTTTCCTCAGGACTCGATGTTCCTAGAAGTTAAATTTGTCTTCTATCTTCTTATTCACACTCTCGTACAATATTGTAGCTCCAACTACCTGCATCCACTCGTCATTCGCTTCTCAATTTCTTCTTCTTCCTTACCTTTACTGGTAACTGTTACTCTCAGATATTTAAAACTCTCATCTGTTTCAATCTTTAATTCTCTTAAATGCTTTCCTGTATCTTCTCCCATTTCTAAGTATTTTGTTTTATTCTCGTTAATGTGTAAACCATAAATTTTTGTCTTTTCTTTTTTGTCGAATAATTTGACAATTCTTACTAACTCTTTTCTTTTCCGTGATATCAGTAATACGTCATCGGCGTATGCGAGGACTTGGCGTTTGTTATTGTTGATTAGAAAGTTCACCATCTACTTTTACTAGATTTTACGTTTTTTTAATGCCATTTTTACCCTGCTTGAAATCGATAAATAGCATTTTTAGGTTTAGCTCTTGTTCATGAGAATTACTTTGAATTTCTTTTAGCGCAAAAATTTGATCTATGATGGATCTGCCTGTTTGAATCCTTTTGGTACTCGTTCAGTTTTTCCTTGAGAATTCCATCAAGTCTGCTTTGCATAATTCTGGCAAGTACTTTATATACCAAATCTAGCAGAGAAATGCCTCTACAATTTCCACATTCATCTGTGTCACTTATTTTATATATAGAAATTATTATGGCTTCTCCCCAACCTTTTGGCATTTCCTCCTGCTTCCAGATTGTCCAACCTTTGGGCAGCTGGTATACCATTACTCCCTGCACTTTTATTATTCTTCATGTTTGTTATTGCCTCTCTTACTTGTTGCTCCGTAGGCATTTCTACCCTTTAGTTTTATCCATTACCTTGTAGCTCTTACTCTAGATCATATTCTTCATCCTCGGACACTCCTTCGTTTAGCTGTTCTTTGAAGTGTTTCTTTTCACCTTTCCAGTTTTGCTTTTCTGTTCCCTACGAAGTGACCTTCTTTGCTCCTATAAAATTTTTGCCTTGTCTTGTAAATTTTATCAGTAATTAGACGTCTGATATAATTAGTTTTAATTATTTTTTACTACAAATTTTTTATATGTCGAATACCTAAAAAGCATCGGTTAACATTTCATATTAACAAGACTCTGGATTATGATAAATATAATATTTCACGACTTATTTACGACTAATTGCGATAAATTTTAGCTTTATTTATTATTATTAATTTTTTTTAACCGTTTTTGAAGAATTGGCTATACCAACTTTTATCGGACATTAGCTTATCCATTTATTGCTTTTCGGCCTAACTCCTGTTCTACAATTTGTCAGAAATTAATAGTAATGTAGTTATGCGAAAATAACTATTTTTGTGGTTATCGTTATTTCTGAGATTGCGCAGTAAAGGAAAAGAGGGGAGCCATACTGAATAACGATAACGACAAACTTTATTTATGGCGGATTAGAATAACCGTTTTTACGGTTATATGAACACAGAAGTTGTCTATGAATGGCAGTATTGCTAACGTCAGTCTGTTATTGTAACCTCAAAATTTGTATTATAGTTCTTATTTACTCTTTTCGTCGAAATTTAATTCTCTCACTTTAATGTTACAAATCAACTGAATATTTGCCTGCCTTCTTCTTATTAATATATTAATATTTTCATCCATATTTAAGGAAAAAACACAAACAACAAAATTTCACTAACTGCATTTGAACGTAAGTGCCCACAAAATACAAAAAAGTTAGGTTACTATCACTTTAACCACAGACACATTTTTTTGATGTTTCAAAAACTCTTCTCAAATCGTTATCGTTATACTTAATGACTATAACCACAAAAAAGGTTATTTTTTAGTTGGTTAAAAAACTCCCTATTATATACGTTATTGTTATGATTAAACAGGGTGTTCCATAAGGAATGATCAATATTTTTTTTAGAACCTCCAAATATTTATTTTATTAAATAACTCTGGGTTAAATGTTATTTACTAATTTTTATTATACATTAAATATTATGCACTTTAAAATTACTATTGAAAATTTAGTTCCAACAATGTTACAAAACATTGTCTCTACTAACCAATAATAAATTTAACACAAAAAAACACTTGATATACGTTTTAGGTTAATTAGTTTTTTTAACTTTTTCGAAGCTTTCAAAAATTTGCGCAAATCTTTTTTTCTTTTATAGAATTTTTCTGGTTGCTTTTGTCAAGTTTTCAAAACTTTTTGCAACATTAGAATATGAATCGTTTTACAACGTGATCAAATTATCAAAAAATTTCTCTTTAGTTTTTATAATACTGCCAAGTTTTCGAATTTTTGCTTAGAGTTTATTTGGGTATTCTGTGTTCAAAACTTTTCGTAAATCCGATTAATTTAAATATTTTCCTAAATGTGTCGTTTTGCGACGTTTTCAAGTTATCGAAAATTTCCCTAATTCTTTAGTTATTGTAACTTTGCTTAAGTTTTTGAAAGTTTATCTAAATCTAAGGATTTTTGCGACTTTGTTGAATTTCTCCGGTTATTCTTGTTAAGTTATCAAAACTTTACCTAAATCCGATTAATTTTTGCAACGCTATAATATTTCCCTAAATTTAACACTTTGCTATGTTGTCAAGTTATTGAAAATTTATCTACTTTTCAATTTTTGGTAATATTGCCAAGATTTCGAAAGCTGCCAAAATCGGTTTACTAAGACACTGATTAATCAAAAATAAATATTACGACTAATGCAAATTAAGCAAATTAGAGCTCTCAATGCCTTTAGTTAAATTCTATGAATGTTTTGTTAATAAATTTTGTATATTTCAAATTGCATTTTCCTAGATGAGTATTTTTTAACAAATTTTCATTGTATCTTTTAGATGTAGCCCACTGGGACTTCAAAACCATATGTACTTGGAGTATTCTACTAGAAATAACGATATAAATAACTTCAAAGTGCGATCCAACTCACACATAGACACTTTGACAAGCATCTCTTAAATTCAATAAAGTTGTCATCGCTCTGTGTCTACGAACACGGAACAGTAAATTCACCGAGAATATAAACACCTCTAGAATTTGAATAACCCTTTTGAAACGATGGAATACCGGCATTTTGTATTTATGTCACGAATGTCGAACGTACTTTAGCTTTCTTTAATACTAAAATATTTCTGTTTACCAATGGTGGATCATCGGGGATGGTAGGGTAGGAAAAATAATCTATGCGATTTAATAATGGACATTATCGCATACACAAAATATTATCGAATTTTACTTAAAATAAAGTTAATATCAGTTCATATTTATTTCAAATTGCTAATTTTTAAATCATAATTACCTATATGTAGTAGGTTAATGGGACTTTAGTTTTTGGTCATTTTGACCGAGTTGTCCAAACAAACTTTTCTCAATATTTGGTATGTGGCTACTTGGACTTAAGGTCAATAACCCGATGCTAGTTAAAAATTGTTCTCGGATCCCTTAAGGGGTAAATTTTTTTTTTTAAACATACTGTTTACCTATATGTAGTAGGTTAATGGGACTTTAGTTTTTGGTCATTTTGACCGAGTTGTCCAAACAAACTTTTCTCAATATTTGGTATGTAGGTACTTGGACTTAATAATTTCATTATTATAAGAGTGCAAATTGATACAGTCAAACATAGTTATCAGTATAAAGGCACTAATTATAATTAAAATTAAATTCAATTTGACTCACTTTTTACATATTTTATAGATTTTTTTTTATTTTCATTTAATTTTCTACATAATTTTCTATTCTATTTTATAATTTTGATTTTTAAAAATACAAAAGACCGTTATAACGAAGTTCGACTGCAAATAATAATGACAAGAATCTTAAAAATATATAGTCCAGGAAAAAATGAGAATTAAGTATATGATTAGTTAGATGTTGAGTTATATAATCTAGGGTAAATAGTAAACTTATTATTTGTTTATAATTTTAATTATTTCAGTCCAATTTTTTTAACGTTTCTGTCTATTATGGTTTAAATTATAGGTATATATATTAAAGAAGCCATCAATTGTTATACAATAATTGGCCTTAAGTCCAAATATCGCCATACCAAATATTGAGAAAAGTTTGTTGGGACAACTCGGTCAAACTGACCAAAAACTAAAAGTCCCATTAACCTACTATATAAAGGTAAACAGTGTTTTTCAAAAAAATTATTTACCCCTTAAGGGATCCGAGAATAATTTTTAACCAGCATCGGGTTATTGACCTTAAGTCCAAGTACCCCCATACCAAATATTGACAAAAGTTTGTTTGGACAACGCGGTCAAAATGACCAAAAGCTAAAGCATATATATTTTCATTTAATTAAAAACTTAAAAACTTAATTGTGATTTAAATATTAGCAATTTGACATATATGAACTGATATTAACTTTTTGTGCATATTTTAAGCAAAATTCGATAAAATTTTGTGTTTGGTATTTTTTGCAAAAAACTTCAAAGGCCCAAAAGCCCATTTAAACCAGATGATATCTTTTCCAATAAAATTCCAATATATGGTAATTTCTGTATCCTAATATATTATTATTTTTTACATTTTGTAAGTCGCCATGTCGGTTTTAAGTTTATTAAGAAAAAATAATACTTTCCCTACATTTCATACTCTTACGAGTGAATCCCAGAAGCCAAAGGCTTGTGCGGAAAAGGCTATTATTGTTATTTACCGGGCGACTTATTGAGGGCGGCGCTATTTGGCTATATGTGTAGGAAAACCCGGAAAACCTCTCCAAAAAAAATATAGAGGAACACAAAGCTGTTATTAACCTGTGAGATATGTAAAAACTTCTTATTGTATTATATTTGCTTCTAAAATCAGAACAAATCTGATTGTATCTCTTAATGATCCTGATGACAATTTTATATTCTATTTCTGACATGAATGCTAGAAAAATTAAAATAAAGTTTTGTTAACTAAGAAAATTGACACCATATAGAAAAAACATGATAATTGGATTTTCTCTAAAAATTTACCCAGATTTATTATTAAAATCATATTTTTTTTTAAATATATATTCAAATTATATTTTCAATAACTATAATACCATCCAAATATGACTAACACGTCACTGTAAAATTTCTAGAAAGATCGTTCCTACGATTACGTAATATTTTCAATGTCAATATTAACGACTATCTCTTTCCCTCTTGTACGCTGCCACAAATGTTATATCGAGATTTGTTCATATTGCGAAGCGTTATTCCACATAAGGCTCCTAAAATGTGTCTGGCCGCATTTGTTAACCAATCAAATTAAATTACATATCTCCAAATTAAATCAGGTATATTCTCCGTTGAGAGAAAAAAGCCGAGATCAAAATAATGCCGGTAATAAAATAATTGATATCAGTAGTAGTAAATTTTCTAAGGTTTGAAAAAGATAAATTGTTCAAATGATATTCCTTTTAATGTTGTGCTGTTGGAAGTTATAATTAAAACTGTGCAGTGATGTAAATTAAACACGTCGAGTGCATGTTAACCAAGTGAAAATTATGGTAAAATATGTAACTTGATTTAAAATGTATAATAATAACTGTTTTTATTACGAATAAATGAGCATGTAAAAGCTCTTCAGAATTAGAATTGCAGTACATTCATTCTAACATAACAGTCTCAGTTCTGCAAATAATTTAATGGTTCTTCGACGCAAATATCTTCAAGTCCACTTTGATATTAACAAACTATAATTCTTGGCTGTTAACTCACTAAGCAATAATAAATTAGATGATTTCATTAATTAGTTTTCATTTTTCAAAAACAAAGAACAGTCTATGGTTTATTCATGTTATTTTGATGAAAATATGTAACTTGGTTTAAAATGTAATAATAAATGTTTTTATTACGAATAAATGAGCATGTAGCTCTTCAGAATTAGAATTGTAGTACATTCATTTAAACATAACAGTCACAGATCTGCAAATAACCGAATGGCTCTTCGACGCAAATATCTTCAAGTCTACTTTGATATTAACAAACTATAATTCTTGCAATAATAAATTAGATGATTCAGTAATTAGTTTTCTTTTTTCAAAAACAAAGTCTACAAGCCGCTACTGAGGTACTTATATATAGTTACATTTGTCTATCTTTAAAAATAATATTTGGAGATGTTTTTTATTAAATATAACAATTTATTTTATAAAATTGAAAATACGAGAAAAATTTCCTCCAAGCTTGAAATTTCAAACTCTAATTCTTTCTAAAGTTCGAAAACTAGGTACAAGTTTGTAATATCCAAAAGCTAATATCCGATATTAGTTTGCCATTGGAATTAAATTTTTTTCTCGAAATTCTTTCCTCTGAAACTCCTAATATTACGACTTTACCCTGAACATGTTCTTTATCTGGAAGTTTGTTTGAAGTAAGAAATAAAACGGTGTTGTCAAATGCTAAAAATTTATATTTATTTAGTAACTAATTACAGAACGCGAAAATTCAAAAAATGTGTTATTTAACCCGGATTCAAATTCGGATTACATAAGCACAGAAATAAGTTGCGTTCTTTCACATTTTCATCAAAACAAAATAGAAACGTTTCTAATAAGCTGGAAGTTATTTTAAAGGATACTAGAAGTAAAAGAAAATTGAAAATCTTGGATTCTTCTGATTAGTGTTTTGGTAATTTTAATATCGAACATTGAATTTATCATTCACCAGAAATGATTTATTACTTACTAAATAAACCTTTTTCTTTTTTATCGTGATATCAAAACTTTCTTGTGTTGGTGACGAATTGAAAAAAATGAATCCAGATAAGTTCACAGATGGTTCGTATTCTAGAAGTGGTTTCGTCTGTGAATATCTTTTTATACTTATATTCGAAGATTAAAAGTGTATATGTTCGACCACTTTATCAATTAAATGGGTCTACCACGAAACCTTTAAACTGAAATCCTGACAACTAAAATCTCGACAATCTAAAACCCCGTCGGTCTAAAATACCGTCGTTACTTTAATACCCCAATAAATCAAAATAAAAATAGTAGTTTGTACAACAGTAAAAAAATATAACTTTCATGTAGAGTAAAATGATCATTTTCATATACGAGTATAAGAAATAACTTAAAAGAAAACGCTTTTATATACATAGAGGATGTACACTAAAAAGTAGAAAGATAGTCGTTCTTGATTTTCCTAAATGTGGTAAACATGAAGTCAAAAATCTTGATTTTATGGATTTTGACAAAAAATCATTATTTTCAACCCACTCTCACATACCAATTTACAATGGGTTAATACCGAGTACTCTTCGTGCGAAATACTGATAGGCGCTTTTCGGTACCCTGAATGTATTGAGCCATCATAAAAACTAAATAAATATCATAAAAGCATTAAATAAACATGTATCTTAAAAACGATAAAACGATATGTGGATATTATGCGTATTTTACATGAAAATTAATACAAAAAAAATTAAAATAGCTTCAAATGCCAGGGGCGTTAAAATAAGAGGGGAAAGGTGACACACAAATATACACCACTAGATCACATGTCTTTTCATTAATATATTCATTTATTTTAAAATCGTTTTTTATAACTTTATTTCAAAAAGTAAATATGTTGGAATAACAATTGAGAATACATTACATGCAATGCAATTAATTCCCATGCTTTTCTGTCATCTTTCTTTGTAAATTTTTGTGTGAATTTCCCACTTACGATGTCTAAAAACCCTGGTGTTGCCACGTATACCTGTAAAAGTTGGGCTCCGTGGGACTTGCGAATGTGGGATTTGCGAACAGTACCTTTCTCGTGGGCTTTGCGAACACGTATACCTGGAATTAATCTAACAGCTGACCATCGGTGAGTTTTGCGAACACGTTTAAAATTAGAACTATAAAACTATTAATATATGATATTATTAAGATATTATTTAAAAATGTTAAAGTTCAAATAACAAATATTATTATTAATTAATGATTGAATGGCAAAAACGGAAATAAATAAAAAAAATTTTGATTTACCTAGACTATTAATAATAAATTTTTATAATAAATGTTAACAAAACAATCTTTTTTTAATCCTAACATCTTATATTATAAGAACAAATAATTATCAAATTCAAAGAACGATTAAAATTTCCGAAATAAATTTACATGAATGGGTTTATGAACAAAATATTTCCGAATTTATCAGAACATAAATAGGATAATGGCTCGTTGGAACCAATAGGTACCGATTTCATAATGAGATTTAAGGGTAATTTCAACGAAAGTACTTTTTTTCTTCTGGGAACTGTTTGGCAAATAGTAAATAAACAGCCTAATAAAAGATAAATAGCCTTATATCTACAAATATAAAAATAAGAAAATCAGATGTAAGTTTCATTCTGAATATTAAGTTAACAAAATAACATTATGGCAGAAATTGAATTTATCACCATGACAAGAGGCAAGCCATCGCTTATATTTAATGGTCATCAGTATCGAATAATACGCGAAATACACGGCTTAGTTACTTGGTTATGTGTTAATGAAAAAAAAAACAAAGATGTAAAGGATCCATTAAGACAAGAGACGGTAAATTAGTTGAAAATAGTAAAAAACCACATGTGTGCTCAATACAGGAGGCTGAGTTGGACGTGAAAAAGAAATTGCACATATGCAGGAAGAGAGCTAGGGAAGATTTGAGCATCCCGATCAGTCAGATCTTTGTTTCATTTTTTTAATACACATACCGGATGTAACTACTTTCACTACAATATTTTATTTTTATTACAGGATCTAGAAGCTAGAGGATATGAATTTGTCACTAAAATTCCTAATTACAATGTAGTTAAAACCAGTTTGTGTGCAATAAGGAGAGTGGCTTTAGGAATAGAATAAAACCCGAAAACTGTTACAGAAATTGTTTTGAAACCAGAAACACTAATTTTGCCTGACGGAAACAGTTTTTTAATTCACGATTCAACTGTCGAAGGCGAAAGAATTTTTATATTTGGCATATAAAATGCTAGATGGCATTTAGAAAATGCCAGCATTAATTTTATGGATGGAACATTCGATATATGTTCGGCTCAGTTTGTTCAGCTATATAGTATTCACATAGATGCTGGAAGCAACCACGAAGAAATTAACGTGCAACCAATTATTTTTGCTTTACTGCCAAGAAAAACTGAAGCAATTTACAGAAGATTATTTCACGCTATTAAAAATTGGGCACCGAAATGGAAACCAAATTTGATAAAAATCGATTTTGAAATTGCAGCTATAAATGCACTTCGTAGTGTGAATAGTACTTCGAAAATTTCTGGATGCAATTTTTATTTTATGCAGTGTCTTTGGAGGAAAATACAAGAGATTGGACTTACTAGAGAGTATAGAGAAAATGAAGAAATTCAGAGATTTTGTAGAATGTGTGGTGCTCTCTCTCTAATTCCATTATAATATGTGGATGTTGAGTGGTTGGCTATTTTTGGAGAAGCACCGGAATCCGATAAGCTGCGCCAGTTTGCAGATTACTTCATAGACCAATGTTTTGACAATGAAAAAATGAAATTGACAATGAAAAAATGGACAAATAATGTTATTGAGGGCTGGCATCGACGCTTGAATCAGTTTGTTGGAAGGAATACTCCTAATATTTATTTTTTGATAAGGAAACTGAGGGAAGAAGCAATCCATTCATCATTTATCCTAAAACAAATTGAATGTGGAGTTTCTCAAAACAAAAGAAAAAAAATTTACTAAAAACAGGATAACAAAATTATTGAATTAATAAATACGCTATACCAAGATGGGAATATTTTACGTTGTCTTCGACTGTTGAGTTACAGTCAAAACTTTGAATAATTTTAAGTTTTTTGTCAAAATAGAAAAACATATATTTGTTAATAAATATTTACAAATTATTGAGTTATTTTATTAATTATAAATATTAAATAATAATGAAGTTGAGGATGAAATACAGGACTGCAAAAATGTTAAAAATAAAATAAGTGTGCAGGATTTTTCTAAAAAAAATGTAAAAAAATAACTGAAATATAACATTTACTAAATTATTATTTATATAATTTTAACACTCTACCACTAATCAATCAATATTTTGCTGTTTATTAAAATACAAAAATAAAACCCTCACTAATTTAACTTAATAAAAAAATTACCTGCAGTGTTCGCAAAACTTACGGTCTCCATAAACTGACCGAGGGTAAGCCAGGTATATGTTCGCTAATCCTACGGTTCGCAAATCCCACGTTCGCAAATCCCACGTCACCAAAAGTTTGGGTCAAACTGGGAGATCCCTACCTACTTGATTTTTACTAATTTTTGAGAGATTACTAAAGTTTCAGATTAGAAATTTCAGATTTCGCATACTTCGCTCATAGTAAACTGTAAACACAGATCATACTTATCATATTTATATTCTGATACTGATTACTGAATACAAGAATGCTCGAATCTGCAGTTTATACTATCCACACAAAATGTGACAAACTCAGCGGGGACTCCAACAATTCTAAACAGAGCTTAATTGAAAAGTAAGACTTTTTCATTTTGATTTTCCAAAGACCAATCTCTACACCTTTAATATATTTTTATTATATGTAGAAGTAAAATGTTTTTTTCGGAAGACTCTGCTCGCACTAAGCCGCCTGCTTTTAACATTTAATTAAAATTTATAAGTTTTTATATTTAAGGGATGAAAGTCATAGTTCCCAAATAAATAAAAAATCTATTTCCCAGTTTATTTTGACCTAAATTGAAGCAATATCTATTAACGAATATAACATACTAGAAATATTGGATAGTCTACTAAACTATTTTCAAAGCACTGAGAAAATTATTCATAGGACATCCTGTAGATAAAAGTCATTTAGTTGACGTATGTTTATATGTACTAAAATCGAGACAGGGAGTGAATATATTGATTTTCAGTTAGAGCGTCGAAAGGTCTTTATTCCTTCGGTATCTGTGGGCAACATTAGTCTTGGCTTGGTATGGTTCATGGTTTCCTAAATGGGATGCCGAATCATCGCTAAATGCCTATATTTATAATGAAACACTCAAGGCATTTCCAGCGGTCGCTTTGATGGAAATCGACAAAATTAGAAAATCATGTTTTACTGAGAAATGCCATGTTAGAAGTGATTTTCCTTCGGATAAAATTATTATTAAAAGATGTTTAGAAAATAAAATTCTCCCAGGGAGATTAAGAATAATACAGTGCATTCTTTAGTGTAATTACATACTTAGAAATGGTAATAATTGGAAATTTAACTCAAAAATTTTATTATTATTATTAGTAAAAACAGTTTTCAAAATTATGAATATGGCTGATTGATTTCTGATTTATTAGTCGTGAAATACTGTTCTGATCGAAAGATGAAACGCTACAGCACGTGGACAATAACAACAAATTATAATCGTTAGTTAAAAAATTTTTCTAAACTGTCCTTATTTTTTGGTTTTGAATTGATAATTAATTAAAATGTGCACGTCACTGTGCGGCGCTATTTGAGAAAGGAGAAAATAGTGTAAAAATGTTTATCAATGAATTTTTATTCTAATTCGAACTGTTAATAAAAGTTTTGTCCTTCTACTAACTAGTCTAGACAATAGGATAAAATATTAGGTTTTTTCTGAATATCTATTTCTTTTCAATAGAATTTATTAGAAAATAGGGAAATTTAAAAAGAACAGAGATTTTTAAAAAATCACGAATTATTTTTTTTGTTGGTTTTTTCAATTTTTGTCCTTTTTAAATCTCGTTTTTAAATCCAGTGAACCAGTTTGTCAAGATAATGGGACAAAATATTTAGTTTTTTTCAATATTTTTTTTTATTAGAAAATATGATAAATGGATTCTGATTATTATTGGAGTAACGGAAATAAATATTATTAAGTATATGTTCCATTTAATGGGTTTTATATGCCATTATGTTAAAATTTCGACCAGTGAATGGAGCCCATTTTCCTATTTTTTGCATATTAAGAGCTATTGCCCCGGTGAGTCAAGTAAAAATACCAAAAAAGGTGCGCTGCGATATTTTTTAATATAAAATTCACAATTTTTAAAATGGGTCTTTGATTTGATTTTTTTATACTAAAAGTGTGTTTTAAGTACTTCCTGACAGCATTAAAATATGAACAAATAACCTCAACATAGTCCAGAAAAAAATATTTGGTTTTAAAAATGATGATTTCGCGATTCTTATTTTAAACGCTAGGCACTTATTGTTCAATGAATTTAAAATTTTCTACAATTTGTATTACAACCATTTAGCAAAAATTAGGGTTCTCCCATTTTTCTATTTTTTTTTTAATTCTTGATATATATTGGAAACTAATTAAAAAAATTAAATTTTTTTCAATAAAAATTTATGTGATACCAATTATCTACAAACGGCTTGAACTTTTTTTTTATTAGACAAAGAGTAAACTCACAATGGTCACATGCAAATTAATTTTTTTTCTGGCTCATATTGAGTTTTTTTGTTTATATTTTAATGTTATCAGGTAATCTTTAAAACACACTTTTAGTATAAAGAAATTCAAAAACCTATTTTGAAAATTATAAATTTTATATTAAAAATATATTTTTCAATATTTCTAGCCGACTCACTGGGGCAATGGCTCTTAAAGTATGATGTTTTTCGAAATCAATGGTGAAATTGTTTGAAACAAATCACTGCCTCAGTGGCACAGATCGTTGGCTATCGGTCATATTAATTTATGGCTGTTTAGATGCAGTGAAATTTTAATTTAAAAATTTCATTATGAGATACTTGACTCGAATAGGTAGAGCATTGAATAATAATTTAATTAATGTTTAATGCGGAACCTACATTTTCAATCCCCCTGTGTCCAGGATGGGACAAGTGCACGCGGTCAACTGGGCGCAGGGACAAATGCGCGCGAGACAAGTGGGCGTGAATTTTTTTGATTTATTATTATTACTGATAATCCAATTTTTATGAAAAATAATTGATAGTATTGATACTTGATAGTATTAAAATTTTTAAGCAAAATCCTGTACCACAAAATTTTAATATCTCTTTGATAGGATTGAGGGGAGAGAGGCTTCAAATTACAAAAGGTGCGGCGACTAGTTTCGGCATTTGCCATCATCAGGCCTATAATACATAGTGTAAGAAAACGAATGATACAAAATTAGGAAGACTTACCAAACTAAATACAATTAAAATTAATATATATTAAAACATTTTACGAAAATTGTGCGCACAAGTAGGAAATTAAATAAAATAAAATGGGGGTAACAAAGGGATAGTGGTACTAGGGAAAAGGAATTATTGGGGTAAAGTAAGAGGAGGGAGAGTAAAAGGATAACACCCCATGGTGTTATGTGAAAGCCACATTATGAGTGGACTAAACGAATTTGAGGAAAATGCCATACACAATAAAAAATGCAGCTTAAAACTGCTAACATTGAAGTAAAGAAACTTAAAATTTTTATAACCGGAACCATCAGACTACGTGTTCACAGACGGCGCAATAGAACGTTGTGAAGTTAAAATTATTGACAAGTGACAATTATAATAAAAGTGTGGGAAATTCAAAAAACAATGAAATTAAATAAAGTTAACAAAGTTAAAACCTGAAGGGATTCCCTATAAATAACAATTATAGACCGAATAACAGTTTACGAACAATATTATTTTACATATTTTGTAAAAAACAATAATTAAGTATGTGACATCAGGAGACTGAATGTAGGCGAGAGGGAGGGAACGTTATAACACGAAGAAAAAGAAGAAGGAATTCGGAGTTAACTGACAGTGACAGTGGGGAAAAGAAGAATGACAGATGACAGGAACAAGGTTATAATGACTAGACATAAACGGATGCAGGCGAGAGGGAGGGAATGTTATAACACGAAGAAAAATAAGAAGGAATTCGGAGTGAACTGACAGTGACAGTTGGGAAAAGAAGAATGACAGATGACAGGAACAAGGTTATAATGACTAGACATAAACTCGTAATTTCAAACAAAAACTGGCTAAAAAGGGGGATAGAGATAGGTGAGCAGGAGAAGATAGATGAGGTAGAAAATAGACGGACAGGGAAAAGATTAAAGGAGATCCTTGAAAATATCAGAGAGGAATATATAGTTGTCTTTGGGTCTAATTTGTTCGTTGAGACAAGAAGTAGAATTACTGAGGAGAGAAGCATTAATCTCAAACATTTCTAGTAGATTCAGTTTATGGCTTTTACCAATATCGTGAAGGAGTTTAGAATCATTTATGGAAAAAGAGTGGTTCGTGGCAATGATGTGATTTGCGAAAGAGGACGGAGTGTTAGTAACGTCTAAGTTCTTGTATTTGTCAATGTATCTGATATGCTCTTTTATTCTAATTTCCAATCTTCTACCTGATTGACCGATGTAGGTGGCATTACAGTCATGGCAACTGAGTTTGTAAACTCCGGTTTTGTGAAGAAATGGGATCTTATCTTTAGTGTTGACGAGGAAAGACTGGATATTGGAATTTTGTGGTACAGGATTTTGAGTTATACTACCTCATTAAAATTTTTGTTAAAAAATACTTCAAAAAGTAATCAGAAAAAATTAAAAAAAAAAAACTGCCATTTTGTTATTTTTTTAAACATTATCAGTAAAAACAAAATTTTAAAATTTTGCTCTTTATTTTCTACGATTTTTTTAAGTTGAAGAATAATATTATTTTTTTCGTAACCGATAAGACTAGTTAATGCTCTGTTGATATAATACGCATCACTTTATTTTTATAATTTTACAACCAACTCAAATGTGTACTTAAATCGCGACTGCATTTAAAATGGAAGCATTGTCACAGTAATGTTAATTTACATAATAGTCCAATGAAATTAGACTTTTCTGATCTAAAAAATTAGATCCTTCATTTTGTGAATGGGTTTATTTTGGTCGTTTAAAAAATACCAAAAATCGAGAACGAGATCATTGTTGCATCAAGAATTATAGTACGAGAGCACACAGCCAAAATCGTATAAAATTTTTAGCCTCTACGGCTCTGAACACGACTAGGTACTGTAATGAAAATAAATTCTAACCATGATAAAAAATTATTGAACACTCTATAAATATAATGGAATGAAAATCCATTCTAACCACAATAAAGCAATTTTTGTTGAACACTCTGTATATAAATAATACTACCACAAATTATAAAATAATTACATTTGATAAATTCAATAGTTAAATAAAGTAAATTGGTCCAAATTATTTATTTTTGCAACATAAATCACAGCTTTTAGTAGCATAATTAGAATTCATTTAGTTCATTGGTCAAAATTATTATTTTTCACATCAAGTATTTTTTGATCATCCGTTGCTAAGAGGTTGTTGAATATGTGGAGTAAAAAAATTTTTAAGATGGAGAAAAATTTTGTATCCTAAAAAAAGAAAAATATATTAATAAAATCTTTAAAATAAAAACATAAATAGTCGATAAAAAGAAAAAGAAATGTTCATTAGCAAAAATAAATATAATAATTTATAAAAAGTGTCTCACCAAGATATATATTGGAATTTTATGTAGAAGCCGTCTTTTTAGTTTTGGAAATTTGGTTTTCTACTGTTCATCTCAATAGTGTTTCCAGTTGTTCCTAGGTAAAATTGGAACTAATTACAAAGTGAAATAAAAAACAAAAAAATTTAAAACACCTCAAAATTTAAGGATAGAATTTTCTTTGGAATAAAATTCCAGTTTAAAACTTTAATTCCATTGAAAATGACGATATTCTTCAACATTGTTGAAAACCCAAAGTTCCAAATTCACAATTCAGGTCGAATTCTTATGTTAGACGAATTATAAATTCAAAGATATTTTTAATATTTTCCAAAAAAATATTGAAAAAAAAATTGCACTACGAAGCAGATGAGTCTCTCAATTCAGAAAAAATCTCTTGTATGTTGGTACCCGCGGAGTAGTAGATTACAGGAAATGCATCATTAATGTCGAGAGCAAATATAGATTACCGAGGCGCTCACGCCGAGGTGATCTATGGCCCGAGAGAGGATTGATAATTTCAATCCTAGTCTATCAACTTACCAAGACAGCTTCGGAAAATTACAACTGTAACTTATTAGTAATTTGCCGCTTTTTTGCCGTTAATTAGTTGTGAAAAATAAATTTTGCCGCTATTTTTTTATTAAAAATTAAACATCTCACTAACTTGATATCAAAGTTTGTTAAAACCAAGAATATTGTTAAAAATCAGAAAAATTACCAAATATTATCAAACAATCAGAGAATTTGTCAAAAAACCAGAAAAATTATCAAAATAATCAAAAAAATTTGCAAAAATGTTCCAGAAACCAGGAACATTTTCAAAAATAAAAAAGATTGTCAAAATTAGAAAAATTGTCAATTATCGACAAAATTTTATTAAATAGCAGTAAAACTGTAAATAACTAGAACTATCTAAAAAGAAAACTGTTAAAAATCAGAAAAATTGCAAAAAAATTATCAAAAAAATCAAAGTTTGTCAAAACCAAGAATATTGTTAAAAATCAGGAAAATTATCAAATATTATCAAACAATCAGAAAATTTGTCAAAAAACCAGAAAAATTATCAAAATAATCATAAAAATTTGCAAAAATGTTCCAGAAACCAGGAAAATTTTCAATAATAAGAAAGATTGTCAAAATTAAAAAAAATGGTCAATAATCAGTAAAATTATTTGTAGTAGTAAAATCGTAAATAAGTATAAAAATTTTGAAAAACTTAAAAAACAGAAAAATTGCAAGAAATCAAAAAAATCTAAAACATTGTCAGAAACCAAGAAAATTGTGAAAATTCCGGAAAATTACCAAATATAATAAATAGAAAAGTTGTCAAATCACCAGGAAATCAATAAAATTTTATTAAATATTAATTCAACTTAAGATTTATTAATACCATCGGAAAAAGAATCATACTATAAGTGGGAATTTTTTCAAAATTTTTAAGCAAAAATTGCGAGCGTGAGAAAAGGGAGAGACCAAAAATGAGTTATCTAAAAATATCCTTACAGTTGTGGTATATAGTATATTTTTTCTTTTTCTATCTGCAGTTAGCACTTTTTAATAACGTAAACAGTTTTTTTCCGGAGCTAAACAAAATGTAACTAGAAATTTTAATTTAAATTTTGTTTCTAAGGCCAGAAAAGACAAATTATCCGTAAAATTATAATATTAACTTAATACCATAGAGAATAAAACTATAAGTGGTATTTTTTTTAAAAAAAATTTAAACAAGAATTGTTAGCTTGAGAAAATGGAGAGACCAGAATAAGAACTCTAAAAAAATCCTTCCTGTTGTGGTCTCTCCTTATTTCCACAGTCACAATTTTTTATCTAAAATTTTAAAAATATTCATCAATATAGTACAGTTTTTTCTTTTTATATCCGAAAAGACTCATGAATAGAAACGAAATTGGAAGATAAAAAATTAATTTTTTTACAACTAATTAGCGACAAAAAAGCGGCAAATACTCCTGCTTTCAATTTTTTGATATCGTCATTATTTACGCAGTTGTCTTGCTAAATTGATATCAAGTTAGCAAGATGTTTAATTTTTAATATTCAAAACGGGGGCAAATTTTTTTCCCACAACTAATTAACGGCAAAACGCGGCAAATTCTCCAGCTTTTAGTTTTTTGATATCGTCATTATTTACGCAATTGTCTTGCTAACTTGATATCAAGTTAGCAAGACGTTTAATTTTTAATAAAAAAAAAGAGCGGAAAAATTTATTTTTCCACAACTAATTAACGGCGAAAAAGCGGCAAATTACTAATAAGATACGGATGTAACTTTCCGAAGTTGCCTTGCTAAGTTGATAGACGTATAATTTCCGCCAAGGTTTGTATTATACTTTATATCATCCACCTTTAAAAATAACTGCTAGTATAGTTTAAATATTACCAAAATGGTGTCGTAATCACTGAGACATTCTGTACAAATCATTTCGACTTTTTACTGCAGATATTACCGCGGATGAATGGATAAACGAACCAACAAAAAAACTTCGTTAATAGATAGATGACAATTCCCAGTATTTATTTTTAGCCGACTGTGACTGGTCTAAATATCGACTATTGAGTGCCGACTAGACGCACAAATATTGACGTCCAACTTGTTGATTTTTCTCCTATTGTTACCACTAAATAGCTCATTGATTAATTTTTAAAATTGCTGCTGTTGAATTCCTGAAATAGGTGGAGTTCTCGACAAAAAAATGTTATCTACATTCGTGTCTGTTTGTTATGAATTTTTGAATAGATCATCAATTTAAATTCTTTAAAAACCATATACTTTTTTTATTAACATAACCCTTTTTGTACTTCCTCTATTTTCTACAAGGTTAACTCGTGTTAGGAAACATTAACAGGGTCCTTTGACGACTAACCGAAACAAAATGGGCGGATGCCGCCCATTCCCGTCCTTTAATTGAAAATTCCTTCCCGCCAAAACTAAAATACACAATTTAGGGTCGTTCAATGAAAATGAACATGCTTCAGAATAATTGGATGAATTTGAATTTGAAATCGTTTACAAGTTCATTATGGCAGTTTGTGTATTTTGGAGAGTATATTTATAATTATTAAATATGAGGACAAAAAGGGTAAAAACACATTTGTAACCTCTTTGACAGAGCTGGGGCGTTACTAAAAAAGAAGTAACGCGTTACTTTACCGTTACTTTTGCTAAAAAGTAACACGTTAGATAAACGTTACCATTGCTTTTTTCAAAAAAAGTAACGATTTATTTGTTACTTTCCAAAAGTAACGCGTTACTTTTCTATATATTCGCCTTGTTCCATGACTCGTCGTTCTTTTGTTATCCATCTCACCATTTATCGCCGTTAATATTGCACGTACAAAAAAAATTTTTAAATGAAAGTTGTATTATTAAGCTTGATTTTTTAAAATGCTATCCAGAACACAGTACGGGGTACAAAAAAATAATAAAAACATTATATCACATTAAACAGAAGTAACAAAACTTTTTAGTAACGCGTTACTTTTATTAACCCGTTACTTTTGCTTAAAGTAAAGTGTTTTTTCTACAACCACTATGCAGATCACGCTTTTCTATACAAATTCTTATATGCAAAGCAGGCCTCTTCTTAATTTCTTTGATATTCGTTGGAAAAGTATAATTTAAAGTACACGCTATGGCACTTTTCCCCACGGAAATTTCAAACGCAGCTATAACTTGTCAAGTTTTTTTGACAAGTTACTATTTTTCTTTCATTAATAAATGTGGTAGTAGAAAAAATATTGTGTAAAACTTGTACGCAAAGCACTTTTTCCACTCGCTGGATTTGCGGCACTTACCTACTGCTCGTGCCACAAACTTCTGAGCTCGTGGGAAAAGTGACACTTTGCACAAACTAGATACTATTACGCATTACTGCGTAAAGTAGCTTATTTTTTACTTAAAACCTACATATTTTTTTGGTAGTAGAAAAAATATTGTATGCGACTAGTGTGTAAAGTGCCTTTTTTCACTCGGATCGTGCGATAACATTCACATACGGGAAAAAAGTATCACTTTACACATTTGTTGCATAAATAACTATTTTGGTAAGTTGTACTTTATTTTCTCTCCGTCAGCGATAAGAACTTTGTATTCTAGGCCTGATGATGGCAGTTTGCCGAAACTAGTTGCCAACCCTCTTCAAGTTCAATGAAATTTGTGGTACCCGACTAAGAGTTTTATTACTTCATCAGTAGAGCACATTTGAGATAATGGATAACCTTTTGGATTTAACTCTAATACAATTAATGTCAATTGGTAAAATCTGATTATTATTAGTTAATTCGTAATAAAAAGTATTCCAATAACGTATGTTCTAAATTTCCATATTCCCCACATATACATTATGGATTTTCAGCGATACCTATTCTATGTTTATAAGATGGAGTAAGTGTATGATCTGATCTTATTCTATTTATGGTTATTATAAAGTGCCTGTTTTTTTCTGTTGAACATCAGCTATGAGTGATGTAGCTTCTAAGGTAAAATAATTTCACTTTCCAGCCAATGTTCTAAATCTGTTTCTTAATAAGTCTTTCTAATGTTTTAAATATGCATGAAGATAATGAGGGATAATTATAGGTAAGCCGACGCATTCCTCCCAGATTTTCGGTACTATGGTATGGCCTAATCAGTCGGAGTTGTATAATTGTAGTAAGGATAAGTATTTTGTATTTTTCTGGTAGACTCAAAATCATCGAATAGAAAATATTGTCCTTCCCAGGCACAGTGTTATTATTTTGCTTTAGTCCTCGCTTTAATTCTCACATTTCGAAAGGTTTTGCTTTATATCCTACATTTCAAAAGGTTTTAATAAATGTAAGTTGTTTCTAAATTCACCAGCTTCTCTAAGAATTATGGATTATTTGTTTCTCATTGTGGAGATATCCTTGAATGGAATTCATCAATCCAGTTTGCATTGGGTTCTATTGGTACTTTATTACATTGCTTTCTATTTTTAAAGGAGTTGATTTTGTTCCAGACGTCCTTGATAGAGTTTGATTTAAGCTTTCACAAGCACTGTGGTTCTGTACGATCCTTTCCGCTGTGCAACGCTTTTCCTTAGTCTTTAGGATGCTCGTTCCTGTCCTTTTCTCTAGTTATTATCACTTATGTTTAAACAAAAAAAGCAAGTCACGACACTTTAATTGATTTATAATCTACAATTAATTTAACCAAATATAGCGAAAAAAAAAACTCCATATACCTTATCAGTGAACTTAACTCGTATAGATTCAGTTTCAGAATCCTTAAAATTAAAATAAAAATTTAGTTTTCTGAAAAAAAAAAACAGCATTGCTTATTACAAATTGATGTGAAATTTAAATATATGGGTTGGGGCCAACATAACACTTTCCCGCTATTTATGTATATTATTTTATTCATCTCTTCATCTCATTTCACTAAAGTGGACTTACATACCAAAGTAGCATGCAACTTGCGACTTACTGCCAGAAAGCAGGAAGCACGTAGCAACTGGCGTCTTCACGATTTATTTTCATATCAAAGTCGCTCAGTGCGACTTAATTTATCATCAGACCTCTGTTGGCAAATGATAAATTGGGTTAGTAAAACTCTAAATCCACTACCACATTTAATATAATTCTTTTTAAAAGGGGGTTTCTAATTACATTGAATGAAAATGAGGGGGCGGCGACTAGTTTCGGCAATATGCCATCATCAAGCCAAACTAATTATAAATGAACCGAAGAATGACTTACAATACAAGTTAACGTAGAAATAAAAATAAAAATTGAATTACATTAAGTACGCAGAGGTACATATAGGAAAGATAAGGATTAAGTGGTACTAGAAAACGATAAAAGGGGATTATATAAAGGTAAAAAATTGAGAAAGTTTAAGTGAGGTCTAAACTCCATGGTGTTGCTTAAAATCCACATCAAAAATAAACGAAGGTAAGGAGTGTCGTAGGATGAGACGGCGTAGTACCCGAGAAAGTGCGGCACTTGTGGATGTAACCACTTTAATTTTGACAGTACACGAAAGGGAGGCAACCCTTTAGGTGGCCAACCCAGCACCGAACAAATCAGTAAACTTAAAAGTAAAAACATTAGAAATGGTCTTTGAGGTGTGCCAGAATGTAGTAAATTCATTAGTGTTAACAAACTGCGTATATTTCTACTATATATACATCGCGAAAAAACTTAAAAATTAATTTATTAACTCGGCCACTAAACAAGTCAAACAACGATACGCGGGTTGGAAACACGTGGCAAAGTAGCAAATTATACGACTTGTTTTATATTTCAGTCGCACGTTGCATGTTGTGACGCCACTCAGGTGTGAAACCATTCATTTATTTGTATAAGTTTTAAAATAATAAGCAGCATCCATCCTGCTTCCTGGCAGCAAGTCGCACGTTGCTTGCTTACTATTTTTGTTTTCCACCTAAAACTTGAGGCAGTATAGCAACAAGCTGATAACTTAGGTCAATTTTCTCAACAATCAATCACATTTTTTATTCTACCCCCTACCAGTACTACTTCCCGGTTAAATCTCAAATCTAACATTCATTCATTGTTTAGCCCTCAACTAATGTGAACACGTGTTTGAAGAAACATGAATTTGCCCCGGTAGATTTACGGGCATCGGTGATAGAACAAAGAAAGGGAATTAAAGGGAATTAAAAATCAAATCGTAAGCAATTTTCTAAGGTTTGACTAATAAAAGTTTATAATAATATTTACTGTGAATTGAAAACTAATTCTGGTGAAAATAAGCATTTAATAGTGGAAAATAATTCTTGATGGACAAGTTCGTTAATTTTCAATAAACGGGCTATGTACGGCTCTAAAACTGTTTCTGTATTGTATTATATAAAAGCGTGGTCTCAGTTCAAATAAACCTGATGTTTAGATGGTATTATTGCTACAATTAAGTCCACCATTACCTTTTAAACGATTAGAAAATGGATTATCTGTCTAATATCATCCATCTATTATCAATGTCTACAATATTTCTCTTTATTTTCAGATAAAATTTGGCATACGGATCTCGACTTCATCGTAATGCATCGAGACAGGGTAGTTTTGAACTTTAAAACTTCGAATGCGAGCAATATACATCCGACGCCGTCTTTGCAAAAAAGTCTGACACTCCCGCCGATGGTGACTACACGACCGACCGCCATGCCTTTTATTAGCGGACCCGTAGTCGCTCATACTGTCATTAAAACTCTCAAGGATATTATCGGACATGAAAATCATACTTTGTTGGAAAATAAAGAGATCGGTAAGTAATTTTCTAACTTATTTTACTGATGAAAGTGAAAGTTTAGTTAAAAACTCCAAAACTTTTCTAGAATTGTAACGCAACTTTATTACATGAAACTGAAACTGTAAACTATGAAACTTTCGTTTAATGAAATTAAACAACTTCCAAAACATATATTTTGCAAACTTTCATGCACAACTAATGCAACTCCTCTGTGTAAACACTCAATTGGAGTTTTGTTGAGAAATTTCTGTGTGAACTATTTAAAAGTTCATTTAACGCAATTATAAGGTTGTTAAACTACAGGGTGTTAAATTTTTAAAATATATATCGATTGTTACAAATTTTCATTTATTTAATTTTAATATAAAAAACAGTGGCAGTACCGCATAAGTTTTTTTATATGCTAAAATTAAGCATTAATATAACTTCTTTTTTGAATTTAATCTTGAAATTATTCTTTACTTTTACTCTAATTGTATTACTGTTTTTCAGTTATAAAAGATTCGTAACTTCCACTTATTGCTGACCTTAAATTAAATACTTAAACTTCGTTTAGAAGCTTTAGAACTTCCATTTTAAATTACTGTTTTAAAATTAACTTTCGAGAGAAAATTTTAATTGTTTTAAAAACTTTAACAACTTCCTAATTATAATTTTTTAGATATTTAATGAGAGTTTTAATTAAAGGAAGTATCATCCTGTTATTCGTTATAAATCATTCCGATTAAGACAATTACACAACTTTAAGTAACTCCCTGAATTCCTCTTGACATAATTGTAATACCTAAACAAGTCTTGCGAAACTTCTGCAAGTCTATTTTTCAACCATTTAATTGGACTCTTATGCTAAACTTATTCGTTGGCCCACATACTATAAGGAGTTTCGTTTACAGCAAATGACACAACAGCCGCAACTCCTTGACTTAATTAGAATGTGCCATTAATTAATGTTTGCAGAACCTCGCAACTCACAACTCCCTAACGAACTTCAGTTATATTTCGTAACTGGCTCTTTTTATGATTGTAACGAGGGATTGAAGAAAATCCTCTCGTTAAAAGATTTAATTTGAAAAGTTTGGGAACTTGGGAAATTTTCTAAAAAAAAATAATAATGATTTGTTATTATTTTTACTGGTTTTTTTTATGTTCATAATTTTTGCTTTCTTTATCCAAAATATATTGACCTCTAGTAAATTTGGTACCAGTCAGGTAATATTAGAAATTATACCAGAATAATGAATTTAACATTAGGTTAGATAATTTAGAATTCAAAGAATCTATTTTAATTTATTTATCATCTCAAAACCTAGTTTTACAACCCCCTACCTATTCTTAAAATTTATCTGCAGTCTAATTTTCACGTCCTCTGGTTAGTAGCCACTATTTAACAGGCCGGAACTATAGTCCACTTTTCTTTTACTGTCAATTGTCGATCTTAAGTCATATGACAATAATTATTGTTAATTAAAAATTTATTATCATGATTTGACCCTCTGTATTGTTTAACCATTTGAAGGTTTTTAAATAATATTTGAACAAACATGATTAAGAATCGATATGAGTTTGGAATTATTTACTACGGCAGACAGCGTGTTGACGCTGCTTAAAATTATCGAAGGACCACCTTAATACAGAGTATAAGGAATTAGTGTTACCACAAAATAAATCAAATTATTTAAGTGAACTGTAAGGGCTATTTACTCACCCATTTATTAGAAAACCAAAATTATTAATTATTACATTATAATTATCAGAGCAACTGCTCTCACTTCTACAAAACATATTTACAATTTATGTACATTTTTAGACTCTCAGAAAATTATTAGACTATTAATTTTTAGGGTGTGGTCAACCGCTTTTTATAACGTCGAGACATGATATGTCGACTGAACACTGCTAGATATGATGAGACTCTCAGAACTATTGGACTGTTTCATATTCGAGTGAAATTTATCCAGTATTTAACTGGTCAACTTAACTTGACACTAATGTTCTCTAATTGTGTGTTTTTTTATTGGGATTTATCTCTTATTTGGTTTAAATTTTTTTCGAGTTGACCCCACCCCACAAATGGCCGAAGACAACCCCTGAAAGGGGTGAAATGTGGATGCTCCGTCTCTTACCGACACAACCTGCCTCAAACGACCAAAAACTATTCTCTTATCCAGTGCATTTCATAAAACCGGGTATCAAAAGGGGTAGTTTATGACCGTTTGAGGGATTATTTCACTTCGGGAATAAAATCCAGCATCACCATCGTGTTCAGCATCCTCTAAAACTGGGGGATGGTAACGCTGGTTTTATCGGTATAATACGACGTGTCCGAGTTTTACCCCTTTTTTTTGGGTGCAGTTAAGTCGGAGTTTAAACTACCGCCATAGTGTTCAGCATCCTCAAAAATGGGGCGGTGGGCCATAATTTCCTTAGGCTCTGAAATATTTACATGTCTGTCCGACTCACAGAATCCAGTATACGTTGTTCACTCTTTTATTTTCCCGACCCACCTCCTAGAAGGGAAAGTATTGTGAACGAGATAAAAAAATTTTTTCGATATAAAACGGAAATATCCATTTTCGGGTCCCCTGAGACGATTAAGACAATTTCCAGATGGAAGTCTGTCTGTCTGTCTGGCTGTCTGTGTATGTGTGTGTATTCTTCCTCGATAGAGACCACACATTTAATCCGATTTTGTATAGGGGTTTCGATTACCCATCGGAAGAACTCGACATCGTCAAACGAAAGTATCACTATCAAAAAACGACAGATGCAATATGTCACGGAATTCGACTTGCAATATGTCATTTGAAAGCCCTTGAAAAACTCTATTAAGAACAGTCAAAATTATTTCTCCAATTGTCACCTGTCAAAAATAAAAAAATATCAAAATTTGAAACTTTAACATTAAATATCTGATAAAGTATTCGTGGATACTCGTCGGGAAAATTTTGGGCTACACAACCGATTTTTTTTCATGGGAATTTCTTCTTTTCTTTTTTTTTCATACACTTTCCTTCTTTTTTCATCTTTCACGAGGGATTTTTTTCTCTTCTTCTCTTTCTAATTATAGGCAAATCATGTTTTAAATAATTGAATATTGCTTTGTAATCGGAATTACAAAAATTCTTAATATTTCAAAACATTAGCTAATCGACTAGTTAGTAAAAAATTGATTAGTGTGTCTCCAACATAGCTGTGAAATATATAAAATCTGTAAAAAAAATGTGAATACTACTGCTAGAAAAGTTAAGACTCTCATGAACTCCATCTCTACGAGTGCCTCTATATATCTGATGCATTTTTTAATTAAAAACGAAAACAAGGAGAAAGCGCATTTAGAATAGGATAACAAAAACATATGAATTTTTAACTTTTCTGAATCCCTATTCAAAAGGCATAAGCTTAATATTCGTTTTCCGTACTGTTTCAAGTTTTATTAAATTTTAATAAAGTTGAGATTTAAATCTATTTCTAGATTAAGTCAACGTTGCTATTCATGGATTTTTTTACAAAAAGAAAATCGCTATAGAGGGAATATAAAAAATAGTATATCGAATAACGATAATTTAAAATACTGTTAAATTTTGAAACTTAAAAATTTTTAATCTAAACATTTTTTAAGTTCAGTACAAGCAGCAATAAGTGGTCTGTCAAAAATTAATCTGCATTAACAAAAGTAGTAAGTACTTTAGTATATTCAAAACAAAAACTGTTGCACGTCAACGATGATTTGCAATAAGAAAAAACATCCTTGTCGGACGTTATGCTTAGAAACAATATCCCTAAAACCCCCAATTAGTGACGTTCGTACATGAAAGGAATTTTGCGTGCTATATTTGGTAGTAGCTTATTATTGGCACATCCATGACGTGCAACGGTTTTTGTTTTGAATAGACTATAGTAGTAGTTTTTTCAATACCGATCAAACTAATTACTTTAATTACTGTAATTACGTGTTCTGTTCTTGTATATTATTGCCACATGATTTAATAACAAGCAGTCATACTGAAGAGACAAATATAATTCTTGACGTAAAATATAAAAACACCCGGTATATCGTATTAAGTTATACATAAAACTTGAAATTTAATAAATTAAACGAGTCCATAGTGTAATAAAAATATAAAACCAAAAGGTTATCCATAACTCAAATGTGGTCAAAGCTTTAATAGTAAATAGAACTAAGTCATGTACCACAATTATATATTTAATTAGAACAATAGGAGGGTGGCAACTAGTTTAGGCTATTAGCCATCTTCAGGCCTACAAATAATTACATTCGATACAATCCCATATTATTCGATTGTAATTATTTGCAGGCCTGAAGATGGCTAATAGCCGAAACTAGTTTCCACCCTCCTATTGTTCTAATTAAATATATAATTAGATTTTTATTTTCTATTAATAAAAATATATTTGTTATAAACTTAATTTCACACATTTTTAATAATGCCCACGAGAGTCTCGTTTTCAAGAGTCTCGCATGGTCTCGTCTCGAACGATTATTTTTTTGGGGCGAGACGAGACTTTTATTGGTCTTGTCTCGTGCGAGACGTCTGGAGTCTTTTTGTCTCGTGAGAAACCTCTCAGGTCTCGTTCGTATTTTCTATGACTTGGATGCTGTTACGTTTTAAAAATGTTTTAACTATAAGAAGGAAATAAAGACCCTAAAAATAATGTTAAGAGTCTGTTACCGCTTAGTTAATCGCTTGCTGAAATGTTACATCCAAGTGTATTTTGCGCAACAATCTCATTAATCCTGGGAGTGATTGAGCCTTGCAGCATTTGGAGGTATCTGGGACTTTAAATGTCCTTCTATAGGACCTATAATACCAGTCCAAACATTAATCTTTCATCACCTCAATATCTACAATTCTGGAAATTTACACTTCCATTTAGGTAAAAAGTGCTTTCAACCTTTTACAATTTTACACAAAGAATCCTTCCAGTGTTGTTACGATTTATTTAATATATATTTTCTGAAAAAAAATATCATGTGTATTAATTTTTTCTAAAGAAAATGTTTTTTGTTTTCAGAGACTGGATTCACGAGTTCCGTGAATATAGAATACATAAATTTGGCACTAGCTTTGGTCATCTACTCTGTGAGGTACCCAGCGCTCTTTTGGGCTACAAACAAATGTCTTGGATTGATTTTTTCCTTTCAACTTCTTATAAACGGGATCCACGTATTGCTTAGTTTCGCTGGGATGTCCATCTTATATAAGGTAATTAATTAATAATTTTATATTTTAACCCAAAATTTTTTCTTGAAATATTTTGTCTTAGTGCATTACTTTTTAATTGCAACCGTAAGGTAAAATATGATTGCACTACTATATTTAGGCTTAATATCAATATAAAAAAAAATTTAGGAATCTAAGATCTGCCACTGATAGTGGCAATTTTAGGGCGGTCATACACGCAAGAAAAGTGTGTGTTTGGATAGGATCAGGGCAAATAACTTCAAGTTGTAAAACGTCAACAAAACAGCACTTTAGTGAACTTGAGAAAGGAATTGAATTATCCTAATACATTATACAGAGTATTCAAATTTTTCATACCTAAAATATCAAAATACCAACTATAAACGTCGCACTAACCTTAAAATATATTGACAACTTACAGAGATTAAAAAAAACACCTACGTTTAGTAATTATTTGCTTCTAGGTTAGGTTGAGAGTGACAAATACAGATATAAATTTTGTATACCGTAGAGTAGGGTCACTTTGCTCAAATTTGGCAGTTTTTTCAAGTTTAATTTGTAGCTGTCGGGCCTACAAATTAGAGATAAAATTATATGGTACAATTATGTTTACCATACTGATTCCAAATGGTTGTGCAGCGGTATTTTGATTAAAAAAATTTTTTTTTAGTTAAGGAGCTCATTTTCAACAAGTTCGTATATATAAAAGTAAATTTTTAAAAAATATGAAGAGCTTTTTAGGGTCATTATTAAAATTCATAATTAAGTTACAAATATGTAATAAATGACCGGTGTGAAGTTAGTAGATAAAATCTGGTAGACAATTTTCCGAACATTGCCGAACAAACAGTGGCGCCTTAAAACGGGGATATAATAGTAATTATATATTTATATTGCTCTGGATGTATCATATAACTGGTATTTTCAATAGTAAAAATAACAATTGAAAACAAATTCAATAAATTTAAAGGGGCCGTTTCTACTATAAATAATCAAAAATCCTTGTTTTACAATGTTTAAAAATGTCAAATCTATCAAATAAAACATTTATTATTTCTCGGGGTAGAAACGACCCTTTCGAGGAGAGACAAGTGATTTTCCTTTTCCATAGTTTCTTGTGTTAATTAAAGGGTACTGTATAAATCTCAAGTTGGTCGATTCCTCATTTTTAAATCGATCAAATAAAACATTTATTATTTCTCGGGGTACAAACTATCTTTTCGGGTCGGTCCCGATTTCGGCGCCAAACTACCAGTGTCTTTAATCCCTTGCTCAATTTCGGCTACACGCTACATATTAGGACTAATGACTTCTTCTTGATGCTATTATCATTGGAAATTATACTGAAAGGAAAAACACAATTTTTTTATTAGCGGAAACAGTCATAGTTTATTTCATGTTGTAACTAAAAGAATTAAAAATCTATTTTCGTTTTTTTTTTATTTATTTCAATTCTTTCGAATTTATTAATTTTTTTTTGGTTGTTCTCTATTTTTTAGCGATCTTTTGCAATTTTCTGTGATAATTTTGGAATTATTTTGCGTTTTTTTACGATTTCTTTTCAAGTTTTTTTTAGATTTTTTGCAATTATTTCCACTGGCTATTTTTTTGCTTTTTTTATTATTTGGTTTCTATTTTTTTGTGGTTTTTGCGATTTATTTCAATTTATTCGAAATTTTTCATTTCTTAAAAATTTCAATTCCAATTTTTCCGGTTTTTTGGTTGCTCTCTGTTTTTCGGCGATCTTTTAAAATTTTCTGTGGTTTTTATGGATTTTTTTACGATTTCTTTGCAATTATTTGCACTGGCAATTTTTTTGCTTTTTTATCATTTTGTTTCTATTTTTTGCGATTTATTTCAATTTATTGGAAATTTTTCATTTTTCAAAAATTTCAATTACAATTTTTTCTGGTTTATTGGTTCTTCTCTGTCTTTTGCAATTTTCTGTGATTTTTTTGCAATTATTTTGCGATTTGCTCTCTTTTTTTCAGCGATCTTCTAAAATTCTCTGTGGTTTTTATGGAATAATTTTGCGGTTTTTTTACGATTTCTTTGCAATTTTTTTCAAATTTTTTGCAATTATTTGCGCTGGTAATTTTTTTGCTTTTTTTATCATTTTGTTTCTATTTGTTTGCGGTTTTTTGCGATTTATTTCAATTTATTCGAAATTTTTCATTTTTTAAAAATTTCATTTACAATTTTTCCGGTATTTTGGTTGCTCTCTGTTTGTCAGCGTTATTTTAAAATTTTCTGTGGTTTTTATGGAATTATTTTGCGATTTTTTTACGATTTATTTGCAATTTTTTTCAGATTTTTTTGTAATTATTTGCACTGAATTTTTTTTTCCTTTTGTTATAATTTTGTTTCTATTGTTTTGCGGTTTTTTGTAATTTATTTCAATGTATTCGAAATTTTTCATTTTTAAAAAATTTCAATTACAATTTTTTCCGGTTTTTTGGTTCTCTGTTTTCAGCGATCTTTTAAAATTCTCTGTTTTTTTTATGGAATTATTTTGCGGTTTTTTTACGATTTCTTTGCAATTTTTTTCAAATTTTTTGCAATTATTTGCGCTGGAAATTTTTTTGCTTTTTTTATCATTTGGTTTCTATTTTTTGCGGTTTTTTGCGATTTATTTCAATTTATTGGAAATTTTTCATTTTTTAAAAATTTCAATTACATTTTTTTCCGGTTTTTTGGTTCTTCTCTGTTTTTAGCGATCTTTTGCAATGTTCGGTGATTTTTTTGGAATTATTTTGCGATTTTTTACGATTTCTTTGCAATTTTTTTCAGATTTTTTGCAATTATTTCCACTGGCAATTTTTTTGCTTTTTTTATCACTTTGTTTCTATTTTTTTGGTTTTTGCGATTTATTTCAATTTATTCGAAATTTGTCATTTCTTAAAAATTTCAATTACAATTTTTCCGGTTTTTTGGTTGCTCTGTTTTTCAGCGATCTTTTAAAATTTTCTGTGGTTTTTAAGGAATTATTTTGCGTTTTGTTTACGATTTCTTTGCATTTTTTTTTCAGATTTCTTTGCAATTATTTGCGCTGGAAATTTTTTTGCTTTTTTAATCATTTTGTTTCTATTTTTTGCGGTTTTTTGCGATTTATTTCAATGTATTCGAAATTTTTCATTTTTTTAAAATTTCAATTATAATTTTTTCCAATTTTTTTTGGCTATTCTCTGTTTTCTAGCGATCATTTGGAATTTTCTGCGATTTTTTTGGAATTATTTTGCGACTTTTTTACGATTTCTTGCAATTTTTTTCAGATTTTTTTCAATTGTTTGCACTGGCAATTTTTTTTCTTACTTTATCATTTTATTCCGATTTTTTTGCATTCTTTGCGATTTATTTCAATATATTCGAAATTTTTCATGTTTTAAAAATTTCAATTACAATTGGAGTTACTTGGAGTTTTAATTATTCGTTCATTTTACTTATATTTATTTTTTATTCTATTTATCATTCACTTGTTATGTTGTTATTTGCTCTTTAGGTCTCCTTTGTCCAAATTTAAAAAAATTATAGTAATTGACACGTATCAGTATGTTTAGTCGCGCCGCTATGCTATTGTGAATGGTACTCTTACCTTTCCTTATCTAAATTTGATCCTTCAGTTAATTTGATCCTTCACACCCCATTTTGGATCCCGAACTATGTTCGAATTTCAAGTTTGTCCGACTTCCTGCCACGATGGTTAGGATATTGTAAACTCATGGGCGGTACCTCAACTTTGTTTTACCCAAACCGACCTCCGTTTGTTTCCTTCCTTAATTTTTTAATCGTTACTACAATCATGTACCCGTTCCTTTTAGTACCACGTAATAAATTTTAAATTTAATAATGTTTATCTAGATTTAAGTGCGCGCTTTATTAATGTAACCAGTAGTCAAATCAACTAATAATATTAATTTTCCTAAATAATTTTAAAATTCATAGGTATCTCTCAACTATATTGTTATTCCCCTTTTATGTAACTCATTTTGAACATTTGTATTATAGGCCTGATTATGGCATTATTATGCCGAAACTAGTTGCCAACGCCCAACATTATCATTAACATTTTTGTGGTAGTAGACTTTGAATTTTTTATTTCTTTAAATATAAAATTAGTATTAGAAAATATTTCCCCGTTTTAAGGCGCCACTGATTATTCGTCAATGTTCGGAAAAATATCTACCGTCTACTAACTTTACACCGGTTAATAAATTCAAGAAATATTTAACATTTGACGACATATAAAAATAAAATAATGCTGATTGAACAACTTATTAGAAAATTCTAAACTTAAAATAAAAATGTTTAATTACAAAAGAAACGTAAAAAGGCAACATTCTTTGAAAAAAAATAGGTAGGTAGACACATACCTAAGAATCTATCAAGGCTTATATCCTAAAAATACAAAAATAAACGTTGTTCTAGCACATCCTAAAATGTAAGGCACCATAATTAGATAGATCTACTTACCTGTCAAAAATTATTACATATTAAAAACACTGAGATCATCCGAAAAATCGTGAAATCGTGAATATTGCGATTGATTTTTGGTGGAATTAATACTTTTTTAATGTCAGTACTACTTGTATTTCATATAAAAAATAATCAAAGAGTAAACTAATTAACCTTAACACAAACATTGAGTAGGTAGGTATTTATTTTTAATTTCAACTTCGAGATTTTGATATCCATATTTTGGAAGTACCAGAGTCCAAAAACATATATTCTGAAATAAGTCTGAAGGAAATTGAGAGGATATTTTGAAAAAACCAAACCATATTTTTCAAAATATTACTCATTGATTTGCGCAATTTTCCACTAATCTATGTATTTTGAGGAACGTATACACCAGATTTTATTTGGAGATTTGGAGATTTGGTTATCGTAAAATATTCACTGATTCAAATATAGAGAAAAGTATATACAGGTCAATTCTGTATCTACAGTGGTTATGTAACAACTTTTTAACAACTTGCTATTTGACCACTTTCATAGCAACTGTATAACAACTTTAAAAAAAGTTGGTATTCTGGTACCTGTTTTCAGATCATGAAAACAATTTAACTACTTTGCATGGTGTAAATCGGACTTCTAGCCATTGAACTTTTGTAATGTCAATGGTTGTTTAGGTTATAATTTTGTGTGTATATTTACCATTGTGGTTAAATAAAAATGGAAAAAAGCGCCGTAGCACAAAAACGTCCCAAAGACAACAACATCTAATGTGCGATTATGTTTCAAGAAATAACAAAATGCAAATAAAGGGGGATAATTTAGAAAATTGGCAAAATATCGCAGATTTGCTAAATGAAATTCCCAGTAGAGCTAGAAAACCCGCCGAGCAATGGAAACAGTACTACATAATAGTGCTAGTCTTAATAAACAGTAATATCAATAATACATCCAAAATTAAAAAAAATAATTATTTTAGGGTTTCATTGAGTGGAAATCTAAAACAAAAAAAAAGCTCGGGATATTGCGACATCCCAAAAACAAAGGGGGGGAGGACCAGGAATAGGACATGTATTGACCAAAATAGAGAATAAACTTATTAGAGTTTGTGGTAAAGTCTCCGTTTTAGGAGATAATGACGTTCCAGAAGGTGGAATAATCAATGAAAATTTAGTTCTAGTACAAATTGTAGCAGAGGTTCCTACAATAGAAGAATCTGTTGAAGATTATAAAGCAGTGGAAGAAACTATTGTAGAACCTGAAGCAGAATTGGAGACTGAAGAAACGATCATCTTATTAAACGAAAAACCAAAAAAAGAAGAAAGTATAATGCAAAAAGTGAAGGACTAAAGGATGTTTTGAAGGAATATACTTCCTGCACTAAACATTTTACCAGCAGTAAAAACAATATTGCTTCTAGCATTAATAGATTGGCTGATTCAAATTTTGCCATTACATAAGGCTTAAAAAAAATTGTAATTTTTGATTTAATTTCTTGCATTTTTGTTAATGAGGATATACTGGTAGTTCAGAAAAATAGAATAAAATTTATATCTACAGAATGAATGAACAGATTATTTTGAATTTAGATCTAGTATAAATCACCATAAATTTTAAAACAATCTGTTTATTTATTCTGAAGATATGAACTTGGCCCTGCCCACTAAGCCACCATGAATGCAATATAAACCAGAGTTTTTTTTTATTAATTTTAAGTTTTATGTTTGGTCTTTTTTTGTATAACTTAAGAAAGTAGATTTTGGTTTTGTCATTAAATTTGTATTTTTTAGAAAATAAATAATTATCAAAATTTAAATATTTATTAAAAAATTTGAGATTTTTTATAATTGAAAATAATGATTTAACATATTTATTCTTATATCTTCAGCTAGACGAAACCCATATATTGTGTAACACCACACATTTTAAGTTTTAACAATTGATTTGATTTATTAACTTTTAAATAATTTTTAATAGCATTTATTTGATGGTGCACAAGATGCTGTTCCATAATTGGTTCTATTTGTTGAAATAAAACCAAAGCTGTAGCTGGTGTTAGCCTAAACATGATTTTAAAATTCCGCTCAGGTTAATGAAACGGATTGCTTCCATCCCTAAGGATCCTCTGTTGCATCTGTACTTGATTTCTAAAATAGAACGTTTATAGTATATTTTTTAACATTTAAAATGTACGTACTCCACAATAATTTCGTTAATTTTATGATCTATTAATATATTCATTATCCATGGACCCATTTTTATTTAAAACAGCAACTGTCGTCCAAGTTGCTAAGCTTTAACAATCAGAATTATTTGATTGCTTTGAAGTCACTTTTAGTGGCAGATGTTTTCACTTTTCAAGCCACTAGTTGCTACAGATTTTACATAAAGAATTCCACTTGTCTCAAAGTGGAATTATAACAACTGACCTTGACTTAAACAACTTGCTTGCTAGCAACTGTATGATACAAAATAGAGCCGATAATTCCATAAATGTAAACATAATTTATAAACACTATTTGCATTTGGCAGTTTTGACATTAAAACTGAGTGACAGATGACAGAAATCAAAGTAGAAATTTTGTCTCTAGACTCTAGTATCTGTTTCGTATTAGTTACTACCAACTTCGAAAAAATTTGATATTACTGTAGTGCTTTTAATCTCTTTTGACGTAATGTTTACTTAAATTATTTCTGTCAACCATGGAATGTCAGATTTGGTGTGATAGGATTTGTGAGAAAACATGTAGACGTTTAGTCTTTGAATATGAGGTTATTCAGACCAGATATAAAGAAAAGTAACTATGTACATGGAATTGAACATCTAGTATGATGCATAGTCTTCTAGTTGCGGTTCCCAAGATATTTTATGGGTTTTTGTATTAATATATACTGAATTCTATCATTTTTTTAATTGTGAATCCATATTAATAAAAAAATAAAAAATGCAACCATTTATTTTAAATGTGCGAGTTGATTGAAGTAACCCACAATTACCAACTTTTTTGCCTCTTGAGCAAAGTTACCTCCGGTGAGCAAAACAACTACTCTACGGTACGGAGTTAAAAATTAATTATAATTAATTTTTAATATTTGTACAATTTTTAAAATAATGGAAATCATTTTAGCCAACCTGTCTTTATTTTGACATATTTTTTTCTCAGGTACACGTCGTGGGAGTATGGAAAGCACTGCCACTTTTAAAGCATAACGCTAAAGTCTACAACTTCGGAAATCCGACGCCGTTTTTGCTCAATTCCCAAGTAACTTTCGCCATGTTTATTTTATCGACGCTGCTCGTTTTAGCCTCTAGTATCGTACTTTACTTTTATGGACATACCAGGTAAGAATCAAGTATTATATATAAAATGTATTTCAATATTTTATTTTTTTCAATGTTTTCTTTTTATTAAACATAAATTTCAATTCTTGTCGTATATGATCGTTATTCGTGCCTGGATTTAAATATTCTTGAGTTTTGGGATCGTTTATTTCATCCCATCATTTGCTCCTTATCTAAATAGGATTTTAAACAGCAAAGGAATCTCCTTTTATCTGTTTTATCTTTCGCTGGCAAACTGAAAAACTTTGTAGGCGAAATTCTCTTTCTTTCTTGTTGGTTTTTTTCTGTCAGCCAGAGGTGTAACTATAGATTGAAACATAACCATAGAATTTTTGTTTTTGAGGATAATATAAAAATATTTTATCATTCATTTAAAAAAAATAAAAATTATTGACTGATAAATATATCAATTTACAAGATTTTTGTAAGAAATAAATGTAACATTCACTGTACATAAAATAAATGCACCTGAGTTTGTATGTGTAATAGTACATTATGTAGCAAGGGACTAAAGTGTCACTTTTAATCTCGATCTTTAGTCTCGTCGTAAATACGCTATTTTTGCACCGCAGGAACTAATCATCAGATAATTATGGAAAAAGAAATACTAATCATTATTACTTAAAAGTTACTAAAAAAAAAGAACTTCGGAGAGGGCGATCCAGACGCAACTAGGTTAGCAATAAGCATCATTTTTTCTTGTTTTTAATACTCACATATTTTCATCGTTTTTTGTGTTTAAATTAAATAATAATCACCAATCCACTTTACAATTGTTTTTCTCCGTAAACTCCAATAGAGATTATTAAACATTTTAGTCCCAAGAGAGTAAAAATGGCACTAAAATGAGGAAATAAAATGCATGTTTTAGGCCCTGCAATGCAAAAAACGTTTTTAGTAAGATTAAGATTTTCTAACAAGGATTATAATTCCCGGTTTTTCCAACGTATCTTAAAATTCACTGACGTATCATACATTACATTTTCTACGAGGTTTTGTATGACAAATAATCATCATTATCGATAATATAAATTTACTAGGTACATATCTTTTTAAAATTAATTAGTTTTGCAACTGACTTTGTCTTTAAATTCTCTATTAACATTTTTTAATCACGACGCAGGTCTATTATTTTTCTACTTGTTTAATTTCTACTATTTGATCTGTTTCTTTATTTCACTGGTAATGCAACTTTTTTATCGAAATTTTTAAATAATGTTATATTTAAATTAAAACGAATTTACAAAAGAACTACGACAAGACCGTAATTAAAAATTACTGTCACTGATATGTTAGTTATTTCAGATAAAACGTGGTTAAAGTGACATGTATATTATATTACTGAATTTGAATTTTAACTGACTATCAATTTTTATAATAAAAAAGACAAGGCCCGTATTTAAAAAAAATAACTTGATACACAATTATGATACATGATTTGAGATACAATAAAACACTTTTCTTTTCTATTTTTTGATATTTTTATAAATAAAAATTATAGGGGTAAAAAACAAAAAACAGCATTTGTTTTCTTCCCTGTATAACTCGTGAAGGGCGAAAGACCCTGTAGGTTTTTTCAGCCTTTGTAGTGTATTATCTGTAAAAATAATTTTAATTACTAGAAATAACTCAAGCCAAAATTTATGCAATCCCTGATAAAAATAAAGACACCATCATTTTGCTAATTGTGCTATTTTTGAAAAATATTTAAATGATAAAATTTTTTATATCAATTATATTTGGGCGATTGTCGTTTCGACCGTAATCCGCTTAACGGGTAATAGTACATCGTTTCGCCCGATAGGCAAAATTTTAGGGCTTTGCCCTTATAGGTTACAGTCGAGAAATTTTCAAGGATTTGTATACTTTGACAGTATGATACTGAGGAGATCATAAAGATCGAAACAGTTGTCTATCATTGTCGAGGTGCAAGTTCCTCTTTTTGTTTATTGATTTTTAAACAGATTTTACGATTTAATCATATTAGAGGTGCTGCCACCTTTCGATAGTGATATGTAATATCCCAAAACGGCTTGGTAGATTTTGATCTCGTTGCTGTTGGATATCGATGCAGCATAAAACTAACCGCCGTAGATGGCAGAATTTCTGTTGACATTTGGTAGGCTTTGACTTCAGAGGTTACAATTTGCAAGGATTCATTCATTATCTAATTGCCTAATTTTTTTTATTAAATAATTTGCTCGTTTGGGGTTTTAGAATTCGGGATTGTTTGTTTATAAGTGCTCTGAATTTGTATATATATTTTGCATTGATAATTTGCTTGGGTTTCTAAGTACTTGAAAACAGAAAGTATCTTAAAGTATATCGTCTTGGTTTTCAACTTTTTAAACGATTTATTATTTTATATCCCTTGTTATTAGATAAACACCTTTTAAATATGGAGTGGATAAAGATCTGCGAGTTGCGGACCTTTAACATATTGTATAAAGATCCGCGAGTTGCGTGAAACGTGATTCGCTTAAATAATAATAATAATAAGCGTGACATAGTGCCCGCTAGTGGTGCAGTGAGCCCGGGGATCGAATCCCACATGGCTTTTAATTTTTTTTTTAAACAGCGGCTAGATTTAGTTAGTCAAGGCTTCATTTAATAAAATAATAATTTTTTTTTTATACATAGTCTAGATTTAAATAGTCAGGAGTTCTTTTAATAAAGTAAATATTTTTTTTATATAAAGGTCCGCAAGTCGCGGATCTTTATATAATATGTTAAAGGTCCGCTACTCGCAGACCTTTATTTTCACTTTTAAATCAAATGTAAATATTTAAAATAAGTCTTTGGGTTTGAGGATGCAAGTCGTTATTTAAAAAATCCGACGGCTCCGCCATATAATTATCTTCAACCAAACCTTCAACATTGTCCGTTTCACTATTAAAAACATCAAGAAAAGGTCTCCACAAAGACATCTTGATTAAATAACAATAACAAGAAAACAATTTAGAAAAACACAACACTAATGCAAGCCACTGGCTAAAATTTGCAAGAACGCAGAATAAACTAATTTTATAAATCCTAACCCAAGCCTCAGTATTGACAATTTACTCGAAAATGTAAACGCAGGTGTTTATAGTGGACCCGATATTTTTTGACCTTCATATTTTGATTGTGTGTCCATGCAATATTATTTGTTATAGATGCGACCGGCATACAGCCTTTGAGTGAGTAATAACAAATTCATCAATTTAATATGGGAGGTTTTATATGGTATTAACTAGTAAATTTTTGAGACTGGGTACATAAGTCTTTTATTTAGCTGTTCGAATTGCTTCGGGCGCCACCTTCCGTTTATAGTGTGAAGAGCACTTGTAAGGGCAGCTTCAGTAGAGAAAAAGATACTCCAGGGGTCGTTATGGCATCGGCAAGGCGTTAGCGGCCAGAAGGGCGGGTTTTACTTGCTCCACTGGGTTTAATACTGGGTATTCGCTGCTGTATCAAAATTACAAATAATAAAAACAAAAAATAGAAATAATTAACTTTATTCATAAACCAAATCCGGATAATGGTGCGTAACGCGATTCTTAGGATGTCGGTCTTACAGGCTGGCGTGATGGTCGGACTGACGGTATCGGGTGCAATGGAACTTACTTCGCTCCCTTCAGCTTGACCTTGATCTCTAAAGGTCGCTGATGGCTGAAAAGGTACTGGATCTTGGCTCGAGCTCCAATTGGGATTGTCAGAGCAACTGCTGACAACGGATTGAATCGTGCTAATCAATAAGAACTTAGGAGTTTAAGAAGCACGGACGCGGGTGTTTTCATCTGTCAGACGGAGGTTTAACTGGTACCTTATATTCGAAGCTTGTAGACTTTCCCATAATTTTAAATTAATTATAATCCAGTGCCATGCACGATTGATTTAAATATTTTAATTATTACGGAAATTAAAGCAACTTCGTTAAAACAGGATGAGTTATGAAAGTTAAATATAATGAAATAGATTTTTTAATTGAATGTAGAACACTTGATGGAGATTAGGTACAGGAAAGGTAAGAAAGAAGAAGAGGTTGACATATGACAGGTGATAGTAGGGAAGAAAATGATAGGTTAGATTATTTAGGAAATATAAACAAAGGATATAGTAGGAAGTCTCGAATTAGGAGACAAAGTGATAGTAATAGGTATTCAACTTCCTTTTAGCCTTTCTAAGATATAATATATTCTTATAATATCTGACTTTGTGCTTTATTTCTTAACAATTATTATAATTTTCTGATCATTAATATGTCATTTATCGTATTTTGTAGTCACATGATAATTTCCAATTCTTTTCATTTTTTAAAATCCAACTTTAAAGACTTTTTTTGAACGTAAATACATCTGATCTCGGCAGTACTTGGTTCAGTACATTTTATAAATATATTTTAACAAGTATCACATACAAATAGGGTATTTACTATCCTTTGTTGGTTATTTAATAGTCTTACAAATTGAACATTCCATATTATTACAATTTACATTTGATTTGTAAAAATAGGTAAAATCATTATGTCCATAAATTTCGTGGTACGTTTATTTCTTGTGTTATAATATATTTTATTATGCACTTTAATACCCTAGAAATCCCATTAAACTGATATAGAATTTACAAAAGTTACCGATTGTCTACTATCTCACATTTTACTTTACTCAGATTTATATGTTCCTCTTCAATGTCTCCTACTTCTTCCTTTAACGTATTTTCTGAAGGACCTGGTGGTGTTACTTCCTTGAGAAGTTTTTCAGGAGTCTCTAGAGGATCGGCCGGAATATATTGGGTGTTTATTGTATTATGTGGTACCATTTCTTCAAAATCCATTTCGAGACCAAAAGGAGAGTCGAATATATCCTCTAAAGGAACAGATAATAACAGGATAGTAAAAATTATATATGAAACAAATTAAAGACATCACATTAGGAAGTAGTTTAAATTACTAAATATTGTCTGCTATTAAACGTGTGCGAAAGTTTTGGTTTAGTGGGACTAGTAGTGAGTAATACTTATTCCTCACACTGTATATTATGATCAATAGTTTTACTTTATTAAAAAGATTTCTCACCAGATCTTAATCCCCGGTTTTTTAATTTTGTAAAATCTTCTAATATCCTTCTTTAATGAATCAATTTTCTATTTGTAAAACGGATAAATTGGTATCTTTCATCATCATTTGATGTTTTTGATCTGTTGGATATGGATGCTGAAAATAATTAAATGATATTATCTATTCTTATAAATTAATAAAAATATCTTATATCTGTATGCCTAAACAACCAATTTTTTAATATCAGTTTTTCTTGTGAGAACTGTATTTACACATGTCCGAACGTTTCGAAATTATTGACTGTTAAAAAAAGTAAATTTTTAAATTACGCCACTGCCCTTCTTTCCTCTTTTCTTTAGCACTTGTAACTTATTAGAACGATCTTGAATTGGAGTTGAGTGCCAACTCTTACTAATCGATTCCATTTTATGCGTTTCTTTTCTTTCGGGCTAATCATTTGGGAGAGAAAAGAGAAGAGATTGCTGTTATTCCCGACTCGAACATTTAGACTTTTTCCCAATGCCTTTTTACTTTAAATATTCAGTAGACCGATTGTTTTTATCGCTCAGTTTTGTTTTTCCTGGATTTAGATAAATGTTGATCGTTGAGTTTCTGGGATAGAAAATTACCTGGTGGTTGACCTAATTTCAATTTAATTAGATGTTTTACCTAATAAACATATAACAAATTACTTGTTTATCGTTTTCTAAAAACTTCAATCTTTGTCCTATAATTAGTATTAAATTTTTTATTAAATTATGTTCCAGTTTAGTTTAATTGGACACCTCTGCTGAAAAGTGAACCAATTCATTTTTCAGTGATATTAAAAAAAAAGTATAGGCCTTTTTCTCACCAACTTCAAAAGTTTTTTAGAACAAATAAAATTTTACATATAAAATAAGCCAACTTATTTCCAATCTGAAAAAAAGTAAGCAAATGATTTAACAATATTTATCCACGATTAATCCATTACTTGTTCATTATACATGAATTTACAAATACTATTATTCACATTCACTAGTGAATAATTTTTTTTTTTTTTTTTTTTTTTTTTTTTTTTCTTTTTTTTTTTTTTTTTTTTTTTTTTTTTTTTTTTTTTTTTTTTTTTTTTTTTTTTTCCTGATCGCTC
Organism: Neocrepidodera transversa; assembly: GCA_963243735.1. NCBI lineage: Eukaryota > Metazoa > Arthropoda > Insecta > Coleoptera > Chrysomelidae > Neocrepidodera > Neocrepidodera transversa. Next base: position 12,080,037 of record OY725340.1, on the reverse strand, counting down.
TGCAGCAGAGTCAGGGGCATACCTGCTAAACCCTCCTTGGTAATTTATCCGCCTTGGTTGTTTCCTTGTACCCTGCTGTTGGAGAAATTTTCCTCCTTTTCAGGGATACAGTGGGTGTTGGTTTGATCTGAAAAAATGGTAAGTTGCGTCAACTGCTTTTATATACACCTCATGCTCCCCTCCCTCAAAAAGTTTAACGGTCGTATGGGTTCGTATTTGCCGAGTACAGGGTCGAGGTAGAGCCCAAAATTAGGTTAAGGCCATCTCAAGGTTAAGGTCATGTCAATTTACTAATAACGGAGTAGAAAAAGTATTTTTTTAAATTACATAAAAAATGGAGAGTTATATTGAAAATGAGATGTCTTGTATACCTCCAGATACACGAGAAGCCTATTCACTGTGTGAATACAAACATTAATTACTATTATTATTAATAAATAAAATTGTTTTTTTGAATTACTTAATTTTACAGAAATACAATATTTTCTTTCAATATTGTTTAGTTAAAATTAAAGGTTTATAGTAGTTTTAGACAAAATTATTTAATAGTCGTGGAAAAGGTATAGTATTCTATTCGCATATAATTGCTATTATTCACGTGAGCTGTTTGCGTCACTTGCTTCACTCGTGGTAGTTTCCTTCAAATCTATAATTAGACATTTTTCTTATTTTATTTATTAACTTAAATCGAGAGATTTTGTTATTTAAAAACGATCAAAAAAAATTGAGCGCAAAATATTAATATTTACGTCCGCTGTAAGCATTTTAAAATCAATAATCCGCGATAGGCTGGAAAACGTACCTGTGCGCGAGACTAGACCGTGTGACGTCAGTAGCCATGAATGCTTCGCCCCTGGCCCGCTGCTGCGCTGTATTCACGATGTGTATGTATCGTGGTTCTTCGACTTAAATTATCTATTTTGATAGTAACAAGCTATAGTTCTTGGCTGTTAACCCACTAAGAATTACAGATGTGGATGCTGTATCCCAGCGCTGAATACCGTAAGTTCAAATAGGTTTCAGGATGGCCTGATAGAGCATTATTTATTGATAATTGTGATTATCTACTGATTATCCAGTATAGTTGTGATGATGTTTCTTCGTCAAGTTTTCTCTCCTGTTTATGTGCGACACTAAGATGACGGTATCGTCAGAAAATGGTGTTGTTAGGTAGATCAGAGGTGTACAGAAGATATAACAATGGTCCGAGCACGCTGCCTTGTGGAACGCCAAATTTAATTTCGTAGATGGCTTTTTTGTTCCCTGTGATGGTCTACAACAAAGTGGCGATCTGCAAGGTAGGATTTAAGGAGAATGAAATGCCTTTCGTAATTTGTATGAATGTCCAGGATGCCAAACTTTATCGAATGTCTGTATGATGTCCAAACATGCTGCAGCACAGTTTTTTTTATTTTGTATATCTTGTCCTAATGTTTTGAATTACTCGATGAATTTGCTCGACTGTGGTGTGATCTTGTCTGAAGCCAAACTGGTGATTGGGTGTCAACTGGTTTTGTTCAACCATTTGTTATAGTATATGGAATAAGTAACTCTTTTAGGAGTTTTAACATTATTGGTAGCAAACTTACGGAACTTTACTTCTTCAAGTGTTTTTCCAGGTTTTTGTAGCAGAATACTGTTTGCAATTTTCCAATTTGGTTTTAGGCAAGCATTTAGTTTAACAAGATGTAATACTCAGATAGATAGGTAACGCCATCTACCAATAGGACACGGTATCACTTATTACTTGGGAAAAAGATTCCACATGTAATAAGCGCCAGTACACACTGGAACCGACAGAAGGCCCATATTTCTAAAGGAAAAAATGAAACGCTAAACAAGTTTTAAAATACTTGTAGGTTGTGGTAATTTTATTTATACATCCAGGCCGTATACCGGATAGCTGTTTCGTCCCTAAAAAACTCATCAGCGATAATGTGCCTAGACGCATAGAAATCAAATTCTCACTCCGAAACACACCAGTGCAATATTGAATAAAAAAGATGTAATACTCAGGTATACAGGTAACGCCATCTACCAATCGGACACGGTATTACTTATTACTTGCGAAAAATATTTCACCTGTTTAATAAGCGCCAGTACACACTGGAACCAACAGAGGGCTCATATCTCTAAATGATAAATGAATCCCCAAACAAGTTTTAAAATACTTGTAAGTTGTGAGAATTTGATTCCTATACATCCTGGCCGTATTCCGGACACCTGTTTCGTCCCTAAAGGACTCATCAGCGTCCTAAATGCGGTCAAGATATTCAATTTATACTGTTCATTTATCAGTTATATTAATATAAAGATGGGACTTAACCAATTAAAATAACTTGTAGATAACCGGAAAAAAAACAGCCCTAAGGCTTATTTTGATTTAAATATTAGGAGACAATTCAATTGCAGACTACAGCAAATGTCTTAGTGATATATCTGAGTTAACGAATTGTTTAGTGAACGGTATATTGGTCTATTGCTTGCTGTCACTCCACCGATTGATTTTTCCATCACTTTAAATTGCCTTCTTTACCAATAATTTTCTCAAATGTAATTAAAATACATTCACCATTTAACAAAGAATTAACCCTTCAAACCCCTGTTCACGTGTTCCAATTAACATCATCTGCCAACATTTCTGATTAACTACATATAGTAGAAAGCTGCTGGCTATGACGAAAGTCGATCAAGATGCGGTTTTTTCGCCGGATTGGCTTCATCGATTAAAACCGAGCGCCTTCTTTATACTTTATTAACCCTATGCCTCTTACATCCCTAAAAAAGCCCTTCAGTTAGGATTATCTACGCTAGAACACCACCGAAATTGAAGCCGCGTCTTTTAAATGTCACTAGCAGGAATAAAAGTTAATGAAAATAGGGGCGGCAATACAAAAGATTTTCTTGGTATTTTCATTTTTTTTTTAATTTTTCTGGTAAGATTCGGGAAAAATCTTAAATTAAATATGCATTTAAAATTGTTAAAAAAATGTATAATAGAAGAAAATACATAACGGACTCTATTTTAGATTTAAAGAAAAATTGTTAAGTAACTAATGCATAATTTATAGAAAAATCGCGATAAAAATTTTTTGACAGCGGATTATTGTTCATAAATCTATCCAGTAGATGCCTGAATTTTTTCATTTTTTAATTTTCATATTTAATAAGTTTAAATGATATTTATTCATTAAAGTTACAAAATGGACAGCACTTACGCAAGCCGAAGTCCCCGTTTTCGGCTGTATTTTCAATACTCTGGGAAAATTATAAATATTGGTCCTACAGTTCTGGGAGGTATCACGTACACGGTATTCCGAATCGAATGACACCTCGTTCATAGATAGGATCTTGTGGATTCTTGTTCCAGCAGGTAGACTGAACTTGCTCTTTGGTAAGATATAATCAGAACTGTTTAGATTGCACATGCGCTCAAGTTATTGTTAAAAAAATTCAAATATAATGGATATAAAAAATTGCAAGTTCTTCATCGGGTTCTAGTAATAAACTTTCCATTTCAGCTTGATAATCGATTACTTTCATATAGTCATTATCAGGTTTAAATCTCCCATTATCTAAAGTATAAATTAAAGGACTATTTCTTTTCCTCGTCCTCTTATATTTGCGTACCAATTATCACTTGCCAACAAGAAATCAGTCAAGACAGAAAAATTTTAGGCTGTTGTCTCATATTTTGAACTAAATTAAAAACAATCCCAATATCAAACGAGTGTACAGATATTTCTGCGCAGTTTACAAATATTTTGTAACTGTTTTGAATTTCACAAGTTTCACAGTTTTTAAAGCATACGTTTTCCTCCACGGTCGCCGACGACTAGCAACCGCGACTGAGTAGCTGCGACGCCTGCGACCGAGTCGCCACCACATACACCTGTTTTCCCCCAGTGCAAATAGTAGATAGTGTAGAAGGTGGTTGTATTGAAGAAAAGGTACATTTTCCTCCACAGTAGCCGACGACTAGCGTCCGCGACCGAGTAGCTGGGACTGGTTCGCGATGGCAAATTCAGTGCTTTTTTTCCTACCTGCTATAGAGTCGGTAGGACCAAAAATCTTTCGCCGTCGTCGCATTCGCTGGTCGTATGTTATCTTCGAGAGGATTTACGACTAATTCGAAGCGAATTTATATTTATTACTTAGATCATTGTGTTCAGGTTAACTGAGAAAATATTGTTGAAAGGGTTTTAAAGGTAGAGATAGATAATCGAAAAAATTCTTTAAATTTAGGTTCGCTGTCCTATAGGTGTTTATTGATTAAAATTGCTTGAAATCCTTCTATTTTTTTATTTGTAAGCGTTGGCAGTACTTTGTTCCTGCGATTTTCACTTTCTATGGATTTTCCTCTTCAACTGGATAATCAAGTAGCATTAAAATAGCAGTTACTTATAAATATTCATTTTTTTTCTATACAACCACCTACGACACTATCTACCAGTCGCACTGGAGGAAAACAGGTGTATGTGCTGGCGACTCTGTCGCAGCTACTCAGTTGCGGCCGCTAGTGGTCGGCGACCGTGGAAGAAAGCGTACCTTAACTTTCGTGCGATTTTGTAGCAGAAGCATTTAAGAAATTGTAGATTTCTACATATAATGACGGGAAAGGTAGGACCCGTAGTAATCTGTGTTAAAGTAATAGGCGCCATTTTGAACAAATATTTTTTTGTAATTATATTGGATCTTCTCACAATATTGGATGAATATTTTTAAGTAAAATAATTATCTTTGGTTCGTACTGTCACCAGCGCTTGAATTGTCATATCTACACACAAGCATACGTAGAATAAAATTGACCCAAATTAAAATTTAGGAATTTAAAGGTAAAATTGGAGCTATTTGATTTTCTACATCAATTATAAATGATCAACAAAATTTGCATTATTTTCATCAAACCGTGACTTAACAAACTGAAACATCCTGTGTATAGTTCCATCGTTAATAAATTCAAAGAATCAAGAATTTCATCAAATTTGAAAATAAAAAAAAAGTATAGATCGACAAATTGCTCAAGCAATTTTCGCTCTGTCCAAATCACAGATCCGACGGAAGTTTAATAAAATAGATTCCGACGCTTTGCAACCAGAGCTTTCAGGAGTAGAAAAAAATTAATCGAATTCTTTTATCTTGAATGTAAAAATTTTATTTTTACCATATTTTTTAAGCGTTTCTGAAAAGTTTTTTTTACTATTGATTTCTCAATTCAAAATGCATTTATTAAAATTTATGCATAGAATATAAAATTCTTATATATGGTATATATAGCGAGAAAGTAAAAATTAATAAAAAATAAAATATTGTATAGAGAACTTAAAGTTTAGTAGGAAAGGTAAGGTTGATACTAATAAATATAACAATGTTATTATCGATTGGGTATCAAAAAATATAAAACCATAAATCATTGTCCTCAGTTTATTTTGAAATCAGGAAGTAATTTTTTCGTTTATTTTCACATTTCTAATTTCTGTAGGGCATTATAGTATTACAACCTAATCCTTAGTATATCCGTAATTAGCTTATTCCAATATATACTTGTTTAATCCAACGGATTATCTACTTTTGTGTAATCCTTTATTGAACTAAAAGTTATACCATTCTATCTGTTAATTACCTGTTAATAGTTGTATAGAAAATTTATTTGGTAAAACATAACATTAACAGAGATTACATTAAGTAAATTTGTATAATATAAATATATGTTTACAATTTGTCTATGTATTTGAAGTTTGAAAACAGAAGAGTGTGTACTTTTTGAAATTGTGAAAAAAATGATTCAATGAGAAGCTAAAATAAATTTATTGGAGCTACATGAAATAGATGTTTTTAAGGAAACAATTTTTTTAACAACAGTTTAAAATATTCTTAATGAAAAATCTATAATAAAAAAAATAATTGACTATTAAAAAATTGGAAAAATAAAGTTGCTTATTTTCCACTTATAAGTAGAACTAAATTTAAGATATACACATCCGCCGATAAATACGCTTAGGATTAAAAGATAAAAAAATGGCTTTTTTTATTTAAACAAATATATGTAAGTATATCAAAATTCTACTATTATTCTGTATTTGCATCTGTAACGTGGGGACGTGGGGAGGGTGAGTTGCTCCACAAGTGGGCTGTACCACAGCACTTAGGCCTCATTAGGCCCATTGTGCCTCATCCTTAATAAGTGAGTACTTAGGTCGTGAACCAGCCTACATTTTTTATGTAGTTGACACCATCTCCAAGAAGTGCATCTCTTCTATTGGCCAGCCAATACTCGCCCAACACAATTTTCCTAATTGACGAGAGTATCGGGCAATCATAGAGGATGTGCTCGATTGTCTCGTCTTCTTGTTAACACCTCTTTCAGACTGTGGTGTCTGACAGCTCCATGCTGTTGATGTGTTTTCGTACTGGACAGTGAGCAATTAGAATCCGTGTTAAAAGGCGCAGATTCTGCCTAGTTAGTATTTCTTGGCTGTTGTGTTATCATGGTAACTTACGAAGTCCCTAGCTTCTTGTTTAATCCTATATTTTCTTGAATTTTACAAGGGAATGATCCTTAATTAGGTTCGTCACGACCGATACCCTTAGGCCAATAAAAGAGCCAAGCCCAAATAGTTTTTGGTTGGCTGCCTTCTTGACCGGCGAGACGGTTACGTTTTGATGTGGCATAGCCTTTGATACATCTTAAGTTGAGCACATTATTGATGGATGCCCATTTTATGTTTAGGTTTAAGGATATGGAGTATATGCCACACCCTGAGCCTTATTTTGTTTTAGAGCTATCGGTGTAAGTATGAACTACACTTGCCACTTCCAGCTCTTCTATGTATTTTGTGATAACTTTGTATAGGGCCTGTGAAAGACATCGCGGTGAGATAGAGTCCATGTTCGCTTATAGCAGTGGAAGCGGGTCAAGAGCCTCCCGCCAGACGCGACATCCAGATCCTATTTCAACCGAACGGAGACTTATCAAAATTGTCAACGCGACCTCCCTAATATAAGGGGGTGAGAGTGAGGATTACTTCCATAATTTTGGTTGATATTGTTTTCATGGATCCAGTTATGTTGAGACATACTATTCTTTGAATTTGTTCTAGTTTGCAGGTAGTTGTCTGTTGTTGGGTTTTTAGTTCCAGACGACCGCATTATATATCATAGTTCTTATGATAGCCGTGTACGTCCATGAGACAAGACTGTGGGAAAAACAGTAGGTCTGCTCCACAGTTTGACGACATGGTTTATAAGCCATGTTTGCTTTTTGACTTTGTTTTCTAGGTCTGAATTCCAGGTTAACTTACTGTCAAAGGTGAGACCTAGGTAGTTCACCTCTGTTTTGTTTTAAAAACTTCTGGAATACCTTCCTTTTTCTTGTGAAGAGAATCATTTATGTCTTCTTGGGATTGATAGGCAGTGAGTGGTCCTTACACCACTGTTCTATAATTCTGAGAGCAAGCTACTTGCATTGTGATGGTTGTTGTTGAGGCGGTTAATGAGAGCTTTTACAGTAGATGTGATAGCACCCCTCCCTGTGGACCGCTCGTTTTAGACCATGTATGTATTTATTCAACAACCATTTGTGGAACATTCCTATTATTAAGTAAGTATATTATTTTGTTAAAGGTGGTCATGTCAAAAGTACCTTCTATATCTATGAAAACACCCAAGGCTGCCTCTTTTTTGCCCATGGATCTTTCTATCGGCCACTAGGTGGAAGGCTGAATCAGTAGATCTTCCTGGGGTGTAAGCATATTGATTGGAATGTAGTGGTGTCGTAGCAATTACCACATCCCTTATGTAGCTTTAACATAACATTTCTAATGTCTTCATGGAAAACGATAACAGGTTAATTAGTCGGTATGCTTTTGCGATGGAATAATTCATCCTTCCAGGTTCAGGTATAAAAACGTCTCTACATTTTTTGGGGATATACCTCAAAGCCAAGGAGAATTTGACTATTACCACCAGATGGGGTATGAGTTCATCCAGGCCCTACTGAAGTAGTGCTGAATAGATACCGTCAGGTCCTGGGGATTTGAATGGGGGTAAGCTGGACATTTCCCACTTAATGTTGTCCTCGTCTGCAATGTAATAAGAGTTTGCTAATCATAGACGGATGGTTTGTGTTCTTCTTCTTTCGAGTCAACCACATTTTGTGATGACCGAGTCAGGGAAGTGTGTTGAAAGCGAGCTGAAGTTTGGTGCTTTCTTCAAAGTTTGCAGTTTTCGTGCCATCCCCTTTTGTTAGTGCACCGATACTGTAGTGTGGGTCTTTTTAAAGATTTCTTTGGAGCCTTGCTGCCTGCTGGAAATCTTCGATTTCTTCGCAGTAGGCTCTCCACGAATTTCTCTGATTTTTTCTGACAATTTTTTTGTATTCTTTGAGGTGATATTTGTATATGTACCAGTAATCTTTTTATTTCGACATTCTTGTTTTACTAAAGGATTTTCTTGCCATTTTCCTTGAGTTATTCCAATTCGTGATACCACCATGCAGAGGTAATCTAAATCATTTTGGACAATCCTCAGGGGGCAAGACTATCCTTTCCCAGACAATCCTTGCCAGATAATCTTTCGTCACGTAAATCCTTTCCCACGTCAATCCTTCTCCACGACACTTGTTTTCCACCAAAATTCTTCTCCGTGACAATCGTTCACCAGACAATCCTTTCTGGCGACAATTCTTCCCCACGACAATCCTTCCAAAAATAATTCTTCCCCAGACAATTCTTCCCCAGACAATTCTTCCCAAAAGAATCCGTCCCTAAGACAATTTTCCCCCAATTGTGTGCTTTAAAAATACCTAAAAATAGTGACTGATTTAGGTACATTGCTCGAGGGTGCAGAGTGAGAAATAAATATCGTAGGGAAGATTTGTTGTGGGAAAGGATTGTCATGAATTCGAATGGTATTGTTGAATTAAACTAAATGTGTTTTTCAGGTATATTTTTATTTCTTGATTTACTTGTATATTATTAATACCAAAAACGTATTTTCATATATAAAAAAATTAATGTTTGTTTTGCAACGTACAGAAAAATATTATTTAGAAAAACTATTTAGAATTTCAAGAATATGTCAACACATAACAACAATATATTCTATTTTTTATCATCTTGTATATTAGTGAAAATAAAATACACCGGTATATTATATTTACAATTTAATTTTGCCTTGTATTCTTTTAAAAATCATTAGAAATGTATTTTAACTGTTAATTTAAATAACGTTATGAAATTGAATGATTTTTTGGTTTTTCGTTAAACTTATCTATGACTCCGTTTTCGTATTTACAACTTTTATTTTATACGAAAGTAAAAAAAATGCAAGTAATTTAATTGAAAATGGATTATAAAATAAAATTTCTATTTATAACTAAATATACAGAGTGTTTCTAGATAAAACTAATATACTTGTCTTCCATACCAGATTTTTCGGTATATATTGATATTCACATGTACCTACAAAAAGATAATATCTTCAATATTCTCATTTTTTTATAGATTCAACGCGTTTCTGAACCAGCAACGCGAAAGCAAGATAATCACTTTGAAAGAAGAAGGTGGAAGCGGGGGTCAACTTTGGGGATACTTCACCCATTGCGCCGCCCTTTGTGTTCTTCTTTCCATAGGAATTTGTAACGCGCCCCTCATCCACGATTACACGGTTGTGTATAGGGGTAGTTTGGATGATGTCACGCTGATTTGCATCATCGGCGGGATCATGCACCTGTTTTTTTGGATCGTTATATGGCTTTTCTTGACTATTAAGCAGAAGTGGACGTTTAAGTTGAGGATTACGGTAAGTACAAAATTAATTTTTTATCACATCTTAATATACATTTCTACTGGATTTTTCCGAAATAATTGAAATCCTTAAAAGTAAGGAGAAAAAAACTTAATGAAAGTCTTAAAACTTGTTAATTTATTTTCACTTTAATTATTCTTGCCTTCCGGTGATTATGACAAATTTTGAAGTTTTTAACGACGCCGCTTTATATCACCTTTTCCCTTATGTATTCAAATTAAAACGGAAATTCCTTTGGAAAATTTCCTCTTTCTTGGCAAAATTTAATGAGCCCATTTTAAGGTTGAAAGTAAATTATTAACCGGTAGAGGGAAAATGATCACCTAACTTTAATTACAGAAATTATTAACTGCCTTTTCCTACAATTTTATCTATACCAATTCCTAGTTTTAAATTTAGATTTTTTTAAATTAGACGTTTTAAAATTTTTCTTTTTTCTCTGGAATAAGACCCAAACGTCAAATAAATTTTAGGGTGTTGCCAGGTGAAATTTGATATTGCCATTGTAAAGTTTATTATTTTTGACATTCATATTTGTGTCGAAAATAAAAGATTCCTATAGTTCTGATACAACTTTAAATTTTGGGATACCTCAAGGTACGGTATTAGGCCCAATACTTTTTATATTATATAAACAATATCTTAAGACCTTTGCTTTATAAGTTTAAATATCTAAGAAATATTTTAAATGAAACTTATCTTAAAATTTTATATTATGCTCTTGTTGAATCACGACTATCTTAGCTTGGTGATCAGCGCTACCAATACACATAAAAAATTAGAAATATTCCAAAAAAATTATTAAAATTATGTGTTCAAATTATTTTCTATATCCGTCTCACCTCATTTTAACTCAAACAAACCTACTTCATTAAAAAAAAATCGGCTGTGTCGCCCCAGAACTTTGCCGGCTCGACCGTATAGAATATGTTATTTATTGTTGATAATGACATAAGCTGCGCATGCGCACGTTGTATATTACACTGCTATAATTAGGATCTCCTAAAATCATGTGTGAAAACTATTGGGAAGTCGGGAAAAACTTTCATACAATAGTTGTAGGGAATTTTATGCTTTACAACTTTGCACTGAAACATTTTGCACTAAAATGCATTGTTTGTCCTCAAAATCAAAAAAACTAGAGAAAACCTACATGCACATTTTTTACGCGCCCTCTAGTGGCGCAACTATTGGAAAATCTAGAAAAAGTTTCAGACAAGAGTTATAGGGAATTTTATACTCTAAAACTTTGTACCACAACATTTTGCACTAAAGTGTATTATTTGTCCTCAAAATCAAGAAAAACTAGAGAAAACATACATGCACATTTTTACGCGCCCTCTAGTGGCGCCACTATTAGGAATTCTAGAAAAAGTTTCAGACAAGAGTTGTAGGGAATTTTATGGTCTAAAACTTTGTACTACAATATTTTGCACTAAAGTGTATTGTTTGTCCTCAAAATCAAGAAAAACTAGAGAAAAATACATGCTTATTTTTTACGCGTTCTGTAGTGGCGCAAATTTTGGAAATTCTGAAAAAAGTTTAAAACAAAAGTTATAGAAAATTTTATGCTATAAAACTTTGTACTATAAGATTTCGCACTAAAGTGTATTGTTTGTCCTTAAAATTTAAAAAAAGTAAAAAATTGTTACATGTGCATTTAATCAATGTCGGTCTTGAGGACCTTCTACTGTACCAATTTAAACAAAAATCTAATGGTCGCATTCTAGGCACACACCGACCATTCATACCAAATTTCAGCTTGATTGGCCAAACGGTTCAGCAGTTATAGTGGAAGATTACACACAGACACACAGACAGTCCATACGCTGGAAATGGTTTCAATCTTCTTCAAACCTCAAAATCGATATTTCCATCGATATCTCGATTTTTTTTGCTCGTTCACCTTACTTTCCCTTTGATGGGTCCGGGAAAGTAAAACTCTATGTATATAGTTTATTAAATTATATTTATAAAAATAAATCGCAAATAAGTAGAATTTGGCATAATTATGAAACTAGAATAAAAATTCTAGGATTTACAAATTTGCCAATAATGAAAAAGGCCATAGGACAAAAATCAATTTTAATAAAAAATATACAATTTTCTACTGTACAGTCGCAATAACGAAATAACCCATGCACAACCTATGGTTTATTTGGGTTCCTTCAACGTTTATGAATTTATAATCATATGTTATTGTTATTGAATTTAAATAAACGGTATTATTATTATTATTATTATTAAAGCCTACATAAGATTTTGCATGAAAAATTGGGTTGTGGATGAATAGGCCAATCAGCAGTTTGGGTGTATCAATGTTGTAGTGCCTGCTTTTTTCGTTGGCGCACTTCACTACATGTTAACCTTGTTGTTTTGGTAATATTGTTTTTTTTGACGTTAATAGTTATATAACACGATGATGGTGATTGACAATTGATCAGATTGACTTTTTAGGATCGTTCGTTTTGTCATTCGTTCGCCAATGACAATTGGCAGAATGACACTGTTTTTTTAAGGGATTTCAGGATAGAGAGTGATCCATTCAGCAGAGTCAAGATTCATTTGGTTAAATCAAAACATAAAATCAAGAAGTCAAGAAAATGAGAAAAAACAAGAGATCATTGATCAATATCAACAACATCGACAACATCAACAAAATATTCATTATTTTTTTAAACCTTTGTCAACTATACCATTTTTACAAAAAATCCCTTATATATTGTTCTGTTATAAAAAATAATAAAAGACGTTATGCGTTCATAAATAATTTCATGGTAGTTACTGGCAACGCAGATCCAGGCAACTACCATAAATGTGAAGGAACGCCAACAAAAGTTGTTCGTTCTCGAAACGTTAAGAAGCAAATGGTGGCGTGTTTTTTCACCATGTGGAAACTCTAGCTCTCAAAATTCAGTGTGCTGTATGACCATTTTTCTTTGCCTGAAGTTTCCAGTAAATTGAGAGAAACTAAACCAAAACGACGAATCATTTTGCATCACGGCAATGCAAGCTCACACACATTACATGAAATAAACTAGTATTTGGATATAGATCGAAATGATGGGTCATCCGCCTAACAGCCCCGACTTGGCACCTAATGGCTTCTTCTTGTTCCCAGTTAATAAAGATAAACTGCGTGGACAACGATTTTCATCGCTCGAAGAAGGGGTTGAGGCCTTCAATACGCATGTTTTAGAGCTATCATCTTCTGACTGGACAAAGTGCTTTGAAGAGAATGGTTCAATCGCATTCAAAAAATTCCTGTCGGTAGGGTCGATAGGGGGAGATAGATTTCTGTTGTCTAAATTTGAGACTTTCACCCTTCCCCACCCCACGATATGGTCAGATCGAAAAATTTTTATAATAATTAAGACATGGAAAAAGTCTAATGACCTATTTCAATATTTTCAAAAATAGCGGATATAATTTTTTTGAAATTTCAACACCCTTCAGTTTCACCCCCGTATGTCGAATGAAAAAAATTTTCAGATAAATTAATTTTATAATAATCAGAGCATAAAAAAAGTCTCATGACCTTTTTTAATATTTTCAAAAATAGCGGAGATATGATTTTTTAAAATTTCAACCCCTCCACCATCCCCTTAGGTACGATTAAAAAAAGTTTCAGACAAATTAATTTTATAATAATTAGAACATAAAGAAAGTCTTGTGGCAGGTTTCAATACTTTTGAAAATGGCGGGGATATAAATTTTTTGGAACTCAACACTCTTCAGTTCCACCCCCGTATGTCGAATGAAAAAAAGTTTCAGATAAATTAATTTTATAATAATCAGAGCATAAAAAAAGTCTCATAACCTTTTTTAATATTTTCAAAAATAGCGGAGATCTGAATTTTTTGAGATTTCAATCCCATTCAATTCTCACCCTCTTAGAGGTAGAATGCCCATTTGCAATACGCAACGAATTGCTGCCTCAAAGAATTTTTGTACCAAATTTGGTGTCGATTGGACAAAAATTGCACCATGTATATACCTGCATTAAATATTTTTATAAACTCTTACAGTTTTCCATATAAAGACCGACGCGTATAGGGTGCGCCACCCTGTATATATAGGTATATACCGATAATTTTTTTACTGATTCTTATTCTCCAGGTCATAAACGGTGTAACGCCCCTATTCCCGATTGTGGGTCCCGTCATTGAATCGTTTACAATAGGTAGATTCCATATATGGAAATCTACCTAAAAAGTGATTACATCTTAAAGGCGATTATTTTGAAAAGCAAAAAAAAATAGTTGTGATAAAATTCATATGGTTGTTCTTTCTATTCTCAATACATAAATGCAACCCTCGTATATACACCAAACTTACTTTTTTTAATGTTCGACTATAATGAAAAAATTTACAATTCTATTGTCTCACAATATTTTTTCCGTCTGAATAAGTTTTTCTTTCCATTCTGTTAAATTCCCTGGAGTTGCAGCAATAAAATACCGGAGTTTCGATGAACAATTCCTAAATTATATCCTTCCATTTGGAAGTTTTCAACTATTTCCATGGAGAGTTTAGATGGAAGACTCCAATTACCTTTATAGTGGGACAATGGAAGCAAAAACGAATACGAAAAGCTTTTTGTGGTTACACAAATTTGGTAGAGATAGAGCAAAATGCGAGTGAAAAATCGTTTTGTTTTAAGCTAATTGGCTGCAAGTGGTTTTTGATCAGGTATCAAAAAAAATCTAGAATTGGAAAATTTAAGATTGAATTTAGATAAAATTATCAGACTCAAAATGTCTTTACTCCCCGTCACCCGTTATACAATTATAAACCAGCTAACAGACTATGACGAACGATTGATATTTAGTCGAAACGTTGTTACGTTAAATTCGGAAATTAGTTACAGTCGGAAACGTCATTGATATTTCCACAAATTTGTTCGATCTGGATGCTAAAAGAGATGTACAGGAAATTGATTTTACTTCGTTAACTTCGTCCCGATTTAAAAATCGAAATACCACAAATTAATGTGTACATACAGATTTAGAAAGGTAGTTTGATAGAAAAAAAATTGAATATATTAATAGTAGTTTTACAACAAGTGCGAAAAGTGCTTTGCGTACAAGTTTTACACAATATTTTTTCTACAACCACATTTATTAATAAAAGAAAAACAGTAACTTATATAGGTATTTTACTTAAACTTTGAAAAGAAATAATTAAAAAATGACTATTGAATAAAGAAAAATTAATTTGTTTATAATTTATAAATTAAAATAAATAATCAAATAAATAGTTTACTTACTTTTAGTTTCAATTTCAGATTTGAACTCCCAGAAATTTACTATAATGTTAAACTGTCAAAGAAAGTTGACAGGTCATAGCTGTCTGTGTTTGACATTTCCGTGGGGAAAAGTGCCATAGCGTGTACTATTCGCACGCTAAATTATTACTTTTCCCACGGATATCAAAAAAATTAAGAAAAGTCCTGCTTTGCGTATAAAAATTTGTGTAGAAAAGCGTGTTTTTCATAGTGGTTGTAGAAAAATGAAATTAACATATTAGATGTGTTAAAATAAATTAATAACACACAAGGGGTCTTGGTCATTTAGTCTTAGCGGTCAATTTTGTCAACGGAGTTCCGTAATCCCTCCGGTCATTTGATCTTAAGTTTTAAAATTAGGTGTTCCTCTTGGTCACAGTGGTTATCACCCATAAAGTAACTCTTTATACATGAAATTATTTTAAATTGAAAATGATTCCTTCCACACGAAAGAAACTATAATAATACATTTTTTTAAACTGTATCTATGAATAACTCAAAATTGAAAAGATTACAAAAATATTATTTAATCTTTAAATATTCCTATTTCATTTTCCTAGAACGCTTAATCCAGCATCTACGACTAGAAAGGCTGCACCTTTAGAATCGACAAAGGATTAAATTCGGTTATAACTGACCGCTGTGCCATATATCTATATTTGGCTTATTTTTTGTTATAGTGTAATAGAAAAAAAATCGGTTAGGTTAGGTTATCGACAAATACTTTTTCAGATATTTAATGTTGAAGTTTAAAATTTTGACATTTTTTACTTTTGACAGGTGACAGTTGGAGAAATAATGTTGACTGTTCTGAATAGAGTTTTTCAAGGGCTTTCAAATGCAAGTCAAATTTCGTGACATATTGCATCTGTCATTTTTTGATAGTGTCAGATGTCATACAAAAACTAATGGGTTCTTCCGACGGGTAACCCAAACCCATACATATACCAAATTTTAGCTGAATCGGATTAAACGTGTGGCCTCTATCGTGGGAGAATACACACAGACAGACAGACAGACTTCCATCTGGAAATGGTCTTAATCATCTCAGGTGACCTCAAAATGGATATTATCTCGAAAAATTTTTTTAGCTCGTTCACAATACTTTCCCTTCTCGAAGGCGGATCGGGAAAGTAAAATGGAATAAAAAAATTAAATCAAAATCTTGTCTATGGTACTAAATATTCAATGTGTTCCCTGGAACGAACATATTATCTTTCTATTTCTTCATATTGGGTCAAATCTTCCACGGATAGTCTTATATAGTACCAATGGGCGCATAGAAAAGAAATAAAGAAAATTTATTGTCTTTTACTTAAATCTGCTTTCCATATTATGTGACGTCATAGCTACATGATTTCTGTTGCATATGATTTCACCAATAATAAGTTTTGTACATTTTAGTGTGTAAGATGTCACTAAAAAACATTTTATTATAAAAATATTGTTACCTGTTTTGTGTATTACGTTTCTGTAAAATTTATTACCTTTCTATCGGACAGGTTTTGAATTCTGGCAACGCTGCCCGGCGAACACTCCGGCGCCTCGCTGGTGAAAGAACGGCGCATAATCGATCTTTCCGCTCCGCGCTCTCCTCTGTGGCGCATCACCGAACGGCTAAGCCATAAACACGTGTGTTACCACTTAAGGAATTTAGATAACAAAGCGCATTTTTTCTCATTCGAACGTTAAAACTCCGTTAGTTAATAGGTTGGTTGGTTAAAAAATATATAAATGGCAGTGAAATATACAGCTGGAGATAAAGAAATGTTGCTGCAGATTCTTGGGCGCTATCCTATAATAGAGAATAAAAAAACGGATGCCTACAATATTGAGAAAAAAAAGAAAGCTTGGGAAAATATTGTGGCTGAATTTAATGTCGGAGCGACTGAGCAGGTAAATAATGGATAAATAATAAAAAAATACATTTAATATATTTTGTCTATAACGTAATTGTTTAATATAATTTTTTTAGAGAACATTGATTCAATTAAAAAGATTGTGGGATAAGATGAAAAGGAGCAGAAAAATCTTGCTGGCTGAGGAAAGGCGGGAGTTAATGGCTACAGGTAGTGGACCACCACCATCACCAGTGCCTCCTCCACAACCTGAGATTGACAACATTTTGCCACATCTGAAATTTGAAGTTAATAATTTATTTGATACCGATGGCAATATCGTGATTGAAAATCTAGTTGGTAGGTTGCTCACTAAATAAAATGCAAAAATTAGTTATACTAAATGCACTTTTTAATTTCAGAGGTCGTCCATAAAATTTCCCCTTCAACATCTGCGTCCAATGATAATGAAGGAACAGGTAAAGTTTTTTTTGTTTTTATAAACTATAAGGATTATATTTCAATAAATCAATTTCAGTTGTCAATATCAAAGAAGAAGATGTTAGTGTGGAACCACCGGTGGTGAATTTGGAAAAAGGTATTTTTTTTAATAGTTATTTACAACTTATAAAAAATATATTGTTTTTATTGAAATTGTTCCAAAAAATATTCTTTTTATTTCAGACATACCATCAACTACAACTGAACCACTACTAAATGAAGAGGTACATCCAGAAATAGGTACTTATTATTTTTTTTACTTACACTATACAGGGTGTCCCAAATAAGAGTGATCGATTTAAAATGTAAATGCACAGCTTATTAACTGCCCTAAAGAAATCGGGTTTTCAATACCAAAAAGTTTTTTTATGAATTTTGTTTACATTATTTCCCATCAATTTTGGTCGAAATAAATTGGAAGAATATCTATTATTTTAAATGGAACACCCTGTATATTTTGATGGAATTTAAAAGAGGGAATCATCGTCTTTTAAAAAATGTAGTTTAATATTTTTTGCTTTCGTAACAACAAGAATATTCTAGATTTCAAGAAACACTGTATTTTTTTTCTTCTGGAAAAATTTATTCAGCAACAAAACAAAACAATAGAATAACTAAAAAAAGTATATTAGGGAGGTTATCGAAAAAATTCGGACAGACATATTAGACTATGAACATGTGCTTACAGTTACATGTTATATTACTTTTCCGAATATTTAAAATCAACTAAGTACTTCATTTTAATAGAAATAGTAATAAATAAATACAATAAAATAATCAGCTAAGTTTGACATGCAAAAACAGAAAACACACTAAAAAACATATATTTCTTTTTGCTCTTCTCAAACTGTATTGACGAACATTATATAAAACACATGATATAAACAATCCTAGACGATATAAAAATGTTTTTTTTTGTTTCAGCTACACCAACTAGTGAATCCTTTAAACGGACGAAAAACCGTCAAAAA
Source organism: Neocrepidodera transversa (assembly GCA_963243735.1). NCBI lineage: Eukaryota > Metazoa > Arthropoda > Insecta > Coleoptera > Chrysomelidae > Neocrepidodera > Neocrepidodera transversa. The sequence continues at coordinate 12,061,633 of OY725340.1, read as the reverse complement.
AATTATTTAGACGAAATCACAAAAGCAAGGTTGCAGCTTATTAATAGGGAAAGGGAACAACTTGAGGAACTTCATGAGGTCAGAATGGAGGAGGCGCGATATAAAAGAGAAGCTGCAAGACTAATCATGGAACAAGAGCAGGTCAAATTAAAAAGATTAAAAGATTAAAAAAAATTGATAATGTTTTTAATTTACGTATATTTAATCTAAATAAATAAGAAATGAATTAATAAAAATGATTATTGACTAAATTTAGTCTTATTGTTGTATAATCAAGGACATCCGGCATCTAAAATTAAATATCCAGGAAATTTTCAAATTTCCCTTTTACGGATATTCTGTTAAAAAAATTTCTATCGTGATAACTTCTTGGATATCGTGCAGCAATATCGAGTATTTGCAAATTAGGTCCACCCACTACTTGTACATTAATTGAAAATGTCCTTTTCCTATTTCTAAAAAGTTCTGCATGCGGTCCTCCAGGGTTAATAATAGAATAGGTATATGGGTCAGTCCATGCACCCAATGACATTCGGAAAATTAGCTATTCTACGGAAGTGTATCTGACTATCCTGTAAATTTTCGCCATTATCTCGAAATTTTATATAATTTCGACTCTGTGCTGCAATTCCTAGAGTAATTCTTTTTATTACTCGGCTAATAGTTGATTGATTCAACCCCCTTAGATCTCCACAAACTATCTGCAAATAAATAGTAATAAGTATTGTGAATGACAAAACGTGTAATTGCTTACTTTAAAACTGCCACTTGCATAAAATCGCAATGTTAATAGAACACTTATTAATATAAGAACAGGTAAACCTCTATTTGTAATTAGTTTCTTGATCCATGACCATTGGTAATATCGTATTCCGTACAACATCTTTTCTAAATTTATATCTTGATTTAAATTCAATTCGTTATATTTTTCCACTGGATTTTCCATATCATGGATATACCTACATTAATTTATTATTACTTATAATTGATATATGCATTATTATTTAAGTTATGTACCGACGAGGTATGTGTACTTCTAAATCCCAAATATCTCTATTCGCATTATATAAAATGTCTAACTCACTTTATCCAACACTACAACAACTGTTCCCTGAACTGAATTAGTTTAGAAAGTTTTTCGGATATGCTTCTGTCCATCTCCAGCTTAATGCCAGCGCTTCGCCGAAATATAAATTTCTGTGCAGTCGTTATTTTTCTGGCGTTTGACTATACATTACAATTCTTGGGTATAGATTGTCCAACAACTAAAACGACACCTTGAGCGTCCCCACTTTTTAATTTTCCCTTTATTCTTTCGTTCCCCACTTCTCTAATTTTTAATCAAGCGGTCGGTTTAGTAGTTGGAGAAAGTTTAGCGATCGGCGAAACTTTGACGAGTCGCTGGCGAACGACTGAACGACTGTGCAAAAAAAGAAGAAAGAAGCGAAACACGCAGGCGACACATAAACATTAAAATTATAATTAACGGGTAACAGAAGCGCTTTCGGTATACAATGCCATCTTCAGGACAACTATAATAAATATTAACAAATTGGATAATAAATAAAGATTGTAACAAAGTACTTACAGATTAGACCCACTTGAACAAAGCTAAAAAAAAATTTAAATTTATTACACATTAGTGGAACAAGTAAAAAAGTTGGATGCGGTTCCAGAGAAAAACATCCATGAGTGATAAGAATTTAATCATAACACAGGTCCACAAAAAAAAAGTGGTCTGTGCTGGGTGTGCGACATAGATTTTCCGACGTATTTTTTACCGCTGAACACGAATCTGAAGTCAAAATTGGGGGTCAAACTGCAAAAAACGGAGAAAAATAAAAAAAACCGATAAAATCTACGATCTAATAATTTTTTCTGCATGATAATTATAATCTTATAATTTCTGTCATTTCCTGGCCCTTTTCTCCTCAAATGACCTGTGCAACGGATTTCTGCTACGTTTTTTTCCTCTCTGTTGAGTTTCTCTTTGTAACATCCAGCAGTAATCTGCAAACATATTTACTCCCCACTGCCCCTGAAATCGCCGTTCAAATTCCTTAAGATCTTGGTGAAATTTTTCTCCTTGCTCCTCACTGAAGTCTCCGTTATTCTCCGGGAATTGATCAAGATGAGAATCAAGAAAGTGCAGTTTCAAATTCATTAGGCAACCTGAACGCTGAAAGTTTGCAATCATATTGGCCACAATATTTTCGTAATCAGCGTCCTTGGTATTACCTAAAAACTTGGTACTCACTTCCTTGAAACTTGGCCATGATACCTTTTCTTGTTCATCACTGATGGATGCTACAGAGAGAAACAAAGCAGAAACTGCAATTTGATCATAACATACTGAAAATACTATTAGATCATGGATTTTATCAGTTTTTTTTATTTTTCTCCGTTTTTTGCAGTTTTACCCCCAATTTTGACTTCAGATTCGTGTTCAGCGGTAAAAAATACGTCGGAAAATCTATGTCGCACACCCAGCACAGACCACTTTTTTTTTGTGGATCTGTGTAATCAGCGTGGCAGGCCCAGGCCTGAAAGTTGTCTTAATAAAAGACAACAACTGCTTAAGCAGCATTAAGGTAAAGTTAAGAAAAATTATTTTGAAATACACAATGTGACCATGCAGATTTTATAGTGAATTATAAATGAGGTTAGATTTTTGAGAAGGGTTAAATTTAAAGGCAGGATGAAAGAAAATAAGAAAATGACGTAGAGTTAAACTACCGTGAGGAAGAAGGAAAATTTGGAAATGTTTGGCTCTTGAACAGAGGTTTATATTTATTGATATTTAAGTTTATTTGAGTATTTACACAGGAAGATAAAAGATTGTTTAATTCACGAAGAATTTCTAGGTCTTCTAAAAGATCAAGTTTAAAGTTACAGTTAAAGATAATTATTATGTAAATTTTTAACATTTTCAGAAGGAATGAAATTATGGTCGTTAAATTTAAGGTGATGTTCGAAAGTAGACTTATCAGGGTATCTGATGTGTTCTTTATTAATACGGGTGTCAAGTTTTCTAACAGTTTTTCCTATGTAAGTAGAGTTGTAATCAGCATATGAAAGTTTGTAAATACCGCTTTTATCAAGAACACTTAGGGGATCTTTATGTGGCTGAGTAATGATTTTATAGAGAGATTGTTTCTGAAGGAAATCCTGATGTTATCAGAATTGCGGAAGACTTTAGAAATGTCGAGTGAGATTTTCCTAAATGAAAAGTATTTGAAATCATTTTTGGTGATGGAATTAGCATTAGCAATATATGTTCAGATAGTTTGTAATTTATGAAGAAGTTTATCTATAATTTTAGGGTGGAAACTATTGTTAACAGCTAACTGTTTGAGGACATTAATTTCTTTGGAAAAATTATCAATAGATAGAGGGAAGTTTAATAATCTGTGAAATTATAGGTTGTTATACTGAAAAGTGAAAAATAAAGCGCTGTGACTAGCAATACATCGGATGTACGCATTTATTTTGTACATCGGCCGTTCACTACTTGATAAGTTTGATAATATTTCTGTAACGTTGGTTTTGGCGTAATGCGTGTAGTATAGTACTAACTTTTTATATGTTTTGATTATTTCCTTCACCTGCTAAACCATGTATTTCCGAGAATCTGATTGGACTATCACGTCCAATCAGATTGAATAAAATCGACTATTGCCCTGCTGGGAAATATTCACTTAAAATAGTCACTGTGCGTAGCTTCAGGGCAGTCTCTACTGTCAAAGAAATTAAACATCAAGTTTGATATAAATTAAAAATTAATTAAAATGAATCGGTTCGGGAATATCTCATTAGATTCAATTGACGAAGGATAAAATAAAGATGGTTCATGAAATAATCTTCCAAATACCACTCGAACTGAATAAATAAGGGGCTATTTATTGTTTAAAATTTCCTCGTCTGCTTAACAATTTGACTGGACCAAATTTTACAATTAATAATCAGAGGTAGAATCCCTCGTACTACCGCACTCAGGATTCTACCAGATTATTTCAAATTTGGTCTCGTCAAATTGGCAAACCGCGCACTCGAAAAATTGAGAACAATAAATAGCTGGTTAATTAAGTTACTTTTGATAATTTTTTTATTATCATAAAAACCACATCAGAATAGTAATTGGTAACCGGTTTGATTTGTACAGTAAAGAATTTTTATACTCCAAAATTAGTGATTATTAGATTTCGCTTTTTAACTTTCTAAAAACTACATAAAAATAACAACTGGTAACCAGCTTGAATTATTCAGTAGTGTCTTTTTTTCATTTTTTTTTCTAAAAGTTAGAGATGTAAAAATTATGTAGTTTACTTTATTTTTCGATGTATGATAAAACAATTTTCTTCCTTTCTCATGTTGACATGTGGCCTCTATTTAATAAGGAATTCAGTTCGTATATACTGCCATCTCTTAACAGCATTATCAATTAATGTAGATATTTTTAATTTATTTTTTTCAAATATAATATAGGTTTAAAAAAATTTTAAATATTTTTTGTAAGCATATTTGATAACAGAATTTTAAAATATCACAGTATGACAGACAATACTTATCGAACGGATTTATTTATTTAAATATTTTTGTTGGTTTATCTTGGTGAAAGTGATTGGATCCGTCCCTGAATTTTGTCTAGGTAACCAGATTAGATCCCCTGACTAGTTTTATCGGAAATTCGGTTGATTTACAGACTTCGTGTCAACAAGATTTATTTGGGATTTGGGAATTCTGACATTATCCAATAACACACACGCCATGTTATATTTAGCCCAGTTGGTAGAATTTGATTTTCATGTCGACGATAATGCAACAAGTTCAGTCATTTTTTTCACACCGCGACTTTCATTAACCCAATTTTCTCATTTCGGTGAACCTTTTTGAAAAGTCTCCATTTCTATTGTTCGCGACTTTCCTCTCGCGATTTTCCCCACTTAGAACCGCGAAATAAGAGTTCGTAGAATGGAGGCTTAAATTCACCAAACAATGAACTTAGCGAGAAGATTACGAGCGAAGGTAATAGACGGTGTTAATCGACAAATGCCATTAGAGGTATGCTAGAAAGAGAGTTACTTTGTTTAGATGAAGTATTGAATTTTCTTTTCTTTTAGGAAATATTAATTATAATTAATTTTTAACTCTGCAAGTAAAATTATTTTTATAAACAACGCGTTTCGCTAAATGTTAGCATCATCAGGAGGTCATGATTAATTGATCAACTCCTGATATGTTAAGATAGTTATTGAAACATACTTTGAGTGTTTTTTTTAAATTTAGATTTAGATTTAGATTCACGAATTCTGACGGCGAATCAATAACGAGTTCATCTGACAACGATCATTAGGATTACTCACACAAGTCCAACCCTCTTCGCTTAATAAACTAACATTGCAATACATATATTGGTCTGTTGTCACTGCAAGAATATAGTTTACCAATATCAATCTAGAAATGAGACACATATTAGAAAATTCGAAAGAATATTGATTAAGGAAAATATTCGCTTTTGTGTTTCAGAATATATAAATTACTACATCTGTCAGCTTTATTTGGGTGATAATAGAATTAAGTCCATGTCGAAAGCTAAGAGAGTAACCTCAGGACTAAATCCTTGACTCTAACTATTAAAAAACTTGTTATTCAATAGCTCCCCAACTAACTAGGGTTTGTGGTTTAGTTCAGTATTTATGGATCATACCACTGGATCCCAAAACCTAACATTGACATCCATTACCTTTACCTCCAAATTGTCTGTAAGGTCTAACATTTACGTCGCTTAGCCATTAGCCACCGGATAAATTTCACTGGAATATTATCCAGAATTCACAAAACAAACTTATATTTCCTTTAAATTTAATAAGATTCTTTTTTAATTCATACTTTTTACCAGTACAGTATATTTTACCATTCCATAATCTAAAAATAGATTTAATTATTCGTTGCGTGCGTCATTGGCGTTTAGACCCGTGAAGCCAAAGCAGATTTACTGGATTTATCAAACGGTGATAAAACAAATGAACACATATGGCGCAGTAGTCTGGTGGACGAAGGGTCTCCAGTCAATTGCGACTGCTAAGTTATCTGGACTCCAAGACTCCAGAGACTAGCTTGTGTGGCTATTACAGATGCCATGTCAACTACCCCGACAGCGGCAATGAAAAGATCTCTGGGTCTAACTCCTCTCCATATATTATTGGTGCAGGAAGCCAGAATGACTTCCTACAGAGCCATGTCGGTGGCTAGTCAAATTGAGGGGGAGAGGCTATGGGACCACACTGGACCGCTGCGAGAGATAAGTACTCACCACAATCTCGGAATGGTTTCGGATGTGCTCTCCTCCAGAACTCACATAGAGAAGTCCTTTAACGTCCTTCTTCCGAGATTGGACGAATGGGAAAAGGGGGAGATCCTCTTGTCAACAGAAGTATTTACATTTTATCGGATAGCCATGCAGCTTTAAAAGCACTGAACTCCAACCGACTGGACTCGAAGCTGGTGTGGAACTGCATCGAATCCTTGGATCGAATTGCTACCAGTAACAGAGTAACACTACTTTGGGTACCTGGGCACGAAGGGGTGGAGGGTAATGAGAAAGCCGACAGGTGGAGAATCCGAGTTCATTGGACCGGAACCATTCTTTGGCATAGCCAAAAGCAGTGCCAACGACACTATCTGGAAATGGGCCATGAGGAAAACTCTCCAGCACTAGAAATATATTCCTGGGTTAGCTCACTCTAAGGCGTTTATAGTCAAACCTTTAGGTATCACCCTATCGTAGATCCTAGAATGGTGTAGAAGTAATCTAGGCATCCTAATTGGACTACTTACAGGGCACTGTCGCCTGAGTCACCATCTGAAGAAGCTAGGTCTGAGTCAAACATCGGACTGTCGCTTCTGTCGTGTGGAAGACGAAACGGCGGAGCATATTTTATACTCCTGTCCTGTCCTGGAAATGAATAGGCTTCGTACGTTTGGTTTCGTACAGCTGGAGCCTACCGACTTCAAAGAAGCTTCACCTAAATCAACTATAGACTTCGTGAGGAGGTGTGGATTGTATGGTAAATTATAGCCCATAGGGGTGAGCCACAATAGGCCTCTGCTAGGCAGTGGAGAAGCGAGCAAACGCTCCACTTACATTGGACCTAAACCTAATCAGGTAGACTACCATTTATATGGAGATATGAATTAATAAATATAACAGTCCGTTTTGGCAGCCCGCCGGAACGCTAAGGTATATTTCGCATGTTCGATATGATTCATTAAATAATAATGCTTTCATTAAGTTAAAAACAGATCTTAAAACTGACTTATCTCTTTAATTTGACAGCAATCCATGTGTGTTGATTGTTTTTATATCGTTTGACAAGTATTGCTATCTAACGAAATGAGTACCAGCTTTTTACGGTGCAAGTTTGAAGCTCTGTCTAATATCGTACATACAAGACACAAAAAAAGTATTGAGATGGTCTAGAATAAATAACAAAATAACATACATATATGTATATATAAACATGAACAATTTTAACAGGTAGATTTTTCATCGAAATCTAACCAAAACTGAATATTTATTTATTTGTGAGATTCTTAACGGTGGTTTCGGCCCTTAATGGAATTGTGTTTTAATTAGGGATTGTGAAGGATATATCAAAAATAAGGGTTAAATCTGAGCGCCAGTTTATCCTTCAGTATATTTTATAGTCCACAAGAATAAACAAAAAGGGAATAATAATTAATTGGAAGTTAACCTAACCTAAACAAATATTCAACATTGATTTTAATCTAAATAGGGTATAAATAATTTGGCCTGTCGCTATGAAGAAAATAAAAACCAAGATTTTGTTTTAACTCAGGTGTACCTATGTTCAATACTAACAAAGATTTAAATAGTTAAATGTTTATTACGAAAAATTCGGTCACAATTTTGTATCATTTAAATAGCTCAAAAAATCAACTAAAGAACATGTATCAAAATAAAAGGTATTTTTTATCTGGATATGTTTATATTGACGACATTGACTTTTTACTGATATAAGTTGCAATGGATTCTCGGATATAACTTGGAGAATCGCTCAAAAAGTCAGGAAACTACAAGATTATAAATTCGAAGATGCAATTCTAAAGAAGCCCACAGAGAATGTTAAGAAATTGGCCTTTGGTGGAAGTTAATGACAATTGTATATCGTTAGTGGTGTTACTAAAAGAAAAAAATTGTTCAGTTTCAATTTTCTTTATATTTTGTTAATTTATATTTAAAACCGTTTAATGAAATATACAGAGAAGCGTATCATATACGCGTCGTGTCGGTCTTTATATGGAAAACGGTAAGATTGTATAAAAAATGGTATTGAATCGCCCGTAATCAGGAGCTCTTAGTAAAAAGGCCAGATACAATAGGTATAATATCAGCGTAATATAATAACAAAAGTAAATTAGATTGGGTCTAAGAGGTGTAAGTCAAAATATTGCCATGACCACCAAGTGTTTAGCCCTAGATGAGTTTGTAGTCATAAAATAATCTCTTAAATATTTATTGAACTATGCGCGCAATATCGTTAAGTAGAAAATAAAAAAAAAACTCATTTTACCAAGTTTAGTAAAAACCGCAGATATATTTAAAATAAGGTTAAATATATTAATTTTAATGAAACACTCGGTATATTTCAGTTGTATATAAATGTTAAACTTTTTATACAACATTCATTAATTGCATCTGTTCGTTTTTTCAGTTAACATTATTAAATAGAAAATAATTGAGAAGTTTTGCATAACAACCCGAACATTTATGTAAATAGAAATAAAGTGAGCAAAGTTTGTTTTCCAAACAGCAATAACAATCCAAACAATTAAAAATCTTTCTTTAATTTGCATAATTTCCAGTTTCCACGAATTTACAAAGTTTACAACTTTAAGTTCACAAAGAAATATTTCTCATTTCAATTCGTCTTAAAAATGTTTAATTCTTTTAAAAATAATTTGACCTATCAAAGTGATTTATAATCCAGTCTAATTTAATTGCATGGTATATTTTCTTTCTAACAACACCAACACCATAACAAAACTAACATACAGTTAAAGTAATAATATACATGTAATTTTAGTTTCACTTCCTGTTTTTAAATTGATAACCATATTTTATTATTCTGTTCGTTCAATAACATGTCCTTTTTTCTTTAAGCTAGCTATAATATTTAAAATCAATTATACTACTTAATTATTAATTAGAAATGAACTTACTTTATTATTAAGAGTGTTAGACACAGAAATAGGTTATTATTACATATATATATATATATATATACATTTAAAAGAAAAAAAAACAGAAAATGAATAATAAGTTCTGCTTTTTAATTTTTTTAGATGTTTTTTTTTAGATTTTTATAGATTTTGAAGATTTTTTAGAATTATTTAGGTTTTTAATTGTTTTCAGATATTTTTAAATTTTTTTGTTTTTTTTTTAGATTTTTTAATTTTTTTTAGATTTCTTTAGATTATTTTAGAATTTTTTGATGAACTTACTTTATTATTAAGAGTGTTAGACACAAAAAATAGGTTATTATTACATATCTATACATTTAAAAGAAAAAAAATTCAGAAAATTCAAGTTCAGAAAATAAATACTAAGTTCTGCTTTTTAATTTTTTTAGACGTTTTTTTTACATTTTTATAAATTTTGAAGATTTTTTAGAATTATTTAGGTTTTTAATTGTTCTCAGATATTTTTAAATTTTTTTTATTTTTTTTAGATTTTTTAACTTTCTTTAGATTATTTTAGAATTTTTTGATGAACTTTCTTTATTATTAAGAGTGTTAGACACAAAAAATAGGTTATTATTACATATCTATACATTTAAAAGCAAATAAATATCAGAAAATTCAAGTTCAGAAAATTAATAATAAGTTCTGCTTTTTAATTTTTTTAGATGTTTTTTTTTTTAAATTTTTCTAGATTTTGAAGATTTTTTTAAATTTTTTATTTTTTTTAAATTTTTTTAGATATTTTTAGATTTTTTTTAATTTTTTTAGATTTCTTTAGATTATTTTAGAATTTTTTGATGAACTTACTTTATTAATAAGAGTGTTAGACACAAAAATAGGTTATTATTAAATATATTTAAATGAAAAAAAATTATCAGAAAATTCAAGTTTAGAAAATTAATAATAAGTTCTGCTTTTTAATTTTTTTTTATGTTTCTTTAATTGTTTTGGATTTTTTTAGATTTTTATAGGTTTTGAAGGTTTTTTTAGAATTTATTAGGGTTTTTAAATTTTTTTTTAGATATTTTTATATTTTTTTTAAAAGAAAAAAAATTTTCAGAAAATTCAAGTTCAGAAAATGAATAAAAATTTTTTAGATGTTTTTTTTTTAATTTTTTTAGATTTTCATAGATTTTGAAGATTTTTTAGAATTATTTAGGTTTTTACTTTCCCGGACCCATCAAAGGGAAAGTAAGGTGAACGAGCAAAAAAAAAATTGAGATATCGATGGAAATATCCATTTTGTTTAAATTGTTTTAGATATTTTTATTTATTTTTTTAGATTATTTCAGATTTTTTTATATTATTTTAGAATTTTTTGATGAACTTACTTTATTATATTATATATGTATAAAATTTTGTAGATATTTTAGATTTTTTTACGTTTTTTAATTTTTTTAGATATTTTTAGATTTTTTTAGATTGTTTTAGATTTTTTTAAATTATTTGTATTTTTTTAGATTTTTTACATCTATTAAATTTTAGATTTTCTTTAGATCTACTTAGATTTTTCAGATTATTTTTAGATTTTTTTAGATTCGTTTAGAATTTAGAATTTTTTAGATTATTTTAAATTTTTTTAAGATTGTTTTAGATATTTATAAAATCATTTTAGATTTTTTAGATCTATTAAATTGTAGATTTTCTTTAGATCTGCTTAGATTTTTCGGATTATTTTAGATTTTTATTTTTTTTGGATTTTTTTGATTTTTTTAGATTCATTTTTATTCTTTTAGTTTTTTAGATTTTTTATATTTTTTATATTTTTTTACATTTTTTTTTTGATTCTATCCCATTTTATTTTCCCGGCCCACCATCCGAGAAGGGAAACTCTGTCTATCTGTCTGTCTGGTCTGTCCGGTCTGTCTGGTCTGTCTGTGTTTCTGTCTGTATCTATTCTTCCAAGATAGAAGACACACACTTAACCCGATTAAGCTGAAATTTGGTATATGGGTTTCGGTTATCAATCGGAAGAGCCCGTTAATTTTTGTACGACATCTGTCAGACGTAAGTGTCACTGTCAAAAAATGACAGAAGCAATATGTCGCGGAATTTGACTTGCAATATGTCGTTTGAAAGCCCTTGAAAAACTCTATGCAGAACAGTCAAAATTATTTCTCCAATTATCACCTGTCAAAAATAATAAAAAATATCAACGTTTGAAACATTAACATTAAATATATGAAAAAGGATTCGTCTCTGGATACTCGTCGGAAAAGTTTTTAGGCGACACAACCGATTTTTTGTTATGTCGTCAGTGCATTGTTAAAACTGTGTTTTTTGGTCAGATTTTTAAATCCGGCTCTGTAAATTTATTCAAATTCGGGTATTTACCATACGCACAGTGTATCTCATTTTTGTTTATTTTAAAGTTTTCTTTATACATTTTTTTTTTATACATATTTTAAAGTTTTCTTTATACATTATTATACAGTAAAATATTTCATTATTGCCAAATTTCAATTTGATCCTTTAATTAAAAATGTAAGGCAAATGTAACAAAAATTTGACACACCCAGGTTTAACTGACTATTTATGTCCTCTGGAAAATTCGTATCAGATTTAAAAAAAACTTATATACAGGGATATGAAATAGTTCCACAAATTTTCGAGAAGTCACCAAATACACATTTTTACCAAAAAAAAAATTAAACAACTCGACATAATCATTAATAAAATATGACCAAACATTGTTTTGATCGAAGATCCATAATCCATTCTGTATATTAATTACGAAAAGGCATTTTTTAATGGTAATGGTTATTTAATAATCCCCTAAGGTGTCTCTGCTTATGGTAGAAGTATGTACAGTCCCTCGTGACTTACTCTGTATAATTTTTGTTTGTTCTTTTCTTAATATCAAAAGATAAAATATTCTACTTATTATTATTATTACTATTTCAGATTGGCCGTGCTACTGTACGAGAATCGCGTTCCTTGCGTCTCGTTCATGACGTCCACCTTAACAATCATCGTGAAGATACTATTCAACAACCCCTTCTGGTGGTCGGCAACGGGAGGACGTACAGCGTGACAGAAACGTCGCCTAAGCGCGCTATCATGGGCGTTATTCAAAAAGCGGCGCTCATTAAAAAATCCAAAAGCAACGGATCCATCACCACCAATGATGATGCTGACGAACAGGTCAGTAAATATTTTTGAAAAAATGTATTTCGTTAACATAATTTTTTTTTGAGAAATAAATGAAGTTTTTTTTTAAATCATTGTGATTGTTTTTTGGTGAAGCAGTTGAATATTTTATTTTTCATTTTTTTAAATAATTAAGTTTAAATTTTACTTTTAAAAATAAATCTTCGTTTTCATTTTTCCAAAAATTAGTAAAAATTAATTTTGAAATATTTTACCAATTTCAAAAGAACGTGTGTTGTTTATTCATTTGTTTTTAAATTTTATTTTTATTTTTCAACGATTAATAAATGATTAAAAAAATACTAAAGATAGATTGCAAGAAAGTAAATGTGCTATTATTTTTTCTAAATTCGTGATTTGATTTAAATGTTTGAAACGCACTATATTTCAGAACTATTAAGTGACACATAAATATTTTTCTTCAGATATATTGGTTGAGACCGGCTTTGGTACCGTCACAAAATTCGCCGGACGGCTCGAATTACTTTTGTTGGTTTAAGAAGAAACCGAAACAAAAAGTGACTTTTAACGAACCCACCATTACGTCAGGAAATCGGTAACATGGTTTTCTTTATTTATAAATGTGTGTGTTCCTTCTATGTGTTGTGTCTAATTTTTAATAAAAAATCTACCGGAACATTTCCAAAAAAAAAACCTTAAATATACAAATAAAATTTTTTTGGGAAAAAATTTAAAACTGGGGATATAAAAATTGTTCTATTAGTTTTAGATATTATTATACGAATGCGTAATGAGGCCACAATTTCTTTTTTCTTAGGTCGAAATTATTATTCTAGTTTAATTCGGTTCAATGTATTCATTACATATTATTACGCAACATACCTCTCAGAAATATTTTTGTTAAAATATAAGAATTACAGATTCTAAACTTTCTACTTGTGATTCGCTAAGTCGCTGGACACTGTGGATCGTATAAAGGGAACTGAGAGGCGGTAAACGTGTCGAAGAGTTAGTTTCTGTATGCGTCAACTTTACCATTCTATGCCATATAGAAACCTTTGTTAATGTTAGTGGTTGAAATAGTTATTAGTCCAGGGCAGATAGAGACAATTAAATGAATTTGGAGGTGAAGCAGATATCGAGGCGGTTTTCTGGATTGTATTCAGGAAGGTCACATAAAACGGGGCTACGTGGTCTGGTTAATCCGTTTTTGGAAAAATGCCTTCTGGGCCGGAAAATGCATTTTCCAATTGCATCACTACTTGCACCATTATAGGAACGACTAGAAACTCGGAAAAATCGCTCGGAAATTGTTACTCGAGGGTTTTCAGGCCCGCCGAACTCGATTCTGGCGGTGGTGCGGGGGTGGTTAATTGGGGGAGAAATTGCAGCGTGCATGGAAATCGCTCCAAACTTGTTACTCAGGGGTTTTCTGGAATGACGAATTCAATTCTGGCATTGGAATTACCAGGGGGCGTCTCTGCGGGGGTGCGGGGGTGGTTAATTAAGGGAGAAATTGCAGCGTGCATGGAAATCGCTCCAAACTCGTTACTCGGGGGTTTTCGGAGATTCCGAATTCAATCCCGAGATTGGAATTACTTGGGGAAGAACGGGGTCGGCTCTGCGGGGGTATTCGGGGGTCATTCTGAGGGGGAAATTGCATAGTCTATGGGAAGCGCTCCAGACCCGTTACTCGGGGGTTTTCGGGATGCTGAATTCAATTCTGGCATTAGATTTCTCGGTGGCCCCTCTGTGAGGTTGTCTGGGGGTGATTGGGGGGAGGGGGTGGCAGCGTCCACCAATGGTAAAGGAGAAGGTGAAAAATCACAAATTATGAAAATAATACTTTATTCAAATAACAGATAAGAGTTTCTATTAATCTGGAATTATTCATTATAAACTTCAATTTTTAACTAAAATACTAAACATCTTGTTCAAACTCTTCTTCGTCTTCTTCCCATCCTTCAACTTCTCTCCATCCTGAAGGGTCCCGGAGAAATCTAATGCTAGAATTGAATTCGCATCCCCGAAAACCCCCGAGTAACGGGTCTAGAGCGCTTCCCATGGACTATGAAATTTCCCCCAGAATGACCCCGGATACCTCCGCAGAGCCGCCCCCGTGCTGCCCCGGCAATTTCAATCTCGGGATTGAATTCGGCATCTCCAAAACCCCCGAGTAACCAGTTTGGAGCGATTTCCATGCACGCTGCAATTTCTCCCCCAATTAACCAACCCACACCCCCCGCAGATCCGCCCCCATGCTCCCCTGGGTAATTCCAATTCCAGAATTGAATTCGTCATCCCCGAAAACCCCCGAGTAACAAGTTAGAAGCCATTTCCATGCACGCTGCAATTTCTCCCCAAATTAACTACCCCCGCACACCCGTTAGAGCCGCCCCCGTGCGCCCCCGGGTAATTCCAATGCCAGAATTGAATTCGTCATCCCTGAAAACCCCTGGGTAACGAGTTTGGAGCGATTTCCATGCACGCTGCAATTTCTCCCCCAATTAACCACCCCCGCACCCCACTCAAAGCCGCCCTCGTGCGACCCCGGGTAATTCTAATGGCCTCAAAACCGCCGAGTAACAATTTCCGACCGATTTTTCCGAGTTTCCAGTCGTTCCTATAATGGTGCAATAAGTGATGCAATTGGAAAATGCATTTTCCGGCCCAGAAGGCATTTTTCCAAAAACGTATTAACCAGACCATGTAGCCTCGTTTTCTGTGACCTTCCTGAACACAATGCAGAAAACCGCATCTCCACCTCCAAATTCATTTAATCCGGCCGATTTTGCTCTAAATACCCTGGACTATATTTACGTTACAAGACCGGAAAATAGTCTTTCGCAGGTCGAGACAAGCAGACGAGCCTTAGGCGAGTCCTGGAATTTTGGAAAGATCAACAAAACACTAATTTTCGGTCGCGAAACGTATAATATATTTTTAAGACCGACACTTTGATGTAAACTTAATTCAATAAAAAATAAAACAACTCGAAGTCATACCACAAAATTATTTAATAATGACGAAACGTCTAAAAGGCAAAAATCGACATGTTTCGGTCTACACGATCATCATCAGGCCTATAAAAAAATTGACAATGTGAAGAGACATTAACAAAATTAAAATGTAATATTATAACTTACAAATTGGATCCAAAGCGTTGATAGAAGTTACAAATGATTATGAAAAGTTACATTGTATTTAATATTTTTGTAAACTTAAAATTATTTATTCTAGTCGTTTTCTTTGTTGCTTCCAAAATTTCTTCTGGAATTTAATTTTCTCTCCAAACTTCCAGGCCTATGAAATATGCTTGCCTCGATCTGTAAAACTCTATTTTCCGGTCTTGTAACTGAAATAACTATGTCGGTCATTTCAAAATCTGAATCCATATTTTTAAATTTGCAAACTCACGACACAAGTTTGACATAAAGAATAAATTAAATATCAACGGACTGTCACTTGCCAATTAATCATAGTAACGAAATCATCTATTATTAAACAGCGATTGGAAAAATAAAAAACTGGGACCGGAAGTAGGAGTTTGTGCAACAAGTGTAGATATGATGGCGTCGTGCTCAAACTTCGTCCGCGTGCGATTTGGACAATACAGAGGAGTTGAACAGTACATTTTTTTTACAACCCATTAAATTCCTTATTGTAAATTTTAAAGTCATTTGGATTCATATAATATAACAATTTGTCACGTCTATCAACTTATCAAGACAACTTCGGAAAATTACAACCGTAATTTGCCGCTATTTTGCCGTTTATTAGTTGTGGACAAAGAAATTTTGCCGCTCTTTTTTTTATTTAAAATTAAATGTCTTGCTAACTTGATAGCAAGACAACTGCCTAAATAATAACGATATCAAAAAACTAAATGCAGGAGAATTTGCCGTTTTTTTGCCGTTAATTAGTTGTGGAAGAATAAAATTTGCCGCTCTTTTTTGTATTAAAAATTAAACGTCCTGCCAACTTGATATCAAGTTAGCAAGGCAACTGCGTAAATAATGACGATATCAAAAAACTCAAAGCTGGAGAATTTGCCGTTTTTACCGTTAATTAGTTGTAGAAAAATTTATTTTGCCGCTTTTTTTTATTAAAAATTAAACGTCTTGCTAACTTGATATGAAGTTAACTAGACAACTGTATAAATAATGACAATATCAAAAAAGTAAAAAGAAATATAATTCAAATTCAAAAGTCTAGTACCACAAATATTTAATAAAAGTTGGAATTGGCAACTTGTTTCGGCATATTAATACCATCATCAGACCTATAATACAAATGTTCAATATAGGTAACAAAAGAGCGATAACAATATATTTGAGATTTACCAAAGAACATTTGTATTATAGGCCTGATGATGGCATTAGTATGCCGAAACTAGTTGCCAATTCCAACTTTTATTAAATATTTGTTACTAGACTTTGAATTTTATTTCTTCATCGGTGGACCACATTTGAGATTATGGATAACCTATTGGTTTTAAAAAACTAAAAGCTGGAGAATTTGCCACTAAATAATTGTGGAAACCAAAAATTTCCAGGTTTTTTTATAAAGCAACTTAAAATTTTACAAAAAAAATTTTTACTTAAATGAGTAATTGTTTTTAATCGGAATATATGTTTGAATAAATAAATATATCATTTAAGGCATATGAAAATTTTTTGTACAAAGTTTTTGTCCAATTTTTATATATTTTTAAACAATTTTTGCTACTATACATCAGAGGCATGTGAACATTTAAATTTTGATTAAAAATTTTTTGTACACTCCCACAATCCGGTTTTTATTTATTAATTCCATGTAGTGTCTCATTTTCATGAGTTTAAATTTTTACTTTCCCAGACCCATCAAAGGGAAAGTAAGGTGAACGAGCAAAAATAAAAAATCGAGATATCGATGGAAATAGCCATTTTGAGATCCCCCAAGAAGATTGAGACCATTTCCAGCGTATGGTCTGTCTGTGTGTCTGTGTGTCTGTGTGTAATCTTCCACGATAACTGCCGAACCGTTTGACCAATCAAGCTGAAATTTGGTATGGAGGGTCGGTGTGTGCCTAGAATGCGACCATTAGATTTTGGTTTAAATTGGTACAGTGGAGGGTCCTCAAGACCGACATTGATTAAATATACATGTTACAATTTTTTGCTTTATTTAAATTTTAAGGACAAACAATACATTTTAGTGCAAAATGTTGTAGTACAAAGTTTTAGACCATAAAATTACCTACAATTTTTGTCTTAAGCCTTTTCCAAAATTTCTAATAGTTGCGCCGCTAGAGGGCGCGTAAAAAATGTGCATGTATGTTTTCTATAGTTTTTCTTGATTTTGAGGACAAACAATACACTTTAGTGCAAAATTTTGTAGTACAAAGTTTTAGAGAATACAATTTTCTATAACTTTTGTTTCAAACTTTTTCCAGAATTTCCAATAGTTTCGCCACTAGATGGCGCGTAAAAAATGTGCATGTATGTTTTCTATAGTTTTTCTTGATTTTGAGGACAAACAATATACTTTAGTGCAAAATTTTGTAGTAAAAAGTTTTAAAGCATAAAATTCTCTATAACTTTTGTATCAAACTTTTTCTAAAATCTCCAAAAATTTGCATGTATGTTTTCTCTAGTTTTTCTTGATGTTGAGGACAAACAATGTATTTAGTGCAAAATTTTCTTGTTCAAAGCATCAAATTTTCTTTAACTTCTATGTTTAACTTTTATCGAATTCCTCATAGTTTCGCCGCTAGATGGCGAGAAATATACACATTTAAAATTCTCTACAACTATTGTATGAAAATTTTTCCCGAATTCCCAATAGTTTTCACACATGATTTTAGGAGATCCTAATTGTAGCAGTATGATATGTAACGTGCGCATGCGAAGCTTATGTCATTACCAACATTGAAATATTAATTCACCATCAGCTCGCTATTTTTAATGTGTTCCATAAATCAATGTAATGCTTAGTATTTTGTAATTAAAATAATAATAATAAATAACATATTCTCTACGGTCGAGCCGGGAAAGTTCTGGGGTGACACAGCCGATTTTTTTAAACTAGAAAATGGTTAAGAATACAATTCAGGAAGAAATATTGTTTTAACTAGAATTTCGCGCCTGATTGGCCTCGCGCCCGAACGGCCGTGCCAGAATGGCAGCGCCCGAATGTCTGTCTCCGGATTTTTCTATGCTAGCTTATCTCTTCTCGTATTATTTATACCATTTTGATCTTTTATTTATTCTTATCTTCGTCTCTCTTATATGTTGCTTTTTCTGGATTGTCGCTTTGACTGGAATTACCTTTTCTGTTGCTTTTTGGATAATTAACTCCTATTTACTATGTACTTTAGTGTACTTTGTAATTCTTTTTTATTGAATTAGCTGTACTTTTTACATCTTACCCAAAAAGTGACCCAAATTTAGATCATCTTTCTACATGATTTTTTTTACAGTTATAAAATTAATAAAAAAGGAGAGGACCAATCTTAAATAAAAGCCTTTATCACTTAATACTTTAGGACATGTTATTAGATTGGGACATCCGTCCATAGTGGAACGATTTAGGCGGTATATATTTTGTATATTAGATATAGTATTTTGTATTTTTAATATGGTAGATGCTATATTCAATAACGCAACACACGTTAAGTGTCTTAAAAAATAATTTGGCCAACTAATAAAACAATTTTTTCTACAAGCGTGCGGAAAAGTATACTTTTCCGCACGCATTTGAGTGCGGAAAGTTGTACTTTTCCGCACTAGTGCGGAAAAAAGTATTTTGGAAAAGTAAATTTGTTAAGTTTTTGGGGAGTATACTAACATTTAAATATTTAAATACATATTTGTAAAAGCCTTCTAGAATGACCTCTTCCAGCCAAGTTCCCATGGCCACAGTTGCAACAAACCGAAATCTGACTTCGTTAGAAAACATTTTAGCCTCTGCAATTAATTTGCAAAATGCCACAAATTGCACATTTAATATTAATATTAATAATAATTAATTTGTTGATGTATTTAATAATAAATGTTTCTTGATGTTAGCTTTTGTGTTTTTTCCGCACGCTAGTAGAAAAAATAGTGTACCTAACACGTGCGGAAAAGTATCACTTTCCGCACTTGTTAGGTAAACTACTATTTTGCAGCTAGAATTTAATTTTTCGGACCCTAAGTCAAAATTACCGACTTTAAAAGTTCTAAATAAAATAAATTGTGGCCTTTTTACGCTTCTATACAATTATCTTATTATGATCATTTTTTATAGCATTAAAATGGTATATACAGGGCGATTCTTTTTTTGTAAGACTTAAATGGTGTTTTATTGGAAATATTCTGGGATACGTTCTTTTCTGTGACATTAAGATAATTATATTTTTTTATCATTTCGACTTTTCTAAATTAAATAAAAATTGTCTAGTTTCGGCACTTCTGTGCCATTATCGTTATTGTAAATGAAAACATTAGAATACTTTAGAGTATAGTTTTGTATTTATTTATATGTCTGAAGTTAGCACAGGAGTGTCCGAACTAATTATCATTTTTATATATTTTTGTAGTAATGATTTAATTCAAGTAAATATTTATTGTCACAGAAAAGGGCTATAACGGTTAAATACCCGATTTTATAGTTTTATTTCATTTTGCTGTAATTTTATAAAATATGATCGATATTAAAAACAAACTTGATCGTATTTTGTGAAAACCCATGTATAGTGATTTTATTTTGTGATTTTTCGCTTTTTTTTGTACAGCTAGTGGTAATTTTGATCAGTGACTTATCAATTTTTTTAGATACGTTTCTGTTTTTTTATTGTTGCAGTATCTTAGTAATTAATTTTCGATTCAAATCTAGTCAAAAAAAGTATTCAAAAATATTGCAAGTTGTAGATTTTATAATTAGTGGCATGAGCTTATAATTTATTAAAAATATTTTTTCTGTGTGTAACTTACTTGGTTTTGTAGAGTAGCTATTGAGTTTTATTTTTTGTATAAATAAACAATTTTTCAAAATAATTAGTATAAAAAATTTTTTATTTTTATTTTCCTTTTATATCGATGACAGCGTGATTTTTATTCAATTTAACAATTTAGGCGGCGATTTGTACGTTTAATTTCCGTCCCTTTTTTAACAAAAGGTTTCCACTTTTCGATATTTTTGAATAAAGCGTGGGTTATAAAACATAATCTTTGAAAACAGCACCTCGGGGCACTTTATTATGTTTTTCTCTGTTAAAGAACGAAAATATTGATAACGAGGTTATTTAGATACAAAATTGTTCGAATAATGGAAAAAGAGAATATAAAAGAGGAAAATTTATGCAAGTGAAAACAAAATGTAGTAAACAGGGTGTCCGGATATTCGTCAGACAAGACTTGACAGGTGATAACACAAATTCATTAAAAATTACACAGTAAATGTATTGTAATATTTATAAAGATTTATGATTTTTTGTAAAGGTTTTTATTTATAACTAAGTTCGCCTAGTAGATATTCCAACACCCTCCCTTAATCGAGGTATACTAACAACTTTTACAAAAATAAATGATAAAGAAATACCAGTAACATACCTTCTGAAAATAAAAATTAAAAATCATCCAAAATACAAATAATCATTATCAAAATATTTCCCCTTAGAATCTTTTATACAACACAATATAATGACGTATCCTATGATAAGAAAATAAATTATTTATTTTATAATGTAAATAAAAACTATTCAGCGAAGAATAATCAGCTAATATTTTTAATGAAAAAAAATTTTGAATATAAAAAAAAAGTTTCGCTAGAAAACATATTTATCAGACAAATATTTTCCTTTGATGTTTTCTCATGAAATATTCCTTTTTCTTTGAGACGATACGTTCTTCCACCCCTGAGTATAGGGGTTGGGGATTGCATCGGATAGGTGATTCCGGACAAATTGGGAATATTTTCTTGCGTCCCTTTAGGGGAAAACTCTAGTAATAGTTTGATATTTTTCTGGGAGTGAGTCATAGGTGAACAATCCATTTTTATTATCTTTAAACAAGTAACACGTGGATTTTTGTACAGAGTGTGTAAAATAAAAGTGTCTGGTAATAAAAAGATTATAAAATTTATTTTAAACCAGAATTATACAGGGTGTTTCATTGGGAAAGTGACATACGTTAACTGCAGATAGGGGACAGCTAGACGATCTCAAAAACCCCATACTTAATGGGTCTAACTATTTTAATAACCAAGATACAGGGTGTTTTATTTTTTTGCCAATTTCTTTCATGGTTCATAACTTTCTAACCACACTGTATATTTTCATGATATTTGGCGGGCATATTTTGTTTAAAGTGCTCAATCGATCAATAAATTTACAATAAAATAAATCAAGGTCCGGATTAGAAAAAATATTATAAAATATTCTGACACAAAAACAACACCCTGTATATCAGATTTTTTTTAAATAGACTCTGTATTTGCAAAGAGCACGAAAAAATGAATTTAGTGATATACTTTGCATTTTCGGCAAAATGTTTTTTCTTGTAAAATTTTGAGTTTGAATTCTGAAATGGTGCGAATTGTGAGAACCCAAAATTGAAACAATTTTCTTTTTAAATGCGTTTTTTTAATTGGTAAAATTTTAATATTTTAAGTATTTTTTTATTATTTGCGATAAATAATCCACAAAAAACATTCATCTTTAATTAACGAATAAATAATAATAAATTTACCAAAAATTAAATAACTTTAATTGATGAAGAATTACAAACATTTTAAAAAACGTCTAAAAAATATTACACGGGGTAATAAAAATTCTCTTTAACAATAAACACAATAACTATACGTAACACGAAATTCATAAAAACAACCAAAATTATAAAAAGCATCTAAAAATTAATGACAAAATAGTAAAACCATTATGGATTAACATTTTTCTAAATATAATTTGTATAAAACTTTTTTTATCCGACCTACGGGAGTGAAACTGGAGGGGGTTGAAATTTCAAAAAAAATTATATCTCCGCTATTTTTAAAAATATCGCAATAGGTCATATCGTAAAAAACCGTAAAAATCCGTAATGAATCGTAAAAAACCGTAAAAAAGCGTAAAAAACCGTAAAAATCCGTAAAAAAGCATAAAAAACCGTAAAATCCGTAAAAAACTGTAAAAATCATAAAAATTGTGAAAAACCATTAAGAATCGTAAAAAATCGTAAAGAATCGTAAAAACAGTAAAAAAATCGTAAAAACCGTAAAAAACCGTGGAAAACTGTAAAAAATGCGTAAAAATCCATAAAAGATCGTAAGAAAATCGTAAAAAATCATCAAAAATCGTAAAAAATCATGAAAAATTGTCAAAAGACGTAAAGATTTGTAAAGAATCGTAAAAAAACCGTAAAAAATCCGTAATAAATCGTAAGAAATTGTAAAAAATCATTAAAAATCGTAAAAAACAATAAAAAACCGTCAAAAGTCGTAAAAATTCGTAAAGAATTGTAAAAATCGTAAAAAAAGTAAAAAATCGTGGAAAACCGTAACAAATCCTTATGTCCATAAATTTCGTGTTGTGTTTATTAAGTGAATTTTTCGGACCAAAGTACCAAAGACATCATATGTTTTTACCCCGTGTAATATTTTTTACACGTTTTTTAAATTGTTTGTAAATCTTCATGAATAAAAGTGATTTATTTTTGGTGGATTAATTATTATTTATTCGTTAATTAAAGATGAATATTTTTTGTGGATTATTTATTGTAAATAATAAAAAAATACTGAAAATATTAAAATTTTATGAATTTAGGTTAAGTAGTAACTAGTAAATCACATTAAAAAGAAATTAGTTTCAATTTTGGGCTATTTTGGGCTAAAACATGTATGCTAATGGTTTAAGTGTATAGTTTTCAAAAACTTACTCTATCTGTCTTGATACCTAAAAATTTTACCTCTTTAAACGTTTAATTCACGTTACCAAAAATGTGTTATACAACGTAAATAAATCCTAAACAAAAGAGGTAAAAATGCAACCTTCAATAAACGTTTATATAACATTACCAATAACCTGTAAAAAACGTTTTATTCAACCATTTAAAAATGGTTTAGGTAACGTAAAAGACACCTAAATATAATACGTAAAATATACCGTTTATATTACGTTAACATACCATTGACCGGAACTTCAACAAGTCGTTTTAATATGATCCTATGGTTAGGTTGACCAACTAATTACTGTTAGGTTAGTTGATAGGTAACCGAAGTTTTATATAAGTGGCCCTAAGAGGAGCGATGCGAAACTATATTTTATTGAGATTATATCAAACATAGAAACCCAATGAAATCAAAGAATCCAACGAATAATGAAAGACTAGGTCATACCACAATAAATTTAATGGGTTCCTAATATGTTAAGGATTTTATATATATTCAGCATCATACCAATGTAAACATTTTTCATCCAGTTTCATATTTTGTAGTGACACAACCATTTGCCTGAGGATGGCCAATGATTGGCCGAAACATGTCGTCGCCCCTTATTAAAATTCTATGTTCTTCATTAAATTTATTGTGGTATGACCTAGTCTTTCATGATTCGTTTAATAATTTTTACCACATTTGAGTATGGATAATCTCATGTTTTTGAAATCAAAGAATATTTAAAAATAACCGCAACTCTTTTATGATAATTTTGATGCTTTTGAAAATAAATAAGTAATTATTTTTTACTACAACTTCTTTGGTGACCAATAAATAAATATCATATCGTTTTATAAACTTCACATTGTTTTAAAATAAATCAAATTGTATTTACGCACATTCTATATTCTACATATAAAAATATTAAATCTAAATTATCTTTAGTATTAAAATATTATTTGTTTGACAAAAAAGTACGTTCAGATTTTCCAACCTCGTAAAGTCTGTGTAAAAGAGATTATTTTATTTTATAACCGGCTATAATATAAATAGTTATTCGAGAATTCAAATTGAAGGTCGTAAAAGTTCAAAATGCCGTCTAGCAAAGGCAATAATTTTATAAATTGACTGTTAGGAGCGAAATAAGCCAAATTTAAATTGAAGTGACAAAGCCCGATTTCATCGATCTGGAAACCTGTTAAAAAATTAATATTCAAAATATAATTACATCAAACTTTTAATTATTCAACAGCTTAACGAAACTCTTAAAAATGCCTGTCCATTAAAACTTTAGTTAGTTTTGGCCGAAACTCGAGCTCCAATTTTAAACTAGAATTTAGAGTTAAGAGCCTCAATTTCGCTCGAGAGACCGTCTACAATTAAACCTCGCATAATTTTAGATGATTATTTTAAGAGACTTTACCTTAAAAGGAAGAATGTGTAACTGACATTAAAAAAGTAACTAATTTTGTAAGTTTTTTAACCCTTAATAAGACATGGTATTTCATTAGAGCTAATTTGTGTGTTTTAAGTATAAACGATTTAAATAAAAGAGGTGACAAATGATAATAAAAAATATTAATTACAATTCTGCATTAAATCATTTGGGAAACCTCTCGGACGCATATCTCTTAACTCATTATGTGCCAATGATGCAACAACGCACCATTTTTAAATGTTTTTTTTACATCAATATATTTTATAAAATTTACGTTTCTCGTTATTATTTACAAAAATATTCAGTCAATATCCGAAATTAGCAATCTTTTGTGGCCAAATACATGAAAATAGTAGTTTGTGCAACAAGTTTGGATATGATGGCCATATCGCACGTGGACGAAGTTTGAGCATCAGTCTTCGGGTATTTAGTTATTATCTTGAGCTGTAAAAGTGTATAGTGTGTATTTATAAAATATGTCCTAAGTGGATGAGTAATCCAAAAAGAGCTCTAACTTTGCTGCAGAATCTTAGTGACGATGAGGTCCCAAACATAGTGACGAATTAACAGATGAATAATTTATTGATGATAATGTTATAATAGGTAAACTAGTCCTTATTTTTTTATAGTATTTATCGCTCAATATTTTAGGTGACGAGATTAGAGAGATTACAGGTACTTTAGAGATTTCTAATAAAGATACCGTTGATTTGGAAACTTCTACAAGTAAATCTGCCAAAAAACGTAAAGTATGTATGTTAAATCCCATAAGAAATCGCCAAGGTCCGTTCTGGCAATTTTGGCTCATTCGAGATCGCGTATCGGTTCTAAACTCGTTTGATACTGCGCACGTATCGAATAGCTTTAAACAGCTCTGGAACAGCATTAAACAGCTCTCGAACAGCTTTACACAGCTTTGGAACAGCATTAAACAGCTCTCGAACAGCTTTTGATAGGTATGGAACAGCTTCCAAACAGCTCTCGAACAGATTTAAACAGGTCTCGAACAGCTTTTATCAGGTCTCGAACGGCTTTAGATCAGAACATTACTACTAGAGTAAAAGATTTGTGGACTTTATACCTTAATCATCATCACTACTGTTAACTTCTGATCAAAATCTGTTCGAGACCTGTTTAAAGCTGTTCGAAAGCTGTTTGGAAGCTGTTCGAGACATATTAAAAGCTGTTCGATACCTGTTCAAAGCTGTTCGAGAGCTGTTTAATGCTGTTCCGGAGCTGTTTAAAGCTATTCGATACGTGCGCAGTATCAAACGAGTTTAGAACCGATACGCGATTTCTTATGGGATTTAACATGGGGAATGCGGACGAATCCCCATAATGTAATTACTACCACAATAGTATGAAATTGAAAAGACGATGGTTTGATCGAAAAAACTTCTTACGAATACTTCTAACTTTTTTTTGATGATGAAGTTTACAATCTGATAACTAATACTAATATTACTAAGAAAGATTCCCGTAATAAGAATTATCAGGATTTCAATTTGACAAACGCATCATTGAAACGATTTTGGGGAATTCTTATTCTTACAGGATTGCCACAAATCGATATGTTCTGGAGAAAGGACAAGGATAAAGAGGTAGGAAGTAATATTCATTAAGAAATGCAATAATATGAATAAATTTCGGCTTATCAAAAAGTACATTCACATAAGTGATAATGCATTGTTAGACAAAACTTTTCGATGTAATTAATCGGAAATTCATGCAGTTTGGTATTTTCACATATAACTTGATCGATGAAGAAATGGTGCCCTATTTTGGAAGACACTAGGCAAAAATGTTTATAAAGGGAAAACCCGTACGTTTTGGGTATAAATTATGGTGTCTGTGTTTCTCTGATGGATATCTCTTCCAGTTAATCCCTTATGGAGGTGTTGGTATTGAAAAAGCAGATCTAGGTCTAGGAGCTGACGTAGTTTTGAAATTAGCAAATGTTATAGAAAACCCTTCAAACCATATTCTATTTTTCGATAATGATAACTTTTTATCTTTTTATAAACTATTTAAAGTATTAAACAGGGAATTAATGCAACCAGCACAGTGAGAGAAAACAGGATTGAAAAATGACCCATAGAAACTAGTAAAATTCTTGCTAAAATTAAAATGGAGGTTATTCACTTCGTTTTTTATAAGGAAAAAAAGATATGATAGAAAGCAACATAAAGAAGTAAATATATGCCAACCGAATGTTATTCAAGAATACAACAAATTTATGGGCGCTGTTGACTTATATGATAATGGTATAAGGAATTAAGGATTGGGGTACGAGGAAAGAAATGGTTGTGGCCACTTTTTAAAAAAGTTATTGATAGTTTTATTGTAAATGCCTGGAAACTTTACAGATTGGTAAATAAAAGCTACATTTCACACGTTGATTTTCGGTCATATATCGCCGTTTGTCTAATAAAATCTGAGGAGGAAAAAGGAGAAACAGCACATACTTACAGTAAAGAGGATGAAGAACTAAGTCTGCCATCGAAAATAAATATGGGTAGACCGTCTAAGAATAGCTTACCAGATGAATCATACAATTTTTGTTTGTCGAAAATGTGAGGTTCATTTGCTCTCAAAATATTTCGTGATTTTCCACAAAAAATAAAATAAAATGGTTCAATTTCCCCAAGGGTTCGAAAACGCACCATTTTTTTTGGTGACACCTGTCAATGTCAAAGTGTTATATAATTTTTTTTTTGAAATATTAAAGTGTATTTTAACCTACTAAATAAAAACTATTATACTTAACTTTGCTATTTCTCTGCTTGGCGCTTAATGGGTTAAGAGGCAAAAACAAGGCTATAATCATATTAATAACATAAAAAAATTTGTTTTAGAAAACTTATAATAATCAAGGGTAACAGAAAAGGTGAGAATTTTTTCAAGGAAACAAGAAAACATTCCCAAAAGTAGTATTTGGTATTATTCAACAATATAAACTGCCCCAATATATGCTTAAACTTTATCATGTTTATCGACACACTTTCTTGAATATTTCTTATTATTTCGTTATTTCGTTAATATTTGAACAGCCAAAATACTTTTTAATAAATCGACTGAATCGGGAGTACACATTAAATGAATAAACTTGGAAAAGAAAGTACTATTAAGTTTGTAAATAAAGACAATTGCTGTTAATAAGATTAGGCAAAGCGCTTTTGATGAACTACCATCTTCAGAGCCTTCGTCAAAAAATAGAAACTCAAATGGAGACGACATCAGTATCACATTAGATAAACAAATTTAAAACTTAAAAATTAAAATCTTGAAATGGTTTATAATTCCAGTAAATTCAGTAATTATTGTTTAAACAATATAAAAAATTAATTTCTGAAATTGGGATGTTTCTGATTTTGAATAATATTAAAAAACAAGCATTTAAAAAAATGATCAAAATCGGAGCTTTTACTGAGGATTAAGAAGTTAAAAGCTTCGTTGACTCGACTATTATATTAATTTGTTATTTTTATTCGTCATCATGATTTCCCAACGGCCTTTTATTATAATTTTACTTGATATTAATCATTACTTTGCATTATGTCTATATATTTATTTCTGATTTCTTAAATCGCTAAACACGATACAACCTATTTCTTTATATTTCCGACACCCAATCCCACATCCGACCGACCCCCAAAATACGTCGCACTCGTCTTATTCAAAATTGAATTGTTTTCTAGCACAAAGGCGAGCGTGAGAAGGAGCACCATTCCTGGAATGGACGAGGACGACGGGGACTACGCCACCCTAAGAGAACTCCCCCTTCCTCCTCTCAACTCCTCTCAAAGAATATCTAATGGGGATGATACGGCCAGCGAAGAGGGCAAGGTAAGTTTGTACCTGTCGAATTTTGTTTCTTTTCTGTTCGTTGCGGTATGATCTGTTTTGTTTGTGATCATTCTTAAGCCTGGTTTATAAGAAAAAAACTATTTTTTTTATATTTAACTAGTCTAAAGAATCTCTAAAAAAAGTCGCTTTAACAACTTAGCTTGCTTTTGCTTTAGCTTTTGGCTTGTGTTCACGATGAACACATAACTTACGCTAGCACGAATCAAGATTTTGACCCGCCTGCTAGCGCTTACGAAGACAGAAGTCCTCTTCTTGAAGAGTCCTCGATAATTGTCCACAATAACTACGAAAATCAGGTGAGTAATAGATTTCTTTATTATCATATTTTCTTGCCAATCACTAATTTCGAAAATCTACGATTAATATCCATTCACAATCTTTTTATAGGAAGGTTGACCACGAAACAATGACAAAAGATGACACCATGTCAATTAGATGAATGTGCCAGAATTAACATTAAAAATATTTTAAATAAATTTTATTAAACAAAAATATGAACAAAATGGTCAAGCATTTATAAAAATTAATTATTGCCCATATAATGGACGATAAAAGTAAAAAGAAAAAGCTGAATCTATACGCAATTAAAAAATATTGTAGAAAAAATATATAGATTAAGAAACGATATTATTAGAAGCAGAAAATCAATATTAAAGAAAATAAACAGAACCGCTAGAATGTTAATTCTCACAACCAGTTAGTAACAAAAATACAAATAAAAAAAAGTCACCCAAGTAGCAAATAATGGGCTTTATTTAATACCAAAGCATATACAAACAAAATCCGGGGGGGGGGGGGCGGAGAAAAAGTGTGTAACGTGTTCCAAAGCAAAACCAAAAAAATGCATGAATGAGCTATGAACCAATAAGCGGTGAGACGGATTATTATCGTGCAAGACGGTGAAACAATGCGTGCAGATGATAAGCGAGAAAATGTACAAAAGTTCTATTTTCCGGTTTATAAATTCATATGACGATAAAATATCCTAATAGTGCGTCGACGGATGGCTAGCCCTGTGAAGTAAGTACTCAGTCCAGGCCGCTTTCCATCGATTATCCCGATTAAAAATATAAAAAATGAACGGCTCTCTCTCCGGCAGGAACAACGCTGAGAAACAATTTATGAGTTAGTACGCCGACAGATAGCTGGCCCTGTCAAGTAAGTACTACGCCCAGGCCTCTTTCTGTCGATTATCCCGATTAGAAATAAATATACGGCTCTCTCCGCCAGGTTGAAAAATAATTTAAAAATTAGTACTCAGCCCAGGCCGCTTTCTGTCGGTCATCCCAATGAAAATTCAATATACGGCTCTCTCCGACAGGAACAACGCTGAAAAATAATTAAAAAATGAGAATGGAAAATAGAACTTTGAAGAAATCTACAACCGGGACCTTCGCTTTACTAATACTCTGCTCAGCGGTGTTCTGGTCTAGCTGGTAGTCTGGCGTGGTGGTTCGGCTTGCGGTGCTGGCACAACTGACTTTATATTCTCCTTCGAGTGAGAACCAAGCTTCCAAATTTCCCACTCTTGCTTTTACTTTTGGTTCTGGAAGGAGGCGGACATGCGTGTTGCCGAAATTTAATTAAAAACAACGAAATTTCAATTTTTTTTATCAAAAATGACCCTCTCTGTATGTGGTTTTCATCATACAATTGTTAATTTTGGAATTTTGACGTTGAAGAATATTTTTACCAACTATCAATTTACATTCTTTAAAAAAATTACTAAACTTACACATGTTTCAATATGACAAACTAATTTCTTTTCTACAGATCCAAACAGGTCCGGCTCCCCGTTGTTTGCGTCGAGCTGACTCTGGAATTATCCCGCACGAGGAAATTCCCGGTAGATCAGATTCAATAAGCACCGAGAGCTCTCATTCTCCTCCCGATCCCCCAGGAAGCAACAACAGCGAAACATCTAGCGGAATCCACTCGAACGACAGCGAGCACCATCTAGCAGCTCCCAAACAAACTATGATAAAGGATACCGATTGGAAAAGCGATCAAGTTATTAATATCACGGAAAACCCAGCAGATGGTCCGGAAAATACTGTGGTTATAAGGAGAAAGTCCATCAGACCTCATAAGGTAATAAATCATAATTTTAACTTTGTTTAATTATTGAATATATTTACTGTACAGGTTGAAATCATAGCACCTGCTATATTAGAAGAAGATCCATATGGTAGGTGCACCAATATGCGTATGACGTCATTTACAGATAAGACCATCCAGCAAAATTGTTCAGCCACGTTACCCCATTACCCTACTCAACCGGTTCAAAATATTTACCCGAATTGCTCGACGATGCCCTTACCCCAGCATTCAGCAAGTGTCCAAGCGAGCGTCAGCAATTTGGTAAACGGCAATAGTTGTAACGTGTATCCGAGGCAGCATTCTACCATACCGACACATCACAATGGTGTGAAGTTGATCACTAATAATATCAATCCGTACATCAAAAGACTGCCAACGAAAATCGGGGAACCCCTGAAGTACGAACCTATATATACAGCTATTAATAGAAAGTCAGGAGAATTGTATCATTACACTTCATAAATTGTTTTTTCTAAGCACCCTCATGTTATGAAACGGTTGTGTAAACAGGAAATTAAATACGAAACAGTTTAGGAAATTGAAAATCAGGGATATTAAGAAAGAGAGTAGGTGAATAGGGCAAACGGAACATTAGCTAAAATTGATTCATGTCTCCAAATACTGACTGAAAACGACCAATTTTCGTTCTAGAAATACAGGGTGATACTTAAAAAAAATATCTCTTTCTTAATATTTTCCTAAGAAAAAGAACTGATACTAAAATAATATTAATAATCCGATCATATATAATATTTGATTCAAAACGAAAAGACAAATATTTCTTAAATCATATAGTACATATACGCACTAGTCAAGAAATCATAATTTTATAGATTTTTTTTTATTTAAGAAAGTTTATATTTTGTGAAATCACTTTTTCGGCGAATATCATGATACATAGCGAAAAATTTGTTGGTGATATTTTGTTGTAGTCTACGAAATTGTCTAATAACTTGTATGTGTTTCTAAATTAACTTATGGTGACTTATTGGAGACATAAGTAAGTCGTTTAGATCCTATGTAATACGATCTTAAATAGAAGAAGCTCTACTAGTCCAAATAAACGTTTTACAATATATTATCCGTTTTAAACGCCTTCCCCTCTAATCCTGTTACCACCTAAATTAAATTTCTCCAACTTTTGATTTAATCCCCATCATCGTTGTCTACGTAAAAGATTAATATTTCCAATAATCTTTATCTATTACAAAATTCTTTGTTTATTGTCTCAAAGTATATTTACAAATTTTGGGTTAAAATAAAAAGATTTTTAGACGAAACTGCAGATTCTAAACAATTCTCCTTCTTTAGAGTAGTTTTAATACTAAGATTGTTTGCGTGAAAATGGATAAAATGACATAAGAAATGAGGGTCCAATTTATTTACTTTATTTATTTACTTATTTGCGTAATTTTATAGTAGGAAAACTTCTAATTGTTTTCGTGAAAATTAAAGAGGGTTTTAATACGTGACATTTATTCATTAAGTTAGGAATAACTCCTTTGAGAGTGCTCATACGTAAAATGTGAATAGAATATTGTTTCTTGTGTTTCAGACAAAGAATAAATTTAATTCTTCACAATTTTTTCATATCTTCTACCGTTTTTGAGTTATGGCCGGTTTACACATGCAATGATTTACTGGCGCCAGTCGAAAGGCCAGTGGGCGTTTACACGTTTCTATGGTTTGTGCCCCAGTATTTTTGTATCAATATGTAGAGAAGGAGCTTGCAAATAATTGTTGATTAATTGCAAAAATTATAGTTGAAAACATGATTAAAGATTTAAACATGTTAGCATAAGTGTGCACAATTCATTAGTGCCAGATTTTCGGCTTTCTTCCATTTCTCCTAATTCTAATGTGTAAGCATTCATTTTGGCTTTAACGTCCGATAAATCAAATCTTTCGATATTCAGCAAAATGGAACTGTAAATGAAATAAATGATCTTATAATTATCATTCAATGCTATTTAAATGATATTTGATTTTTTAATGCGTTTAATTATGACAATTGTGTCTTGTAAGAAAAAGTTTCTTTAGGATTGTTGTATAAATGTTCTTAAGCAAAACATTTTATAACAAGTCTATAAAGGTATATATAATCTTTATAAAAATATTTTAAAAGAAAATTAAAATCGTTCTGAGTTATATGCGTTATAAAATCTGATTGTACATAATACATAACCTCATTATGTACTTTAATTTAAACAAAAATGGATTCACCATCCCAATGGAAAAAAATTAAAAGAAGCGGACATTTTAAAAGGAAAGTAAAACAAAATTATAGACGCATTCTGAAGTGACCACTGCAAGTACAAGCATTGAAATTGTACCAGCCTCAATAAAAGTTGAGAATGAAACACATACAGTTAATGATGAGGAATATGTAGACACGGATGAGGTGGACATAATTAATTCTTTTTCTGAAATCGAAAAGAAGATTAAGATCAAAAAGGCAACTTCTTTCAACATTAATCATTCTGCATTGAGAGTACTTTTTAATATATGGAACCATGTTACGTTTTTTTATGCCACCCTGTATTTTCATTATTCTTCTATTCAATAGATTATAGTTTCATACTCGCTTGATATCCCCTTCTTATTTCTTCGCGTCATGTCCCTCTCTTCTCTTGGTATTCCTATAAAATGTCTTTCCCATGTTAATAATGTTTTTGTCTTTACCCACTCAGTCAAAATAATCGACTTTATATCGCCTGTATTGCTTACCGAAGATTTCATTTTTTATTAAGAAAAAAAAAAAACTTTTGACTTTATTATCGTACAATAAACAACCCGAAAAAAAAAGAAAGGACGGATTTTGAAATAAATCGTAGTTTTTTTGTCAATTGTTTCTAATTACATTAAAAATCAACTTGACTGGCGTCCAAAAATTTTTTATTTAATATTTTATTTCTGATATATTTCAAATTCTATTCGTGGAACGAACCCATAATATAAAAATTTGAGCTTAATCACATTAATTATTTATTATCAACAAAGTAAAGTATCGTTTCAACCAGACCATTCCCAATCTTCTTCCTAGAAATCCAAGAACATATTTAACTACTCCCAAAGTAATAAATTTAATAACACTTGAAAATGGCACCGTCTTTGACGTCAGTCAGGCTTGGATAGCTCCTCTTGTTCTGTCTCGTACTCTTTAAACATTTTGGCCACTTCCAACTCAGCCACTTCGTAAGAAGACAAATAACTTCGTTTCAATTTACATGGACTTTCAAACCAATGTGCTTGCGGAGCAGAGTCGCCGCCCCTTATCAACTTAGAGGCAAATTCCTTCGGAAAATAAAAAGTATTTTATTTTTCCCATAAATTGGGCATGATTGTCAACACCGTCTTGCCCCTTTCTATTGTTTGTATTATTTTAAACCTGTTTCGTAAGTATAATAACTAACAGCAATGGGGGAGTTCCCTCAATGTTGCCAACCTAGAAAAAGGTCTACCAACGAGAAAGGATTATTTTTAGTCAAAATCTACTTCATTATTTTCGCAATGATAAAATATGTGTACAAAATTCTATTGAGCTTTCCAGAATATATCGTTAGCGAAATATAATGATTTTAATAAAATCTTACTTCTGATTGGTTGAAATTTCGTTGTCAAATGTCATTCCTCATAGAGTAAGTATAACAGCGCGAAATGTTTTATTTTCAGATTATAGAAAATTCAAAGTACTAGCCAAATTCAATTTAGTTCCACCAATCCTCCAAGGCTGTAGGTCAATCGCTGAAAATGAAGCATATATGTCGCTCTGTTATACTTACTCTATGACGAATGACATTTGACAACGAAATTTCAACCAATCAGAAGTAAGAGTTTATTAAAATCATTATATTTCGCTAACTATATATTCTGGAAAGCTCAATAGAATTTTGTACACATATTTTATCATTGCGAAAATAATGAAGTAGATTTTGATCAAAAATAATCCTTCCCCGTTGGTAGATCTTTTTCTAGGTTGGTAACATTGAGGGAACTTCCCCATTCAACATATATGTAATACTCCTATATCGCCAGCTTGAGAGAGAAGTGTGTCGCCGATAGTAAAGTGTAGGCAATCGTTTCCCTCTCACGCAGCCTCGGATAGTCATAGGCGTCACAGCTGTAAAATCGCCTACGTTTTCTTAACTCTCCTTTTCTCTACGTTCCTCTTTCACCACGGGACACGACGCCAATGCAATTTATGTATATGGGCATGCGCGTTGGCACCCAATTCCGATCTTGCATCTCCTTCTGTCGGAAAGCTTTGTTTCTACAGGCAAAGATAGGACGTTGGCGATGTAGGAGTATTACATATATGCAATTCAACCAGTATAATTTTTAAATTTCTAGGTTATCTTAATATTTCTTCGCTTTCTAATTCTTCATAAAGTAGCGAATTTCAACACAACACAAATTAATTGTTTAGTGCAATTATACTGGCGTCCGCTCTACATGATATTATCAAAGGTTTAAAATACAGGGTTGTCATGTTGGGCCGGGAATGTGTAAAGTTTGGAAGAATTTATTGTTAATATTTGCAGTTGTACAATATATGTATATTTATATGTATTACTTAATATTATTTTATGGTTGTATAGCCAACTAATAGAACTTCTTTAATATCAATTTGTTTTGTAAAAGTGGGCCCTTTTTGGTATAATAGTTTAGAACCACGTTATAAGATTTTCAAGTTTCTATAATAAAACTTCTATAGCAGTTCTCACAACCTTTATAAAAGTTATTTTGCTAGTTGGGCATGATATAGTTCTTTTCAGAGTTTTTGAGCCGTCACTGAAACAATATTTTCATTATACCATCTTCCTCAGTGACATTCATATATGAGATTCGTAATCACAAAAGTTTGTTATTAATAAATCAATTTACGTAAATATATCTTATCTCATCAGTTTTCATACGAACTCCCGGTACGTATGGTCCTTCTTGATTCATATTTGATTATCAGTTCCGTAGCAAAAATTAGGTACACTAAGATGAGACAGTCAGACGAAGAAAATAGAAAATGAGAAAGAAAGGTATTGTCAAATATTACTTTGTCGGTCTGACTCCGAACCTCGAACCATTGACTGATTAAATAATTTCGACCCTTATAGACATTTTGGTGCTCTACAACTTTGCACTTAAACATTTTGCCCTAAAGTACATGGTTTGTCCTCAGACTCTGGAAAAACTAGTGGAGCAACTATTGGAAATTGGGAAAAAAGTTTGATACAAAAATTGTAGTTAAGTTTATGCTCTAAAACTTTGTAATAAAACATTTTGCACTAAAGTCTATTGTTTGTCCTTAAAATTTAAAAAAATGCAAAAAATCTTACATGTATTTAATCGATATCGTTCTTGAGGACCTTCTGCTGCATCTTTAAAACAAAAAATGATGGTCGTATTCGAGGCACACACCAACCCTTCGTACTAAATTTCAGCTCGATTGGTCAAACGGTTCGGCAGTTGTCGTGGAAGATTACACACAGACAGACCTTATTCTGTAAATGGTCTCAATCTTCTCAAAATGGATATTTCCATCGATGCTCGTTCACTATACTTTATCTTAGATGGGACCAGGAAAGAAAAAATTAAAAACATCATTACAAAAATGAGGGTAAAATATACGCGTATCTCAAAGTACACGACATTAAATGAAATTTTGAAAAACAATTTACACCAAAATATGCATTTTTAAATATTTTCTAGTCATTCGAAAAAACTATTTAAATTTTTGTAACATTAACTTGGAACAGTAAATAAGTTTGACCCTTCATTCATTATATTTCCATGCAATTTTGAAACACACTCTACATACCGCTGGGAATATTCTTTTTGATAATATCGAGAATTTTTATTGCTTACTTGTTATATACAAAAAGTTTCATTACAAGAATAATACAACAGTATCAGGTTCTCTTTCTACCCTTCTTTCTAAATAAAAATATTCGAACTGCACAATCCTCTTTGCGTCCTTTAACTTGTAAAATATTTCTTTTGATGGAATTCAGTTCTTTTGAAGTGATTGTGTATCATTTTCTCTTTTATAAATCCCTCCGCAGATTTCATTATTCGCATTTTACAAGTTCTGCAGTATAACATCAAAAATATAACTATTACAATATCTAAGGCTACAAAAATAAAAGTATCACCATTTCGACCATTCAAAAAATATCTAACTTCATATCACTATTTTTTTTGAATATTCATCATTTTCACTTAAATTAGTAGACAGAAGTATGCACAAATATGCCAAATATACAGCATGTCCTATTTAAGAAATATTAATATATTTTATTGTAGATAAAATTTATCAATATACATGCTGTATATGTGTTTGTGCTGATTTGTATTAAAAAAAATCCGTAACAATAATAAATCGTAGTATAATAACAAAATAGCTTTTATATGAAATTTTTATTTATACCTAATGTATAACGTCTAATATTTATATAAAATTAAATGTGATGCTCACTATATTGTCTATCAAAACTTATACCTAGTTGTGCGGTTGTCAAACTGACAGCTGTCAACTGTCATTAATAGGTTAGTGATTAATAATTAAGCTATAGTTTAGTTATTCGATGTACGTTTGTCTTAAAAATTTGGACGGAATTCACAAAACGAAGACACATAGACGTTAGCACTTTAACCATATCTATTGATATATATATATACACAAAATACAGGGTGTGTAGAAAAAAATAAATGGAATAGACGTTAGAAACTTGATGGTTTTTACAGAGTGTCCTAAAAATATCTCAAAAAATCTACTGATATAAATAAAAATTAAATGAAATCAAACCTGGATGGTAAATGTGTTTTTGGAGCATAAAATTTTGTCGTCAAAGCCGTATAAAGATGATAAGAAAATAATAGTAAAATAAGGTTAAAGATGGCCCCTCGAATATGAAATGTTGAATAAAAAATTTAAGCCATAGCACTGAATTTTTTTTAAATTCACCTAATTTTTTTTCATGTTTTTCATTATAAAACCTTTAATTTACTAACATTTTAAAATAAACCATTCTGTATTTGATTTTAAGATAATTTCAAAATAAAAATTGTATTAGCAATTTTTGAGATATATTTGGACACTCTGTATATTAGAAAAACTGTTTTTATCAAGATACCTGACCAAAAATCATAGAAATAAGTATATAGGATGGCGATTTTTTTAGAAATACTGGGTGTTGTACAGAACCCTGTAAATTTTTTTATTCCAACAATAATTTTTGTGATGTACCAACACATATCCTAAAATAAAAATATTTTTTTAAGGTGTCTCTGTACTTAAAAATTATTGACAATAAGACCTTAGTGTTAAGCCTTAGCACAATTTTTGATACACGTTTTATATGTAACAAAACAAAAATTTACCAAACACGATTTTGTGAATTCGGTTCAAAAAATTTTGTACATATTTTTGGAATATATTTTATGATTATGTAAGCATAAAATATTTTCCAGAATAGGGTCAATGTCCCTTAGTATTTTCCTAATTTAAATACAGGATGAATCAATTTTGTCGTTTTTAATCCTCTTAGATAAATGTGAAACTCTGCTTTTATTTTTTTATGCATACTAAACGCAAATATTGATTTACCACTGTATTTAGTATTGTTATTTTTTTTAACAAAATGTACCCTAATTTTTATTGTTGATTTTTTATAGATGAAACGACAAATCTAGTCAAATAATTGTTCTATTCAATACACAAAAACCTATAAAACAAGGAAATATTCATAAATGTATTCAAATATAGATTTAAACAAAATCGCAGTAAAAGAATAATGTAAGGAACTAAAAAATGTTTTCAACAATAAATTTTATACATTATTGAATATTTGCTTGTACAAATCATATACTAATTGTACTTTATTATATGAACTATTACGATATATAACGACTTCCTTCTCTATCAGTATGTAAAAAAGTGATATTCCTATGGTGTTTATATAGTTTC
Source organism: Neocrepidodera transversa (assembly GCA_963243735.1). Classification (NCBI taxonomy): domain Eukaryota; kingdom Metazoa; phylum Arthropoda; class Insecta; order Coleoptera; family Chrysomelidae; genus Neocrepidodera; species Neocrepidodera transversa. The sequence goes on along the minus strand of OY725340.1, from coordinate 12,023,000 downwards.
TATGTTGCATCACTATAATAAATTATTATTTATTAACAAAATCTTTTATTTCCCTTCCAAAAAAAAGCTTATAATTAATTATTATTCCAATTTCATAGAAAGCAGGCTACCAAAAAATACTTTTCCAAAAAGCGATTTAATGGGATTAATAATAATTCTAGAGAGTGGTTCTGGCATAAAAAAAGGAGGGGGTTTGAAGAGATCCCACCTCATACCCCTGCTCACCACGAGTAGACACAGCTAAAAGGATAATTAAGGAAAAGGTAAAGTACACACGTAACCAAAAGACGTCTTTGCAACGTCATAATTTAGACGTAAATTACGTCATTTTTTGACGTCCCTGTGACGCTAATTAATGACGTCATATTAATTCAAAATATTTTTCAATAAGAAAAAAAATCTTATTGAGATCCCCTCCCTATTTTAGATGTTTTCAGGCATTTTAATATTTGTGCAAGAAATGTCAGTCTTTATAAGGTGGCCAAAAAACTTGTGTTTTTCGGAGAGTCATCTAGTTAGATAAAACACAGCCACCCCTCCATTGCCAGAAAACTCAATTATTTTACATATTGACATCGATATGGATATTTTCAATCAAAGCATGAAATAAAGTTGACATGTTCTAACTATGGAATAAGAGCTTATCAAGCAGTAAAAGATGTCACGTTCCAAGTAAAAACTTATTCCTAAAGAAAAAGGACTTGTTCCAAATAAAAGTGTTCGGTCCCAAAGGAGAAAAAAAACTTGCTCGTTCCAAAAAAGACGTTCAGTCCCAGAAAAAAGATGTTCAGTCCAAAAAACCTGGAGTTCACATAAAATAAATATAAGACAAAAATCTTATAAATTACCAGATTGGGTCTCTGTTTTTATAAAAAAAATACATAAAACAATGATAATATTAAAATGAAGTACATAAATTTTTAGATAAAAATATGATAAAATAATTAAAGTGAATTAAATTTTAAGACAATCTGTAAAAACAAATTAAAAATAGATTCTCTTTTTGTAATTGAAACGTAAAGAGCACCACAAACATCAGATAATTTATATTGTCATAAAATATAAAATATGAACTTTTAAGAATTAAAAATAACAGTAAATAAAAGTTAAAGCGTCGAAATAATTAATAATGATAACAGGGTACATAAGTGAAAATATAATATAATATAATAAAAGCTTACCCTATACGTCGAGGGAAAGAAAAGAAATTTTCAATAAAAGATATAAACTATTATAAGTTGATTGTTCTGACTGATGAGGTAAAGAGAAGGATTGTTGACATGGGAAAGAGTCTGAAATTAAAATATACTGAGCAGAGGAATAATGAAAATACAGGGTGGTATAGGAAAAAAAAACAAAACATCGTTTTGCAATTGTTTTTTTCTTCGTGCCAGTTCACAAGTTGCTAATTCTATTTTTAAATCAGCTAACTTGGAATATTTTGCGGACAACTCAGAATAGGCTGGGAATGAAATTGTAGGTCTATTCCGGCTTGTCCACGTTGCATAAAGTTACAGTTCATACCTCAAATTCCCACCACCTTCATCATATGGATTATTCAAACCATACACCATACAGCAAACGTCTCGTTTAACTTTTAATCATACAGAACACTGTAAAAAAATTCTCGGTATCTGGCATTGTCATGTTTAAATTTTATGAGTAGAATTTTTTTTTTTTTTTTTTTTTTTTTTTTTTTTTTTTTTTTTTTTTTTTTTTTTTTTTTTTTTTTTTTTTTTCTGCCTGATAGTGTTGTTTTTGCGAGTTGTTACCTTTAAAAAAATCAAAAATAGGATAACATCTTGAAAAATAAGTAACCTACATTTCTGTTGTCATAGCAATTTTGTTCATTAAAGTTTGGGCATAACCGGACACGGTGGCCAGGTTGGTTGACGCATCGGCCTTTATACTTGGTCATTGTTCGGGTCGTGGGTTCGAGTCCCATTAATCTCAAGTGGAATTAAAGTCAGATAAGACTTTGGGCAAGTGGAAAAAGGTATTTGTGTCATGCGCAGTTTCATTCACGCCAGTAACCAGGCCGGATGAGATCGGATATCTCGTGGAATTGATAGGGGTTGGTGGCACAATTACACACTTGCTAGTCGGTATATCACCTGAATGACAAAGGTATAGTCCTGGGTTTAGGGTGATGGAGGACCGTGGTTTGGAGCCCACGATAAGCTATAGGTCCCGTCCAAATTAGCCCTGGTAGCAGAAAAGAGACGTTAAAATTAATAGCAAGAAAGCCAAGTTTGGGCATATTTTCGTTATTTTTTTAACGGCATAAAAAATTATTGACGAAAATTTTAATTTGTAATATATCATAAATGTCAACCTATCATCGTAATTTATGTAGAATTTGTATTTAGCATATCTAAAAATTTTAATTGGTTTGTCAGGTTAGTCTGGAATTTCCAGTTCTTTCAGTATTGATCATCAAATATTTTACATTTGTTTGATTTATATTTTACATTTGTTTGATTTAAAAACAGTTGCAAAATATCTTGTGAATTCATCAATTTTTCTCCATTGGTAGCTTTATCAAAAAGTGAAATGCATATATTTCAATTACAATAGAAGTCTAATCGTATATTATTTTCCGAGCGAGAAAACAGTCAAGTAGGGAATTGAGCGTCGAGGCGAAGCCGAGGTGTTCTCAACTTCATACGAGTGTTCTTTCCGAGGTGAACATACTATAGTTCTTCAATAGACGTGCCAAAGCGACTTTCCAGGACGCGAAGGAAAGACAGTTAGGCGAAGTTATTTTTTATAATAAAATAAGAATGTATTTTTTAATTATTTTTGATACAACAATTTACAATGTCTGTGATGATTATTTTTTATTAAAATTGATTCAAATCACGTTACAACTGACAGCTCGAACTGCTTATGCGTCGCTGGAGACAGAATTATTGCTAGCATGAGTTACAAAATGGCGACATATTATGTTCTCGTGTTTTTATGCACATGGAAACTCATTGGTTGCGCTACGCTCTTGTTGCTTCCCATTTATTATATAGTTCATAAAATAAATAAAATCAAAATTTTGTCAATTTAAATTTTCAGATGCAATACACAAATACTCCAGTTTTAAACTAATAATTTCCGTTGACTAAACATTAGTGTCATCTGTGTTTACGTAGCAAAGTGTTTTAAAAAGTTCCTGTGTTTCAACTGGAGTGCACTCCGTAGACAAATAAATCTAGCCCGGGAATTTGAAATAATATTATTGTTTTATTCGATTTTTTTTCGTATATTTTTTTATTAATTTTTTCGAAAACAACATTGGCAATTTAGCTGAAAATTTAGGAAAATACTAGTCTAGATATCCTATATATTCATGATTTTTTTGTATACTAGTCTAGATTCATGATTTTTTTTGTAAATTTTAAATTTCTATTTGATTTTCCTGGGCGGTAGACTTAAACCTTAATGTAAAAAATACTACTATAACGGCATGCGAAACATGTGACATCGTGTTTTCAGACTGAAAAATGACGCTTATCACAGATTAACGGACGTTTGCACTTAATTCAGTTTAGTTATTTTTTAAATATTTTGACATTTTTTTTTATTAAATTATAAAAAAAAAATATATTCTATTGAATATAACAATAATGAATAAAATTTTATTCTTAATTCTAAAAAAACAACGTTTCAGTCGATATCAGAATCATCAGAATCATCTTCAAACCCACTCGTGGTTTCTTCAGTTTCCGCTTGACAAGCCAAACAAACTTCTCTCATATCAATCCAACACTCCTTACAATAAATAAAGTGACAAAACTCATTAGGACATTCTTCAAAAGTATCATTTTTCTTTTTCTTTGGTTCCGGTTCCTCACAAATCAAACATTTTCTTCGAACGAATGAAAATATTCTCAGCCAATCACATGCTTTTGGATGGTTAATTCTTAAAATTTGTAAACCGGTAAAAGTTTCTTTTAAGCGTTCTTCTCGTACTAAACGTCGAATTTTTTTTCTCATGAATCTATAATAAAATATAAGTTTGGTTCCTTTCATTATAATTTCAAAGTCAGAAAAAAATACCTAAAAAATCCTTTCCTTCTTTTCAATGTTTCATTATAAAGATACAAAATTCTTTTTTTCTCCCTTTTTCTATAAAAATATCCACATATAACTCTTCTAAATCTCAGAGCGTAGGCTTGAATAAACATTAAAATTATCGCAGCTAAGTAAGTACCATATATTTTAAATAGATAGTAGTTTAAAGTTAATTTTGGTCTTGGTAAACATAATTCGTTAGTTCTTTCGATTCTGATTCGTTTTTTAACATTAAAACCTCTTACCAAAGATCTTAGAAGAGAAGCTATCATACCTGTACCTTAAAATAAAAATTACATAAACTTATTTATAAAATTTAAATATAGTGAGAATAGATATTTGGAATTGACTTATGCAAGACTCTTATCTTTTACGAGGGTTTTACTGCATTACAGGCAACTGTTATAAATCTGTTATAAATCAATATCGCTTTTAATCGATTTAAACATGGACCGTATTTCAGGAAAAATTTATGTTGTTTCATTAATTCTTTTTAATTGCTTGATAAGGGAAATATTAGGTATAATTTATGACCGTAATCATAATATATTGTTAAATGTGCTAAGGGCAAGTAGTTTATTATAAATATCTATTCTCCTTAATATAATATGATTTAAATATAGGTTCATATCTATTTTTTAAAAACAAAACTCGTAATACGGTCCATAGAGCTGTCCAAGCTTTGGCCCAAAGTTAAATTTATGACCGTACCAATAAACTATTGTTAAATGCGGGAAGGGTAGGTAGTTTATTATAATCGACCTTTATAATGAGTTTCAAACATCTCTTCTATCGGTATCGTATTATTTGCGTACATCCCCACTTTCGTACGGTGAGGGTATCCCTTGAGTCAGGTAAAAATACAGCATGTATCAGGATGAGGGTAAACTATGTATATCAAAAACTACTCACACGATAATTATGAAATTTAGTAAGCATAGATTATAGATTATGCTGCATTTAAGCAAAATATTTTGACTGACATACCACTTCCGGTTATACCGGAAGTGAACATCAACTTTTTTATTTTAAATGGAACATCCAGTATTTTTTTATACTTATAATATAAGCTAAGCTAAGTTATAGACAATTGAAAATTGAATTTTTCCAGTGATTACTCTGACCAAGCAACATAAAATCAGATAAAACTTCTTACATGTCCCTATCTTAACTTTTTGAGTTCTACTTGGTGACATAAGAACAAAATAATTACAGGGTGAACAAAGTTTGCGTATTTTTGCTAACCTTGTAAACATTTCTCTCATATGCAGTACACGTTACTAGAAAACTGTATGATTATTCATTTGTTGAGCTATGGCTTCGACTGACGACGCGTTAGCAGCTGTTGGTTTATTATTAGTCATAAAAAAGCAAAAGGAAGAAAAAAATCAAGAAAAAGAAACCACGTATCTGGCTAATGAAAAGAGAGGCTCATTCCCATATTGATTTATTGAAGGAACTAAAGATATTTCCTAAAAATTGGCATAATGTTTTACGAATGGATAGTGATACTTATTTACATCTGCTATCCATGGTATCGCCAATAGTTGAAAAGCATGATAGACTAGTGGCCACTCTAAGGTTTCTTTAACAACAGGAAGAAGTTACGAATACCTGAAGTTCTCTAGTATTATTTTACTTCAATCATTGAGTTACATTATAACAAAAACATGTGAAGCAGTATACAATGTTCTACGTAAGGATCATTTAAAGGTAAAAAATTTAAACTATTTTGTTATCGTATTAAATTTTTACAAACTCCGAAGGAGTGATGTATTGGAATCTATAATTATGTATCTGTATGACTGGTAACATTAAAATATTTCAATTCTAAATTCAGATTCTTATTTAAGACGAAAAAGTATGTGAATAAAGTGTTTTTAGTTTTGATGTCGAACGAACCGTTACCGAGAAAATGGCGGCTAAAGTAAAAAATATTGAAAAATCATGTTGACGCACTTACTCGATCGGGAGGTTGACGCACTTACTCATATCTTTTAAACGGTAATAGTAAGCACCTATTGATTATTAAATTAATAAAAAAACTGACAGACAGGCATGAAGATTCCACAATAGGAGTTTGTGGTAGTTTTATTATACCATTTGTACTACAGCTTAAATGGATGATTTTTGAATTTCTTCATACTTCGAGTAAAATTGTTAGTAAATGCATTACTGCTATATTTTTCAACTATTGTCGTCTTAAAACCGTTTTTATTTCTTAAATTTATCAACTTCAAATTGTTAATGCCTCCACAGGGAAGCCATCAGCGGTTTTTGAGGACTGTCAGTCTCGACAACATAGATTAAACAAAAAAGAGGTTGTGACATGGTTGTGCATCAAGTAAAAAATTGAAATTCCCAAGTTCTGTCGTTATCTGAGCACAAATGTTAAAGAATATCGTCACCACTAACCAAAACTACACTTTTTTATCACTCTACGTACCTTTCGCTAAGTTAGTTAGCATCATCACTAGTAGAAAATCAAAGGTTCCAAATTACCAATTCAAGTTGAGCTCAAATATAAACCAAATTTGACACAACTGGAAGTGAAAATAAAGTAAATTCCAAAAAGCGAGCGCGAGAAACTGATACGGACATTCTCAATATTTACCGTGAAGAAATGAGGGGACTTTGTTTGCGATATTCCAATGCTGTCTTCAATAGGGACCACTTTATATCGACACAGACAAGAGACAAATGGACTGTCGAGAGAGCCAAAATGTGCAGCGGATGTCGAAATACCTTAAAGTTCTCTTCTTTTGAATAATGGATCTTCCTTCCTATTCTCTGATGATGGTCACCAAAACAGAATTTTAATATTTTCGTCATCAATTGGGAAGGAGATTATGTCAGAATTTTAATATTGTCGTCATCAATTGGGAAAAGGAGATTATGTCAAATCAGCAAAAATTCTTTATGGACGGCACTGTTAAATGCTGCAGTAGACAGTTTACTCAACTTTATACCATACATGCGCACATTAGAAGCAACACTGACGAGTGAAATGTAATTATTATAAGTTTATGCACTACTCAAGAATAAAACTCGCTCTACCTATGAATAAAATGGCTGTCATTACCACTACAATCAATGTACATGTCGAAAAGTACAACAGTTAAGACTAGTTATAGAATACAGGCACGATGATGAACTGCGACTACATATTCGTATGTATGCTGCTTTGGCGTATATTTCATTTGAAGTTTACATCATCTGGTCAAAAAAAACCATCCGCCTGTCTTACAGTTGATTAAACACTTAAAAAAAGAAGCAGAGAATAGTGATTTTCTTGATAAACGAAAAGAATTAAATTTCTAGGGAAAAAGAAGAAAAAAACATACAAGTTGGACATTCGAATTAATAATATAATAGCGGCATATACAGAAACAAAAGACGTTAACGTAACGGACTGTAGATCTATACATTTTGTAAATATTCCGTAAATACCATTTTTCTTGTAAATTCTTAAAAACAAAAAAGAGCATAAATAAAATTAAGTATAACTGTATATGTACGCAAGTAGGACTATGTATCGTATTATTTTTACCTGACTCAAGGGATGACCTAACCCATGTACACAAGTGGGACAAAATTAACCGTGTACGCAAATGGTACGTACGCAAGTAGCACACATTCCTTCTATCGACTATACTTACCTTTAACATCTATCGTTAAGTCATGGTGACCAGTTTGTAAATATTCTATTTTAGAATGTCTTCGTATAATGTCTAACGCTTCATAAAATAATCTATCTAGTAGCACCAAAATGGTTATAATGAGCATTTCAAATATCATTAAAAGTAATTCTGATTTTAATTGTTGTTGTTCTGCTTTTAAAGGTTTTAGAGATAGAGGATCTATTAGTTTTTTTGTTTCAATTTTTTTTAGAGGCAATATGGTGTATTTTTCTCGATTTTTGCGTCTTGCATCTATTTTTCTAAAATATCTAAACATAATTTTAACCACAAAAATTAACAAATATTTTATTTTAGAAAACTAGAAATTTCAAATAGGAAAGTGCCAATTTTATAAATCTTGTATATTTTTGGTTCTTAATGGTTTGTTTAATTCCATGTAATACATTTTTGGTCATGCAAGAATTTGTATCAGTATACAGTGTGTCCCAATGTATTGCTATGTCTATTATTAAAAAAGATGGAAAATAGTTTAAAGATGGAATTTCCAGGTGCTTTTTATTCCATCGTAACCAATCCTGCTCACGATACATACATACTCTTTCCAAGCTAATACAAGAAGGGGAAATCGACCTCCAATGACGAATTAATTTGGCTAAGAAAGTCGTAAATACTAAAAGTATATTTAAACAATAACATAAATTTCTAACATGGTTCAAAAAATCTTCACTGGCCAAATAAGGTTATTCAAAATATTTTGGTCCTAAGTTTTTAATTTTACTTTATTATTTATTATTATTATATAATAAGAATTGATGTAACAATTAAAATATCTTTACAAAACCTTTCAACATTCAGTTAAAACGGAGAGATAAATCAAAAATTCACAGTAGAGGAGAGGCAGGAATATTAGATTAAAAACTAAGATACAAAATCTATGCGCCACTAGGAAAAGGAAAAACGCATTAGTATTCCAAGCACAAGTAAAAAAAAAGAAAACATGAAACCCATAGATTTACACCCTTTGACCTGTCGCTCCGTACACGATATACCAAAGTACATTTCCGTTTTGTTACTGTTTATTAATGGCACTTACCGCATTTGAAATTTGTACTCTTTATTTACCTAGTTATGTAAATATTATCAAATTCAATATCTCTCAGATACTTGTCATGATATTTTTGGGATTCTTGTAAAATTCTTAAGAAAACAAAAGCAAGTATTCGTTTTAACGCAATCAGAATGCTCATAAGAATTCGTTTTTTCTTATTAACTTCATGCCAAATAGCTTTAGCCGTATCTCTAGCATCTCTGATATCTTTTATTGGATTCAAGTTTCCAAGTTTGTACTGGAGTTTAACGTCTTTAAAATTTTTGGATAAGAAGGTTCTAGATTTTTTTAAGTAAGCATAACCTTCGCCAAAACCTTCAACAAAAAAATAGTTATTTATGCAACAAGTGTATGTAAAGGTGTACTTTTTTCACGAGCCAAAGGTGGGTGCGATAAGTGAAAAAAGGCACGTTACACACTATTTGCATACAAGATTTTTTCTTCTACCAAAAAATATATAGCTATTAAGTAAAAAATAAGCAATTTACTTTACGACTAGTGCGTAAATTAATGTACTTCATATACTAGTATTTTATTTTACGCACTAGTATGACATTTTACGCACTGGTGCGTAAAGTTGGACTTTACGCCTCAAAGTATGTGTATAGTTAGTAATTTATATACGGTAGTAGAAAAATATTTTTAGGTTTAAAATATATTACTGCTAATAATACCTGGATCCATGTCTTTTGAAGGATCGCATCTGCTAACACCGCCTAAAGCCTCTGCAATATTGCAAATAAAATCTAATTTCATTGGCCAGCAAAGTAGCCATGCTGCTATCCACGTGACTGTGTTATAACAGGAATCGTAACCAGTTTTAAACATATCCCGACATTTTATAGAAGCTCTTACGAACTGATTTTCGCATCTTTGTTCGATCTTTTTCATATACATGTGTTCATAGCGGATAGCTTCCACTTTTTCGCCTGTAAAAAATTAAATAATACTGGCATTACTTTTGGCGCTATGAATTGCGTTTTTCAGGAGCTAGTTTCCGTGAGGAACACGTAATCACCTTAAAACTTTAAGAGATCCAGGAGAGTCATAGTGAAGAAACGATAATCCAGTGGTTTGATGTAAAAAGTACGCTTGAGAGAGAATAGATATTTTAATTGTTTTCTTACCAGTTTTCTAGGTACCGACTGGAAATAGTTTAAAAGTGTTTATTGTTAAAAATAAAGAAATAAAACTCCCAACCCCAAATAAACCCCATAACGGATTCAGCGCAGTTGTTCTCAAAATGTATAAGAATATACCAATTAATAGTGATTAAGTTATTTAAGAAATGACTAACGAGGCCGTGATGGAATGTACACAGAATCTTGGTAACCCATCGGAAAAACGCGATATCTGGCAATTGTTCTGGAAATGACGCGAAAATAATAGAACGAGCATATAAATAGGGCAAAAGGACCGACAAAGCATGAGTTGAATTTTGTACGTCATGTTACATAAATCATTATATTTTGTTAGTCGTACATCATATAAACTAGTTGTACTACTTAAAGAAATTAGTTATGACTTAAATTCGAGCGAACACAAAGTACGAAAATATTACAGTGGTGTCAGGTGTGAAGTTTTATTTTTGTGAACTTTAAACGTGAAAAGTAAACTAAAAATGGTAAAAACGGTGTGCTTAGATCAACTGAAGGTGGCAGATTTAAAAAAGGAGCTGGAAGAAGGATATCTAGAAACTAGTGATAAAAAAATTAATTAATTCAAATGCTGCGAGATACCCTAATAATAATAACAGGAAAAGGAAGAAGAGGGCGAACGAATTTGATGACACATAAAATTAACACCGGAAATGCTCAGCCTATTCGTCAGTGGCCAAAAGAGTGGTGTAACATCTGATAACTGCGGACTGACTAGTCGCGACATATCTTAAATTCTAAGAAAAAAAATAATTAACCTATAGTTCCAAGTTCGTTAATATGTTAATTTTCTTGCTAGGAAGACGGTATTATAGAACCATCTAACAGCCCTTGGGCTGCCCCAATTGTTTTGGTTAAAAAAACAGATGGTTCGACCCGATTTTGCTTTACTATCGACCACTAAACGACATGATATAAAAAAGGCCAGCTACCATCTTCCAAGAATAGACGACACCCTAGACTCTTTGGCTGGATCAAAAATATTCTCGACCTGAAAAGCGGATATTTGCAGGTGGTACTAACTACATAGGACAGATAAAAGACTGCTTTTACAATCGGCTCAGGACTTTACCAATTCAACGTGATGCTATTTTGGTTGTGTAATTATCCAGCGACATTTAAAAGATTGATGGAAACAGTGTTAAAGGGACTTTCATGGAAAACGTGCCTGGTGTATCTTCACTATATCATCGTGATTGGAAAATCATTTACGGACCCTGTGAAGAACCTGGAAGAAGTTTTCCTGACACTCCGAAGTGCTAAATTAGTGTCAACTATTTCAAAAAGAGGTATAATATCTTGGATATGTTGCTTCCGGAAAGGTAGTGACTGTTGGCAAACAGAAAATCAAAGCTGTCCAAAAATGACCAGTACCTAAATACATCTACCAAATAAAAATTTCCTGGTGTTATGCACTTATTCGTCGGTATGTGGCTGAATTTGCCAATATCGCCAAGCCACTCAATAGAATCACGGAAAAAAAAAGGTGAGATACCAGTGGGACGAAAAATTCCATCGATCATCACTGAAAAGAGCATTGACTATTGCACCTATTTTAAGTTATCCTCTACCTGATGGGAATTTTATCTTTGATGCCGATGTGAAAATTGGGGCTGTGCTATCGTAGATGCAGGAGGGCCAAGAAAAAGTCATTGGATATTTGAGCAAGCCGGAACGGAATTACTGCGTTACTCGTCGAGAGTTCTTAGTTGTGGTTAAGGGAGTGGAACACTTCTACAAGTACCTTTATGGTGAAAGATTCCTCTTGATAACTGATCGGGCAGCGCGCTAAAGTGGTTCTTACAATTCAAAAATCGCGAAGGTCAAGTAGCAAGGTAGATTGAGAGGTTATGGGAATTCGACTGCGAGATGGAACATCGTGTAGGGACTATCCACAAGAATGCCTATGAATTACCAAGACGAGCATATTCTGATGACTGCATACATTGTCAGCAAGCAGAGGAAAAAGAGGCTATTTTTGTAGGACGACTGCGGTAAACGACCACTAACAGAGCTATGTAGCAGGGGATTACTCAATATTCATAGACCATGAAGTCATACTAGGCTTAATGGAACTCTCCTCCTAGACGACAGAACTCTGAAGCACCTACTGGAAACTCCAGGGCGAGAAGAGGATATAAAACAGATTATAATCCGCCGAAGTAAGATATTGGAAGTGTTGCGGGAAATACATAATGGTATAACTGGAGGACGTCTTGGAGTTACCAAAAAGAAGTTAAGAGAGCAATTCTACTAGTTAAATTGCCAATCAGATGTCATGGATTGGTGCCGGAAAAATACAGATTGTACGGCAAGTAATGGTCCTTATAGACGATCAAAAACTCGCATGAAGCAATATAACGTGGGCAGTCCATTTAAGAGAAACGCAATCGATGTTTCAGGACCATTCCCTGAACTTGACTCTGGAAATAAGTACATCGTGTTGGTGATGAACTACTTTAGTAAATGAGCTGAACCTTATGCCTTGCAGAACCAAGATGCTTTGATCATTGCTGATGTTCTTGCCAAAGAATGAATCAGCTATTTTGGTGTTCCTTAGAGTTCAGAGCAAGGGAGAAATTTCGAGTCTAACCTGTTCCAAGACGTCTGCAAACTTCTAAAGCAAAGTTCTGGGGAGGGTCCTTACAAGAGTTTAAAGAAGATCAACGATGTCCTTTATAGAATTAAGAAGCTTCTTGGAGGAAAACCAAGACGAGTACATTTCAATAGACTAGGCCGTTATGCAGGAAGCTACGAAAAGGAAGATGACCAAGCCCAAGTTCGTAGCATCCAACCACTCAATGACGAGAAGATCTTGGAGCAATTCATGGCATTGTACTCGAATGGAGCACGGCGTGACCAGAGAGGAAACACGAGACGTGTTTGAAGTGCCAATAGAATTTTGTGTGGCTCACTGCGTAGCTCAAAACCTTCAAATGTCCAGAGGAATCGTCAAGGTGTTCGCCAAGAAGTTTGGCCAGTTTCAAAAGTGAACAGAATCCATTGGTAGGAAAGGTCCTTCAACTCGTAGATGAGCAACCATTGGCCAAAAGAGGCGTTTTCTATTTGGTAATAAAGACGTTCTAGCATGATAAGCTAACCTATCATGACCTTTGAAGGGCTTTTGTAGAATTGAGGAACGTGATGATGACCAAAAACCTAAGGAGCTTGGCGGTTTTGTATGCCGTACTAGATAAATTAATATATTTTATTAGTCGTATTTCATATAAATTAGAAGTTGTATTACTTTTATAAATTAGTTATAATTGGACAGAGTGTTTAAATTAGAACGAACCCAAAGTTCTAAAATATTACATTACTTATAGTGCGATCTATTATCGGTAAAATAAAAACTAGTTCATTTCGTTTGTCATTATGAACTGATTTATGTTCCAAAATTTATTTTATATCAAACCTTTGGACATCTTCACAGATTGATTATTGCAAAGTGCTTTAAAGATGGAAGCGGGAATCTGCACTCGACTCGCGAAATACTTATTGACATATCTAGATAACAAAATGTATTATTCCTTTAAAATTATGTAAAAATATTGTGTTAAATAATATAAACATAGCTTTTTAAGTACAAAATGGACACTTCCGGTCACTTGTCAATCTAGACACACAGGTGTTCCCATATTTTGAGCGATCTACAATTCCGTTCACGTGCAACTTTGGGCGTTGATGGGTAATTGGAATACAATAGGGTCACGTACCACATCTGGATTGACACGTGACCGGAAGTGCACATTTTGTACTATCATTTAATATCTACTTTTTTAACATTTCGTTCCTTTTAATATTTTTGTTATTTGTCTTTGAATCGAATTAGATCCATCAATTTATGCTCTTTGACTAAAATATTAATAAAAAAACACAAGATTATCCATACTCAAATATGGTAAAAATTATTCAATGAATAAAAGATATTATTCACAAAATATTTACCTTTTGTCTCAAATTTATCAGCTACCAATTCCGATTTCTTATTATCATGCATTACAGCGTCCAAATAGTCATTTTCTTCTTTTAGTTTTTTCATTTCAGTTTCATCTTCTATTTCTCCTGTTATTGGTGCCGAAACGTCTTTGATAGATCTTATAGTATCCTTAACTTCGTTCATATCGGTTTTCATACCAAAAATAGCTTGGGTAAATGGTTTAAACATCAGTTCAAATCTAAATCAATATTAAATACTATTATGGTGCAAATGTTGTTTTTAGAAAATATTTAATTTGTCTGGAAAAGAATAAAGTTTTGCATTAACATTAAGAGAATTATGACTTATGGAAGAAAAAAACAACGTGTGCATTATGTGCATTTTGGCGTCTCCTGGACAAAGACAACTTTTCACATACTAAGCTACATAGTTAAAGTATAAAATTACTGACACCCCAGGGCTCTTTTAATCATATCTCTGAATGTTGAAGGTATCTCAAAAAGAGAGCAATCTTTACTCCTGTGACATTTGTGAAAGTGCAGTTATCTACCCTTAATTTCACAAAGGTCACTACCACCATTATTGGAAATATTAAAGATTGAGTTTCAACAAGCAGGCAAGTAATAATAGGAGACTTTATTTGAGAAGATGGGACGAAGAGAACGAACTGAGCCTCATACATAACCTGAAGCAGCCCACCACTTTTAGTAATGAAAGAAAATAGGCCACAACCCTCACCTTATTTTGCCTCTATGTCTCTCGTCGGGACCTTTAACAAAAGAGTCCATGGCCATAGTTAAAGTTTTGGCCATTGATAGTGCATCAGAAAATGCTTTTTAGGCTCTTCAACTTCAATAAGGTGTAGCTCTTTGCGTTGTCAAGCAATATTTTGGCTCCTTAGACCAGGTTTCGGATTGCCTCGGGCGCCACCTTCCGTTTATGGTGCGAACGCCACTGAACGCGCAGCGTCAGTGGAGAATAAATAATCCAGGGGTCTTTATGCTATCGACCAAAATCACTGGAGACCAGAAGGGCGGTCTCTACTTGCCCTACTGGTTAGGTGGGTATTAGCTGCTAAATAAAATTAATTAAATCAAAATAACTGTTTATTAAATACCAATTTTCCAAACTCAGACTGCGACTGTAACTCCAATTGGGTCTGACATAGCAACCTCCCCACAATGAATTACGATAAGAACTTCGGCGTCTAAGAAGCGCGGACGCGAGTGCATCCATCTGTCTGGCGGAAGTTTTACTGGTACGACTGGCCTTATATTCGAAGCTTCCCCCAAAAATTTAAGTTTATTCTACTACAGTACAGTGCGCGATTTAATTTAAATATTTTAATTATCACGGAAAGTAACTTCGTTACATACCCTTCCTACTTCGGGAAAAAAAATTATTACATATATTTTTTACGCCTTAACTAGAAAAATAAACAAGTAGTATCAGGTGTCTAGCCCTGTAGTGATCAAACCTAATATTCGGGGTTGGTATACCTGTTACAATATAACTAAAAATATAACTTCTACGGCGACTTCTGCGGGACTGATGTGGAGGTGGTGGTGCGGTATGGGTTGGGTAGAACGGACGCCTGGGCTGGTTCGATCTCTGATCGTAGTAATTCATATTCTTGAACAGCTTTGATAAGTCCCTTCACGTCATTGAAGTCGGTTCTGCGAGTATAAAGTCGAAATTCTGGATATATGTTTCGATAGAGCCAATTCAGTTCTTCATCTGGCGTTATGCCTAAATGTCGGCGAATTAGCGTCTGCAGGTCGGTGATGTGGAAGGTGGCGGTTTCTTGCAGATACTGTGTCCTGCTACTGATGGCGAATTCTAAGTCAATGCGGCAATTGACCGGAAAGAACAAATTTTGGAAGGCGGTGCAAAAACCTTCCCAGTTTGACCAATATCGCCGGTTGTTCCTAAACCACATGGCGGCTTCCCTTGTAGTAGGTCAGGCATGAACTGAAGGCCTACTCGATAAGAACTTCGATTCGTCGAGCGGAACTTGTACGACTGTCCTTATTTTTGAAGCGTCTACCATAATTTTAAGTTAATTATAATCCAGTGCCCGTGCACGATTTAATTTAAATATTTGAATTATCAATGAAATTAACTTAGTTACACACTTTAACTAAAACAAATTTTCTGAGATTATAGATGAATAAATCGCAAGGCTTCTGTCAATGCCCGGCAAATTAATGAAATTTTGTCTCCGCCATATTAGTATTTACCACAGGGTACAATCGTTATAATAGGCGTAGATGATTCAAAATCGACATATGAACCTTAGGTTACATTGTGGCAGTGGAATAAATAACATTTTTTTTATCGAATTGTATAAAATAAATAAAGCTCATTACACTTTAAAATTCGGTGCACTTACTCTATTTTTTACCTTGTTTTTGTCATGTTAAACGTTAGTGCAGCTGTGCAAGCAAAAACACGTACGACTTCTCTTCCGTTGTTAGCCATATTTTCTACTGGACCAGAAATGAGAAAAGCTATAACCACAGCTTTTAAAACGGATCTTCCTACCTTTCCACCAAAATTTGGAAAACTAAGACATATTATGCAACGAATCTGCGAGGAGAATGCGAAACCTATTGCTAACATTAAGTCTAAAATAGCTCCTACTATTAAACCTGTAAAAAAATTTAATCCAAGTAAAAAATTGTTGTTCAAAAAAATGTATATATACAGACCGGCATCTTCCGTAAAATCTAGATCTACCAAGATGAATTTGTAGAATACAATACCCAAGAATATCCCAAAAAAGAAGCCAAAAGTTCTTTTTAAATGTATATGTTCGTTGGCGTTGCTACAAAACAGGTTTTTGAAGAATGGGACCTTTTTCTTGCAGTTTTTGAAGAATAGAGTTATTTTGCACTTTGTCATGATAGAACTGACAAAAGTAGATGCTACTAGTAAAATGTCAAATAGTTTAAGGCCTATTCATATAAACCACCATGTTGTTTTCATTGACAAAGTCCGAAAAAACGTATTAATCTTTACTGTTAAATACACCATCTAATAGGTCTATTCACTAACTGACATATTCGTCGATATTTTTCGGTTATCGGTTATCGTATTTCAAATAATAATTTCGTAACGACAAATATTAGCGTTTTTAATGCGTTTTTGCGCGTCGTCCTCTAACCAGTCTCATCTTAGAGGCGGTGTCAAAGATTAGCTATAATAAGATGAAGCAGTCCGACGAAAAAAATAGAAAATGAGAGAGAAATGTGACTTTGTCGGGGTTATTCCGAATCCCGAACCAATAACGCAAATAAAACGGGATGAAATAATTCCGGCACTTACGGTCACAATACATAAAAACATGTGTTATTTGTTTTGTTCGCCCGAGAGGATTATTGAATGAACAGTGTTAAGTGTACGCCTATGTTTCGGTCAAATATTGGTAATTGGTATTCGGTCAACAAAATAATAAATATATTTATGTTGCGATAACAGTAACATTTAAATGGTTGACTTAAAGTAATGTACTTTTCGAAGATATATGTATAAGAGGATCTGTTATAATATTTTTAAAACAAGAATTTTAGGATTTACTATAGGCAAAACTAGTGCTCCTCGTATATCATAAATAGCGCCCAAGGTCAATGAGGAGGAAGGTGTTTTTATAAAGGTTAATGTTAAAAAGCATATTGCTTAAATTAAGGATAAGTAATAGTAATGGTAATAAATTAAACAATAAATGTAGTGTGACTATATTACAAATAATTGCCACTAAGGGCGGTTAAAAATAGAAGGAAAAAAAATTATAAGAAATCTTCTAGAAAGGAAAATTTCCGAAATGGAACTAAACATGGGGGCCCCATGGTAACAGGAATAATCCAAAAAAATGGAACCCAGGCAGGGACAATCCAACGCAGTAAAGAGACTCCAATTAATCTTGGAGTTAGTAAAAATAAGAGTCGAACAATGGAAAGTGGATTTATTCACACGCTGGTAGAAAGTACTTTCCTTACGGCTGCGGAAAATAATGTCAAAACTGTCAGATGCATCATTTATATTTAGAAATACCTATCTAACTAGATTTACCTATCTGTCAAATTTACCACATCGATATTACTTTCCCGACCCACCTCCTAGAAGGGAAAGTATTGTGAACGAGCTAAAAAAAAAATCGAGATAAAAACGGAAATATCCATTGTCGGGTCCCCTGAGACGATTAAGACTATTTTCAGATGGAAGTCTGTGTGTGTGTGTCTGTGTGTGTGTGTGTGTGTATTCTTCCACGATAGAGGCCACACGTTTAATCCGATTGAGCTGAAATTTGGTATAGAGGTTTGGCTTACCCGTCGGAAGAACCCATTAGTTTTTGTACGACATCTGTCAAACGGAAGTACCACTATCAAATAATGACAGATGTAATATGTCACGGAATTGGACATGCAATATGTCATTTGAAAGCCCTAGAAAAACTCTATTCAGAACAGTCAAAATTATTTCTCCAACTGTCACCTGTCAAAAATAAAAAAATGTCAAAATTTGAAACTTTAACATTAAATATCTGAAAAAGTATTCGTGGATACTCGTCGGGAAAGTTTTGGGGCGACACAACCGATTTTTTTTGTATTATTTTATTAAAATAAGAATTATCTTTTTTTTCAGTATATTATACAAATTGCAGCAATAATCAGTTTACTTTTAATTTTTATAGTAATTCAAAATAATTCAATTTTTTTCTCAGTTTTAATTCCTAGTTGATATTTTTTTAAATAAACGTTAAGTGCTTGGTATAGTTCTTTTCAGCATTTTTGAGCCGTCACTGAAATAATATAAGAAGTTTTTTCAAGTCTGTTATTAATAAGTTAATTTACGTATGTAATTATATCTTATCTTACCAGTCTTCGTACGAACTCGCGTTACGTATGTTTTTTCTTGATTCGTATTTGATTATCCTGAACTTTTCATCATATATTTATTAAATTTCATTAAATGTCATTATTGTGTTTTAGATGTACCTACTTGAAAGCTGTAGGGCATTGGTCGGTGTTCATAAACAAGATTATACTGTTGAGAATATGATAACATATATGCATAACATATAATAATTTAGAGTGGTGCATGATTTAATAAACGGAAATCCGATTACGCACCTTTACACAGACATATGATTTGGTGTGACGTTACTTCGCTAGGTCTTTTATTGTTTGTTTCTCTCAGAACAACGGCATTAAAGAGACATTAGTAGATACTATCAAAAAAACATAAAATCTGTCGAAAAACGTGAAACGATTCATTTCTCCTTTGTTACTTTTGAGAGTAGTCACGTATCTGGCCAAATGAGGTAATCATTTGGTCTGATTTTAAATAATCGTTTTGGTGCCATATTATTCCTTCAAAAATCAAGCACGAGTTTCCTCGTGAAGTAGATATTCATTTCCAGAAATACCTCAAGTGAGAAGGACAGTATTTTCGTATGTTTGAAACGAATTTTTTTTTTTTTCAAAAAATAAAACACGAAGTCAGTACCACAACGTATAATATTATAGCAGGATGATAACAAAAAGCAACTAGTTTCGGCTAAACAGCCATCATAATAATTTTTTACTCGTAACTTCTAATATTTTGTTTCGAAGTTTATTTTTACTTTTGTTTACTCCTATAAACTATTCGTTGTTGTCAACCATTTAGGTCTGATGATGGCTATTTAGCCGAAACTAGTTGCCTTTTGTTATCATCCTTCTATAATATTATACGTTGTGGTACTGACTTCGTGTTTTATTTTTTGAAAAAATACTTGGACCACATTTGAGATATGGATAACCTCTTCGATTTTTATTATTTTAATATGTTAAATTTTTCAAGATGAAAGGATGCGAATCACCAAAACGATAATACCACGTCATCAACGGTATATTCACTTATCAATACCTACATTGTAACTAAGTAGATATTGCAACTGCTATTGGTTAAATTTATGATGAGTTATATAATCCAACTGTATAATACATATGTAGACTCACTATGAGATATATTTTCAATTTTATTCTAATACCCGACTCTAAAGAAAATGCCTGGAATACATTAACTGCAGAAAATTTGCAGTTTGTATTAAATTTGTTAGAATACTTCACCAATGAGAAAGAGAACAATGGACCTTTTACTGCCAGTAAACGAGTTTATAAATACATTAAAAATTAGTCGACTAAAACAGGAAAGTACAACGCTAACAAAACCTGTAACGTCTGGCCAGTCGCATAATATAGACAAAAGAAAGGCTATTAAACTTCTGCCTACTTATTTCGTATGAATGTGACGTAAAGCTCAAAAACGCTGAAAAGGACTATAACATATAAAGTTCAAATAATTCTCAATTGACTTTCAAAAGATATCTTTTCTGTAAATATGTAAAAATAACATTGAAAATTTTAGGCCTCATTTTTTCACAAAATAAAAGTGATCGATGGTTGTTGATGAAGGGAAAGTAAATAAATTGCAATTCAGTCTTTAAAAGCTGAAAATAATTTATTTATATCTTATATCTTTAGGTCTCCAAAGTATAGGATATTTGACAAATATAAACATAATTACAGACTATAAAAGCTCAAATCTATTGTATAAAATCGATGCAATTATAAAGATTTCGGAGGTAATCCCAATTTTTATGTTCAGTGACTGGAGTATATTATTCATTTCAGAATAAAATAATTTAAACATTGTATACATGGAAGTATTTAGGAAATATTTATTATAAGTCAGATTAACCAAATTTTTATCCTTTTTCATAAATAATTTGAACGGATTAAATGTTAATTAAATGTCTTTAAAACATATTTTAATATTTATGTTGGTTTACATTTTAACTTTATTTTGATTTTGTTGTTTTGTGTTATTGGTTTTTAAATTAATATATAAATATCACAATTTGAAAATTCATATTTTCCTTTCTGAGCCGGCATAATGAAAATCGTCTTAATATCATAATATTCTTATTTTAGTGGACAAGTGATTACGAAAATCAATTTATCCACGATCTTCGTAATACAATTAACTAATCGCAACAAAGGACGAAAGTAGAATTTACTAAAAAAAAATATAAGGACATATGACAAAAGTTATGATGTAATGGAATACCTCTATATTATTGTACATTTTTTATGGATGAATAAACATTCTAATTGTAATTCTAACTATGATATTTATGGTATTTCCAATGAGTAAAATGAAATAAAGATTATTTTCCGGTTCATATTTGTATATATTAAATTAAAATTACCCGCATATAATAAGAAAAGATAAGCCACTAGAAAATACAATTTAGCAAGCGATATTTCCAATGACTAACTGTGGTCTATTGTTATTATTTAAAGAGATAATTTAATGTACCGAAAAAAAACATTAAATTCAGAACGGATATGTTATGGTTTACAGTTTTTTCACACAAACAAAAAATAGAGGTTAATGTCATTTGTTTCTAGAAGTATACCGAGTATATATTCAAATTGAATTAAATGACCCTGTGACATTTTTGTTAACAAGAGAACAGTAAAAATGCCGTTCTTTAGTAGTTTAATAAAAATTCATTGAAATACGGAATTTATTATTAAATTTAATTTACATGTTAATTAAGTATTATATAAACGTAATGAATTTAAATATTCATAACCAAAAATTTAAATATATTTCTAACCGAAAATATCCAGTTTCTTGTAATTCGATTAAATACTGACCTGTGAGATACATTTCAAAACGTTCTATCTCTCTTATAGTAATGATTAAATTTTCTCATTAAATTAATAAAAATAATAACTGATATTATTTATTATTCATTAATATTACAAACATGTTTTAATATACGTTCACGCCAAGATGTCTAAGCTTAACTTTAGTCAAAACAAAAGTATGGAACAAATATCGGACTTATATTGGAGCAAGTCATTTACGAATAGAGTTCATTTTCCAGGTTAGTAAAGAATTTTTAAATTACGTATACGGGTTCTTTCGAAAAAGGAAAACAATATCAACAAATCTGACTACAACAAAACACTATATTCTTTTAGTACAAAAGTTAATTTTATCCAAACCGAAATTCTTAATATAAAATTTAGTCGTTACAATTTAAAAAAATGTTTTGACAAAGATATTTCATCATCATCAAGATGTAATAAATAAGCTAAAAAATAGTTATAAAGTATTAAATATATGAAAAAAATATGTTTGTATACAGGGTGATTCACGACCGACGCCACGGAGTTTTAAGACAAAATGGCATATATTCGTTAACCTCTGTTGTGAAGGTATTATATGAAGTTAATAAGGACTACATTTTAAAAATATTTTGAAATCTAGAGGGTGCTCCAAAAAAAGTCCATATCAAAGTTTTGTTTTTTTAGATGGAACACCCCCGTATATACTTACATTTTTGAATTGTACATAAAAAATATGCTATACTTACATAAAGGTTCCCTACACCTAAATCCAGAGTGTTCTAAATTATTTCCGTTTTACTTGAAATGTAAGGTTTTAGAAAAAATGAAATATCTGCCGATAAAATCAATTACAACACTCTTAGATTTACATCCAATAATGTTTCCATAGTATATTTATTGATTCACTAATATACATCTCTTTACAGAATGTTTATAAGTTTTAGTTCAAGTAGTAGAACATTCTCACTATAATATTCGGCTTATTTTATATGGAACACCCTGTATTTTATAATCCTATCTAATAGCTCATTTAATTACCTTTCAACTTTTATAAGGGTTTCCGATACTTAAGTCATCAAGTTTTCAACCTATTTAGGTATTTCTGAAATTTGGAATCTTCCTATTTATTGCAATTTTTTTAAATTTTTTTAAAATTTTGAATTTACAATTTTTAAAATTTATGATCGTATTTTCCAAAAATTTGTTCTTGAAATATTTTTTTTTGATTTTTTGGAATTTTTTTATTAAAAAATTGATATTTTTTTCTTAATTTTTGATTTGTAATTTTTGAAATTTATAATCAAAACTTTAAACTTTTAAAATCAGATATTGAAATATTTCATTTTTGAATTTTTGCATTTTTTTTTAGAAATGGATTTTTTTTTAAATTTTTAATTATCAATTTTTGAAAGTTATGATCTAATTTTTTAAAATTTGTTATTCAAATATTTATTTTTTAATTTTTTTGGATTTTTTTTATAATTGTTTTTAAATTTTTGATTTGCAATTTTTGAAATTTATGATCAAAACTTTTAAAATTTTATATTGAAATATTTCTTTTTTGATTTCTTGCATTTTTTTATCAGAAATGGATTTTTTAAATTTTTAATTTGCAATTTTTGAAGTTTATGATAGAATTTTTTAAAATTTGTTATTGAAATATTTCTTTTTTGATTTTTTGCAATTGATTTTGTTTTTAATTTTTAATTTGTATTTTTTGAAATTTATGATCAAAACTTTTAAAATTTTATATTGAAATATATCTTTTTTGATTTTTCGCAATTTTTATTTTTTTTTATCACAAAAGGATTTTTTTGAAATTTTTGATTTGCAATTTTTGAAATTTATGATCAAAACTTTTAAAATTCGTTATTGAACTATTTTTTGTTTGTTTTTTTGCAATTTTTATTTTTTTTATAAGAAATAGATTTTTTTTAATTTTTGATTTGCAACTTTTGAAATTTATGATTGATTATTTTATATGGAACACCCTGTATTTTATAATCCTATCTAATAGCTCATTTAATTACCTTTCAACTTTTATAAGGGTTTCCGATACTTAAGTCATCAAGTTTTCAACCTATTTAGGTATTTCAGAAATTTGGAATCTTCCTATGATAGTTGTACAAGTAAATATCCTCCCAAAAAGTCTTTTTGCTAATATTTGTAGTAATAGACCTTACAGATTAACATGTGTTAATCTTTGGTTATACTGTATCATAATTCAAAAAAAAATAGGTATGCTTTGGAATTAACGTTACTGTCAAAATGTTGCAATTGTGCACGAATTGACAATGTCATATTATTAGTTTTTTATACTGAGACTGTGTTATAAGCTGAAATATTTTCAACTTTATCATGGTATACTCACAACAATTAAGAATTGATATGGTTTTAACCTTTGGTGAATGCTACGAAAATTGTTTACTTGCTTCAAGATTGTACGCAGAAAAGTACCCCGAGCGTGTCCATCCACATTTTTTTTTGTATTACAGCTATTGTCCTGAATTGGGTTAAAGACACCTCACGCTTGCTTCAGTGCGTGAGGTAGTGCCAGATTCTCCCCTGATCCCCCGGTAATTTGTCCTGTGTTTGTGGTGTTTCCCTGTTGTAGGAAAGAGTTTCTCCTTTTCAGTGATACAGTGACTATTATTGATGTGAAACTGAAGAAATTATTAGCTTAAGATATTTAATTGTAAGTGTGGGTCTAATTTATGGTGACCAAACGTTCCGTAAAAACGGGATTGTCCCATTTTTTAAAGATCGTACACGGGGTCCCGAAAACGTCTCCCGGGACGCCTAAATGTCCCGTATTTACGTTGGGTTGATGATGCACTTATGTCGCGAATCTCTTTGGGCCGTCTGCCCCTCTCCTCGACAGTTGAACTCGCCCATTCTGGTGGACGTTCAGGTGTAAAACAACACATCGCAACAGACTGAGTACCCCAAGTAGCAGTAAGTCTCTTGAAAATTATTTTATAAAACACGATTCAAATAAAAAAACGAAAGTTAGAGCTGCTGAGTTAACTCAGACCTTTCAAACGATAAAGCACCACCACAGCTTCAGGTCAAATAACTGTATCAGTAAGTTAAGTAGCGTTATGTTTAGTTACTAGCTCTGCTAGAACAAAGCAGTCAGCTCTGATAACTGGTGTTTCAGCTCCATTCAGCTTGAAAACTAGTATTGAACAGATGAATAAATCCCCTTTTTATGGCATTTCAACTGATGCAAGTAATCACAAGCCTGTAAAAATCTTTCCTTTTGTGGTTCAGTTTTCTGACATAAATGAAGGGATACAGTCAAAGTTATTGAAAGTTGCTTCTTTGCCGTATGAAACATCAGATGAAATATCTAGTTTCTGCTTAAATTTCATTGATGAGTTCAAGTTAAATAAAAACAGTTGCATTGCATTTTGTGGTGATAATACAAATACAAATTTTGGTGGTTTGAACAGAACGGGACAAAACAACGTATTTAAAAAATTAAAACTACTTTATATGGTGGTATTGATGGTGTGAGTTACCCTGCACATATATTACATAACTCCATTTGTACAGCAGCAGATAGATTAAGCTGTGACATCAAAGGTATTAGTCCTTATTTTTCTATATACATGGTGCGAATAGATAGGCTAAAAGAATTTTGTGAAATGGTCGACGTCGAATATGGCACTATTTTAGCACATTCAAAAACTCGTTGGCTCTCTTTGATGCCTACAATAGAACGAATTTTAAAACTGATGCTCTCAAGAATTTCTTTTTAAGAGAAAAAAGCTCCAAACATTTTTTAATAATCCTTTAAGTGAGGCATACCTATGGTTTGTCCATAGCAAATTCAATATTTCCAGCAAGGAATTAAATAGATTGAAGGAAGTACAAAATGTGTTATGGAAGTTAATGATGTATTGGAATCTACTCTCACAGCTTTAACCAGAAGAAAAGAGGAACTGTTCTTATCATTTAATGTAAAATCCATTCTTAAGCATGGCAGTATTATGTAACAAGACGAAATTAACTTCAGAACTGAAGTTAATGACTTTTATGAAACCTGAATACAGTATCTTGAAAAATGGAGTGTACCGTTCTCTACTTTCTCAAAGTTTAAATGGATGCTTTTGAAAGAGATCTACAGTTAGGAACAAATTGAAGAAACTATTTGTTACTTCAATGAAAAAAGTATTGATATAAATGATACTTTGATCAACTAGCACCATTAGTAGATTTTGTAAGTGAAAAAATTAAAGAATGGACTGATGAAGATAACAAACCACCTCAGTGTCACGAAAGGAGCTCTATAATTTATAAATGGATTGTTCTAGTTTTTACAACTTTATTTTATAAAAGAAAGAGGTTTTAAAATTGGCTGGAACGAAAGACAAATATTTCCATTTCAAATCCTAAAGCATTTTTAACATAACTTTGAGTAACAATTTTAATAATTTTAAATAAATTAAATTTAGGGGGGAAGGACACACGCTCCTTGGATGTGTCCCGTTTTTCAATATCTATATCTTCTATTGCTTCACTAATAATCGTCAGGTTGGGTTAGATACATTTTCTGATATGCGTTTTGTGGACTAATCGTCTGTACTTTTCAACTGTCCATTTGATCCTTAGATTTTATTGGGCTAGTGTGTTGGTGCTGTCCAATCTTCTCCTGACGTATTCTCTTTATACTTTTTTGTGTAGCTTATCTGAAACAAATAAAAGTGAAGTCATAGCAAGAGAAACAGGAATTAATCAGCAGTATATGTAAGATTATAAATAAACACAAGTTCCACCCCTATCATATATCAAATGCATCAAAGTTTATATGGTACAGATTTTCAAAAACATATTGATTATTCCTTATGTGTCCTTGATCAAGTTAGTGACGATGAATTTTTTTTTGAAAATATATTATTAACGTGTTAGTCAACATTCCACAATAACTGACTAGTTAATCGGCACAACTTCCATTATTACGACACCGAAAATAAACATTTATTCAGAACTACTAATCGTCAAAAAAGATGAAGTATTAATGTGTATGGTAGAATTATTGCTGATCATGTTATTGGTCCTTATTTTTTCAATAGCAATTTAAACGGCCCAAAATTATTGAGATTTTTAAAGATACAATTTTGGACACTTTTAAAAAATATTCCTTTGACAATTTAACAAAAGATGTGGATCTAAATAGATGGAGCTCCTGCACATTTTGCACTTAATGTTAGAGATTATCTAGACAGAAAGTTTTCGGAGATGTGGATCGGGAGACATTGACCCATAAATGCCCCCCTAGATCTCCTGACCTAAGCCTCATGGACGTTTTCTTATTTATTTATTTATACAAATATCCATACAGGTTCTACAGAAGATAATTACATAGATAGTAATTTTTACAAATCAAATCCTTAATTCTAATGTAATGGCATGGTTTTGTCTCAGGTCAACATAAATACAAGAAATGCAATATGAATTCAATCAGAGATAGCAGATTGTTATTTTAATTTTATACGCCTAGATTCATAGTGAAATTAGTAAGAATTTGTAGGAATTTACCAAATGAATAACTCCAATCTACTATGTGTGTGGTATTAACGTTATTTCTTAACCCTAGTATGACGCATAAAGGCGAATTTAGGTTGTATCTCATAGGGGAAAACGGTGGAGCATTAAATGGTATCAGTGATAGCAGATCGTTGGAGGTAACTGTATTAATTAGTATTTTATAGAGGAATATTGTCATAGCCTGGTCGCGTATGGTCTTTAAAGATGGCAGCACAAATTTTTTCTTTGACATCGTTAATCTGATTAGTTTGTAATCAGGCCAACGATGGTACTTCTTGGAGCAGAGATATCTAAAAAATTTATTCTGCAGCTTCTCTAAAGACTGCAAGTAAACTTTTGGTTCCTGTCCCCATATAAGCAAGACAAACTATATTTTAGATCTTACTCTAAAGTTTTATAAAGTACTAAGAATGTATTAATATTCAAAAATATGGAACTTTGTCTCATTGCAAATCCTAGAAATTTATTTGCATTTTGGACATTATTAATATGAGCTGAAAAAGGTAACTATGATTATTGTATCCTTAAATTGACGTCATATTTTTAAAATTGATGAATCTTTTTTCGAGTGATCAACATTACACAGCATTTGTTTATATTAAGATTTAATTTATTTACTTCACACCATAAATAAATGTTATTAAGATCTTTCAGGATTTTCACGCGGTCTCTTACTGTGTGTAAATGAATATTTTAAAATCGCTGGCAAAAAATAAGTAATTGCAGTGTTTAATAAAAGACGACAAATCATTAATAAATATTAAAAACAACCAGGCACCAAGATTGGAGCCTTGTGGCACTCCAGAATTTGCATGGTATTTCCCTGATGTATTTGCGGTATATTTCACAATAAAAAACGTAAATAACTTTTAAATATTTATAACCAATTAATTGAAACCCCATTCTCATTTATTTTTTTTTCAATAGAATATCATAATTCACTCGCTCGAATGCTTTCGTTTTTCTTGAATGGTTTCTGACAGGTATTCTGTAAAAAGTAATAAATTGGTATTTATAGACTTTCCAGTCATGAAACCGTACTGCTCTTCCACTAGAAAATCACGAACGTGACTAAACAAATTACTGAGGCAAAAAAGCCTCAGAATTAGTTTCGTGATAGCGAAACAAATTTCTTACACCCACTTTTTATCAATTTTCTTGACGTCCGAAAATGCGAAAAAAATCCTATCCGTACTTCTGGATGTCTGTCTATCTGTTTGTCTGGATGCAAACACACTGTAACATTTGAACGAAAGCTCCGATCGAGTTCCGGTTTTCACTTTACCAGTTAGTTTTGTCCAAGGAAGAAACCTATTGAATTGAGCAGGATCGGAACGGCCCTTCCGGCACCCGCCATACAAATTAAAGTGGTTTGCTTGGAAAAATATTCCAATTCAAATTTTTAGAACTTTTTCCACTTCACATAATGTATAATATTCCCCTACATGTATGTGAAAAGCTTGGCCAGTATCGCAGAAGCCATTCCAGTACCCCCACAACGATCCATAAAAATCAAGTTATAATTATTGAGATTTATAGAATTTTAATTATGTTTAATTTAAAAAGAGATTATGCACGTAACTATTATTAGTATAAAAAGTGCTAGCTCGATGGGCCGAAGTCCCGAACCGGTGGCACCACGGTTTGAGCGTTTCTTGAATTTTTGTAATTCTAAGGAGCGCACATGGCCCCCTGTAATTTTCAATATCTTTTTTTTTCCAGATTTATGTATCGGGGTATATGTTGACAACTTCCATTTTGTTATAAATATAGATGCACTAATTATCAAATTAAATATGTGTGCAGCGTATTTCTACCCATTCTTCACACCCTCTAAGTATGTAAGGGGGATGCCGTCAATATCAGCTGTTTTCTTAAGCTTCTGAAATTAGCTGTATCAATAGAATTTAAATTAAATATATTGTGGCAATTGGTATAATCAATAAAGTTAACGTTATAAACACATTTCTTAGTAGAG
Source organism: Neocrepidodera transversa (assembly GCA_963243735.1). NCBI lineage: Eukaryota > Metazoa > Arthropoda > Insecta > Coleoptera > Chrysomelidae > Neocrepidodera > Neocrepidodera transversa. The sequence goes on along the minus strand of OY725340.1, from coordinate 11,993,870 downwards.
AATTCTGCAAACATATCGGCTACTTCATTTTTCATAATATCGTTTCCCCTGAATTGATACAAATCAACTAGATCGGATGTATCTTTTTTCTTATTTACAAGATACTATATAAAAATTTTAGTTTATTTCCAACAGATTATCCATTATCTCTCAAATGTGGTCGAATGATGAGGTTATAAAATTCACAATCAAATACGACACAATTATAATTATGTGGTATTTGATTTTGAATTTTATTACCTCATTCTAGTTTATACCACACCCCCCACCACTGCAGATAATATGAAAAGAAGGATTAAAAATGATTTCGTAACAGTCACTCCCAATATGTTACAAAATGTAAGATGGGCATGCATCATGTAGAACAGTTATTATAGTACTGGCTAAATTTGCCTAAATTATTATGATATATTTCACTTTTCACTATGCATATATTTTCTTATAAAATGTTTTGATTACATGTCTACTGTATTTTAGTCATTATGTCATATACGCATTTATTGAATTAGTTTTGAGAGTAGAGATCGTTTTTTTGGATTCATACTAGCCATAGATTATGGCATCACTTACATTGGTAAAAAGATAATAAATAGACATTTTTTGAGGATATTTACTTGTAAAAATTGTATAGGAAAACCCAAATTTCAGAAATAAATAAATTGAAAACTTGATGATTTAAGTATCGGAAACCCTTATAAAAGTTGAAAGGTAATTAAATGAGCTATTCGATAGGCTTATAAAATGCAGGGTGTTCTACTTATTGAACTAAAACTTATAAACACCTTTAAAAAAGTGAAGCTTATTTTTTTATGTACGATTTAAAAATGTAAATATATACGAGGTGTCCCATTGAAAAAACAACATTGATATGGTAGTTTTTTTTGGAGCACCCTTTAGATTTCAAAATATTTGTAAAATATAGTCCTTATTGACCTATATAATACCACCGTAATAAGTTAACAAATATATGCCATTTCGCCATAAAACTCCGTGGCGTCGGTCGCGAATCACCCTGTATAAAATAAAATTAGAAAAAAATGGTAAACATTAAAAAAAAAATATTTTCGTCTAATGAAATAATTATAAGGACAAAGAAAATATTATATAAAAATCAGTACTCCAAAAACAATCTTAAAAATAAGAAAAATGGTCTTAACTATGAAAAAGAAGCACATTAAGTATTATTTTGTTTTTTATACTTCAATGAATAAATCTATACATCCGATCAAAACTGATATTAATTGTATTTATAATTAATACATTATTGACTTCAACTTTGAACTAACACAAAGATTTATAACTTCTGCGATTAGAAAATTCTTACCGAGAAAAAACATAATAAATCGTGTATAAAAATACTTGAGATTTATATATTTACTTAATGTGCAAAAATAGTTATTTTTAGCACAAATGAGTAAAGTGCATCATTTAATCACATACCTGAATATTGAGCGCTCGAGCCGCAGGCGAGAGCCTCAATGAGGGAAGTGATTAAATGCACTTTACTCACGTGTACTAATATAAAGTATAATATTTTCTGCTGTTTGTAATATTTATATTTATCAATTTATCTATTTATAACGAAGTAATTTTTTCGTTTTAAATAACAATTGGGGTTATTATTACTTAATTTAATCTTCTCTCTATTATCTCTTTTATTTATTTTTGCAAAATTTAATTATAAGATTTATGCGTCTGTATGACAGTCAATGTATGTGTACACATGCGAGGAATGACTAAAAATCTTTTATTTACTCGTATTAAGTTATATATTAATTATTCAACTGCAATTAATAGTATGCATAAAAAATAGCGTGAATTATAATAACTCACTATAGTAAGTTATGGAAAGGAATGTATATTTACGAACCGAATACAAAGGCAGTGAGTTATTATAACTCTCTGGGATCCTTCTATAATTCGGTATGTATACAGTGCGTAGTAAATTATTGGAAATTTTAAAGCCGATAAATACATTCTATTGGGGTAGAAATTTTACAAAGGTTTTATAACAACTGGAAAGGAATGTATAATTAAAATATTTTAAAATTATTAAATTAGTCGTCTACAATACGTAAAAGATTCTTGAAATTTACTATACACTATTTACGAACCGAATACCAAGGTGGCTCTGTAATGTTACTTAATATTTTGTGAAAACAGTTCTTTCTCTATACTTGCTTTTTAGTATTTATTGTTATAATCATACATAAAGTATGGTATTCAACTTGCGGTAATGATCATAACTCACTTGATGAAGTACAGCACTCGCTTGCGGCTCATGCTGCAAATTTCATCTGCGTTAAAGAATATACTATTAATCACTAGTGAGTAAAAGATGTGTTTTAGCCACTCATTTTAGTGGATAAAAGGAGTCTTTCGTCAACAAAATTGGAAAAAGTAAATTATTAACCCGATGATTCATAGCAGGAAAACAACAAAGGGCCTAAACATTTGTGTATAAACATTTTGTTTCGAAAAACTTTTAATTCTAGTAGTAAGAAAAGAAATGAAAAACGTTTTTGGGTACCTGAACTTTTCTACTAATGCGAGCTGAAATTAAACGATGGATCTAGATTTAAAAATTTTGTAAGAATAATTTTGAAATCCTACTTCAAATGATTGGCCCAAGTATTTGCAAACAAGACTCAATGTATAGGGCAACCATACCCGCTGAATAAATATGAATTATGAACTCACATCGATTTGGAATTTGATTTACTAGTTGCGTGACTTTTCGGTATCAACCCTCTTCAGTTCGAAGGACCAGTTGTCAGCCACATTATTTAACACAAAAGAATCGATTTGATTTTTTTAGGAGTTATTTTCTCACCCATTAATTGAATGAAAATATAAATTACATGTACACTTTTTTAACAACATAATGTGTAGAGCTTAGCTCTAAGTTCATTAAACATAAATAAACATTATTAACACTTGTTACTAATTTGAAATTCAGAATGTTTAATATTAGGGTGCGGTCTTGACTCGCATTTTAAGTGAAAAGCTCTAGCCGGGAGACAACTATTCTCCTCAGCGATCTCAGCTAATGTAAAAAATAATGATCTATAGACGCAATTTGCGGACTATAAGAATCTTTTTAAGCGGTGTTGCAACGGATTTTAATTTGTGATGGACTAATATACGGATGCAGCTGCGCAGTCTCATAGAAAGAGAAATAATTCTTTTGGTATAGCTGTACCGTTTTAAATCAGGCGATAAATATTATTGGGTCAAATTTTGATCAAAACATGTAACTGTTTAAATGTAATAATAGAAGTTTTGATACAAATAAATGAGCATAGAAAAAGTTCTTTAGAAACAAAGTAATATTTTATTCATATAATCGTGCGGTCTCGGTTATGAAAATAACTGAGTGGTTCTTCGACACAAATTATATTCCAAGTTCACTTGGATAGTAACAAACTATAATTCTTGGTTGTTAACCCACTAAGAATTATAACTATTTATGTCGCAGTAGCTGGTATTAATATAATTAAGTTTTCACTCACTCTAAGAACTTTGTAAAAAATGTTTTATTTTACTGTTTACAAAAGGTTTATTGACTTTATTATTACAAAAAGATGTACTGAACCTTAACAAATTTGATTATTGAAATAACTATACCTAAAAGAATTTACAAGTAAAATTAGTTATACGAAGTATTTATGTCATCGGTTTTGGGTGAAACGGCGTCGGTCATCAAGTCGTTGCACTGTTAACTGTCTGTTGTTCTTAAGGCCCTATGGTAACATTTCTATATGTATAACACTCGACTGCTATCGCAGTTGTATGATTCACAGTTGACAGTTAGAGCACACCTATATTTTGTTTAGTGATCCCTGGCTCCTACGTCATCACTAGCGCTTGTCCTAGTAGTATATGTAAACCAGATGAACAAATAATTAAGAATCGATATGAGTTTGGAATAATTTACTACGGTAGACAGCGTGTTAACGCTGTCTAAATTTTCGAAGGACCACCTTAATACAGAGTATAAGGAATTAGTATGTTACCACAAAAGAAATAAAATTATTTAAGTGAACTGTAAGGGCTATTTACTCACCCATTTATTAGAAAACCAAAATTATTAATTATTACATTTTTTATTACATTATTATTATTTGAGCAACTGCTCTCACTACTACAAAACATATTTACAATTTATGTACATTTTTAGACTCTCAGAAAATTATTAGACTATTATTTTTTAGGGTGCGGTCAACCGCTTTCTATAACGTCGAGATATTCTATGTCGACTGAACACTGCTAGATATGATCAGACTCTCTGAACTATTAGACTTGTTTCCCTATTTATAGTTTTAGAAGATTTATAAGAGGGGATTTGTAACGGTTTTCTTCTTTCCGGAGATCACAGGTATTTCTGCGCTTGTCACTCTTAGAAATATTATATCGCTTAGAGGGAGATGGCGATAGGGTGAATTATTTTGTACAAACAATACCGAATAATATTTTTGGATTATGGAATGGTAAAATATACAGCACTGGCCAAAAGTATAAATTAAAATGAATCTTATTGAATTTAAAGGAAATATAACTTTATTTTGTGAATTCTGGATAATATTCCAGTGAAATTTATCCACCAGATGAGATAGACAATATGCATCTAAAGTGAATGTCTTAGATCAAATTTTATGTCAGTTTTTGATTTTGACATATTTGACATTTACGCATATGACCTCTCGCCATTTTTGAAACAAAACGTTAACACAAAAATGTTTGAAAAAATCTGATGTGGCCAGCGCAAGACCTCTCGCCATTTTTTAATCAAAAATTTACAGGTTAACACAAAAAAGTATGAAAAAAAATAACTTTTTTGTAAATCTATCAACAATGGTAAAAGTTTTGAAAATTTTAATGAGACGAAAATATACTACAATGTATACAAAATATATGTGTAAAACCTTATTGCCATTTTGGTTAGTAATGGCGTTATTACTCATAACAACTGCCACTTCCGGTTGTCCGATTGACACCAAAATCTAATCAGATATAATTTGGGGTATTAGAATCTTGTGTGCAAAATTTCAAATTTATTAATTCAGCAATTTTTGAGTTATTGTTACGACTAACATACACACACAAATTTTAAAATCGAATTGTGACTGTAAGGAACTTTAAACGTATTTATCCATTGAAAACTCACTACCAAATTTTAAGTATGATTACTATATCTCTCTTATCTAAAGGGCGAGAAGTAAACATGTCGCGATATTGTGAAAAAGAACATTTTATGTTGAAATTAGTTGATTATTTCCAATGGGAAAAAGATGCAGGAAAGACTCTTTTGCTCTTGAATGCAGTTTGTGAGATACGTAGAAAAATGCGTACCATTAAAACCGTAAATGGTAGACGAAAATAGTTTATCACATCTATCATAAGTCACCCCGGACTGCTATAGCAAATAATAATAATAATAGCTGTCCCTTCCCTGTACCCTGTTCACTCATACGTTACTGAAATGTATGGAGAGTATTATTATCTATTTTTATGATACTCTACGTATTTACTATTTATTAAATTATTTTCCATATAAATTAGAATAAATAAGTAAGTTTCTGTTTACGTACGTAATTGATAAAAAAGCATTTCCCTTTTTGGTTCGCCCAAGAATTCATCACTATGAAAACCTAGCTTAAGAAAAAACATAATCTTTGTCAATAGAATGCAAACTGAATTAATTTCCGACATACCCCAATTGTTTGAAATTAGGTTATTTTGTGATGTAGGGGCCAAGGGTCTCTAAACAAACTATACCTATGGCACTCGAATGCTATGTGAAACTGCCGCTTTAATTTTAACACTATAAAACTCATTTTGTGTAACTTTGTATTTTTTTACAGGAAAAAGTCTTACCGAATGGACTCCACTAATAGTAATTCCTTTGCTGGCCACCATTGTTATGTCAATTACAGTTTTTTTACTGGTAATGTTTCGACAAAATCCGGCTTTCGTAATAAGCACTGTTGCCGGTTGTTTAATTTTTGTAGCAGTTTACCTAATTTTGGTTGCTTTGGATTCGTCCCAACTGTATTTGGCATAGATGTTTCTAATTGGATTAAGACCATTTGCAGGAAATAAAATGAAAAACAGATAAGAAAAAAAAGAACTGCTGACAGATGTATAATTTAGAAAGAATACGCTTATTATTTTTTTGTAATACTTTTTTTAATAAATTTTTTGTTGATTACATACTTATAAATTTAAAATTGTTTAAATGATGACTTAGCAGCTAAATTATTCTAAACAGTGTCTCAATGTATATATATTTTTTTTTTGATACGTCTCTTATTAGGCAGTTTACTGTTTTACTAGAGCTGAGTTCGGCTTTCTTTTCAGTCGTTTTACCCTGTCCTTGATCTATCCGTTCGGGTATAGAGTAAAAAGAGTAGATGGAGTATATAAAATTTTGTCCGGTTTGACGTGGAGTGGAGTCTAGTTTGTGGAGTGCAGGCATGCGCAGACCACGTAGAATGTTATTGTTTTATGATTTTTGCTGTGTTCTGTGCATAGGTAAGAGACGTTCTGTGTGTTTTTTTAAAGCTGTATACATGGTGGCATCGTTAGTACCTATTTTTATAATTATATTTATTCGAATATAACGTTATTACTGTTTTTAAATAGCCTCCAAATGGATATTACTAAAGAGAACTACGAATTAGGTGAAACTTAAACTGATGGATTACTAATACTTCGAGAAAAACAGAGGAAGACGTATTTTATCTGAATATAAGCTAAAGTTTTGGGTAAACTGTCTATCTGTGAAATTCAGAACAGTTTAGTGCGCATATAGTTATCTATCTTCTCTAAAATAATTTCTTCCTTGTCAGCAGACTCAGAAGAGTCATAAATGGTATACATCCGTGCAGCTAGCACTATAGCTAACGCAGGATTATTCATGGAGATAGAAAGGGTACTTTTAATGGACAGAACGATCGATAAATAATATTAAACAATTCAACATGTAAACAATACAAACAAACGTAGTAACTCCAAAAACTATCAAATGTTTTGTTTACATATTTACAATGACAAATTATTGACATTTACTTACATCGAACAGCTAACAGACTATACTCCAAATACTCATACTCAACTCCTAATGCTCCAAATTCTTCATGCCGAACTCAACTTTAGTATAGTCTAACCTGAAAAATGTATTTAATCGTGATTCTGCGAAATAAAATACAAGCAAGTGCTCACTCAATTCGGAATGATCTATAAAAGTATTTTAAAAAATAGAACAGGTACATAAACAATTGTTAGTTATAAACAAATAGAGATTAAACAAAAGAGCGGTCCAGTTTTTGCAAATAACTTAAAAACTGTAAGCGTTAGAAAGAATTTGAAAGGAACGGAAAAAGTTTGCAATAAAAAAGTACTGACTTTTGAAGCTCTATCTTAAATATTAATATTTTCAATTTACAATTAAAAAAAATTATGTTATCATCTAGACACTTAAATGAAGAAAAATCCGAAAAAAATTGATCGACGCGGTATCTTGAAAGAATTGGCAACATTTGTTTGTTAAATTATCGGTCTGATGGTTCAACTTTTTGCTGCTATATCGTTCTGTCTCTGCCTCTTTAAATTTCGTTGTTTGCTCGATTAGTGTTTTGTTGAATATAACTTTCTCTTATGAATTAATAAAATTTCTTTTAATATTTTGCTATATTATAATCTATACGAAGTCAATCCGAACAGCTAAATAAAAGACTCATGTACCGGGTCTGATAAATTTACTAGTTAATACTATGTAAAACCTCTCATATAAAATTGAAATAGAAATATCGTGTCCATGGTGAACACCTGCGTTTGCATTTTCGAGTGAATTGTCAGTGCTGTGGCTTGGGTTAGGATTTATAAAATTAGTATATTTTACGTTTTTGAGAATTTTAGCGAGTGGCTTGCATTAGTGTCGTGTTTTTCTAAATTATTTTCTTGTCATTATTTAATGAAGATGGTGTTGTGGAGACCTTTTGTTGATGTTTCTGATAATGAAACGGCCAATGTTAAAGGCTTGGTTGAATATAATTTCTATAGCAGAGCCGTTGGAACAAAAACTTGCAACCTTAAACCCAATGACTTGTTTTTAATATTTACACATTCTTGAAAAGTGAAATGCGTGGGCCTCACAAAACAAAATTTTAAAAACGATTTGTGAGTTGACTAAACTTGTAAATGTGTCCAGAATGTCATAGAAAAGAAGAATAAATATTGTTATAACCCCAAATTCAGATTCAAACTCTGAAAATTCAGATAATGAATCTTAACTTTTTATTAAATTCTCATAGCAGGACAAACTGGTATTTTTCCGACATTACCCTAAATTACTAATAAAAAAAATATCAGTGTAAGTATATGAAAAATAAAATTAATTTTGAAAATAAATTACTGTATCTACCTTTTTGGTAAATTAATGGTATGAAGTTTAAAGGTTTTGGTCTTTTAGCTTTTAGATACTTTAGTGATTTGCGAAAAAATCTGTTAGGTGTTTTAATGTTTGTTATTTTTAGGGTTTTGATAAAATATAATTTTGATATGAAAGAGTTTTTTAATAGATTGAAATAATGAACGTTTGTGAAAGAATCTGTTTTTTTTTTAACTTCTGCTACATTCCATTAAGATGTAGGTATAATTAATTTACGATGTAAATTTTTTTGACAATTTTTTGTTTAATTTCCTTTATCAAAATTATAGTCTAAGATCCGATGACATAATTACTATTTTTTAAATAAAATACAATTTTTATATATAACTATTATTAGAGAAACATAGTTCTGACGGATTGCTTGTCAAAATTTGGCTGCAAGTATTTTTAATTAAAACTTAATTAATTTTTGTTAAACAGTTTCTTCGCTTGTTTTGAAGATAAAATATAAAATATAATTTTCAAAGAGAGAGAGAGAGAGAGAGAGAGAGAGAGAGAGAGAGAGAGAGAGAGAGAGAGATGTAAAGAACTCAAAAATATCGGGTTGCCGATTAGTCAATTGGCCGCAACCACTTGGCAACCGGGTATAAACAGATAGACCTTAATTGTTCATAACTTATATATTTTTATAAATTAAAGCAAATTTTTATGTCTACATGATGGCGTACGGTTGCTTATCGAGAATCCATCTTTAGCGACCCGATTTTCGATTTTTTGGATCGAGTTTTTTAAGTTAAGATTAATCTAAAAATCGGAGAAAAATTGGAAGATTGATTGTGTAGGTATTTCTAAATGTAACTAAAACTTTATACGGTTATTAATGCCGTATAAAAGCAATTAACTGTTAAACCCAATAGGTTATCCATAACCAATGGAAAAATAAAAATAAAAATTAAAGTCAAGTAAAAAAGGATACATTATATAAATGAAAACGAAAAATGTAAGGGAAACATATGTTGCAAGAATTATGGCTTGGCAGACCTCAGATGAACTCGGATAACATTATGAAAATTGATCGATGAGATGAGGTAGAGAATCAATCGGACATACGCCGGGATCAGGAAGTAAAGAATGATTGTTAGGATGGGTTAGACGTACGTCTGATAAGGTGGTTTTGGGCAACCTTATACGCGGCCACAAATTAAAATGATAAATTAAGCACAGTAAACAATTAAGTTCAAAATTTGTCATTAAGGAGTAACTATGAAGAATACATGTCTTGTATAAAATATAATAAAATGGTAGATTACTTATGATATTTGATAGATAAAATTTAAAATAGTACAATATAAGTGAAATAAAAACAATAGTAAGGCCTACAGGGCAAATAAGTAAAAAACAACTACAAATCAATAGTTAAGAAATTAATGTAAAAGTTAAAATAAGGGCGTAGTACTTTGAGTAAAGTGACTCAGTACAAGTGTAGACAATGAAGAATAAAATTATACAATTAAAAATGGGGCTAGGGAAGAAGAAATGGTAAGAAGAAGACAGCCAAAAAGAAGAAGAGAAATGACATCTAGAAAAAACTAGGTTATGGACTGAATGTATGGTTGTTTACTAACTAATTCAAGAAAAGGTGGCAATCATGGAAAACGAAAACGATTCAATTCATTTTCCAGGTAGCAGTCAGTCAACTATCAATTGTTTTTAAAGTATTACGCATTCTCAACTATTAAAAAAAAAACAATTTTTTTCTAATGTATAAAAAATAAAGGCGATACAACAAATAATTTTATTACCATTACCTTTAAATTATTTCGAATGCAACTGAAAATACATTTATTAATTATGATTTTTTTATATATATTTAAGTTGATCCTACTGCTTGCTCCTAAACTTGAGCATGCGCAATAGTTTTAAAACAACCGGCACACTGCGTCCTTATGTACTTTTAGCAGTTTATGTGCGATGTTATACCTGTTTATACCTGGTTACCAAGAGGTTGCGGCCAAGTGAGAAAAGTCAACCCAATCTTTTAAGTTCTTTACATCAATCTCTTTGAAATAAGTTATATTTTACTTCAAAACAAGTGAACGAAATTGTTCAACTAAAATTAATTAAAGTCCATTCATTTGGTTTACACCGATATTTAATTAAGGCGAATAGAGCTCAGACATGACCTAATTAGAAGCCTGTCGCTGCTTGTCTCATTTTGAACAAGAAAAATTAAACGAGAATAAGTAGTTCGCAGCTTATTTCAGTAATTGAATATCGGTGTAAACTAAATGAATGGATTATATTTAAGTCATGTACCAGATAAATATATTTAAAAAAATTTAGGAAACTGGCACTAGTTTCGGCTTTCAAGCCATCTCAATTCCTCAGGCCGCACCACTGACAATTCAGTCGAAAATGCCAACGCAGGTGTTCACAGTGGACCCGACATTTTTTGGCCTTCAGATTTTATATGGTATTAACTAGTAAATTTATGAGACCCGGTACATAAGTCTTTTTTAGCTGTTCGGATTAACTTCGTATAGACTTTAAACCCTTGCAGGTATGTAAAAAATTGCAAGTCATAAAATTTCCCAGCTTATAGTGACGATGTCCCAATATTTCTTGCATGCTAATATTTATGTAAAAATAATGGTATTACGACTAACTAATAAAAATCTTACGATGTTTTTTAAAAACACGTTTTCAAGAATCCCCATTGTAAAGAAATATTTATTAACATTTTTAATTAATATTTGCGGTGTCTGCGTTTGAATTTTAAATTTTCAATCGATATTTATCAATTGGTCATCTTCTAACAAATTGTTAGATTGGTGTTTTTTGTTAGTTTGTAGTTTGTATCATTTTTCTGTTTATTGGGTTGTTGTTGTCTTGACTCGCCCTAAAATGTTCTATATATTGAAGCTCATTAAATTGGGCCACAATTATTTCAAAATAATTTTTAGCTTTTGGGATCTCAACCAAACCCAAAAACTCTTTTATATCCTCATCACTGGAGTTAATTTATTAATTATTAAATACATTAATCTATCTTAAGAAACTTCTTCTTTTCTTCTTTTTTACTATCCTGAGCTACTAGAACTTCTATAGTCTTTTTTGAGAGTACGTAATAGGTATTTTAATTAATTTTTGGATCTCCACACAATAACTAATCTCAAATATTTAAAAAATAAATTAAACTGCTGTTAAAGAATATTGTAACAGTACTTTATGCAGGGGGGTCTTAGTAACTTATATTCGACATAAAGGAATTAATCAATTGTCAAGCACTTCAGAAAAATAGAATATTTCGTTAGAATTCAATATATTGTAAATATTCACTTTAGAAATATTACCAGGATATATAAATTAAAAGGACAAAGGCTGTCCTACTCAGAAGGGCCTGCAAAGAAAAAGCCAACGGTCTTATGTACATAGTACATAAAACCTTATTGACAAGAAATTAAATTACCCGTTCAAAAATCTAAAACAACGTATATTTAGTTTACTCAAATTATGTTATTAGAAATTGGAAGACAAGACATGGCTTTTGATGATGGTTTTTTGGCGGGTTTTTTCCATCCCTGTAAAGTCCAAATTTCAAGATTTGTAACCCGACCTTTACCTGTCTCGAGAGATCAGACTTAATATTATATGGCGCGGATTCTAATTACATAGCTAGTCGCTAATTTATCGGACAATTAAATTCAAGTAAGGGCAGCACTTACTGGAAGTCAAATTTGTAATAAAAATGGATACGCCCTTCTTAGTTCACTTAGTAAAATGCTCTCATTTCTGATTTGCTAGATTCCAGAAAGATTAAGGGTGGTACTGGGAGGCTTACGGGGGTCGAACCAATCCTGAAGCCTTTCGTTGTGTGAAACTAATTTCATTTTTAACTTTGAAAATTATTTTCAAATATTAATATTCAGAGTAAGTTTCTCAACTGAAATTCTGGTTTCAAGGTTACGGGGTTGTTTAACCTACCCTAGCCTAGCCTAGATAATAATGAGAGTCCGCTTGATAGGGAACTGGGTAACTGTTGCTCTTTAATTAATTAATGTAATTTTTCAATAACTTGTAAAGTAATTCTCTCTTAATTATTTCTTTAATAATTTGGACCAACTTATGGTCATGCATATAGGCATATCTCGCCAATAAAATTAATTAGTATTTATCTCGTGTTTCAATCAACAAAAATAATTATACTCCCGTAATCTAAAATGCGTGAAAAATAGTAGCTACGACCTCCTTCACCATGACGAGTTGAAAATTATTCGTCAGAAAAAGGTAGGTGCAAGATCTTTTATACTAGATATAGAATCTACGTGTGCCTCGCTCGGCATACAGTCAATTAGCGGTGCTTTTACCAAATCACTCAAAAATAAATAATATATACTACATAACAAATAGCGAATAAAATAGAAACTCCCGATTTATAATAATATAGTCACTACTAACAAAAACTACACTTTTTTAAACACTATAAGCTGCGGTTTTCACCAATCGATTCTGTAGTTAATTCTTTAGAGCGCTTCTGTGGCACGTTTTTAAATTATTTTTAGTAAAAGTTTTCCAGATAAATTTGAAAAAAGTAGAAGACACGCTCTTCTGATAAATATTTTAAATATCATGAAAGAAACCGCATATTTTTAGTTGCTATATTAGGCGAGTCCTCGACCAAAAACGAATATTTATGTTTTGCAAAGAAAAAATTGGACTAGAGGGTAGGATTAAATAATTTACAGAAAATGAACCTAATTAAATGCTCAATTTATTTTTATAATTTATTTATTTATTTTAAATAATAAAAATAAGAATAAACCAATGTTTATTATTATTTCCAAAAAATAAATCTGTCTTATTTGGAAAAATCACTCATGAACTTTGATCTATTTGTAAACTGAAAATACAAAGAAAATCAAAAACGCAATACCGTTTATGGTATGTTGACTTCCCCCTCCATTTTTGTCAAGAGAACAAATGAGAACCAACAACTGCTGCCCGCAGATCAAAATATATCAGGAAACGGGAATTCCGTGTTTAATTACCAGCAGGATTGGATTCAGCTCAATATTATTGTTAAACGTGACAAAAATGCATGTACGATATGTTTGAAATTACTGATTTTTAATGTTGTTCATTTATTTGTAGACATATTATTATTATTATTATTAACTATCAACAGTGATATAAATATTGTTCCACAATGTTGAACTGATATTGTTTCTTGATGCTATAAATTTAATCCTGGTTTAAAGTAATAAAAACTTATTTTATTCCGAGTTGAGAAACCATTTTAATTCACTAACTACGTAGATCAAAACTTCGAGGATGACGTTCAGGGCCACGTTAGGGCGCACCAGGTGCCCGTGGGGTGTTCGCCAATGCCATATTAGAATTCAGCGACCCAAAAAAAAAAATTTCGGGAGAGTCCTACGGAGATGATGTTTGTCGGAGTACCTGAGCTCCAGGTGTTTGGGGGGTCAACTTGAATATCATAATCGTGATCAGCGACCTCAAAACCCCTGGGTACCCGACTTGGGCCAATTCCGACTCTTATTTACAAAGTTATTATATTTGCCAAAAGGCCTCTCAAATAATGCATTTTTGGCTACAGCAATACAACTTCCGGTTCTTAGTAGGTACTAATTAGGTACTAATGGTATAAATAATTTTTGGAAGCGAATGCAAAAAACCGCATTCCGATCCGTCCAATCCTAAAAGATTGCCTAGTCTAATATTCTTCTTGTTTTATTGTCCATTTCACCATTTATTGCTGTTATTATTGCACATACAAACAAAATTATCAGTTAAAAGTTGTATGATTAAGCTTGATTTTTTAAAATGCTGTCCAGAACACAGTGACGCGCGAAATCGACGGGGTACAAAAAAAATAATAAAAACATTATTTTACCTCAAACAGCAGAAACAAAAGAGAAAAACCGTTGTTTTAAAGTAACGCGTTACTTTTTAGTAACGCGCTACTTTTGTAGCACATGTTAAGCTTGAATATACTTTTAAGCAAAGGTCAGCCACCATTATAATTCGTACAATAATCCAATCCCCTAACTTATAACGGAAATATAATATAAGTGAATCCTTTTAAAAGCCATATGAATTTTTTCACAAAAATTTCTATATCGAATGACACCTAAACCATAATTTTCACGTCTATCAACTTAAGTAGCAAGACAACTTCGGAAAATTACAACGGTATCTTATTAGTAATTTTGCCGCTTTTTTGCCGTTAATTCGTTGTGGAAAAATAAATTTTGCCGCTCTTTTTTTTCCCAAAAATTCATTGTCTTGCTAACTTGATATCAAGTTAACAAGACAACTACGTAAATAATGACGATATCAAAAAACTAATAGCTGAAGAATTTGCCGCTTTTTTGCCGTAAATTAGTTGTGGAAAAATAAATGTTGCCGCTTTTTTTTTACCAAAAATTCAATGTCTTGCTAACTTGATATCAAGTTAGCAAGACAACTACGTAAATAATGACGATATCAAAAAACTAATAGCTGAAGAATTTGCCGCTTTTTTGCCGTAAATTAGTTGTCGAAAAATAAATTTTTCCGCTCTTTTTTTTACCAAAAATGCAATGTCTTGCTAACTTGATATCAAGTTAGCAAGACAACTGCGTAAACAATGACGATATCAAAAAACTAACAGCTGGAGAATTTGCCGCTTTTTTGCCGTAAATTAGTTGTGGAAAAAAAATTTGCCGCTTCTTTTTTAATTAAAAATTAAACATCTTGCTAACTTGATATCAAGTTATCAAGACAATTGCGTAAATAATGACGATATCAAAGAACTAACAGCTGGAGAATTTGCCGCTTTTTTGCCGTAAATTAGTTGTGGAAAAAAATTTGCCGCTTCTTTTTTAATTAAAAATTAAACATCTTGCTAACTTGATATCAAGTTATCAAGACAATTGCGTAAATAATGACGATATAAAAAAACTAATAGCTGGAGAATTTGCCGCTTTTTTGCCGTAAATTAGTTGTGGGAAAAAAATTTGCCGCTCTTTTTTTTATTATAAATTAACCATCTTGCTAACTTGATATCAAATTAACAAGACAACTCCGTAAATTATGACGATATCAAAAAACTAAAAGAGTTCGTTGATGGCTCTTTAGATTATGACTCACATATGAGACGATTCAGGACTTCATCCCCGGAACTCCGGCCCCCTCTTTCCTACCGGTACTTGTTATTAATTGAAACAATTTTTTATATTTATTCCTAAGGACAAAAAAAATGAAAAATCTAAAAAGTTGGAAATAAATCATGCAAACTTGATTGCTTTTTAATATTTTCAATTTTAATTTTTTACTCAAAAAACAGATGGAAACTTAGAAATCTAGCACCATCAACCTTTAGTCATTTTCATACAGAATTTGTTTCTGAAAATAGATTTTTAAAAAAATTAAATTTAAAGGCTAACTTTTGTAAAGCCGCATTAAGTAAATTTTTTTGTTTTCTTAAATTTGAAGTTGGTATATAAAAATCCTGGAAATTGTTTATAAACAACAGGTGACAATTTTTTTGTTTCCACAACTTTTTAGTGGCAAAAAAGCGGCAAATTCTCCAGGTTTTATTTTTTTGATATCTTCTTTATTTACACAGTTGGGTCGCTAACTTGATATCAAGTTCGCGAGGTGTTTAATCACTAATAAAAAATAAAGGCAAACATTTTTCCCATAACTAATTAATGGCAAAAATGCGGCAAATTCTCCAGCTTTCAGGTTTTAATATAGTCATTTTCACGCAGTTTTCTTATTAACTTGATACTAAGTTAGCGAGATGTTAAATTTATAAAAAAAAATGGCGGCAAATTTTTTTTCACAATTAATTAACGGCAAAAAAGCGGCAAATTCTCCAGCTTTTAGTTTTTTAATATCGTAATTATTTACGCAGTTGTCTTGCTAACTTGATATCAAGTTAGCAAGACATTTAATTTTTAATAAAAAAAAGAGCGGCAAAATTCTTTTCCACATCTAATTTACGGCAAAAAAGCGGCAAATTCTCCAGCTATTAGTTTTTTGATATCGTCATTATTTACGCAGTTGTCTTGCTAACTTGATATCAAGTTAGCAAGACATTGAATTTTTGGGAAAAAAAAGAGCGGCAAAATTTATTTTTCCACAACTAATTAACGGCAAAAAAGCGACAAATTACTAATAAGATACCGTTGTAATTTTCCGAAGTTGTCTTGCTAAGTTGATAGACGTATAATTTTCGGACAGGGCGAACGTTAGTTCCTAAAAATTTCTTGTTTTCATTTATTTTTCTATACATTTTATTTTATATTTTACTTTTTGATATTAAATGTTTTTATTTCGTAAAAATTCTGAGTACGGTCCAGCACATTCTTTAGGTCTACTTAAAGCATCTCCAATTTGGTAATTATTTATTCAACATTATTGTCGTCATCGTCATCGTCACATTCACAGTGTTACAACCTTGCCATTCACAAGTTTGTATCGGGCGCTAAAATATTTAAACTTTTGTATTATTTATTGCACTTGAAAATAATTTCGAAAATCCAAAGACCCTGTAGCTATAAACCGGTTTGTCTTCGTTAATGTGTTTGAACAATACGGATACACAATTCGAGTTTTTAGTTAATGATGTATGAGTTTGCTTTGTGATATTTTGTTTTGTTGTTAATGACATGGGCGAAGTGTTTTGTTGCTAAAATTTAAGAAAATAGATTATTTAGGGAGTGTTTCACTGAATTGTGTTTTCTTCAGTATATATTATTTAATAATCACGTAAGTAAAAAGTTTTTTTATTTAATTTTTAAGTTAATTATTGATACCTATTCCACATTTTTATTTTACTTAGAGCTGGTGAAAGTGACATTGTTGTAGAATGTTTAATTTCTATTAACTGATCACTTGTACTGTACACTGTACAGTTAACCCAATTCACGGTAGGTATACTCTGTCTCGTCAAAATTTTAGCCATGGCCACAAAAATATACGACGTTATATTTATAATCAATATTGTAAATAGGATCATGAATCAAATTATTTGTTATACTGCTCCCTATTTTTATCTAAATTTACAATAAGGTCAGAAGGTGACTATTATAATACAAGGCTTTTCACGATGAGAGTTAATTAAACATTTCTGATGATTCAGGCAACGGACCAATTTGAAAATTTGGTGGTATAGTCTAGTCAACAAGTACTTTTTGGATAAAACTTTTTCTGCGCCTCCGAAAAATATGATAGAGGTGTCATTCGATTCGGAATAAACAATTAATTGAAAAAATAAAATGGGGTTTGGTTTTTTGTAAATATCTCAAAAACTATTTGACATTTTTCAAATTTGTAAAAAGATTCAAATAGAGGAGGAAATTTACCAAAAAAAATGTACCTCCCGGAACTGTAGGATCAATATTTATAATTTTCCCAGAGTGTTGAAAATACGACCGAAAATGGGGACTCCAGTATGGGTAAGCCCTGCCCACTTTGGGCCTTTAATGAATAAATATTATTTAAAATTATTAAAAATAAAAATTAAAAATTGAAAAAATTCAGGCATCTACAAATCTGATATTTTTTTCCTTTTTTTTGAAATATTTTTGAAAGGTCTCAGAAGAGATTAAAATTAAAGAATTGTTATTTTTCACTTTTTTAATAACAATTTACTTAGGTTAAAAATTTAAATGCTTGAATCATTGAAAAAAAAATTTTTTTTCGTATTTTTCAGATCAGAAGTCACATAAAAATGTTTTTTAAAAATATGTATTTCTTTGATGCAAATTATGATTATAAAAAAAAATCGTTCCGTAAAAAAAATTTTTATTACTTCAAAACGTATTTGTTAATTATCAATTTTTTTCTACCATATAAATAATTTTTCTCAAAAAATAACACATGGTTGTTTTTGTTTCATTATGTAGAAAAAGAAAAAAATATATAGAAAAAATTTAATTGTTTATAACAAATTGTTTATTAAATAAAAAATGAAAATTTAAATAAAAACAATATTTTTTTTAGTTATCAAAGAACAAGATAAATTATGATTAAAAAAAATGGTTAATAATTATAGGTGAGAGAAAAAAAATGTTAATTAATGAATACGTTTTTAAACAATAAAAAAATTTTAAGGAACGATTTTTTTTTAAAAAATCATAATTTGCATCAAACATTATGTTTCCAAAAAAGAAATTTTAAATCATCTTATAAACAACGCATTTGTTTATAACAATTTTTGTAAACAATAAGAAATAAAAAAATTTAAAAATCATTTTCATGTGACTTCTGATCATTAAAAAACGAATCAATAGTAATATAAAAAAAATAAAATTTTTTCCATGATTAATCAAGTTTCTTATTTTTCTTAATCGAAGTAAATAGTTAATAACAAAGTGAAAAATAACATTTTTTTAATTTTTCCAACAGGAATCTCTTCCGAGACCTTTCAAAAATAGGTCCAAAAAAGGAAAAAAAATTCAGATTTGTTATTTACCAATTATTATTCTTACAATGTTCAAGTAGGAAAAAATTGTTAATTAACTAATTCATAATTAAACGAAAAATCGCGATAAAAATTTTTTGACCGCGGATTATTGTTCATAAATCTATCCAATAGATATCTTATTTTTGTCAATTTTTAATTTTAATATTTAATAAGTTTAAATAATATTTATTCATTAAAGGTCCAAAGTGGCCAGCGCTAACGCAAGCCGAAGTCCCCGTTTTCGGTCGTATTTTCAACACTCTGGGAAAATTATAAATATTGATCCTACAGTTCCGGAAGGTATAGTTTTTTTTTTTGGTAAATTTCCTCCTCTTTTTGAAACTTTTTTCAAATTTGAAAAATGTCAAATAGTTTTTGAGATATTTGCAAAAACCAAATCCCATTTTATTTTTTCAGTTAATTGCATATAACTTTTGAAATTTTTGCAAGCGGCTATGGAATTTTTTCAAAAATTATCTACTCGCTATTCCGAATCGAATAACACCTCTTTCATATTTTTTGGTGGCGGAGAAAAAAGTTTGACCCAAAAAGCACTTGTTGGCTAGACTAGTATGCATAAATGGATATTGGATATGATCTAGTAATCTAACATCGACAATACGGCCTTTGCCGCTTCTACTAGAAAGTAGTAAATTTGATTTTTCAAATGAATTTTTATCACTTTTTTCTAGATAAAAATTAATTTCAATTTTTTTTTGCCAGGCATGTCCTTTAAAAAATGCTGTTAATTTGAATCCTTAGATATTAATACGATAAAATTCAAAATCACATCAGACCCAAATTTTGATTGCCTCATACAGGGCGGTCAAAAAATATAGATACTTTAGAGACATGAAATTGTTTTCTTTATTTTTCCTTATGTTCACCCCTATTTTTTCTATTAATCTCCACTTTTCACTATTTTTTGTATTTTTCCTATTTTTTCTATTTCTTTTTATTTTTTCTTGTTTTTCATTAGTTTTTCCTGATTTCTTTATTTTTCTCTATTTTTCAATATTTGTTCCAATTTTTCCTAATTTTGCCTTGTTTTTATGACTTTTCACTATTAATCCCTATTTATCCCTATTTTTCTTAAATGTTCTTGTTTTTCCTATTTTTTCCCATGATTTATCATTTTCTCCCATTTTTTTCCTAAAAAATCAAATGAGAGAAAATCAGATAATACCGAAGACATAACTATACCTTAATACCGTCGTGTATATGTATATAGATATTCAATGTCAGCCACCGTTTTTAGCCATTTTCTACCCCTTAAAATTAAAATTTCGCAAAATCTTTTCTTACTGGGTGTCTATATTATGAACATGACATAATCTCAAAATGTCAAGTCTCTGGGTTCAATAGATTTTGGTGTGCGTTGATTCTATGTAAGTCAAGTTTCTATTGGTTTTGTTAATCGAAGGACTAACAATGCATGTTTTAGTCCCTGAGGTGCAAAAAAATAATTTTTATACCCAATTTATTACAATACTACCACATTTTCGTTGGGTAATTCTCTAAATGGCAACAACGCAAGTCACGTGGTGTGCGGGTCTTTTAAACCTTTATTTCACATGTGCGGTGTTGCCAACTTCATAAAGTAGCCTAGATTTAAAATGCATCTTCCAAAAATTCAATAAATTGTTTTTTTGATTTTTTTGAACAAATTGCATATGATTTTTTTTGTTTCAAATAATGGCTTTTACCTATTCTTTTAATAAGTGCAGAATTTTCGCGGACACACTTTATAGTAATTTATTAATTGTATTGTTATTCTGTACATAATCTCATAATCTGACTAAAATATTGAAAATTCAAATAGAAATTTTGACCATTTATAATGAACGATTGAGCATATATAAAAATTGTGGTATATTTTTATTTGTTGAAATAATATTTTCATAATCAAATTTTGGTAGTTTTAAAT
Organism: Neocrepidodera transversa; assembly: GCA_963243735.1. Classification (NCBI taxonomy): domain Eukaryota; kingdom Metazoa; phylum Arthropoda; class Insecta; order Coleoptera; family Chrysomelidae; genus Neocrepidodera; species Neocrepidodera transversa. Next base: position 11,973,074 of record OY725340.1, on the reverse strand, counting down.
TTTGAAAATTTGTTTTATTACATCATTTTTTATTTTGAAATAGTCTAGGAGCCAATTTTTATCACTTATCTGTAACATTTAGACAAACATTATTTCACAATCTGAAATGTGGTTCAATAAAGGTTAAGGATAATTAAACTTCGCACCACAAACTATACAATTCTATATTAAAATCATATTTATTAGTTAATATTTTAGAAACTTTTGCTTCAAAAATGTGTTAGAAAAGAAATTACAATACCAAAAATATTATTTTTTTTTAAATTAATATTTTGTTTTTACAGAAAATGAAACTACTTCTACCAACATTTCTCTTGACGTTCTCTTTACACGTTTCCTTTACGGTACCCGTTGGTATCGAGGAAGTGGTACCCAAAAATGCTTACACGCTTTACGGACAAGCCTTAGAAGCCATCTTCAGCATGGGGATAAGGCTTCAAGCCATTATGGATACTTCCAGCACTGATAATTTCGTTGTATCACCCCTAAGCACCACTGCCATCATAGCACAGATGATGATAGGAGCTGAAGGTAAATATTTATAAAAAAAAGCATCTACAGGATGTTTGTGCATTAAAAATTATTAATTTAAATGTAATAAATCACAACTAAATAATAAATATACTTGTAAAACTAACGAAATACATATTAGAGTAATTCGTTAATTCAGATTTAATTTATAACAAAATCCTCGCCCACTTAGCTAGGTTTATATCCTTAACATGAAATTAAGTACGGTTAGATTTTATTGGTCAATTATTGTTCATTTGATAATTTGGAAGTCATTTAATAAAAAGAAATTTTTTGACAGATGACTTATGACATAATGACAAAAGACAATTTTTTCTAAACTAATTACCAACTTAAAATTAAGTAACTAACATATACTTTTATAAATATTTGTTGGTTTTCAACAATTATCCTCATGGATTCACACTAAAGAAACCTAGTAACAATTTTTATATTATCAACAAAAAAAGCTAATGTTAAATTTGGACTATTGGCCTTAAAATTCCACCTCTGCGTAAATACTGTAAGTATACTACAGGAATTCGTCCCCAAGCACTACGCCATGAAAAAACCTAATTTCGTAATAAAAACCTAGTATTTATAATTTTAAAACACATAGTTCTACATTACTATATTTATTAATTTTTAGGTGAATTTAGAGAACAACTCCACGATCTTCTCTCTCTACCAAAATCAACTGCTTCGTTCAATGTAACTCACTACGGCAAAGTTAGAAACGAGAGCCAGATACTTCCTTATGCTACATTTCATTTACAACTCGCCATTTTGATTAAGAATCTCAGGCAGAGAAAACCTGGTGAACAGTTTACACTAAATTTGGATAACGCATTGTTTTATAACGAAAATGTGGAGTTAAGAAGTGTTTTTACTAGTACTCTTAGTAAAATGTATAATACCGAAGTTACGCCACTGGATTTTCATAAAGACGCAAGAAAGTAAGTTAAAATAGATAAAATCCTTTTTGTCGATAAAGTTTCAACAAATTACAATTATAATTTCAAAAACATTTATATTAAAAATTTCACATTGTTAATCAAAAATTTTAAAAAGTCGGTGAAAAAATAAAAATTCCAAAAATTTTGATGAACAATTTTTGAAAATTTTAAGCAAAATTTTTGATAAAATCTTTTTAAATTTTTCAATTAAATTCTTAAAATTAGTGAATTCTTTTAATCAAAAATTTTAGAATTCACTAATTTTAAGAATTTAATTGAAAAATTTAAAAAGATTTTGATCTAAATTTTCAAAAATTGTTCATCAAACGTTTTGGTCTAAATTTCATTCAAAAATTTTTACAAATTTTAAGAACTGTGATCAAAAATATAAAAAATTTCAAAACAATCAAAAATTTTACAAATTCCATTCCAATTTCACAAATTTGACAAATTTTAATGGAAAATTTTAAAAATTCTATCAAAATTTGTAAGTTATCAAAAAATTTAAACCAAAAAGTTTATACCTGTTGTGTTAAGCCAATCAGATGCGTTGATTTTAACAGGTTGCTCTGACGACAATCTGAATTTTCCAAAAAAATTTTCGGTCACGTAACCTAGCTGCAAAATTAATAATATCCCTGACTTGACAGCTGTCACGTGTAAATGCCAGAATAACAGAAGCGTAGATTATTTTTGACAAATATTTATTCATTATTAATTTTCCTTTCTCTCTAGAAGTATAAAATAATTTATAGTGTGAAGAAATGTATTTATTTAAGACTCTTGATTCCTGATTTTTTTTACTAAGGCAAAGAGAAAGTAAAAAAAAAATTTCGATGAAAAACAAATGATAAATAATTATATAGCCACGATATAACACAGACTTACATTTTTTCCTGATCTTCTAGTACCTATAATACTATAATATTGTGTGATTTTATTAGATTCTAAAAGCACCAAACATCAAAGCAAAATAAAGTCCTACTAAACTGTCAAAAATTATATTTTTTTTTTTAAATAATTTTTGGTATAAAATTTTCGTACCGAATCTCCCACGAGCTTGAATTATTCTCCATAATTTTGGGAAGTTATTCAAGCTCTAGGGAGATTATAACTGAAAATTTCTAGGACTCTTCACAAATATTCCTGTAGATAAAACACTATGTATAGTTAAAAATAAATTAGAAATTGACAGTACTCTTATCGTAATAACTAAATTAAATATAATAACCATCATAGAACTATTAACATTATATATCAAAACAATTAACTTTCAAGTTCAGAAAACGACCTTAATCAACAACATTTTTAACCTCTTATTCTTGCAAATATATTTGTTGATAATTTCGAATAACAAGTTTTTCTAAATAAAATTAAAAACAGGCCATTTAGGGCCCAGAGCTATGTAATTATTTTATATAGTTTTTATCTTCTAGGTTATCAAGTTTTTCTATTAAATTTTCTAGAGCTGCTCTGCAATAATCTTTAAACGCCGCTGGTCATTTGGCTACTGGTGAAAATCGGCTACCAGAAAATGACTGCTCCATATTTTTCTTAGACTTATCCTTTCTTTCTTGCCGACGGGATCTCTGCATGCTGTTTATTTTGCTATCTTATCATCCGTTTCAAATGTACCAGAAACCTCAATTTTTCTAATATTATTACTTGTCTCCAAGAATTCTTTCATGATAAACTAAATATTAAACCTACGATCTAGCTATTCACTACCAACTTCACGCATGAATGCGTTTCAGCGCCAAGCGCGGAGGCTTTATGCAATCAGTTGGAAAAAGCCCGCCAACTTTATCTAATTAAACAGTGGAATAGGCCCTTTGTCTTTATATAAACTGTTTTACATTTAATTATTTCTATACTTTCAAATACATCCAACAACCTTTTGGAAAAAGCCCGCAAACCTTATCTGATTAAACTGTGGAATAGGCCCTTTGTCTTTATATAAACTGTTTTACATTTAATTATTTCTATACTTTCAAATACATCCAACAACCTTTTGGAAAAAGCCCGCCAACCTTATCTAATTAAACTGTGGAATAGGCCCGTTGTCTTTATATAAACTGTTTTACATTTAATTATTTCTATACTTTCAAATACATCCAACAACCTTTTGGAAAAAGCCCGCCAACCTTATCTAATTAAACTGTGGAATAGGCTCTTTGTCTTGATATAAACTGTTTTACATTTAATTATTTCTATACTTTCAAATACATCCAACAACCTTTTGGAAAAAGCCCGCCAACCTTATCTAATTAAAATGTGGAATAGGCCCTTTGTCTTTATATAAACTGTTTTATATTTAATTATTTCTATGCTTTCAAATACATCCAACAACTTTTTGGAAAAAGCCCTCCAACCTTATCTAATTAAACCGTGGAATAGGCCCTTTGTTTTTATATGAACTGTTTTACATTTAATTATTTCTATAGTTTCAAATGCATCCAACAACCTTTTGTTGGCTACATTTTTAAGTAAATTTACATTTACACTAAATTTATGATTATGCTGAAAAGCATGTTCAGCAACATAAAATGTCTCTGTATGACCGTATTTCAAATGTGCCAGGTGCTCTTTAAACCTATTTTGAACAGATCTTCTAGTTTGTCCAACATACTTTTTATCACAATCAGAACAATTTATTTCATAGATTTCACTTTTTTCCAAATGACTTGTTTCATCTTTTGGGTTGTTTTTCAAAGTATTGTTTGATTGGCACGGATCCAGGATCTTGAATTGGGGGGGAGGGGTGATTTGTGGTCATTTTTAATGAACGATGTTGACTACAAAAAGTGTTACATAGTTGTAAAAAGAACGCAGTTTAATGAGTTTAATGAAGTTTTTTATATCTTAAATCCGTGCTTGAATGTTTCCGTTTTCCGTTGTTAACTAAGATGTGTCCAGTGTAACTGAAGTTGTTTACTGTTTTTTATCATATATAAATAATCTAATATTGAAATTAATGAATATTTTAAAAAATTAAAAAAGTTCACTACCAAAAGCATCACAACTAACTCTAAATTATTATTCAAATTAAAAATCCGTATTTCTGTTTTATAAAATTAGATCACAATTACTCTATACCCAGTTAGGATTGTAATAGACAAATCAAGTCGTGTGCATTGGCAGAAATTTTTTTTGAAAAAATCAAATATTAGATATCCCATAAGTTAAAATTTTTTTGTATTAATATTTTAATCATAAAATGGAATCATAATCAATTATGTTAGACACATTGAATGTATTTTTTTGAATAATCTTTTCTAATAATTTGATGAAGCTGAGCCGCATGGGTTGTAAGCGCCCGGAGCGAGATTTTACCAGGCGCCCCCCCCACCCCTTCAGAACGTTCTTTATAGTCTTATTGTTGGCCGACGGCCGTGGTGTACTGACTCAATGACTTATTAACCTCCATGAAAAAGTCAGTAAATAAGTATCGATCGGCTCTCACGCACACCACGGGCGACATCCGAGTTCCTTCCCAAAAATTTAATTTTTACTTTATAACATCCCCACAATCTACGTCATCAATATATTATAATATTGTATTGTACTCATCTGGATACAGGATATCATTAACAGGATTATTATAATTGTTTAGAAGTAAATCACTTGACATACTAAATGCGCGTGTAAAGAGTCGTTTTTAAAAATATTTAATTTCTACAACGATTACCACAACTAAACTGATATGAAATATAATTCTGAATCTAGTTAATACGTCGGTTAAACTATTTTACAATTAATTATAATTTTGTTTGTTTTTTTTTTCAGTGTTATTAACACCTGGTCTTCAGATCATACAAACGGACTGATAAAAACGTTCATAACCAGTCGTTTACCTCCAAATACAGCATCTCTATTCTTAAATTCGATTTATTTCCTAGCAGAATGGGAAACCCCATTTTACGATTTTTTAAATAACGAAGACAGTTTCCAAGTTACTGCTACAACTACTGTGAAAACGACGTTCATGATGGGAAATATTTTGGACATCCCCTTTCTGGAAACTAAGAATTATAGAATAACGTGTTTGCCGTATAAAAATAGAGAAGTTGGCATGTATATAATACTTCCTAGTAACAACCATGAACATAAGTATAATATTAGGAAGTTTGTTGAAAGTCAAAATCCGCAGGAAATTCTTCGATCTTTGAACCTACTTAAATCTCATGATGTTACTGTGAAAATTCCCAAACTTTCCTTAAGCAACACATTGAATATTTTACAACCATTACAGAAATATTCTGTGTTTAAAAAATCTAATACTACGAATCCCTCTAATGTTTATAATGCAATTGATGAAATCGTGAATAAAGTACAGAATTTTAAAAATTTCAGTTCTACAGCTTACGATGATATTTATTTAGAAAATGCTTCAAGAGGTGTCCCATTAAGAGTTTCGGATATTTTCCAACAGGTGGTGTTTTCGATTAATGAAAAAGGCACTGAAGCAGCAGCTATTAGCGGGGGAATCACAGATTACATGGGCGGTGCGAAAAGTTTGATTCTAAACAGACCTTTCACGTTTTTAATCAGACACGAAGAAACCCAAGCGGTTATATTTTGGGGAACAATTTCTAATCCATCCAGAAATTAAGTATTACTTGATTCTTTTTTTTTGTGAAACTTTTCTATTGAAAAGCTGACTGATACGTTTGTTAATTTATTATAAATACGTAGTTTTAAGAATATAAATAAAAACATTTGTATTAAAAAGTATTTTTTATTTGGTTAATAATGTAGATATATAGATTTTCTTATGTAAGAGAAGAGGGATCGCGATGTTCTGGTAACGGTGCCAATATATAAGGTTTTTTGGCATTTCTAGCTTTTTGGAGCTTTTTTCGTTCTTGTATTGTAACTTCTTTGAAATGTGAAAACTGTTGTCGTCGTTCTTTTTCTAATAGATCTTTCTTTAGTTGCTCTTCTGTAGAACCTGTTCGACCATCAACATCTATTGTAGCATACTTCGATTCGTTAACCTCAAATTTAATAAATTAATTTAAATTTTCTAAATTTAGATATTATACAATAAAAAAAAATCACATAAATATTTAAATAAATATTTACCAATTCAATGTCACTGAGACTTTTAATCTGAGGCAGGGGCATGTTGAATTTCATTTTGCAAAAAGTTTCAAAATCGTCCGTCATTTTTTTCCTTAAATCTTTGCGGTTATTTAAATAAATCTTCAATTCTGCCAAACATCTTAAAACAACTTCCTGTTGCTCAACTTTAGATTTTTCCGCCTTTTCCATGTTATATTTACAGATAAGTTCGGCTTCATTGAGTATTGTTTCCGTATATTGATCTACTTCGTTACTTTTTTCTTTAAATTTCATTAATATTTTCGCCTAAAAAGAATCAATAATGAACAGTAGGTAATATGTTATATTGACAATTACAATGTTTGCCCAACTATTGTAAAGTTTATTCATTATCAATTGCAAAATCTGAGACTCGTTCGGGAACCTACCCTACAATTGTGTTTTATTATTTTTAAAAATAAAACAAAAATTCCAATTTTTCATTCATATTTGATTATCAGTGTCGGAGTTTTCTTCAACTTTTCATCATATACTTATAAATGTCATTAACGTGTCTTATCAAAAGTTAGATATGTACCTACTTCAAAGCAATTGTAAAGAAAATGTCTGGAAAAACATTAACTGGAGAAAATCGGCAGTTTGTTTTAAATGGAGAAAGAGAACAACGGACCTTTACTGCCAGTATCATCGATACAGGAACGAGTTGCAAATGCAATAAAAATGAGTGTTACTGGAATAAAACGGGAAAGTGCTACGATAAACGAACTTGTAATGCCTGAACATGCTCGTCTTTGGATCTGGTTTGGGTTTTAGCCAAGGCAGTTCCGCCTTCCAACCTTTCGGCATTCGAGCCATGCCACCGTCAAGTGAACCCATCCCAACTGCCACACTCCAAAAATTAGGGGGGAAAACTGAAGTCTTTATTTATTTTTAATTTTTACATGAGTAATGTATGCTTAAATATAACATTTGTATCTGAAACATACAATATTTATTATTAATATTTAATTTTGTTGTTTTGCTTAGGAATTGGTAATGATAGGGAGTGGTTTTAGTTCTGGGTTATAGTGGTGTGCTTATTCTAGGCCATCCTGAGCTAACCGGCTATTTTTCCGTTTATGTTTAGATTTTGCCATATATTGTCCTCCTCTATAGTGTTTATTCTATCATTTAGTGTTTCTCTGGCATACGTTCTTAATGGTAGTGTACGTGTGTTAATAATGTGTTCTTGGTCTTCTATGCCATTTTCGCAGTCACATATTATATGTTCCCCTGTGTTAAGTTGAATCTATCATAGTAAGCTTTTATGTGCCCGTGTCCAGACAGAGCTTGTATGGCTTTCCAATTTAATTCTTTGACCTGAGTTCTGACCGTTTTTACATATTTTATATGTATTTCTTCATTTTTTCCTTGGACCTAGATTCTTTGCCAGGCTTCCTGTTTAATTTTTTTTTCTATTGTTAAATAATTTTTTGTCTTCAAATGCCCGGTCGTTTTCTAGTTTATTTAGAGCATTGCTTGCGCTCTTATGGGCTCTAATTATGCTTTTGTTTTTTTCTATTTTGGTACTTGATGTTGATATGTATTTCGTGTTGTCTTAGTATATATATATGAGTTTTTGTATGTCTATTGTAATGGGGTTTCTGGGATTGTGTTTTATGATCTGGGCAACTGAATTTAGTGAATCTGTATTTATTGTTTTTATCCGGTCTTCTGGTCGGTTTATTCCCTCTCTGATCTGTTCTACGGCTTTGAGAATAGCTAGCAGTTCTGTATTGTTGATGTGTGAGTGCGTTTCAACTTTTTAATCAATGTCTGTGTTCTTTACATTTGTTTTATCCTCTATTGCTGCTTTTCTTTCTTGTAGGCTTGCGTCTGTGTAAATTTGGTTAGTATCTGTGTCCTGGTTATTATGTGCTGTGCTATTTGTAGTTTATTTTATACTTATGGCTTGGTGAATCCTCCTATAGGTTTTGCTGTTGTAAAAGCCGGGGTTTGCTCTTTGATGTTGGTTAGCGGTGTGATTCCTGTTAGCACATGTAGAGCTAGGGTAGGCGCTGTTTTGAAGGCTTATTTGCTTACGGATAGTCAGAATGGTCTTTCCATTGCCTGCAGTTGTTTTATTATTCTGCTGCCCCTGTGCCTTATACCCCATATTTCTGACCCATAGAGGGCCATTGGCTTTAAGGCGGGTTCGTCTATAAATTTCAGTTTCTCGAAGTTTTTAACAGCCATAGTGCTGGTCCTAGGCTAGATCCCTATGGACAACCTTTTGATATATCTCCTCTGTTTTGATACTTCTGTTCTGTATGAAGTCTTTGTATAAGTTTAGTAGGTTGCTTGGTGTGTTTTTTTTTAACCAGCATTTTCACGATTGCTGGCGCCCAGGCAGTATTAAAGGCATATTATTGCCGTATGTAATTTATTTTCTTTATTGGTTTTTATGGTTCTAATAACCGCTTCTATGGTTGAGTGCCCTTCTCGGAAGCCCCATTGAAGTCGTTTAGCGATCGTTTTGTCCAAAATTTTCCCCAATGTTGGGAATAGGCAGATCGGACTTTTGCTGCCATTTTTCTTAGGGAGTAGATCATATCTGCTTGTTTCCAGATAGTTGGGAATGTCCCTTCTTCGAGGCATTTATTATACAGTCTGTGCAGTATCTCTGGTTCAGTTCTATTTATTATTTCGACTAGTTCTTTAGGGATTCTATCATTGGCTGTGGCCTTGTCCTTTTTCATTGTCTCCAGTGTATATTCTATTTCTTCTTTTGTAAATTTAGGGTCTTCCTCTTCATTAGGTAGGTTTCTATTTACTGTGTCTCTAATTTCTTGACGTATCTGGATCGTCGTCTGGGAAAATTGTATCTTTATCTTCAATTCACTTATGGCTCTGTCTTAGTATGTTCTGGTTCTGTGACAGTAAAGAATGACCTTATGGACTCTGTTTTAGCTGTTTTTATTTTGTTTTTATAGGTTCTCCTCTCTTCTCTGTATTCCGTTAGTTTAGTTTGTCTGTTTTGCTCATCCCGTTCTCTTTGGTACATTTTTCTTTTTATATTGCATTTTTTCCTTGCTTGTGTTAGTTCGTTGTTCCATCAGATTGCCTGGACAGTCGTATAATGTACGCAAAAGAAAGACTGATGCTATATTCGGGTACACTTCTGCCTACTTATTTCGGATGAATGTGTGACGTAAAGCTCAAAAACGCTGATAAGGACTGGTATTTGGTACCTTAAGGATTATCTTCAAATACTCCTGCTGTCATATCTTCAAATACTTCCTGCTTCAAATACTTCTGCTCTCATGTCTTGATGATAATCAGCAGAACAGTTTTTAATTTCTTTAGCGGAAAATAATAACGCATTAGGCACGAATCCGTCTTTGCATCCAGCGTTTCCCTATAGAACATGACTCATTTAAACAGGAATTTTTTCTACTATCAACCCAACATCATGACTGTCAAAAAATGTAAATTATGTGTCATATTAGAACGTCTCTAGTCTTTTATCCGACGAAAATAACATTGTCGCCATTGAAATATCCATGATGATTCAGTAATCGCTCTCCGCTTATTTATTTTTTTTGTGTTTGAAACCACATTCTAACAGAACTTGACGCAATACCTACAAACTGGTGTAAGTGTAATATGGAAAATCCGCCAGCTTTTGTTGTATTACTTCAAATGACGCAAGCTTGTTATTGTTATATAAACCATAATAGTTCTACATATAAAACATATAAAATCTTTCGTAGCTTTGTAAATTTTTCTTTACACGTTTTTCGATTTTGTAAATGATCTACAGCAACCCCTTTTGTGATTACTGGAAAATGGAAAATTTATTTATTTCAGTTAATTCAGAAATTCTTATTATGATTGTATTATCAGATAGCAGAATATTTTCCTTTTTTAAAAAATAGAAAATATTTAAAATCACTTGTTGTGTTTGTATACGTAAATCTTTATTGATAAATTCATACCTGTCTTTTTTCTCACTACAGTCTTCAATTTCATTATTTTAATTAGTCAATGGTCTCCAAAATGCCATATTTTTATTTATTTATTAAAATCTCTAAGCACGTAAAGCAGCTGAAGAACTAATATAGATTTAAAGGGGTTGTTTGAATAATCTAAAATATTTATTTTACTATGTTTAAAACTGAGGGATCAAGTTGAGATTTTCACAGAACCTTAAATATAACACAGGAACCAAGTATGAAAAATAAGGGACAGTTACCTTTAATCTAAGGGTATTTTCCACCCCGAGAAATAATAAATATTTTATTTGACCGATTTAAAACTGTGGGGTCAAGTGTAACATATACATGTTAGTTTTGCTATTCAATTATCAATTTAAAATATATAATTAATTTTAAATTCTCTACAACTACTGACCTCTGTCCGCACAAATGGAAATCCTGACTCTTCAACATAATGTTATTTTATTAAGTTGCGAAGCAAAGCGAAGATAATTATTGACTTGTCTGTCTGTCCGTCCGTCTGTCCGTCCATCTGTCTCAACGATAACTTGGTAACGATTTCGAATTTTGGAACTCTGTTTTCACCAATCGATATAAGGTCATCTTAACTCGCCCACTTACTGTTTTCAGTGACCTAAGTGAACTATAACTACCTCTATGCCCATCTTTCCGTAGATAAGCTACTTGGATACTGTTAGCTTGAAAGTTTTATTAACTTATTTCAGAGCTCTTCAGAGTTAAGTAAGATATTGAGATTATTCTGCTAGTGTGTGAGAGAGTGTTTGTATGTGTGTGTGTGGGTTTGTGTGTGTCTGTCTGTGAGAGCTGTCACGGCCGTTCTACAGGACCAATTTGCTTTAAACTTGGTATGTAGATACCTGAGTATCATACCTCGGTCGAGTTTAAATTTGATCCTGTAGGTCAAAGTAGACCGGAGAGATAGTGGTCATAAGATCACATGCATTTCAAATGGCAAAATTTTAGGATGGTTGATACTTACTCAGCATCAATATCAAAACAACATACAGCACTCATTATCATTACTGCACAGTACTCTAAAGTAAGTTTCTCTTTAGGGGTTTACATCTCTCTCGTTTTAAACGTAGATAACTCCGAACAAGACCATTTTAATCATTGACTTTAGAGCTGGCCCAAGGATAGGGTAGGCTATTATCGTTGTCAGAGGGGCGTGAGAATAGTATTTGATATTGTGTAATGTAATAATATTATTAAAAATCTACAAACGCTTATCATGCTCCACTTCAAAATTAGACTCTAGCGATGATTGAAACCATCCATTACTGGTACGAGAGATGTACACGGGTGCTGCGACGATTATAATGAAGTTTAAAAAGTGGTTACAACATGAAATTCGTCTAACAAGATCAGAATAAATCCATACACATTGTTGTTAAATAAATATAAAGCTTAACATTTTTATTTTCTTCTTACTGTCCTAATGAATTAGATTAAAATAAAATTTTAAACTTACCTCTAAAAGTTCTTGCTTCATAGCCTCTATCTGATTCTTATAACCCTGCAACTTTCTAATTTCAGTCAAATATTCTGTGTAAGAGTCCAAAATGGATTTCTCATTAGCTTTATATTCTTCCGTAAATAAATTATAGTTGCTATTTTTGGAGAACTCGTTCCAGGCTTCGGCGTTTTCAGGAATACTTTCAGGAACAAACGACTGTTCTGTCATTCTTTCACTGCTGTTTATACTCAAGAGCGAACGACGTTTAAACGATGATCGGCCAGCGGTTGTCTTTGATTTTATTTTCTTTGGAGTCTTTAGTTGATTTGCTGAAGGAGAAGCTAATAATACAACATTAATTTATATGTTTTAGTTCCCATAACATTTGACTTTGATAGTTTGAAAAAAATATGTAACTAGATAGAACGTTAAAAAATTAATTACACATTTTATTTTTTAGTTACCTGGTTCCGGAGTTTTAGAATGTTTGGATATTTCAGGAGGCACACTAATTTTCAGCGACTGTACTGAAGTTTGCTTCTCTACTTTATCAATGCTCTTTTGTTTTTTTAAAAAAGTATTTCCTTCTCTTTTACCTTTATTAGATGTCCGTTTTTCTTTCTGAAGAAAAAAAATACAATACCAAAAGTAGTTTTAAAAGGTATTTACAGACAATGATAATAAATTTAATAATATAAGAATTAAAACAATTCATTTTCAGAAGTATGGCATTTACTATTATTTAGTTTGTAAAGCTCCCTATACTACCAACTCAAAATTTTACGTCACGGTAGATAAATGATATTTTTTTACTTACTCCATGAGCTGAACTGGACTTTCTTCTAGATATCGACGTTTCTGATTCCCCGAGCTCTTTCGCTCCTTTCTTGTCTAAATGCTTGTGTTCCAACATATCTTTAAACATTTTGAAAATTGTCGATGCATCAGCTACTGACATAACATCGATTTCAGTAATTTCATTGTGGAGATATTGCTTAATTGTCTTATTAAGATGCTTGATTCTATCGCAGTTCAAATTCATACTGAGATCTTGATTGAGAAGAATGGATGATTGAATTCGTTGTTTTTCCAACTCGTCTATTTTATCCTGTAAATATATCGAAGCTCTGAAAATGCTGTAATTTTATAATATGACTAAAATTTTTACCTGTAGAAATTTTAGTTTATGCTCAGGGCTAATTTCATATGCTAAATTAACAACTGTCGGTTTAAATCCTTTAACAATCTGACCAAACCTCAACATAGATACAGTCAGGTTATAATCCTCTATACAAGTCGTTATGTGTCCTATAAATCTAAAATTAATTTTATATTTATTATTAAATTTAAGGGATTTCTTAAAATTTTATACCTTAACGCACCTTGTGTTCTTACATCTCCGCCCAAATAATGAATCAGGGGATTTCCCCTTTGTTTAATCTTAATCATTTCATTGGACCGTTCGCAGAGTGCCAGGAAAAATTGTTCCATGAACGATTTATTTAAATTTGCGGTACCTAAGTAGATATTAAATGAGAGTACAAATGAACAGTTTCGGTCACGTGTTAATCTTGACAGACAGGTGTTCCCGTATCTTGAGCGATGTGTATTTCCGATCATGTGCACATCGGGCGTTGATGGGTAATTGGAATACAATAACTTCACATATTAATATTGCAGTACACTGTAACGTGCTTTCTTTCTGCAAAGGGATTTCTTGCTGAAAGACGTTGCATTAACACCCGAAACAGTTTCGGAGTTGCGCCGACCCTCTCTTAACGTGGAGGATACACGTACGTTATTTAAATAAATAACGTGCCTAGGTAGCACAGTGAAGAAAAATAATAACCAGGGGTCAGTATTGAAAGTACCTTAAAAAATGGTGGTGATGGTGTATCGAGGACTTTAAGCTCTATACGCCATTTATTCTGGAATTCAGTGGCAATTTTATTTATTAAAATATTTATATTTATTTTCTATAATTTATTATATTTTCTGATGACGGTTTTTTTACTGAAATAACTTTCAATCTAAGAAAATTTTCTTTTAAATTATAAAAGAATCACTCTGTATTTGAATTAATCTAATTTGTAACGAAGTTTGCAAGGTAATAAAATAATTAATTTAATTTAAACAAAATATAGATGTATATTGTCAGAATATAAATATAACAAGAAAATAATATTTCTACGCCCACCCTCGTGAAAACGAAAAAATAAAGTAAAATTTGTAATCGGTGATCAAAAAAAAAGAAAATTCGGTGTCAGTAAACAGTATACCTCGTTTTGATTGCATTTCTTTAAAACTTGTGCAAATATTCGTATTAAAAATATATGTAATAAATTTACAGAAAAGTCAACGACAATGTAACTATTTATATAAAAAAATACTAACGGAATTTCGGTTATATCTGGAAAGTAAAAGTCCGTCACAAAGCGTACTCAGTACTACTGGGGACAACTTTTTAATTTTCATATTAAGAAAGACAAAAGAAACAACGTAATTCACTTACACTGATCCTTTTAATCTTTCTGTTAAAAACCCAAAAAAACAACGTAGTTCACTTACATTGATCCTTCTAAGTTTCTTTGTTGGATATAAGATTTAATCTACGCGACTTAATTTAGAATATCAATTACTTGAATTTAATGCAAATTGTCGATTCGGTTTCTTTATATTTACCAAGTGCTCACTTTACAAAACTGTCGGAAACAAAGTTAAACGGTGATATTTTGATTCTGAGATTCAGATTCGGAGGCACTAGCGGTGTTTTCAGTTGTCTACTATCGGTAGAAGTCTCTGTAGAGAAGTGATTTTAATTTTTAAGAATGCTCTCCAAGAAAAGATATCCTCCAATCTTTCAAATCAAGAGTGGGATATATGCGAGGCCCTTTTGAGGTATAAGCAATTTAACAACGACGTATGGTCTGTTTACTGAAATAAATCGCGAAAATTTATACTAAAATATTGAATCGAATAATAATATTAATTTTGATTAACCCAGACAACTCCAACTATAATTTATGGTAAATGAATTATGAAAAGCTTAGTAAAAAAAATGGAACGGTGTAATCTCAATGGCGAACATCTGGTCACGTGTACAAGTCATTGAACTGAAGGTCAAAAGTCAAAGATCAAAGGTCAAAGGACACAGTTCAATGGTAAATAGTCAAAGGTAAAAGGTAATATGTAAGAGGTCACAGGTCAAAGTTCAAAGGTCAAAGGTCATACTACCCCTAAAAAAACATCTCATAAAATTTGCCCATAAAACGTCTCCTAAAACCATCCCTAACACAACCATTAAAAACACCACTATAAAATAATAACCAAAAATAACTGTATACTTAAAGCCAATAACACCATTTGTTAATATCTATTTATATATCTTTTGAACATCCTGTAATAACATTCTCACACATGTATAAGGAAGTTAAATGAATATCGGTATCCGTTGCATAGCTAATTTTAGAACGTCTGAATATTATTTAACAAACTTTCTCACACTCCTAAGGAATTTAAATGAACACTGTATACGTTCCCACAGCACTACCGCCTGGGATGCAATGCTACGCTATACACAGGTCATGATTCAACTTTTAACAGATGTGGATATGTTACACTTTTTTAAAAAGGGGATAAGAGGATGAGTGGCCCAATATAACAAAAGGAAAGCTGTGGCAAACAACAAATTCCTACCAAATTTCGATCCATCACAACCAGAGAGTTATATCATGTATCTAGACGCAACAAACATGTATAACGCAGTAATAAGCTAATATATTCCGTATGGTGATTTTAAATGGATACCTGTTGAGTACTTTGACTGTACAAAAATAGAAGATGATTCGGCTAAAGGGCTGGAAGTAGATTTAGAGTATCCCACAAGTCTATGTGATGCTTACAACGATCTACCATTCTGACCCGAAAACATGATACCACCAAAAAGCAAATGTTCAACTTAATTCCTAATTTATATGATAAAACCAAATACATCATACATTACCGAAATTTAAAACAGTTAAAATATTGATTAAAACTTGAAAAGATTAATAGAATTTTAGAATTCTCTCAATCACCTTGGTTAAAAAAATTATTGAATTATATACAGTTCTTAGAAATCAAGCAAAGAATGAGTTTCAGCGTGACCTATTTAAACTTCTAATTAATGCAACATTTGGGAAAACTATGGAGAATGTTGAGAAAAGAAAATATATAAAACTTTCATCGCACTGGGAAAATATCAAAGGATCACTTGATGCAAGAACTTTAATATCCAAGCCAGAATTTAAGACTTCTTCAGTGTTTACTTCTACACTGACACAGACTCGTTAATTTTGGAAATATTAACAAACAACTTTTATGATGATATAAAACAAAGCATTCAATGTTTTGATACCTACAACTTCAGTGAAATAAATACACACAACGTCCTATAACAAAATCAATTGTTGGAAAAATAAAAGATGAGTTGGCTGGTGTTCCAATTGAGTCATTTTATAAGAGAGGTGCCAAGGATTATTGTGTAAAGACCGATAAACTTATGAAAAAAGTAAAAGGTATTTCCAAAAAATGTATGTTTTCATATCCAAATTACGTACAATTAAGAATAAAGTAGCCTTATCATCAAACAACTACAAATGATACCTTATACCACATTAGCATGAGGGCATTTAGCTATCAACTCACAAGCACTCACAAGCACATGGATTTAGTCAACGGAGCCCAAGAACTGATACACGAAGATTTAAATTTATTAGATGATTTATATAATACCAGATATAGACTTAAGTCTTTATTTATAATAAAAACATATACATATTTATAATTTTTATTTTCCTTTATTAGTTTATCGGTGTATAAATAAAAGTAGATTACATTCCAATCGGATGTGAGATACACTTTATAAGAGCTAATTTACACGATTATCATGAATAATTTTAATAATTATTTTTTGAATATATTATTACATAATTAAGAAACTACAGTATTGCATTTATATTATTTTGCGTGGACCTTCGTTAAATAACTATTAACAAATTGGCATTATTAAGTATACAATTATTTTTGGTTATTATTTTATAGTGGTGTTTTTAATGGTTGTTTTAGGGGTATTTTTATGGGTAGTTTTAGGGGTAGTTTTAGGGATGTTTTAGGGATGTTTTATGGGTATTTAGGGGATGTTTTTATGGGTATTATGACCTTTGACCTTTGACCTTTAGTTCAATGACTTATACACGTGGCCAGATGTTGGCCATTGTCATTACCCCATTCGTGACAAATATATTGAAGATATATTAATATAAAGCAAATTTGTATTCAGTAAAGATTAAATTATTTATTCTAATTACACGAACTATCAAGATGTGTACCGAAACGAATATGAATACTAATAAAAATAATTATAATATTGGTGTCAGTCAACACCAGATGTTGTACATAACAAATATATTAATATAAAAACAAATTTGTATTCAGTAAAGATTAAATTATTTATTCTTATAACACGAGCCAACATAATGTGTACCTCTATAAATAATAATCAAAATATGGATAAGAATTGCACTTCGCTGAAGATATGGGAACACCTGCGTGTCCAGATTGGCACGTGACCGAAGTTGCCCATTTGTAATGTCATTTAAAATCTACTTACCTATTTCGAATTTTGTCTTAAAAATACACGATAAATTTCCTATGGTGTCTGAGCCCGCCATGTCAACCAGATGTATCTAAAATAATGTCAAAAAAAGTATAAAAACATTTAAAAATATAGTGTTTTGATAAGTTTAAAATAAGGGAAATAGAGCACATCATAAAACCACATCTGGAGATTAGTTTTGAGGGTTTGCTGAAGAAAATTAAATCGAAACTGAAAATTGTAAAAAAAAAATAAAAAAAAAATTGTAAATAAGTAAGATTAATATGTTTAGTTTGTAAGATTCCGAACGAATAAGTGAAATTGAGCGTTTATCTAGAATTAATGTGTAAATAAGTTAGTAAATAGGACAGTAACATTTTAAGAAATATATAAATAAATACAAATTGGGGTAGATTGACAGCCTATGGTTCGGCAAGGCAAGGCGCTTTCTTCACAATGTTGTATCTTTTGACCCAGATTTTTCTCATGAAATTTTAATTGATTTAGACTAATTAAACGAAAATCTATCGATTGACACTAGGAAACTCAAAATCGTGCATGGAGCAAATATTAAAGTCCCACCCTTTATAACTTTTGACCTTGACATTTGCGCAAAAAAATTCAATGCATTTAGACTAATTACGCAAAGATCTATCGATTGATAGCAAATTTGACCAATTTAAAGGAGGGAGGGCAAGTACTATACTTCCGCTGATAAAAGTGAAATATTTCTGTATTATAAGCAGGTTAGTTAGGAAAGAGGGATTATCCACGAACCCGGCGAAAACATCAGTTGTTGCCATCATAAGGAGAAGAAACTTAAAGGGAATATACATGTGGGGAAAACAACTAAATCTGACAACAGAGGTTAAATATTTGCGAGTTATCCTAGATAACAAATTAACGTTCTCTAGCCATATAGGTAGAGCAACGGAAAGTGTCTGCAAGAAGATGGTGGGGTCTATGTGGGGAATCAACACGGGAATGGTGCATTGGCTCTATACTAGGGTTGTGACTTATGCCTCCGTAATATGGTGGCAAAAAGCGAACAGCGCGAAGGCAGCTAGGCAGCTGGGCAAGCTACAGAGAATAGCATGTCTTCTGATTACAGGGGCGTTTAGAACAACGCCAACTGCGGCTATGGAAGCTCTGCTGGGGCTTCCTTCGCTACACCTAGTAGTGAAAAAAGAGGCACTGGCTGCAACGTGCTAACTATGCCATCGGCCAGAATGCTTGTAGTCACAACTTTGTGAAAGTGTGAGGTCAAGAAAAATCAATCAGTCTGGTATACGGAAGGGTCAAAAACAGAAGACAGCACACAACTAGTATGAGGCTGCCATAAAACCTAAATGCCCTGGCAGAACACAACAATATCTCTTGAATGGGTGCCTGGGCATGAGGGCATAGAAGGAAATGAAGAGGCCTAGCTTCTATCGTACAATAATACACACAGACAGACAGACAGACAGAGACAGACTTCCATCTGGAAATGGTCTTAATCGTCTCAGGGGACCTGAAAATGAATATTTCCGTTTTTATCTCGAATTTTTTTTAGCACGTCCACAATACTTTCCCTTCTCGGAGATGGGTCGAGAAAGTAAAAACATTTTAAATAATGTTCAAATGTGATTAAACCTTTAATATTGTATTTCTAAAGAGAGACTCAATACGACAATACATTGTACCTTTGCTATCTGTATATTAAGAGGCGCCAATATTATTTGATGTCTTGCCTGAAAAGGTTTTTGGACGCGCGCTCCCTTAATATTAAACATAGGAAGCTGGGATTTTCACCAATCGATTATCTATTGAAAGTGCGCATCTGTGGGATTAAAAGTGATACGAATATCAATTTTTTACCCCAGATAAATTTGAAAGAAGTAGCACAAACGCGCTCTTTTAATATTTTAAATATCATGCAAAATTTCGCATATTTTTAGTTGCTATATTAGGCGTTCAAAAAGGATGATTATGCATTGAGCAGAACTAATTGGACTAGTGGGTACATTAACTCAAAAATACTTAAAATACAATTTTTACAATCAATTTCCTTCGGGCCTCTGAATAGGAGACAAATTTGATGTTCAAAGTGTAATTTTTTTAAGCCAAAAGATGTTGCGAAACGAAAAAGGTGGATAGATAATAATAGAAAAGACACACGTATCTAGCTCTCAATTTATATCAAACAAATATTAACAATTAGCAATTAAGTATGTACCTTTCCAATGATTTGACGTGGTACACTGTAATCCATATCTCTTGTTGTAACATAGAAAGTTAAAATTGTAGTATTCACATGGGACATGTAATTTTTAACTGGTCTAGTTTCTTTTCTACCTTCTCCTATAAAAAAATATATATATTTTTAAAACGCAGGTCAATGAAAAATAACATTTTAAATCTTTTTAAACTCTGATTCTTCTAATATTTTTTATGTTGTCTTAACTGAAGTTTTACTCTCTTTAAACAATTATTTGTAATACGAGTTGCGTATTATTTGCATTTGCATTATTTCAAGTCGACAATATCAATGTTGCTGTCATCGTCAACAGAAATATATTTATTATTTTGTTGACCGAATACCACGTACCAATCATTGACCGAACCATAGGAGTACACTTAAGACTGTTCCAACTGACTTCGTATAGACTATAAATATTTGATTGTTTTAAAGCCGTGAAGATACAAAAATTTGATCGGACCATTATCTATATACATGATGATTTATCTTTCACAACTGCGGCATTTTGTATGTTTTATAATGGACAAATCACCTTGTTTGTATGATCTAGAAAAAGTAGTAAAACTGGTGCTCAAATAGATATCAACAACGTAAATCGTTTCTTTTATACAACGTCCTCCAAAAGATTTTTGAAAAAAGTCGGAATAATGAATCACTCTATATACAGGGGCTATTATGTTATGGTAACAGCAACAAGAATTTGATGTTCATAAAATGATGATTTTCAATTTCGTAATCACTCTGTAATTAATGACTTTTTTGTTTCCTCTGTATAAGTCTGAATATTCCCAAATTCGAGATATTGCATATAGAGAACATTTGAAATTTGGCAACTTTAACACCCTGTATGTCAATAACTAGCCATAGGATTTATTTGTGCCTAAAGACACTTTTTATCAGAAGGTCATGTTTAATAATTTCCCAAAGTTTAAAAAAAATCGACCGGGGTCCATTTTCCATAAGAAATGTGCCAGGTCATTTTTAGATGATTGGTAATGACCCAGTTTTTCTCGTCTAATGTAAATAAAAAAACTATTTTTTTTAATATAATATATGTATCAGATTTTATTTTTAAATGTTGACTTTTATTTTAACTAATGTGGCAGTATATTTTTGGATTTAAAATTGATAATTGAAACGAAATAATACATTTAGGCGTGAAAACCCCCTAAAAATTTCAAAAGTTATGCGAGGGTTCATTCAATTTTATAGTAAATTATATTTTTAAAATAAAACGTGTTAAATTATTATTAGTTGAACTTATTATTTAACCAAAAAAAGAGTTCTATAGGTATACAAAATTTCTTTCAAGTGCATCCGATACTGTTTCTAATGTAGATACTAAAATAAAAGCGGATTTTTATATTTCTAAAAAGAATTTTTTCGAACTATCAAGTATCAAAATAAATCTACCTACCTGCGTAAAGTTCTCTTAAAGCTTCCATTTCTGAATGAACTTTGATTTTAACCAATTTTTTGGCAACTGACCAGTGATCTTCTAATTGATTTGGATACTCTTTAAAGAGATCGAAAACGTTGTAATTCGAAAATTCTACATTCGACATTTTTATACACATTTTCTTGTTTCTTTGCAAAGACTTCTTTAAGATTAGTAACTTTCTTATTATTCTAGGACCTATTCCGCAATCCTTAAAATAAAATTGTAAAAAATTCGATTTAAAAAAAAAGGAAGATTTTACCACTTCAGAAAGATCTAGACCGGCCATTGTAGCCGATTTTCCAGAGCCAGTTTTTCCAAAACTTATAATTACCGCGCTTTGACCATCTTCTATTCTAAAAAAAATGTAGGTGAACATAATACTTTCCTGCTATATGCATATTTCTAATTTTTAACACCACATGTTAATACATTGCTAAATGAATTTCCCGGTAATATAAAAATTCCATTTTTTACAAATAATTAATAAAAATAATGGAGATGCAACTATATTTAAATAAGCTAATGTAACAGAGTGGAAAAACACTTAGTAAAATATTGTTATGAAATACTGGTCCCTCAAATTTAAAATTATTATTAAATATTTAACATTTTCAAATTTACCTAAACATAAAAGAAAACTAAGTTTTGTTACACATAAACAACTTACTTCTTTCAATTATTGTGTACCAAAATTTACCTCATATCACAATAACAAAATAAATAAAATTATTGAAAAACCATTTACCCAATTCAGATGAACTAAGTCTATTCAATAATGTTCACATATCTTCCACAAGCTGCCTCCTGTCTTTTCAAAGTCCAATGTAAAATTTTTGAACACAAACAATTTCCAAAATTACCTTCCTTATCTTTTAAACAATTTTTAAATAAATTTGCTTATTTAATTTGTGTTTTTCTATAAATATTTCTATAGACAACCTTATTTTTAATCAAATTTGTTCAAGCTGACATTACCATTATTTTTCAGTAAATTTCCAAATTGACGAAAAATCTTTTATTACTGTCTTGATTTTTAATTTTTTTATACCGGATGTATACATCTTAATTTAAAATAGATTTTATTAGAATATACTTAGTTACAATTATCAGAAAGGCAGTTTTATGGGTAAGAATACGATTGACTCATCCAAACAAATAACAAAATCTATTTAGTTAGGCAACATATGTAAGATATATATTTGAACTATATTGGTGACACAAGACTGGTTCTAAGCGGGATTTATCAGTTTTTGGTAGTTTTCTGATATAAATAATGAATTCCCGTCTAATACCAAATGATGACGCTTTGGTGATAAGAGGGTTCGAATAATCGCCTATCAAAAAAGAAACTCAAAGATATATTTATTTAAGTCAATGTTAATCTTTTCAGAGAAATTCTAATTTAAACCCTTTTAAGAATGGTCAGTTATGGTTTCGATTAGAGAACCCAGAATATGAGTCAGTTAGTTTTTGTATGCCGCTGGGGTAAGACCTAGTTTTAGGTCATACGCGTCTTTGAATATCTATTGTAACAAAGTTATCGTGATAGTTAAAATATTTAAATAAAAGCGCACACGGAACTGGAGTAGAATTAACTTAAAATTATGGAAATGCGAAAAGCTTTGAGTATAAGGCCAGTCGTACCAGTTGAACATCCGCCCGATAGATGGAGACACTGCTTCTTAGACGCCGAAGTTCTTATCGAGTAGGACAATTCAATCCGTTGTCGGGAGCTGCAGTAGCAGACCGAAGTCCGATTTGCTGTGGCCGTCCCAATTAGAGGAGCAGTGGCAGTCCCTCGACCTTTAGAGATAGGTCAAGCTGAAGGGAGAGAAGTCAAGTTCCATTGTATCTGTACCGTACCGGAACCGCTCAATCCGACCACGCCAGCCTAGAAGACGTGCCAGTACCGCCCGAAGAATAAAGAATTATTTCTACTTTTTGTTTTTATTTAATAATTCGGAGTTTGAGATTAAGCAGCAAATATCCAGGTACGCAACCCAGTGAGGCAAGTCAAGCCCGCCCTCTTGGCCGCCAGTGATTTGGTCGATACCATAACGACCCCTAGAGTATCTTTTTCTCCACTGAAGCTGCAAGTGGCCTTCACACTATAAATGGTAGGTGGCACCCGAGGCAATCCGACACCTGGACAAAGGCGCCAAAATACCGCTTGAGGACGCAAAGAGCGTTACACTATCGAGAAATTTTATCAGAATCCACATAAATAGGTTTGCTCGGCCTAATAAAGAAATATTTTGTTAAAACAATATTATTATATAAATAATCACCATTTGTTACACTAATACATGTAATTCAAGAAATGCCTTTGATTTAAAATCAATTTAAATTATTTTTCATCTAATAAAATCAATTTTAGTCGAGACGAACTCTAAAGGTAATTATAGTAGCGACGATGTTAAAATATAGTCCAGTCATTATATCCAAATACGAGCCCGAGATTTGCAAGTGAAGGTGACACGACCAAACTTGGATATGTTGTAGCAGGGCCTAAGAGAGCTTTACTTGAGATTCTCGACTAAATTGTCTTCTCGGAAAATACGCCATCTTGTAAATGGGAATGTTGCACTGAGTTCTAATTCTAATGCACCAGTTACCCAAAGGAATTCAAAACCCACCATCAGTTTTCTCCATAAAATTCAATTTATGCACTACAGTGCGCTCCAGTTGTACCAATGGAATTCGCTATAACTCTTAAAAAATATAGTTAGTAGGAAAGGACGTGGATCTTGGTAATGGCCGACTGTTCGCACATTACTCACGTATATTTGATGCTAAATTCTCCTTCCTACTAACTATATATTCTATAACTACTAAATAATTAGCCGTGTGTTTTTTTTCATACTCTCCATATGACCTCGCACGATCACTCCAATGTCTAACCTGATTTAATATTTATGTAACAAAGTAATATAATAAACATTTTAATCTTATATTTTATTAAAAATAAACTTACTTTTCTATTAAGTCTCCAACAACATCAGTAAAAACTTGTTCTTGGTTAGAACTATTAAAAACGCCGTCAGTATCAAAGGCCCAAAAGTTGCCAACGTTATCCTGCTTATGAGGTAACATTTTCTTCATATAAACCTTTGAATTATTTTTTATCATAATCAAGTCCGAGTTTGGCTTATCCACGGGAAAAATTCGAAAAAACACTCTTATTAGATGATTACTAGACATGTTAGTATTATTTGTACTATTTGAACTCATAACAAAGCTTTCTTTGACAGGAAATAATATTTTTGACAAATCAGAATAATCATTTGTTCATTTGTGTCACCCATCGACATATATAATCATAGACGTGCCTAACCCTTAGACCGTTTACTCTAAAACAAACATGCATAAATAAATAAAGAAAAATACATAGAAATATTGGTGCCTAACTTAAGGTGTCCTGAAAATAATCATTACCCCTATAGTAGGCTTTGTTTACTATTCTAAAAATTTCGGTTTCGTTTTGTCAGTAGATAGAACGTCCTTTAACTTTAAAGATTCAATAACTAAAGGCGATGACGTTTAGAATAAAATTTAACAAGTTGATTTCTTATACAATTGTCACAATCTAAACGTCATTGTCGTTAGTTACAGAACCGTTAAAGTTAAAGGACGTTCTATCTATTGCCTTGTAAATTGAGGTAGATGACAGATATAACTTCAAACCTTGATACATGGCGCATTTTTGGAATTTGTGTGTCCTGTGTAAGTCTAAAAATCCTGGTGTTTCCACTTATACCTGTAAAAGTTGTGGTCAAACTGGGAAATCTCTACCTACTTGATTTTGACTAATTTTTGAGAGATTACTAGAGTTTCACATTAGAAATTTCAGATGGCGACTATATCGCTCATAGTAAACTGTAATTCACAGATCACACACGGTGTATTTATAATCTGGTACTGAATATAGACGAATGCTCGAATGTGCAGTTTTACACTGTCCACACAAAATGTGACAAACTCAGCGAGGACTCCAACAATTCTAAACAGAGCCATCTTACAGAATTCTGTTAATTTCTATTGAACGCAACAGGTGGTACTCCCAAAAAGTTCGAAACAAAATCGAATCAGTAGATACACCAGGGCTTTTTCCTCTTTTTAGGAATACATATGTAACAAGTTTAAATGTCGAGTAGGATAATTATGGAAATAAGGCCTACAAGATTGCATTTAAGGAATGTTGAATATACATCGCAAGATACGCTTTTGAGAAATTAAAAATCTATCAACACCCGTAGCATTTCCAAACAGTACAAGAAAGATGACTATAAACCAAACTGTAATAGACGTTTAATGACGTTTTTAGATGAGAGATTGCATAATAGGACCTATTTAAGTGTTTAATATGGTGGTAATACTTCAAAAAAGAATCAACATAGACCCCAAGGAATTTAGTACAATTTGTAGAAACGATGGTGATTGTTTCACATTTGAGCTCAAAAGGTCGAAAATATAAGTTTAGTTTTATTGATGTTCATAATTACGGCATTGACGTTACACCACTTAAAGCTGGATATGGCTTTGCTGGACAAAGACTCAAGTTCTTCGAAGGAATGTGCTGAAAAGACAAAGGATCTATCGTCAGTGAACAGAGTTATGCTATCAGCGATGATATGATCATGTAGATCATTATCATAGAGCAAAAAGTAGATGCACCAACACTGACGACGCCTATGTTCAATTCATGTAGGCCAGATTTAGGATCATTGACTTTTACAAACATTTTCCTGTTTTTGAGGAAGTTTCTCAACCAGTTCAAAAATACGGCTCTGAAACCGGAATTATATCATTTCTTTTGCACAAAATTAGAGTTCTAATAGTCGAAAGCACGAGACAAGTTAAAAAATATAACTGCTGCAAACTTTCCTGAGTCTATAGAGAAGTATATAGACAGGTAGCGGATACGGGGTATATCACCCTTTGTGGAAACCGCGCTGAAAGTCAGTTATAATGTTGAAATGATTTAGGAAGTCAACCATTCTATTGTATGCAATTCTTTCACAGTTTAGAAAAACACTCAAAATTGATATGGGACGATAATTTGCAACATCATGCGAGGATCACTATTTTTTAATATGGATAAGATAGCAGCAGTCTTTAGACTATAGTGAAAAAACACCTTGGGTAATGGAGCCATTTAATAAATATACAAGATGCACTGTAATAGATTCTGCAATGGCCTTTAAGATTTTTACAAAAACATGGTCCACACCACAGTTTTTAGTATTTTGAAAGAAATAAATAGTGGTCAATATTTCTTCTTTTGTAAGTGACTGAAAAAAAAGTTCTATTGTTAAAATTAGGTAAAGTGCTATTGGTTGAAATTGAACTACCAAAATGGGCCATTGCTCTGAGATATTGGCAAAATATTCACTAAAAATTTCAGCTACTTTAGGTGAATTAGAGATCGAGATACAGTCAACATTTAGGGAAATATTTCCAGAATGTTGCTTTTTCGTACCAGTTTTCTTTGTTGACCAAATTCCATACTGTTTGCATCTTTATATTAGAGTTATTGATTAATTGAGATTATATTCTTGTTTCGAAATTGACAGCATCTGCCTGTAGTCTTTCTTGATAGTGGGCTATATATAGTTTCGATGAGACTCTGGGGATTGTGAATATTGACGGAAAGCCAATAGAGATCTTTGAGTTGACTACTGGCTTGTTTGATATCTGAAGTAATCCAGTTATTATTTTTACCACTACTATGAGACACCTTATTAAGCCAATATATTTTTTTAAGTTCAATAATATTTTGGTTTATCCATTGCTTTTATTTATTGTGTGTAATAATTTTTATCCTGGGGTCTATATGATATGAGATGATTCTGAACGCCAAAAAATTTCACCAACATTTTAAAGTTTTATGCCGTGAAAACTTTAAACTTGTCTACAATAAGTAACACTATTTCCCGTATTACTTTGCACTGTGGATATATCCGTATTCTCTGATGAAACCTTCAGACAGGCAAATGTACTTTTGCCAATTTAAAGATTGAAAAACAAGTGTGAAATGGTTCCCGATTGTAACAAAAGAAGTATACGAAAAGTATATGAATGAACGAATTGTACTAATATTGTTATAATGATTTCTCTTATGCAAAATTTCTCACTTTATACCTTAAGTAAAGTGGTTAGGTTAGGTTTTGGAATACGAAAACACTATAAATACCTGATCCCCAATTCTACGTGCTCTTAAACACGGTCATAAAAGTTTATACCAAACTATTTGGGAGATATTTTAGATCCAATATTTTTGGGAACCTTATAATTGAGATTTAATATTCTTAGAAACATTCTTTAACAGAATTATTGGGAAATACAATCAACATTTCTAATAACACGACATTTACAAAAAAAAAATTTAAAGATACAATAAACTTTATTCCTAGACCTAGGTGCTGGTGCTCATAATGTATACGCAGATTAGCGAACCCTCGTAGAGTAGCAGGTAGATGGGCCAGTTTGGTGCCCATATTACACCCACCGGTTACGTTTAGCGAATAATATTTTGTCTGTTCAGGATTTAGATTAGTTTAATATCTATGCAAGAAATTCATGGATATTATTCAAGTTTAATAGTAAATAAATAAAGTTAATAAAACTGGATATTCCGGCTCCATACCCCGATCACTGCCTCTGTGTATATATTTTGTGTATATATATTTTATCAATAATCTATAAGGTAACTTTATTTTCAACCCTTTTTAGTTAGATTATTATCTTTTTAAATTATCCTTGTAATTAGGTGCAAGGACCTGTTAGGATGTACAAAATAAATAAATAATGCGTGTTTTAGTTTGGATTCAAGATTTGCTACGTTTGAAGAAGAAAGATCTCTGAAAGCTACTGACTCATTTTCATTATTAAAACATACCCAAAGATTTTCTACAGGTTGCAGAAAATATATAGCAAGCGGGTGTCTAAAATTTGAAACACCCTGTAGATATATCAAAAATGCTTCTCAGACACAATAAATTTTACATCAAAATCGGATTTGAAAGCCCAACATTCGGGTCCGTGGGTAAGTTTTCAAACTTTACATAGTGCAGTTTTTGTTTGACCAATTATGACCTGTAAAGCATATAATTTTTTTTAAAGAAATCTTTCAGTTCGTTTTAAAGTTATTAGGAATTTATCAATACTGAGGTTAACGATTTTAAATATTATAATTTTAAAAATAAAGTACTGACTTTTGGGTAAACACTGTATGTACAATTAATATATTTTTTAAAAAATTGGTCTTATGACTAAATTCGCCCATGAACAATTTCAATCTAAGCTAATCAGTTTTCTTAAAAATTCAAGAAATTATAATTAAAACAAAATTACCTAAACACGAATTTACTCAATTTTAACCACGCAGTATCTCGAAAACTGGTCATAGGATTGAGTAGAGCCCATGGAGACATTAATCAGAACGTCAAGATCTACAATATAGTAAATTTTGAAAAAAAATTGGCTAAAAACCATTTTCCATGCGAGATGGGTTGGTATATACTTACAATGTATTCAAGAAAACGGACAAAAACGCATAAATTTAATTTATTTTACAAATAAAGACATTAAAATATAATTATTCCTATACTTATATATTTATAAAAAACTTAACCTATCTAAATTGGTGCACGCTTATTCTCAACCCAATCGAATCCTTTCCAATTTCAGCCACTTTGCAAATATTACATAAAACGCCCTTATATTTAGGCAAATAAGAAGTGCCGCACAGTGGGCATTTTTCCTCAGCTTTTCCTCTATAAATGGGAGTGTAAGAATGACCGCACAAATTGAAAGGATTGTGCTCATCATACTGCAACTGCAACTCATCTGTAAGATTAGAATCGCAAGCTTGTAGGATTTTCCTGGCCTGTTGAGCCACTTCTGGCCTTGGACCCAATTCTAAAAGCCTTTTTGCGAACGACGCCGCTGTTTTGTAATTTTTAAGCTTAAAGAACATGTTCAAAGCTGTTCTTAAGGTCAAAATTTGATGAATAGGCTAGAAAAGAATCAGTTTAGTTAAAACATGAGTAATAACAATTAATTTTGACGTACCTGTAACTTGCAATGTGTAAAGTATGCTGCCATCTCACACTGACGTTTCTGTTCCTCTTGGGAAGCTTTCGGCATAGTTTTCCTTAACGTTTCCATCTGCAAACCACAAATATACTCGCTCGCTATTCTCAGTAACTGCTGCGCTTCCGTAATTTCCTGTTTATTGTCCACAACCAACAAGGTTGCAGAAAGAAGAAGATTCTGCAACTTTTCGATGGCCTCTGTGAATTTTCCACCAGTTGTCAATTGATAACAAACCTTAAATGAATAAATGACAATTGAAAAGTGACAAGTTTGAAAATCTTTTTTACCTGTAATTTTGCAACCAAATCGTTCAATTTGATCCCTGAAGCTGGTAACTGTGTTTTAGCATTTGCCTCTTTCCAGTTCCTCAAAGGGTAGCTAAAGGATGGAGGAACATTTTGCTGCCAGGACGATATCGTTCTCGAGCTGCTGTACAGGTTCAGGAAAAGGCTCTCAAAAGGCTTTAAATCGACGACGCCGAGTTGATCATACAGCAATCTAGCGGCTGATTCGAAGGAACCGGCTGCTACGTGATCGGCTATTAATTGCGAGTTTTTGGTCCAATTTAGAGGCGGAGAAGGACCCTGCGTGGGTAGATGGACGAAACTTCCTTCCACTTCAGCTGGAGTTGTTGGTCCAAGATCTGGTATTTCTAATCCTTCATCTTCTACATCCCAACCAATTTCACCATCACCTCCAGCGGCCGTTTCTGCTTTCTTTTCTTCGGGATCTAACTCTAGTTCATCGTCGTCTCCCCAACCTTGAGTTTCTTCCATTCCTACGTCGGAAATGGGGTCCGCCATCAAAGATTTCATATTCGCTGAAGCTGTTGCCACGGCGGCGGTGTTTTCAAAGAAGCTCTGCACAAACACACATAAAAATGATTAATTAAGTAAAAACTGACAAGTGATAATAAACACTTACCCTACTAACTGTTAACAAAGGCCAGTTGGACTCGGCTTGTTGTATCGGTGGCTGAGGTTTCAAAAATTTTGCATTAGGATCAACATCAGGAACTTTTTTATCATCTCCTATTAAGTCTTTTAGTTGGTCAGCTTCCTCTTGCATTCCATGGGTGGCAGCTGTCAAATAAGCCAACGACATTTGATTGGAAGCTTTCAATACCTTCACGCGTTCATCCAGATCACCTAAAAGATTAAAATTAGCCTTAAAGTAGAACTTTATTAATTATTTAATAAAATAAAACTCAGAGTCACGTACCATAATATATTAATAAAACAAGTGGATGAGTAATAATTGGAAAAAAAATTTTAATTAAAGGGAATATAACTTGTCAATGAGACTAGTTACAGTAACATAAAGGGCATATCCTTGTACATGACATCCCAAGGTTCCAGAGTTTCTTACTTCTAGGCCTGAAGATAGCTCATAATCCGAAACTAGTTATTATATAAGCTGTTGTTTTATTATTACATTGCGGTATATGACTCGGGAATTTTATTTTATTGAATAATTTGACCACATTTGAGATATGGATA
Source organism: Neocrepidodera transversa (assembly GCA_963243735.1). Taxonomy (NCBI): domain Eukaryota; kingdom Metazoa; phylum Arthropoda; class Insecta; order Coleoptera; family Chrysomelidae; genus Neocrepidodera; species Neocrepidodera transversa. Next base: position 11,942,176 of record OY725340.1, on the reverse strand, counting down.
ACCTATTTACTATTTATACTAACCCAGTAAGAGAGCCGCATGGTATTGCGCCGATCTGGCCTTTCTAATCTCCGCGATTTTCATCATTTTTCTCAATTTTTCCAAATTTCCGGTGATCAAATACAAGAAAGACAATTTCTCAAAGCTCTTGGTACGTTGATAGCACATTTCTACTATTTGGTGATTTCCTTGCCACAGCGCCGCTTGCGCTAGTTGGTCCCAACAAACTTTATCATTAAGAGATTTCGCAGCTTCTAGAGCGATTTCAATGTTGCCACATTCTAAGGCCAAAGTAAAACGCGTCTTGTCGTCCTTAACGAAGTGTAAAGCCACTTCAGGATATCCTTTTTGTTGCAAATATGAAATGATGCTTTGTCCGACCAATCTAGAGTTTCTAACCATATACAAAACTTCCTCATATTTGTGGTTGATTAAGGCAAGTTTAAACTTGTATTCAGTAGGATCTATAACCAAAAGTCTTGGTTTGCATTCCCGATCTAAGCAAAACACTTGGCTACCTCTAACTCTAGTTATATAAATTGGCAAATCCAGAGTTCTGATAATTCCATGGTCGCTAAAAATGGCATTAACTAGTTCTAATATCGATCTTTTGAAGAATATATAATTACTTACCCATTTTTAAGCGTGTATTTAATATGGTTGCTGGTTGTATAAATAAAAACTCCACTATCATCCCATGCCCCTGATTTGACTCTAGTATTTTCGTGTAAAGAACAGAGCACATCTAGTTTCCGGTTACAAATTGTTACATTATGTTTTGATAAAAGAGCCAAATGCGACATATCTGACGACCAAACAACATATCTACATTTATTTATCTTAACTAAAAATAAAAACCAAATTGTTAAAAAATATCAGTACGTCACTAGAAAATATCTTACCCTGTGCTAAAGTTCTTTTTTGTTGCACATCGAATAAAGTGACATGTTCAGAATCTCTAAGTAAAAGCATACCAGTTCCTGCATAGAAAACCTCATCGCAAGTAGGAGCTTGAACTTTCTTGGTAACTTCGTTCTTTAAATTTTTAATTATCAATTGGTGAGTCCTATCAAGGACTGCAAAACGATTTCTAGCGACCCAAAGGGCGGTAAGACCTGACGATCTTTTACTTTCGGCTTCTAAAAACATTTCAAAATTATTTGTTACATGCCAAAAAGATCGAATGATTTATTGACCACTTATTGAGTATGAACACATTCTTTTAAAGTGTGAAACAGCTACTCTTCACAATCTAAAAGTTGATGAAAGAACCTGCTTGCAAGACGTCTTGAGTGTGAGAGGCCATGTATAAGCAAATTATAACTTAGAACCTTTTTATCAAAATTAAAATTTAACAATAATAATAATATTTATTGCTTCTGAAACTCTGATATAGCAATGAGTACAAGGTACAGATATATAGTTGCATGCAGTAATTTACCTATTAAATAATAACACAGAGAAAATTATTCATATAATACAAAAGAGCGTAATTTTAAAGTATTCCAAATATATTCAGCAATTTCATTAGCTTCAAAAAATATTAAGTTATGTAAGGTATGCAGCAACGAGTTTATATTTTCAAGGCAAGGGATATTTTATTTCATTAAATGTAGTATTTAATCATAAATATACTTAAACTCTTTTTTTATATCTTATATATTTATCCACGACTATACACAATAAATTTCTATTTTTAGTAATTAACCCAAGGACATCGATAATGGTTCCAAAAAAATTTATAACAGATTTCAAAAGCTTGTTGCTAAGCAACCATCTTGAGAAAGTTGTTATAAAATTTTTGAGCATTTATCAATGTTTGAGGGTAAACTTTGTCCAGCAACTAAAACGACCACCAAGTTAAAAATTAGAGAAGTGGGGAACAAACGAATAAAGGGAAAAGTAGAGAAGTGGGGACGCTGGAGGTGTCGTTTTAGTTGTTGGACAATCTATAATTCGGATAGAAAATTTTTTGCTAATTCTTCCACCATCCGATTTCCATCTAATTGATACCTTCTAACATGGCAAAAGTCCATAAATGTTTTCCATACAATTTTTTTATTATTAACAGTATTGTTTTGTGTATTTGATTCGATTATTTTATTAATATTGTCGTCAATATTGCGACATTTTGAAATTATTAAATATTTGAAAGATCTAAAGGGCCAATGGGTAGTTTTCAGTGTAATTTTGTTCTGATTGGTTGTATTCAATCAGATGACCTCAAATTAAATAAACAATCTGTCTAAGCAAAAATCAAATGAAACAGCATCAATAAAAGTATAAATTTTACCTGGTACATGGTCTTCTCTTTCTTGATCTTTAGGAAAAGTATAAAGATCATAAGTGCTATTATCTAGGTTAGATGTGCGGGTTGAAAGTAATACAGCATTTTCTGCAGGATTAAATGACATCCGGTATACTGGAATTTTACCTCCACCTCGGATTTGAATAACAGGCACATCTTTTGATGTAGTAAAATCGAGTTTTCTCAAATAGCGTTCTTTTACATAATACAGTAAGTTTCCGTGTACCGTATAAGCAGGTCTCTCTCTTTCTAACTTAAAAATAACCTACAAAGATTTATTAAACAAAATGTGTAATATTTAACAAGAAATTACTTACCATTCCTCCGTCATGTCCAGCAGCAAAAAGATTAAGATTAGGATGGGAAGCCATGACCCAAAATCTTTCATGTTCTCTTCTAAATGTGTGCAAACATGTCCTTTTGGCCATATCCCATACACGAATGCTCCTATCTTCACCATTAGACAATAACAATTCTTGCCTTGGATGGAATAAAACGCAAGAAACGTTATTGTAATGACCCCTGCATGTATCAACTTCCCAAGCTTTAGAATCATTCATTCTCCAGAGTTTTATTTGCCGGTCATCAGCACCAGAAGCTAAATAAGTCAAGAAATTAAAATGTAATGACTACTTTTTTATCTTTACTATTTTTTTACCTATTAAAGGAAGGGTGGGATGAAATGATGCCCAATTAACACCACGATCATGCCCTTCTAAGACGTGTTTAACTACTGCATCAGCTTGACCAAAAAGGTCAGTGGCACCAGGATTTTTAAGATGATCTTCGAGGCCTGTTGGACCTGGGGCTACATTCTTTTTACGTAGGCCTGAAATATCCCACACTCTAACAGTAGAATCCAAAGATGCAGAAACAAGTAAATCTTCGGTAGGATGAAACATAGCACACATAACATAATGATTGTGTCCCGTTAAGACGCAAATACAAGTCCTAGACTGCCAGTTCCAAATCCTAATAGTTTGATCATCAGAAGCAGATACAATCCAGGGATATTCATGGTGAAACATAGTGGTCCGAATATAATCTAAATGCCCTAGTAGGGTAAAAATGCAGCGTTTTTGTTTGTAGTTCCATACTTTTATTTTATAATCATCACCACCTGAACATCAACATACTATTAATAATAATACATTATAAAAAAATGTAAATATTTTACCTGATACAAATAGGGGTTGTTGGCTGTGGAAACATATACCTCTTACAGGTCCATCATGTTCGTCAAATTTTTCTAACAAGGTGCACATACGATAATCCCATAACTGAATACACCCGTTGTGTAAACTTGACAAAACCCACGGTCTTTTTGGATGAAAAGAAAGTCCCTTTACCCTAGCAGATTTTGTTTCGAATTTTGTTAACATTTTGAAAGATTCTTGTCACTTATCGATGGTTAAAAATCGTTCATAAACTTCAATGAGTTTATTTTTAATACATTCCAGACGAAACTTTCGGTAATATCAGAAATATCCACCTTTTTAATATTTTTAAAGTATTGACGTGGAGACAAACTTCAAAACCTGACACGTCAAATTGTCAACACTCTTCTTCGTTTTACAAAATGGAAATTGAATGTGTCGTTGCTGGCTGCAAACGTGTGAAGTTGTGAAGTTATAATTATTTCAACTTCAAGCAGCAGCATCGTGTTGCTGTGGGGGGATTTGAGGGGAATACAGGTTCAACTAATCACAGAAACGCTGCTCGCTGCAATCGAAGTTCTGTGAAACCGGTGAAAAACCCACGTGACTTCGATTTCATGCGAAGGCCAAAATCGCTACAGCTATTTATTTCTCAAAAAAGTACATAAAAATAGTAATTGGTTTACATTGAACACACTTGGCAACACTACCACATAATTCATGTCAGATGTCAAAGTCCAATAGAAAAGGCCTTGCAGCTGAGGCCTCAGAAAGGAAAAAGAAGAAAAAAATTATTTATTCTCTATGTTTGTGTTGCATTTGCGCATATTGCAATTTGTGATATAATCTGTTGTATACATTAAAAAAACGTTATAACTAACTGACAAACACTTCAAATTGTAAGTGGGTAAAATGCGGGTATTTTGGAAATCGATGCGGGTAAAATCGGGTATTTTCGGGCAAAGTTGCGGGTATTTTGGCATTGACAACACTGCATATGTCATATTTTATCTTTATTTGCATGTGAGATGGTCTGATGGTATCTAAATACACGTCAGTAAAATCTATTTTATATTTTTTTAACCAAGTAGATAACCTTTGACAAAAAGTGGATGAATAATAACATTAAAAATTTGAATAGCTTATCAAGTCCCACAAATTTTGTTTTCTACAAAGGTAAGTTTATACACAAAACAATTTCTGCCTTATTGCTTTTGTTTATTATATTTATTTAATATAATAATGGATTTATACAGCTTTCCTTTAATTATCGTTAGTGTAAGTATGTCTTAAGATAGTTCAATCACAATTGCAATAAAGCGTTTATAAGGACTTAGAATTTACTTAAGCTTTTCTAAAACCTAACCTCGAAAGTTACAAACCGAATTCTATATAGTTGAAAACATACAGAAACTATGTATGGTTGAAAGCGTCTAATAAGTTTTGTAAAAAAAGAAAAACATTGATTTTAAAAGCTTCTATGTAGATATATTTAATTCTGACAAATATTTTTTTATATAAATAATTGAATAATTAATTAGCATTGTTAATGCTAAAGTAAACTACTTATAAAAACTAGTAAAAGGAATAATCTCTGCGCGATTTTTGAAGACTACGGCCGGTTTATTCCTTCAGCGGAAAAAGTCCGATTCCCATGCAATATGGATATCAATGGACGCGTCTTGACTTGCACAACGCCTTTAAAGAAATCAGTATTGACAAGCTTCGCCAACTAGCAGCTTGCAAACTCGCTCAATGTCATTAAGGCTTAAGATAAAGATTTCTGTATAAACACTTCATTTATTTTTAGGTAAAATAAAAATGGATTCTCAAGAAGAAGAAGTAGAATTAAATTATAATTTACCATTTGCTCCAGAATTAAAAATGAAATTAATTAATCGCAGGATTTCTCCACATCAAAACAATTTCAGCATTAACACTGACAATTATACAGATAGCAATAAAGAAAATACAAAAAGCAGAAATCGTGACCATTTAAAGAGGAGTTTGAAACAGAAGAAATCTACTGTAAATACGTCAAAATTAGTAAATAGTAAAACTACTCATAAATGTAAAGTATGCAAAAAATCATTTACTCGCAAATACTCTCTTAAATTGCATTTACTAATTCATAGTGGTAAAAAAAAGCATAAATGTAGTATTTGTAAAAAAGAATTTACCCAAAAAGGTCAACTTACAGAACATTTATTAATTCATAGTGGTGAAAAAAAACATAGGTGCAGTATTTGTGAAAAAACATTTACTCAGAAATCTAATCTTACAATCCATTTATTAACTCATACCGGTGAAAAAAATTATATGTGCAATATATGTAAAAAAACATTTGTTCAGAAAATTATTCTTACACATCATTTATTAACTCACACTGGTGAAAAAAACCATCAGTGCGGTATTTGTAATAAAAAATTTGCTCGGAGTGATACTCTTTGGGTTCATATATTATCTCATACTGGTGAAAAACTTCATAAGTGCAGTATTTGTAACAAGGAATTTAATTCGAAAAGTAATCTTACAAAACATTTATTACGTCATACTGGTAAAATAAACCATATTTGCAGTATTTGTAAAAAACAATTTAGCCGGAAAGATTCTTTTATGCGCCATTTATTGATTCATACTGGTGCGAAAAACCATAAGTGCAGTACATGTAACAAAGCATTTATTCAAAAAGGTCAACTTACCGAACATTTATTAACTCATACTGGTGGAAAGAAATATCAGTGCAATATTTGCGAAAGAAGATTTGTTGGAAAACTTGCACGGCATTTATTAACTCATACTGGTGAAAAAAAGTATATATGCAGTATTTGTAAAAAATCTTTTGCTCGGAAAGATTATCTTACAAAACATTTTCTAACATGTACAAAAAAATCACAAGCGCTTTATTTATAACAAAGAAAGTTATTCTTACACATTTAATAATTAATTATGGTGAAAAAACAAACTATAAATGCAGGATTTGTGAATAAAAAATTTTCTCATTTAGTCGATACCATTTAATCATTAATTCTTGTAAAAAAAGTTGAATACGGCATTTGTTTTTTGATGAAAAAATGGTTTTACAATTTGTACTTATAACATAATAGAGTAAATAAAAATATGTGCACAATGTTTTTTCCTGTTTTGTGACGTTTTTTATTGACGTTGAGAAAAAAAATGTGTAAATTAAAGAACAAAGTACACAATTAAATTATTACTGCAAGTTGCTTTCGTTAACTATGGTAAAGTAAACTTTTTTAACTATAGGTAGTTGCTTAAAATTTATTGGATATGTAAATAAAATAAATGTATATAGTTTATAATGAAAAAAGATTTATACTTATTTTTATTTGTATTTATTAACCCGGCAATATATACTGTCCGATAATTTTATTACGCGATCACTATCGTGTTAGATTTTATCTAACATTGGAATCTGTTTAATAAAACAGTTTTAAGTACCGTATATCTTATTTTAATGATAAAAAAATAAAAATATATCCTTTAACAAATACAAAAATAACGTAAATGGTATAATCACAAAATAAAAAATGGTAAGATTGGTAAGCCAAAATTGCAATATTTTTTCGTCTACCTGATTTACTAAAAAACACAAGAAAGCTACAACGCTGTGCAAGGAAAGTAAACCAAAAACTTGTAATAATTATACCATTTTACTAACTGCTTCTGTGTCTTATAGTCCATTTTAAACAACAGACTTGCTTGGAAAACGGTTACGACATCATGCACTGTCGTGTTAGATTTTATATAACATGCGCCTTGACGCATCAACCTCCATGTAACATACTAAAGGATAAGGATGTACAGGGTTGCCAAATAGCCTTTGCCGATTTACTCACACAACTTTTCCGAATTACTCACAAATTACTTACAACTTCAAAATATCAATATTGTAACCAACCAACCCCCGGTATATCATATTATTTTTTTAGAAATTTAATGGTATTTTGTTTCGTTTTATTGAATTATTTTTTTAAGAAATTTTATAGAGATAGCCAAAACCCATTATATTTAATGTGTTTTGGTTCCCATTAGACTTTGTTGATTTTTTCAAGACATTCGGTCTTTTCTCAAACACTGAGTGTAGATTGTCAATACTCATTATTTTTAATTATATTTTATTTTGTCTTCGTTTGCATTTTTCCCAAGATACTTTAGATGTCTGTGTTTACAGAAAAACAAATAGTACACCATACCACAGAACATTATATATGACGAGGAATGTTTAGTCAAACTCGGCATAAAAACGTGGGTGAAAGCGGATGAATAGACCAGTCAAAAATCAAATTTCAAACTACCTACATCGCCACCGAAAATCTTGTATCTAGCGTCGGGACGCCGACGCCAATAGTTTAGACAAACAGTTGGGTTTTACTTCTTCAAAACCCAGTATATTTTCCCAAATTAACTACGAACACCATCAATTGAAGCTACAATATTCGACGCCGTCCAGACGCTAAATATATCGGCGTCTACCCATTTTTACACCTCATCGTGAACTAAAATTTCTTCACTTGGTTTGGATGTATTTGGTCTTCGTAAAAGTAAACCAGAATAAGTATTTTCACATTTTAATTTGCCAACTTTTTGTACATAAATGTCCCAGTAGTGGGTATCCATTGGATGGAGTTTTTATAAGCTCCAAAAAGGTTATTTACAATTTATTTATTGTCAACGTAATTGGTTCATTCATAATTAATACATTCATTATGATGGTGGTTTGATTTTCCTGTTGTCCAGTTTTCCCTATACTTATTATGCCAAACGGCGCCATCATTCTTCAGTAAATTTTCTTAATGAATAAATAATTTCTTGACATTTTTGGGTTTTGATTTATGTTCACGTGTCACCAACTTTAAAAGAAGTTCTGGGGTTATTACAATTATTAATAATAATGCTTTTATTATACTACGATTAATAAACACAACGTGTGGGTCCTAACTTTACAATACTAGACGTTCAGGTATATTTTGTGATAAATTTGAGTACGGAAGTTTCTTAGCAAAATGGCCATCGGTTTGTTACTTTGTACTCTCGCCTTTTTTATGAGATAAACAGCCAGGGGGTAGGAGGTCACAATATGAAGACAGTTTTTTTGGAAATCGTATTGTGTCCCTAAATAGAACGTCCAAGGACTAAAGTAAAACGTTTATGCAAGAACATTTTAAAAATGGACTTAAAAAACGTCTAAAATATGTCGAGAAAACGTCCAAACTCATAAAATAAAAAAAAAAAACGTTTTGTATGCTACAGTACTCCGACGTACGAAGAGAACCGAGCTGTAATCTGTTTTTTTTTTGTTTAAGAAAAAAAGACAAAATGTGGAATATTGTGAGTTTGTTGAAGAAGAAAATAGAAAATATTGCAAATATCAACTTTGGATGACAGTCGATATCTATTAGTAGGTTGTAGTGCTTGTAAAATCCTGATCTACACAGCCAACAAACAGATTCTGGAAATCAAATCAAATTATCCTTACCAGACTATTCCGATTTTCCAGCCCTTCCCCGTGCAACAAGATCAAAAGATGAGACAATTTGTGATTGCGCTTTGTGTAAAATTGTGAGACTTCGCCCACAGAACATAGAACTTGGCAATTTGAAGAAAACAGAAGTGGTCAAAATGAAGTGTAAAAATTGCGGAGTTAATTTCAACCAATTTATCGATCAAGGACAAGGAAAAATTGGCTTCGTCGAAAGATATTCTAGATGCGTCAGAAAACTCGGGAAAACAGGGACAGTTGTGTTTATCACAGAAAATAAGGGGAAAAAACTACCAGTTTCAATAAATTCAAAAAATGGCGCCAGCAGTTCAGGAACGCAAACAATTGCAGCAACTGATATATTGAAAATCAGCACAGATTTGGGCTTATCCACAAGACAAACGAATTCTCCAGGACTTGGCTTTATTAAATCATCAACTTGATTCGTTTTTTAATTCCCGTGTTTGCGAGATAGTAAATCAAAAATTATCGCGTTACACATAGGTCCGAAATGTTTTTTGTACTGCAATGATGTGCAAGGATTGGTCCAATATATACAAGAAAAACGGGAGTTGCAAGAAGTTGGGGCTTGATAGCGGCGGTAGATTTTTGAAAAAAATTTATCCATCCAATCGCCACTAGAGGGAGCTATTATAATGATAACTTTGATCACAAGCGCACAAGGCAGCACTATCAAGAGGGAATACAAGCCAGTAAATTCAAAGATTCGGGTGTTAAAAAACTATTCATTCTTGATATTACTTCTGACACTCAAGAAAATTATATGAATGTTAACGTACTCTATGGTCCTGTTTAAATTTGCAAAATATTATAGTAGTCATTATGCTACTGACATAGAGAAAGTATAATGATGGCTACTGATTTGAAATTAGCCAACATAATCACTGGTATTATGGCGCATTCTTGCCAGTTTCCATGCACTTGGTGCACTGCACCAAAAGCTGATTTGAACATCTGTGGAGATTATAGGACCATTGGCAGTTGCTGTGAAAATGCAAAGGCCCTTCAGAAGAGTGGTAATAAAAAAATAAAGCCAAGAATTTTTACAGTAACGTCCGCAGGAACCTATATTTACAGGTAAACCAGAGACACACGGATCGATGAAATCATCCCTCCGCCCGAACTTCATTTAATATTAGGGGTTGTGACCACACTTTATAACCACATGCTGAATGAATTTCAGCACAATGCCGAAGAATGGGCCAAGTCCTGGAATTTGTCTCGGAGCTGTCGTGCATGGGTCTTCTGCTTTTGCTGGCAATGCCTGCAAAACTTTGTTGAACAAAGTACATATATATTTTACGGGCAAAATGTAATATATCTTGTTTAAAGTATGTCAAGTGTTTAAGTGACTTTTCAAACGTTGTAAATTCATGTTTTTCAACTTTTCTTGACGAATAATTTGAAGTTCATGTTTCGGAATTTCGAAGGAGTTATTTTAGACCTGGAAATATCGGTAACCCCAAAAGTACATGCCGTATTTTTTCACGTTCCATATTTCTGCCGCACAATGAATAATAATTGCATCTAGTTCGTGTAAAAAGAACAAACAAAAAGAAATTGGAAAAAAATCGATTTTTTATTTTTTCAAAAAAAAATTCTTAAAATCGGGTTTTTTTGAAAACGGCTCCGCCGAACTTTCTGTTTCTTGCGTTTTTAGACTTCTTACCCACGAGCCTTTCGATAGCCGAAGTGAAACCGAGAGTGGTTTTTCGGACCATTTAAAGTTGGTTCAAGAACACATATTACTTGTTTCAAAAAGGTTTAGTACCCTTTTCATTTCCTGGGCGATTAAATCGTGATGAACCGCAGGTCTAATATAGCCTTACCTTTCAGAATCAAAATTGAATAAGTCCGAATATACTGCGAATATGAACAAACTCAAAAAATACAAATATGCTAATTTATACGTTTTTTAAGACGCGCTGATCGGTCCGACACGTGCTCAAATGATTCGTTTGTAATCTACCTGACTGAGGAGAAGTGCAGCGAAGATCATATAGAGCTGCTATAAGTTCCGTGTACGATCTAACCCCAACTTACATTTTTTTTTAATATTAACACATAATTTAAATTATAAAAATTTATTATATAAAAATACAAACATTCCAAAAATAAATAGAACATTACAATAATAAAAATAGGTACAAAAATAATATTAGCTACAACTTAAACTTCTTCACTAACATCCAATTCTCTTTTCATATTTGCTGCAAATGAGCTAGGATCGTCAATTACATTCTCCCAAACTTTGTAATATTCATCACTTCTAATGTTGTCATTAAAGATATTTCTTTCTTTCAAAAAGTCTTTCCAAACCTAACAAAAGAGAAAATATAAATTTATAATTCAACATTTTCATTACATAACAATATAAAAAAACTAAAAATAACAACCTGGTCATCATGTTCTTGTAAATTGGGAACATTTCCAAGTGTCCCATAAGTAAATATCTGCACTGTATAAATTAGATAGTAATACGTATACATTTTATCGCCATCTATAGCCTAAAAAATATTCATAATATATTTTTGAGTACAAAATTCCTAACCAGCACTTATTGCTAATTGAGTCTTACATTTCCGTTAATTACAATTTAACTGTTGATTTAATAAATTCACTTACTTGAAACGATATGGAGTGTTTGCTACAACATTTAAATGGAAAAACATTAGTAGTTTTATAATTCTCATTTTTAAAAATCAGTGCATATAAATTGAATGGATGGAATCTAGAAAGTCCTCTATAATCTCTAGTGTCATTTGGTTGAATACCTAAAGTTACCAACGTTTTACCTAAAAAAATACAGATTTGCTTCAGAATTTCATGACAACAATGACAATGAACAAAAAAATGGTTTAAAGAAAATTCAAACAAAAAGAGGAAATCATAGAAAATTAAGCAAACAAAAAAAGAATACCTAAAAGGAATCAGGTGTTGTGGCCAACATAACACTTTCCCGCTATTTATATGTAGTATTTTAATTTTTTTAAAAAGATTTATTATACTTTATTTTTAACTAATTGTTTTTATAAACAAAACATATAAGAAATGTCTAGTGTTTGCCACTCTAATCTTGATTCACAAATCAATCCTTCCCATTATATTTAAAACATACTATTTTCATACACATACACTATGCTGTAATTTTTTAGAAAATATTTTCGAACGCAACTCTGTATATTATATGTTCGTTCTTGTGGCATTTACAATAAATGTGATTCCTTCTTCTAGCCACTATAACCTTTTAACTATTGAGGCGGGGTTTATGCGGGAAAACCAACAGTCAGATTTTCAAATAAAAAATATATAAATACCTGGAAAGCAGCAAGAAAAGAACAAAGTGTACGCACTTTCAAGGCTTTACTTCCGAGCTTTCCAGCATCTTTATACTCATCATCAGGGATGCTGTAAGTGATGAGTGAAAAATATGGTACAATCAATGAGATTTTACAAAAAACATACCCTTATTGAGATTGTCGTTCACAAGTTTTATAGATCAAAAAAGTTAAATCTGTAAAACCTGAAGAAATCAACCTAATAGTGCTTTACAATATTTTAGAGGGCATTTCTCCTCAGTGAATCTCAAGCATACCTAATTTCAAGCTCTTATAATTCTATAAACCAAATTTTTTTGAGACACAAGACACGATTCAATTGGGCTTTTAAAAATGATCAAAAAAAACCTCAAATTGAATTATTGACTCTTAGATAAATTTCTTCAGTCCATGCCACATATAATTAAGTTAAAAATTGTTTAGAATTGTTAAATTATATAAAAATAATCTATTTACCTAAATAAAAGTCTTCTCTGTTCCAATATGAAAAGGCGGAACAATTTGATGTTTTAACAAAATTATTAAAAGCATTTAATGTTCCTTTACTCAACACAATACCTCCTTCTTTAGAATTGAAAACTGTGCTCCAAAATTTAAGAGTGTGTCCCAAATAATATTTATCATTTGCATTTAAAGGTGCAAGGTAATATCTTAGATTCTCCATTATCACAAAAGTGTAATCATTTACAATAAAAACCCAATCAGAATTTTCTATTGTTGTTAATACTTTACAAAGTGCCACCCATGAAGAATCTTCATTATTTCTCTTTGTTGGAATAGTTTTGCGCTTTGGAATTTTAAGAAATATAACATCATTGCAACCTTTACTCCAGGTATTTTCAATCGGTCTTTTATTTTTCTCATTTTTTAATATGATCAAGCACGAAATTGATACTTTTTTAAAAAGGAAATCAGATTCTATCACAGATTTAATACTGTTGTTATATCGTAAAGTATCCCATACCAAATGCCTTCTTTTCAATCTATTGACTTGAAACCATAAATTATAAGGTTGATTTGTAGATAGATTAACATGTTTGATGTCTTTCATACAATATTTTCCTAATAATATTCCTAATAGTACACCAAGTATGAAAACAGAAATTCTGTAATAAAACTGAACCATAATATTTACATATTTACTGAACACATTTAAGGTTAGAATTTTAGAAATTTGGAATGTTAACAGTCAACAAGTATATTTTTCGCTAAGCCGAATAGCCAAGGCAGCTGAGGCCTCAAAAGAAGAAGATATTTTTCGTTGCGACTACCGGTAACGTAACCAGACGAATATTATTCGCAAGGCAATGACGTCACTCGTGTTATTAGTTTTTGTACGTTAACTTGAAAGTTTGATTATTTAATGTCCCTTAAGCTAGCAGAGCAAAGTCAGCAGAACACGATGATTGTTATTTCATAATTAAGTGTAAATAAAATGCAAATTTAATGTAGTAATTAAAAATTTAACGCTCCTTTAGAAAAGAAAAAAAACTATGTTTTGCTAGCTTAACATAAAGCTAGCAGAACACTGATTCAAAAATCGATGAATAATTTCGTAATTAATATCAAAAGAATGAATTAAATGTAGTAAATAAAAATTTAACGCTCCTTTAGAAAAAAAAATGTTGTGCTAGCTTAATGTAAAGCTATATTAATTACGTAATTATTCATCGATTTTTGAATCAGTGTTCTGTTAGCTTTATCTTAATTCTAGCAGAACATAGTTTTTTTTTCTTTTCTAAAAAAGCGTTAAATTTGTATTTACTGCATTTAATTTGCGTTTAATTATCTCATTCTTTTGATATTAATTACGTAATTATTCATCGATTTTTGAATCAGTGTTCTGCTAGCTTTATCTTAAATCTAGCAGAACATAGTTTTTTTTTCTTTTCTAAAAAAGCGTTAAATTTGTATTTACTGCATTTAATTTGCGTTTAATTATCTCATTCTTTTGATATTAATTACGTAATTATTCATCGATTTTTGAATCAGTGTTCTACTAGCTTTATCTGAAATCTAGCACAACATAGTTATTTTCTTTTCTAAAGAAGCGTTAAATTTAACTTTTTTCAAAATTATAGAAAAAAATTTGTAAATAATAGGAAGAGACTACAAGATGATGTTTTTTTTTGTATTTTCGCCACTTCGGTCTCTCCCTTATTTCAAGTTTACAATTATTTTTCAAAAATTATAAAATTTTTTTAGCTAATTAAATTTTTTATTTCGTTTTGAATGAAATAAGGCTTATTTTAATAACTCTTATAGTTTTTTGTTAAGTGGAATAAAAGTTGTTTTATATTTAGCAATTTATACTTTAATATCTTCTAACCCTCGTAGTAACTAAACTATAATGTTCATCAAAACTAGCTTAACGTATTTTAAAAGTTAATAAAACTTTCTACAAGTGTCACTTTTTTTGAAAATTATACAAAAAAATTTGTAAATATGAGAATAGGGAGAGCCTACAAGATGAAGCTTTTTTTATTTTCGCCACTTTGGTCTCTCCCTGATCTCAACTTTACAATTATTTTTTTTAAATTACGAAAAAATTTATACTTATTGCATTTTTTATTTGTTTTTAAATGACATAAGGTTTAATTTAATAACTCTTATAGTTTTTTGTTAAATGGAATAAAAGTTATTTTATATTTAGAAATTTATACTTCCATATCTTCTAACCCTCGTAATAACTAAACTATGATATTAATCAAATCGAGTTTTACGTGCTTTCAAAGATAATGAAATTTTCTACACGTCTGACTTTTTTCAAAATAATAAAAAAAAAATTGTAAATATGAGAATAGGAAGAGCCTACAACATGATGTTTTCTTTTGTATTTTCGCCACTTCGGTCTCTCCCTTATCTCAAGTTTACAATTATTTTTCAAAAATAATGAAAAAATTCACACTTATTGCATTTTTTATTTCTTTTTAAATCACATAAGGCTTATTTTAATAGCTCTTATAGTTTTTTGTCAAATGAAATAAAAGTTATTTTATATTTAGAAATTTATTCTTTCATATTTTCTAACCCTCGTAATAACTAAACTATGATGTTCATCAAAACTAGCTTAACGTTTTTTAAAAGATAATAAAATTTTCTACAACTGTCACTTTTTTTGAAAATTATAGAAAAATTTTTGTAAATATGAGAATAGGGAGAGCCTACAAGATGAAGTTTTTTTTATTTTCGCCACTTTGGTCTCTCCCTGATATCAACTTTACAATTATTTTTCAAAAATTATAAAAAAATTTTTAACTAATTAAATTTTTTATAAATTTTTTATTTCTTTTTAAATGAAATAAGGCGTGTTATAATATCTCTTATAGTTTTTTGTTAAGTGGAATAAAAGTCATTTTATATTTAGAAATTTATACTTAGATATCTTCTAACCCTCGTAATAACTAAACTATGATATTCATCAAATCGAGTTTTACGTGATTTGAAAGATAATGAAATTTTCTACACGTGTGGCTCTTTTCAAAATTATAGAAAAAAAATTGTAAATATGAGAATAGGGAGAGACTACAAGATGTTGTTTTTTTTGTATATTCGCCATTTCGGTCTCTCCCTTATCTCAAGTTTACAATTATTTTTCAAAAATAATGAAAAAATTCACACTTATTGCATTTTTTATTTCTTTTTAAATCACATAAGGCTTCTTTTAACAGCTCTTATAGTTTTTTGTTAAATGAAATAAAAGATATTTTATATTTAGAAATTTATACTTTCATATCTTCTAACCCTCGTAATAACTAAACTATGATGTTCATCAAAACTAGCTTAAGGCATTTTAAAAGATAATAAAATTTTCTACAAGTGTCACTTTTTTTGAAAATTATAGAAAAAAATTTGTAAATATGAGAATAGGAAGAGACTACAAGATGAAGTCTTTTTTTATTTTCGTAACTTCGGTCTCTCCCTTATCTCAACTTTACAATTATTTTTCAAAAATTATAAAAAAATTTTAACTAATTAAATTATTTATTTCTTTTTAAATGAAATAAGGCGTGTTATAATATCTCTTATAGTTTTTTGTTAAGTGGAATAAAAGTCATTTTATATTTAGAAATTTATACTTCCATATCTTCTAACCCTCGTAATAAATAAACTATGATATTCATCAAATCGAGTTTTACATGCTTTGAAATATAATGAAATTTTCTATACGTGTGACTTTTTTCAAAATTATAGAAAAAAAAAAATGTAAATATGAGAATAGCGAGAGACTACAAGATGATGTTTTTTTTGTATTTTCGCCACTTCGGTCTCTCCCTTATCTCAAGTTTACAATTATTTTTCAAAAATAATGAAAAAATTCACACTTATTGCATTTTTTATTTCTTTTTAAATCACATAAGGCTTATTTTAATAGCTCTTATAGTTTTTTGTCAAATGAAATAAAAGTTATTTTATATTTAGAAATTTATACTTTCATATTTTCTAACCCTCGTAATAACTAAACTATGATGTTCATCAAAACTAGCTTAACGTTTTTTAAAAGATAATAAAATTTTCTACAACTGTCACTTTTTTTGAAAATTATAGAAAAATTTTTGTAAATATGAGAATAGGGAGAGCCTACAAGATGAAGTTTTTTTTATTTTCGCCACTTTGGTCTCTCCCTGATATCAACTTTACAATTATTTTTCAAAAATTATAAAAAATTTTTTAACTAATTAAATTTTTTATAAATTTTTTATTTCTTTTTAAATGAAATAAGGCGTGTTATAATATCTCTTATAGTTTTTTGTTAAGTGGAATAAAAGTCATTTTATATTTAGAAATTTATACTTAGATATCTTCTAACCCTCGTAATAACTAAACTATGATATTCATCAAATCGAGTTTTACGTGCTTTGAAAGATAATGAAATTTTCTACACGTGTGGCTTTTTTCAAAATTATAGAAAAAAAATTGTAAATATGAGAATAGGGAGAGACTACAAGATGTTGTTTTTTTTGTATATTCGCCATTTCGGTCTCTCCCTTATCTCAAGTTTACAATTATTTTTCAAAAATAATGAAAAAATTCACACTTATTGCATTTTTTATTTCTTTTTAAATCACATAAGGCTTCTTTTAATAGCTCTTATAGTTTTTTGTTAAATGAAATAAAAGTTATTTTATATTTAGAAATTTATACTTTCATATCTTCTAACCCTCGTAATAACTAAACTATGATGTTCATCAAAACTAGCTTAACGCATTTTAAAAGATAATAAAATTTTCTACAAGTGTCACTTTTTTTGAAAATTATAGAAAAAAATTTGTAAATATGAGAATAGGAAGAGACTACAAGATGAAGTCTTTTTTTTATTTTCGTAACTTCGGTCTCTCCCTTATCTCAACTTTACAATTATTTTTCAAAAATTATAAAAAAATTTTAACTAATTAAATTTTTTATTTCTTTTAAATGAAATTAGGCGTGTTATAATATCTCTTATAGTTTTTTGTTAAGTGGAATAAAAGTCATTTTATATTTAGAAATTTATACTTCCATATCTTCTAACCCTCGTAATAAATAAACTATGATATTCATCAAATCGAGTTTTACGTGCTTTGAAATATAATGAAATTTTCTATACGTGTGACTTTTTTCAAAATTATAGAAAAAAAATTGTAAATATGAGAATAGCAAGAGACTACAAGATGATGTTTTTTTTTGTATTTTCGCCACTTCGGTCTCTCCCTTATCTCAAGTTTACAATTATTTTTCAAAAATAATGAAAAAATTCACACTTATTGCATTTTCATTTCTTTTTAAATCACATAAGGCTTCTTTTAATAGCTCTTATAGTTTTTTGTTAAACGTAATTATTCATCGATTTTTGAATCAGTGTTCTGCTAGATTTATATTAAATCTAAAAATATCGCTACCGACAATAGACCATAATAAATAGCTAAAATCAAAATGTACCGTGAATACATGAAATAAAATAAACAC
The DNA here is from genome assembly GCA_963243735.1 of Neocrepidodera transversa. Lineage (NCBI taxonomy): Eukaryota > Metazoa > Arthropoda > Insecta > Coleoptera > Chrysomelidae > Neocrepidodera > Neocrepidodera transversa. Next base: position 11,923,903 of record OY725340.1, on the reverse strand, counting down.
CGCGACCTTCCTTCGAATATAGGGTCAAACCCGATCCGGTCTACCAAAAGTAAAACTCCGTCTGAAATATGAAGACACTTGCGCTGGTGCTTCTTTGACGCCATGAATAGTATGTTATATCGCGATTTAAAACATCCTGGTGCAGAGACACCTGGTAATAAAATCGATGAGATCTTTAATAGTACATTCTTCAACGAACGTGAACGGTGGCTATTATTCACGTAGATGAAGTTTCCGACAGAGCGAGTGTTGAAATAAAAATTTCACAATTATAATTGAAATGGTGGAAATTACAAAAAAATCACTTCCTCTGACGCACACTGTACCAAAATAGGACGTTCTGTGAATGTCCATAGTGATATGAGTTATGGTCCTAATGGATGTCCACGGTGAACGGTCAAATTCAGTACAAAGTTGTGATATTAGTGAGTCCTCGGACGTCAATAGGATATATCGTGATATCTAGTTATGGTCCCAAGGGGATTTCTAATGGATGATCGCGGTGGACGTTCGAATTCAGTTCAAAGTTGTGACATTAATGAGTCCCTTGAACGTTCACAAAGTGTAACAAACTTCTTCCGTAGATTTAAGTTGCTTACTATATTAACATTTTTTTTCCTTTCTGACTATACGTTTCTTGTTATGCTATTTTGGAGAATCTCTATACACTTGCGCTTTGAGACCAAATAATAAAACAATAAAGATAAAACTAAATGTATTGGAATGTTTTTTGGAAATCCCTAATTACATTTTGTCTATCTGATGTACGGGATTAAAAATTGCCAAGTACCTGCGTACCAGGGATTTACCGCGGGACCAGAGTTAATGCCTGCCCATTAGATCGGCTTATCTTATGGGACGAGTCCTCCTTAGGGATTAGCGATCACCTTTTAGGGCTGGTACGAAACATCCATTGCAGATCACCTCTAATAAGAGTTTGAGGATGAAGCGTCAATCGCTCACTGGAACTTGGTACATCCCTGGGACATACTAGAACGTCGTCCCATTAGCAAATGAAGGAAGTCTCTGGGATGTACTTGTGTTGTTAGGGAGTATTTGAAATTTGAATAAATAAGACGAAGTAACATCCAAATATACGCCATTTTATTACAGCTCTAACAAAAATTCAAAAAAGTATAATACAAAATGCTATAACTACATACAATGTTCTTTATACACAACAAATATATTTTTAACAACTAATATAAATAAATATTTTTATGCGTAATCTATTTTAAGAGGAGGTATTGCTATTTCAGATTAAAGGATTTTTATTTATGTTTTTCGGGAAACAGCGGGATGAGGTGAAAATTAGTGTCACAGTTTTTTTTTTAGATATATACGATATATTCCCAAAACTGAATCGGACATGAAAAATTTTAATTTTATCCAGATTTATTTGTGGTAACAATATTAATCTGCCCAAAAAATATTGGGACAGTATTATTACTTCTATTAATCTACCTTTTAGAGAAAATTCAATATAACAATATAAAATATACTGGGTATTGAAAAACCAAAATAGGTGTTTTGGTTTTTACAATATTTGAATTGTTTCAGACTTAATGCCTCGAAGAAATATTTGGCGCTCCCGGTATATTTTACGTAATTGTTATTTTTTAAGTTGAAACGTTTAGGTAGTATCACAGATAATCTGAAACTATTTTTAGTTAATTAAAAGTGTTTAAAGAAAAGGTATTTTTGAAGAGTATAAGAATAAAGCTAACTATACCTACATTTCCTAAATTTGAATTTTAATTTACATTATATAAGATAAAAACAGAAAAATATTTTCCTAACACACTAGTCTCCAATTTAATTTATTATCCTTCCTTATTTAATTTTTTCTATTCTACAAAATCTTTACTTTGGTATAATTGTATAAAATGGACTTTACTGTATAAATTCAACTCATTACCCATACGTAATTTTTATTAAAAAAAATTAGAATATATAGCTGATATGAATTGATATATATGTTATATAAAGTCTCTCTTGCAGTGCCTAACATTCCTTATGTCTTACATTAATAACCATTCTTGATCTCCATAAAATTTTTAACGAGAATGATAAAAAATTTCATGTCCGATTTTTGTAAATATTTGCTAGAATCCATACAGAAAACGTTGATAAAATTGAGCTTAAAAAACAACATAATCTAATAAAAGAACTAACATTAAAATTGATGAACCTCATTAATATCAACATCTTGCATAAGGTAAGAATTTTTTTTATAAATCAGATTTCAGATTTTTTATATAAAAATTAAAATTGTAGTTAATATGAGGAACTAAAATATATCTCCCCATAACACTCTTATCAAATGGGGATATTTATTGTCAGTTATTTTCAAAGATCTTCAAGTTCCACCATTTTGTTTTATTAGTTCCTCATAAAACTGTATTGCAAATTTCATTTAAAACAATTATTTTTGAAACATTACGTTGTATATTACAAAATGAAATCTGCAATTTATGAAACTACTAACATAAAATAAACACATGCTTATATAAAAAAAAAATTCATATAAAATAATATATGCAACAATGAGCATAATTAAAAGTTTTTTTTATTAGTATTTAATAGGTTCAACACTGGTAAAAGATTTGAAATCTGGTCGAAAATCCAGATTCAAGATTAGTTTAATGTACCATCGTAAGTATCGTACTTCAAATAATTTTGTCGCATATTTAAAAGCTTTCTATTTTCTATTTTTTTCTAAAGTAGAAAGATGTATATATAAAGCCGATTTTTTGACACATTATAATTGATGATCTTCCCATTTAAAACATACAGTAGAAGTACGATACTATTTTTTTTTATAAAATTACAGAATAATATCAAAATGTATCAGAATCCTTTTTAATCTAATAATATTATTTATTTAGTCATAAAAGTGTTACATTGATTTTAACATTAAGAAAGAACCGTACTTATAGACATGCAGGGAAAATGAGATAAATTATTTTAGTGAATATTCATTCTTCTAATATCACAACCACAACTCATCAATAATTAGTAAATCAATCATGATTCAAATAATATAAGATTACTCAGTGTTACAACTAAGTCTCAGTTACTTATAACAATACTTTATTATTCAACTAGCTCACGAATCTGTCCTGTATTACCAAAAGAACAGGGTGTTTAATATGTTAATGTTCTTTCTAAAGATATTTTTGTAGCTGGCGATACCAGGAAACCTAAAACCCGAACGATTTAGTTACTCTATTTTATTCTATTTCAGATCAGTACTGTGCAGACGTGTAGTGAGGAGTAACTATATATTTAAGTTATTTTTAAAATTGAACATCAATTGTATCCACTACCTAAAAATTTAACAATACTAAAGACAATGCCAAAACAATTTGGACTCCAGAGACGTACTCTGGATTATACTTAAGAGACTGTGGGATGTTTAAAAGACAAAATCACCCAAATTGTTCTGAAGGGAACACATGGGCCTGCTGATCAGGTAGGATTCACTTTCTGTTTTAAGGAGGTGATGGTTGATGATGTTCATATATTAATCAAACTCCACTGATCTCAACACAAACTTTCTGTTTGGGTGTAACTTCAGTTAAAATATTTTTGGGTAAGGAATGTGGAAAAATGTTCTGATTTCTATTAACAATAACTTGAGCTAACCTCGAGCTCTTGTGGTCGCCAAAACCTACGTAGAGAAAGACACCGACGTAAAGTTCACCAAGACATTAGTAAATTACAGGGGCAAAGATCACGAGAATTAATTGTAGTAGCTGATGTCTGCATAGTTGAGGCAGGGGCAGGAATAACCAAACCTCAAAGATATTTAAAAAATTGTGGTGTACGGTTAAGGTCGAGATACTTTAATCAAAGGTAATGGTAATAGTCATGCTTGGCATGCGGTATCCAAAAACAACAAATTCAAAGAAATTTCCACGTCAAAAGATAAAAAGTCAGACTCTGCTTCTCAAGAAAGGAAATAGAAAAAAAAAAACCAAAGTTGGCCAATGGAGAAACTGCATTTTATCTATCTCATTTATTTAATTTTTTTTACTTACCCCACTTTTACCCCTTTTTTATAATCAACTCTATTATCAAATAAAATTATAACAGCTGCATTCACAACTACTGGAAACTCAATGTCCTAATGTTTTTGTACCTCCATTTGGAACCGAACATAATCTATTCGAGGATACGAAATCTTTTTTTCAGTGGAAATTTTCACATTTTAAAGATAATTACTTTTGGACGCGGGCAGCTAGAGGGGGCGTGGGGTGAGACGTTAGTAACGCCAACGTTGTGATTTTTTGGTCACGATGTATCGGTATTGATCGAGGCGTAAAGATTGTCCAACTACTAAACCTATACTTACAGTGTCCCCACCAAAATTTCTCCCTTCCGGTTTTCGTCAGTCGGCGGCGTTAATTTTGAACTGCTTCCTGTATTATTTGCTTTGGCGGCAAATTTAAAATATCTGAGCATTAAAAAATGTTATAAGCATTAAAATTAATATCTAACTTTAAACAAAAAATTTGATTTAAACAGATGAATACGTTTAAAGATAGGATTTGTTTTAAATAGAGGATAATCATAATTTATGGTTTTTCCACATTTTAACCAAAAAACTTATCATTCCCGGTGATGATCACGGGGGAGGTCAAAGCATTCTTGCATCTCTTTCTTTAACAATGTTGTGAAAGTGACCTTATTAATTCCCGTTGCCGCTAGTATTCTTAACCTGTGATGTTGTAAACCAATTTGGATAAGATTTTCAGCTCATTTTTCATAAACTTAATAACGGTGCATATTATTTCTTTTATCTGTGTAGAATACTTCTTAACCATTTTGTTAATAAGCTATAATAAGGTTAGGCACGACACTGGTAAGTGCTAGTTATAACAACGTTACTTTAGTTTCCGTAGTAATTAAAAAAATTAAATTATATCGCCCACGACACTGGACTAGAATTTGTTTCGAATATAAGATACCAGTTAAACCTCCGTTCGACATATGGAGACACTCGCGTCTGTACTTCTTAGACACCTAAGCTCTTATTAAGTAGGACGATTGAATCCGTTGTCAGTTGTTGCTGTGGCAATCCTAATTGGAGTTCCAGTGGCAGTTCGAGTTTGAGCTCGAACCGAGAACCAGATCCAGCTGAAGTACCGGTTCACAGCGATCTTTAGAAACAGGTCAAGCTGAAGCCAAGTTCAATTATAATCGGAACCCGGAACCGTCCATCCGACCGCAACCGCACCACCAGCCTACAAGCCGTGTCTGTGCCGTCGATTGGGTATCATTATTATTTACAATAAAAGTTGAATTTTTTTTTTTAGTTACGAATTTTATTTTTTCCAAGTTTTTTAATACATGCAGCGAATACCCACACACAATAAAATGATTATATATACGGTATTTGCACTTTGATCTACGTGGTGTTCAATTCGTTCTTTTTAACTAACCACCAGAAAAGTATAGTCGCCAAACGTGTGATAATTATCCGAGTTCCGGATAATTTCACGACAATTGTGATTATTTTGTAATGTTCTTGACAGGCGGATATTTAGAATAATTTCGGAATAATTGAATAAAATTTAATAACATAAATTTATGCTTTCCTAATAATTATTAGTACTAAATTATATTTTTTCCTTGAATCGAAGAACCTCTATATTAAAATATAGTTAACATTAGCAACACTGCAGATATCACGCCAACAAAGCTTTTATGCTTTTCGGTTTCTGCTCATACCAGTCCAGCTTCGACGAGTTCATTATAATTAAAACCGGGGAAAGTCGCATAGTGCAAATACTGTATATAACCATTTTACTGTGACCCAGATACTAAACCCAGTAAGTAAAGATTGCCCTTCTGGCCGCCAGAGATTTGGTGAATACCATAACGACCACTGGGGTATTCCTTTCTCTACTGACGCTGGCCCCTTCACACTATAAACGGAAGATGGTGCCCGAGGCCATCCGAAACCAAAGAGCGTTACACAGGTACCCATGTGCTTTGTGTTTGTGCATGCGCAGCCTATTTTGGAGATCCTCGGGTCTCGTTCCCACTTCTCTAATTTTTAATGGAGCGGTCGGTTTAGTAGTTGGACAATCTATACTTAAAAAGCTATTTTTCACTTATTGCAGGGCAGCTTAAATTCTGTAATCGCTTCAGTATTCCACGAATAAGAGACGGGCCATCAAAAAGATTAATTCGATACTAGGTAGCATGATTCAGAGCTTCAAGAACAGCTGAATCTGCGGAGCACCAAGGTCCATTTTCATCTGTGTCCACTGAAGAAAACATCCAGCATGTGAATGATTTAATTATGCAAAATCCAAGGAAATCACTAAGAGTGTACTCGTCGGATTTAATGATTGCACGAAATAATTAAGAAAAAACTAAAATTTGATCTCCACAAAAGAAAAAACTAAAATTTCATCTCCACAAAAGAAAAAACTAAAATTTCATCTCCACAAAGTACAGATAATCTAGGAATTAAATGAAAATGACTAAAAAAACGAGTAACTTATGTCGAAAGAATGTTAAAGCATTTCTACGGAAACACGACGGAGAAACATTTTCTTCAGTGATGAAGCACATTTCGATTTAGAAAGAGACGTAAATAAACAAAATTTTCACTACTAGAGTGCAGAGAATCCAACAACAATTGCATAGCAAAAAGGGTACCTTTTGAAATTATAGGCACATATTTTTTCAAAAATCAAAGTGGTCAAGTGGTGAATGTAAATTCGGAAAGATATACTGTGACTGATCAACAGTTTTTTTAGAGAGAAACTTCGAAATAGATTTCTTTCTAATAGAAACACTTGCTTTCAACAAAATGGCGCCACTGCACGTACTGCACCAGCATCTTAATGCTGTAAGGAAATCATTCCCGTGAAAAATTATCTCTCGGTTTGGTGACATAGCGTGACCAGCAAGATGACCGGATCTGAGTTCATGTGATTTTTGTATGGGGCTACCTAAGAGTGTTATCTACCTAAATCAATCTACCATCATTGTAAAACGGAAAGAAAATATTTAGGATAGAATTACCGCAGAAGTGATAGTAGAGTTTATACGTGCACTGAGTAGCGTTTTGTGTCATGTGTCGTTTTCTGGGATTTTGTTCCTTAATCCCCAATGTTGTATAACTGGTAAATACGTCAAGCAATTTCAGAATTTTAATGGAAAATTCCACAATTTGCGACTCTGGATTATTGGCAACCATGGCGAATGCCTCCTTTGCCACGCCGTTAATCCGACTCTTTTCCCAGGTTCCATGTTACGCGTCAGTTCTGGCAAGAGTTATTAAAATAATTACTGAGTCTTCAAGCGAAAAATGAATATGTCAACATTTATGAAAAAAATGTTAATATTTTTAGTATTTCAATTATTTAGTTGTGTCACTAATTCATTTATCATTAATTTTTAGGAAACCAATATCTTTTGTTGTTTTGAATTTGTAGTATATTTTTCTGTAATTTGATATTACCCTAATGATGGTACATTAAACGTTGCATAATAGATTAAGATATCACTTTCTCATATTAACAGTTCAAGTTAAAGACTAATTTTCGCGACAATAAAGGATTCAACGTCTCGCACACTGTTATGGCTCGGAGTCATTCTCGCATACAGAACAGATCAATCGCAATGGCCGCGCCCAACTTAGTCATCGCACGTGATACGAATATCCGTTTATCAAAATTTAAAAACAGCGTAAGATATGGTAAAGCAAGATTAAACAAAATAGTCCTTGAATTAGTTAAAAATGTATGAAATTTGGAATAAGTAAGTATTAGTTATTTTTCTCTCATTACATATTATTTTCTACAAAAAAGTAGTAAAATAAATATTGGTACTGCGATAACTTGACAAAATTGATAAAAATGGACTATTTTTTTTACTTCAAAAAGATTCCACCATTCTACGCATAACCGCAAAAAATTTACGGATTATTTTTATTAAACGGACCGTACACTTTTATACGTACCACTCTTTGATGTCTTTACTGTCGCGCTTTTTCGCCTTTTGTTGCGCCAATTGCGCAGATTTGTCTCCGTTGCGCAATGCCCCATTTAACTGGTACTGCGCTTGATGGTGACCATTTGAACTAGATGTGCTTCCTAGGAGCGCTGCGTTGGGACCTTGCTGATAACCCTTCGATTCTTCTACTTTATACGAACGGTCGCTGCGCGATTTGAACTTGAGAATAACTAGAATGATCAGTATAACTGCGATCAAAGCTCCAGCGATTATACCTGAAATGATGAGTAATTAAAAAAATCTGAGGATAACGTTTAACAACTTTACATTGCATAACAAAGGATGGAATGCTTGTAATTGGAAAATTTGGGTGGTTTATGAAAAAAAAAATCAAATTTTTTTCAATGTTTAGAAATGAGTAATGCAGTATTAATTTTTTATTATTTTTTTTAATTTAGAATAAGTTATATTATGTAATAAGTTCTTATCAATTATTGTCAAAAAATGCAATTATATTAAAGATTAATTGACATAATGACATTTTCTTTTTATTTTTGTTTTCATGTCAATGGACCTTTTCATTTACGAAAAATACATTCTTAAACTTATATGAGTTGATTGTATTTTATACATTTTGATTTCCACGATTAATTTTTCATTTCGAAAAAATATCGCGTTTTAAAATGTTCTCATGACGTCACGTTCACCGGAAATACCCCCTCTATAATTTACGTTCTGATATTTTCACAGTTATTAAAATTGAGTTTAACGCGTAATTTAATTTTCTGATAGTTGTTGCAATATATGTTTGTGGCTATGGTTTAATTCTTACACATATTTTTCTGGTAAATATAGTACATTTAATCAGTAATAAGCTGGGTAATAACTATTATAACTCGCTCTAATATACTTATATTATGAAGTCTCTGCCTGTACGAAATAGGTACCCAGTATTTAAATCATACCTACATAAGAAAATGCAGAATCCAGTAAGTTTAAGGGTGGTACCGGGAAGCTTACGGGGGTCGAACTAATCTGGAAGCCTTTCGCTGTATGATACTAATTTCGTTTGTAACTTTAAAAATGATTTCCAAATTTGAGTTAGTTAATTTCCAACTTCGCTCGGGATCGGTCCTTCTTTCAATAAGCAGTTGTTTTAGATATTAATATTCAGAGTAAGTTTCTCAATTGAAATTCGGGTTTTACGGTTACGGGGTTGTCTAAGCAAATAATATTTTCTTTCTATTAATGAGAGTACTCTTGATAGGGAACTGGGTAGCTGTTGCTCATTAACGATTAATTAACGTCATTTTTCAATAACTTGTAAACTAATTCTCTCTTCATTGTTTCTTTAGTAATTTGGACCAACTTATGGTCATGCATATAGACATCTCTCGCCAATAAAATGAATTAGTATTTATCTCGTGTTTCAATCAATGACAATAATTATACTCCCGTAACCTAAAATGAGTGAAAAATAGTGGCTACGACCTTCTTCACCATGACTACGAGTTAAAGATTATTCGTCAGAAAAAGTTAGGTGCAAGATCTTTTATACTAGATATAGAAATTCTCTGTGCGACGTTGATCACGGGATCTCATCTTACAGAATCCACGTGTGTCTCGCTCGGCCTACAGTCAATTAGCGGTATTTTCACCGAATCACTCTAGAATCAATAATATATACTACATACCAAATAGCGAATAAAATAGAAACTCCCGATTTGTAACACCGATAAAATTCGATCAAGTAGATAGGCTGTTAAAATTTCAGCTTCATAATTATATCCAATGGTTTCCGGGAAGAGACACTGGGAAAAGGGGGAAATCCTCTTTCCAGGGACGGCTTATGACTGTACATATAGATGGTTCAAAGATCAAAAGTTGTGAGGGAACCGGAGTGCACAGCACAAACCAAGAGTTGACATCAGAGTAAGCATCGGCAAGTGCTACCATCTTTTAGGCGGAGGTCTTCGCTATAGAATTGTGTGCAAGAGAATTGGCAAACCATCCTCTTGTCAACAAAATTATTCATATTTTATCGGACAGCCGGGCAGTTTTAAAAGTACTGAGCTCCAACCGGCTCGACTCGAAGCTGGTATGGAACTGCATCGAATCCTTGGATCGCATTGCTACCAGTAATAGAGTACTCTGAGTATCCGCTCATGAAGGGGCGGAGGGCTACGAGAAAGCCGAGAATCCAAGTTCATTGGACTGGAACCATTTTTTGGAATAGCCAAAAGCAGTGCCAAGGACACTATCTGGAAGTGGGCCAAGAGGAAAACTCTCCAGCACTGGTAAGATATTCCTGACTAGGTCTGAGTTAAACATGCTCCTGTCGTGCCATGTTTGGTTTCGTACAGCTGGAGCTTACCGACTTCAAGGAAGTTTCACCTAAATTAACCATAGTGAATTGTAGCCCGTAGGGGTGATCTCCAATAGGCCTCTGCTGGCCGTAGTGGAGAGGCGAGCTAAGGCCCCACTTACATCGAACTTATACATAGCGTTTCACTAAATTACTAAAAAGCCTTCGCCGATTCGTGACATTATTCTGCATAAATGGTACAGGTCGCCGGTTTTTATAGATTATTGAATATGTTCAAAATTAAGTGGTAGAAAGGAACAATTGCGTCCAAAGGTTTTTATGGTTTAATATTTTAGTTTGGCGCCTAAATATGATAAAATCACTAAGCGCCTTTTATCAAGGGTGCGTTTTTGAGAGTCATTTTTCAAAACAGAATTTGCATTTTTTACAAGGATCCTTTTTTGTAGAAAAACAAATTTTTCATCGAACTTCGTCTCTATTTCTTTTTACTATTGTTAGTAGTAAAAATAATTGAAAAACAAAATTAAAATTTATGAACAAACACGTTTTTTTTTAGTAATTCTTTCATTCCACATCCTAGGTAGATATAAATGTTAAAAAAAAGATCTAGAAAAAACGACGAAATTATTCTTTTTAAATCTCTGTACGACCAACGGTAACCGAAATATCGCCATTCAAAGTTGGTAATTTTAGTTATTTTAGAAAATACTGGAAGGATTAAGTGGGCTTATTGACATTTCTAGTTACTAAATCGAGTACAATAACATACCAGGAGTTTTAGAAAATTTGACCACTTTACATACAAAATGCAGGGTCCTTTACACTATTCTTGTATCTGCAAATTTTTGTTTAATTTTTTTTAATAATCTTTCTAACAACGACTGAAAGGGCAAAAAATAGACTTTAATCAAACCATGCCATGAGTTTCTCTTCGATTTCAGCTAGTAATTTGTTTTTCAATTATGATTTAAAATTATTATTAAGAGGCTGTGTCGGCTTTTACTTGATGAAAATCCATTATTAAATTTAAATAAATAATACAATGTTTTAAGATTTCCACAAAAATAATAACAAAAGTTATTAATTTAATAGTGACTAGTTTCGTTACATAGTAACTTCATCAGACTAATCATTATAGCCTGATGTTTTATTTATTTAAATTTACTTTTTGTTATCTTGCCTGAAATAGTTTTTGGACGGGCGCTCCGTTAATATTAAAGATAGGAAGCTGCGGTTTTCACCAATCGATTCTGTAGTTAATTATTTGAAGTGCTTCTGTGGACTAAAAGCGATAAGGCTAAAGTCGTTGCAATAAAATTTTAATCCCACGTGACAATTGTCAAAAATAGTTTACCTCGTAGTTCACCTAGTAACTCTGTCAAATAATAATTATTAATGATGACAATTTTGTGTGCAATATTTGTTTGTCCAATTGAGAAGACACTGTAGCTGTTGCCATATTAACCAATAATATAAACCTTACATTTTAGAAATTTATAACAAAATGCCAATATGTACATTCATCAGTTGATCACGTGGGATTTAAATTTTATTGCAACGACTATATCAACTTTTTTCTCTACAAAAATTGTGAAAAAAGTAGTACAGACGCGCTCTTCTGATAAATGTTTTAAAAACCATGAAAAAAAAAGCGCATATTTTTTGTTGCTATATTAGGCGAGTTCTCGTCCAAAAACGAAAAATTATGTTTCGTGGCGGTCTACCTTGTTCTGCGCATAAAAATTGGACTACAGGGTAGTATTACTTAACATTAACCGGAAAATACCAAAAAAAAAAACAATTTTTACATCCAATTTATTAGAATACAAGCACATTTTCCTTGGGTAATTCTCTAACCGGCAACCACAAAAGTCACGTAGTGTGCGGGCCTTTTAGGTATCGAAGTAAAACTATTTAACAATGTCTGTTCGCTTATCCGTCCGTCCATGTTTTCCGCAGAGTCGAAAAAGTTTTAACACAAAAGTTGTAGATTATGAAAAAAAACCTTGTCAGAAAATTAGCTATTCCGGGCCCGAGGATCCTGGGCCCGCCATACAAAGAGCAACTTGTATTCGAGATATCTCGATAAAGAAAGCACATTTGTCTATACTGATTTCTTTTAAAGTGTTGTGCAAGTCTAGATGCGTCGATTGATATTCATACCTCACATGCCTCATTGAAAAAAAATTGAAAAAGTTGAAAAAAAATTCCAATTTTTTGGAATCGAACTCTCTTCCACTGACGGAAAAATCGCACAGAGATTATTCCTTTTACTAGTTAGATTTACATTTATACTCTCTATTTTTCATACTAAAGTAGTCCGATTAGCATTTTCCCGGTAAATTCTAATATATAATCTCTTTAATTTACCAATTTTAATACTTAATTTTGACATTTTTATTTTTATTTAATACTCAATATTCAAGAAAATTTAATTAGCCAAGAATTTGATTAAACTTGCTCAAAACAATGTTGGACCGAAAAGAATTTGTTCTTTGGATCGATTATTCATTCTAACTATGCACCAAGATATTTGAATTATTTATTTTGGAAAATATACCATACATTTCTTATTTTTGAGCATAATACCTACTTACAATTCAATTATTGTTTAAATTTCTTAAAACATATGATTACATATACTTTTCAACAGATTTGAATAAAATTTGGTACATAGATATGTAGGATTTACAGACATATAAAAAAAATGAGCGACTGTAACGAAGTTATTTTTTTTTATTTAACATTCTTTATATAACTAATTTTCATTTATTGACACCCCTCTTAATTTATTAACATGTATACGAACAATTTATTTGTTATGATTAAAATAAGGAAAGAAGTATGTCAAATTTTTCTACAAACGAACAAAGCTAGAATCTTGGCAAAGCTGTAGAAAGTAAAACGTTAATTATTGGTCAAGAAGCAGCGCCACTTTCAAAATATATTAATTACTTTTTATTGATTTTTATTAATTAATGAATATTATAAGAACAATGCAAATCAACTAGGTTCTTTAAGCTATTCATTCATTAATATAAAATCAATAAATTCGTTCTTACTGGATAAGTCCATTCCTATTTCTTTGGATTTTTAATTTTGTAAATTGTTGAGACAAACCACACAAATCAGTTCACTTAGATAAAAGCTATTTTTTTTTTCAGTCTTTCTTGCCAATCAACATCGAATGGTGATGTAGAAAAATAGATTTTCAGTCTTCCCTTATTGCAGCTGATATACAAAATTTTAGAATAACATGTTTTTTTTAATGTCAATATAATTTATTTCAATTATGACCTTTTACAGATGCAAGAAAAACGCCCGTTGTACTATAAACGGACGTTTTTAAAGTGTTCATTGTACTTTAAATGGATATACCTATTCTAAACCGACTTTTTTAAAAGGTTGTTACATTTATAAAACGTATGCTGAACTATAAGCGGACTTGTTTAAAACGTACGCTGAACGAAAAAAGGACGTTTTTAAAACGTATGATGAACTACAAACCAACGTTTTTAAAACCCATATTTTGCATTATTAAAACGATTATTGCTTATCCTCTAAAAACGTTTACCCAAAACGTTAGTTAGACATCTGTCTGGGATGTTTCGAGGATGTCCAAGTTTGTGACAATTGTACCTTTCTCGTACATCCATAAAACGTCCAGTGTACTATAGCGGATGTTTTTAAGAGTCGGAAGAGTCATTTTTTAAATATTCTTTTACGACTTTATGCTATTAGAGGAAGGAGATATAGGCTTGACATCCAGTATATATTATATTCTATTAGTGTTCAATTTGATAACTCACCTATAATAAGTGCGACAAATTCCGATGTTTCTGAACTAACCCTTTCAGGCCCTTTCGTGGTGTGAGGCCTATACAGTGGTCCTTCAGGTTGGGGATGTATAACAACGTGTGGTATTCGTTCTGTAGTAATAGTAGTGGTGGGGGGAAACGTGGGGTTAGTCTGAATTTCAGTAAAGGAACTTGAAACTGTCGAATAAATTTTTGTGGTATGATGTTCGGTAGTGGTTGTGCCTTGTTCCGTCGTTTTAGGAAATGTTGAAGTTACGTTCACGACTGATATTCCTGTTGAGTGACCTGTAACAGTTGATTCGCTTTCTGTCGTGCGGGAACTGGAGTTATCTGTTGTTATTGATGATTCGGTTTCATCTGGAATAAAAACAGTATCTGCAATTATTGTAAATTTTTATATACATTATTTTTGAGAAACATCTTTTAATTGTGATATTTTTGACATGCACTTTAATTATTTTGATAGTGATTTACACTATATTATAACTGTTATTTATTATTATTTTTAGTTGTTTAATTTACTGTTGCTTACCTGTAGCTTTTGTAGTAGATTCCTCTGTAGTTTCCTCAGAACCAGATCCTTGAAAGCAATCTTCATCGTCACATGGTTTTTTATCATCACTGCCTTCCACATTGCCTTTAGGTTTTTTCGTTGGCGGAGGTCTAGTTGGTGGGTCATAAATTGGAGTGATAAGATCATCATCACCGGAACCAGTTTCTGGAAGCGGAGGACACTCATCTTCATCATCGCCATTGTTACATCCCGAACCGGCACCACTGAAAACTAGGTCATCTTCGAGACCCGGGAAGCCTGAGGCGGGAGTCTATAATATAAATTTTAAAATTAATTAAAATTATTAAGACTGATACTTTTGTTTTGTTTTTAACTTTGCTTGTTGTTTTGTCAATTTAAATTTTAATATCTTTACTAAATAACTTTTATATTTAGGTGAAAAATAAAAAATATTCGTAGTACTTATTTCTTACTTACTTGTTGCATTTTTTGTAAATGTTCGTGCCTATCCATTTGGGTTAATTGTACGTCTCCTCTTATAGATGTATGTAAGTCTTTTTCTGCAGCCAAGTCTAATATTCTCAGTCCATTTACGACCACTCCGGAAATTTTACCAGAAAATGGTCGTTCTATTCTACCTTTTTTAGTCCATTTTCCTCCAATCTGTATCTGAGATTGTGTGTTGAATACTTGTAATTGGTGTCCTAAATTTTACAATTTTTATTTTGTTAAATTACGTTTACAAATATCATTTAAATTAATTAAAACATTTGCGACAATGGTCGAATATTTTTTTAATCTATTATAAATTATAAATTTTTAGTTTTTACTTAAATTGATATTAATCGCTTAGATTTATTTTTCATAAATTATAGTTAAATACTAAAGGCGCGTACAAATGTGCAACAAAGCAACGAATTGAATGACAGTAAATCGGCATGGTCGCCATGCGAATTATACAGTATGTCCGGGAAAATAGTGTACTTATACAAGGAATATTATATTTAGAAGACATTCTTTCAAACAAAGAATAGGCAGGTTCGACATTTTTCTTAATTTTTTTATTTTATCTTAAATCGAGAGCTTTTGTTACTTAAAAACGATCAAAAAAAATTTGAGCGCAAAATATTAATATTTACGTCCGCTGTAAAGCATTCTAAAATCAACGATCGGCGAGAGGATGAAAAACGGTACCTGTGCGCGAGACTAGACCGTGTGACGTCAGTAGCCATGAACGCTTCGCCCCTTGCCCGCTGCTGCGCTGTATTCACGATACACACACATTTTACAGGGTTACCGTTTTTGGTAAATTTCCTACTAAATTAGTAGATTTTTAAGAAAAATTAGGGTGTTTAGTAGAATTTTAGTGGAATTGATAATAGGCAGGATCGACATTTTTTTTTAAACTGAAAGATTTTTTAGATTTGAATTTAAAACTATATTTTATCGCTATCTATCTATGGTATATTTAAGACGGGTGTCTCATTGCAGAAAAAATATTTTGTATCATTAAAACGTGACACGTGATTCGCTTAAATAATAAGTTTGAACAAAAGTAAGTATGAGCTCTAGTAGAAGCGTGAAATAGTGCTGATTAGTGGTGCAATAGCATATCTTTTTTTTGGTTTTTGATTGTTATATTTTACTTTTAAACGCTATTAAGTTTTCCTTTTATTTTTTTTAATACACAGGCTAGTTTAGATAGTTAAGACTTCTTTTAATAAAAATAATACATTTTTTGTGCTTTTTATCGTTATATCTTACTTGTCAACGTCATTAAATATTTTTTTAATACACAGGCTAGTTTAGGTAGTCAAGACTTATTTTAATAAAAAAATACATATTCCCCGGGTAGGTAAAAAGTATGTACAAGATATTTTTAGTGCGATGAGACACTCGTGATTTTGGTAGTTTATTATTCAAATGTTGGTAGAATACGGTTTATTGAAAAATATTCAATAAGGTTGAAAAGTAAAATATAGCGTTAAAAATCAAAAAAAAGATATGCTGTATCGCACCACTAATCAGCTCTATTCCACGCTGCTACTACCAAACACACTCATTTTTCTTAAAAATCTACTAATTTAGTAGAAAATTTACTAAAAACGGTAACCCTGTAAAATGTATGTGAATACAGCGCAGCAGCGGGCCAGGGGCGAACCGTTCATGGCTACTGACGTCACATGGTCTAGTCTCGCGCACAGGTACTGTTTCCCATCCTCTCGCCGATCGTTGATTACAGCGGACGTAAATATTAATATTTGGCGCTCAAATTTTTTTTGATCGTTTTTAAATAACAAAATCTTTCGATTTCAGTTAAAATACAAAAATGTCGAACCTGCCTATTCGTATAAAATTTTAGGAAAAAAAATTAAAATAATTTTTATCAATTTTTCAAAGTTTTTAATATTAAAATTCGAAGTAAGTTATAATTTGAACAGTTTACAATAAATTTTTTGTTATGAAAATTAAATGTGATTTGAAATTCATATAATTAACTCTACCTGTTGGGTGAAGTAAAAAATTGATAAATATTTAACGTTTTGTTGTTTTGATCCGAGTATTAAAATTTATACCTAATGATATTTGATCCCTGAGAAGGAATATTGGTAACTAAAAATAATTAAGGAATGACTAAAAATTGTTTTAAAAAAATAAGTTTTTCGAAAGAGATTATTTTTTTATTAGAAAGTTATTTTGACTACACTGTTATCCTTTCTATTATTATTTGGTCAGGATATGTTTATATTACTTAAATAATTTACTTAATCAAAATGAACTGAACTTCAGAAACTATTGTGTGACCAAAAATAATTTGAATTCTTTTTAAATATTAATAAATACTCACCAGGTGGATGAACGGTTTGAACATTGTAATCATCTACTTGTAAAGTAGCATTGTGGCCTTGTCTATTGTATCTAACTACGTGATATGCATTGTCATTCACTTTTACTGAAATTTCCCCTAGAAGAAGATCACTGGAGCCTAGATTGTATACAACAAAAACGTTACCTTCCACCTAAAATAAAATAAAAACAAAGTTAATATGTATGATAAATATAATACTATCAACTAGTTGGGTAATATTTTTTTTAGACTGATTTTTAAAGAATATATGTGCATAAGTTGCATTCGCATATTATTAAAAAAAAAAAACAAAAAATTATCCATAGCTCAAATAAATAATAAAAGTCATACCACATACATTTATTTTACCAAACTGGGGGCGACATGTTTCGGCCATCATCAGAACGAAGAAAATATTCATTATGATGGTATAAGAAATAACAAATCACATTATAACATATTATAAAAATTAAACAAATTAATTAAAAAATTTAAATTGGTAGTTGAATATTTTAACCAAAAAAACTCCAATCTAGATTTTTAATATTTTAATTAATTTGTTTAATTTTTATAATTTGTTTAATTTTTATAATATGTTATACCATCATAATGAATATTTTATGTATGTGGTATGACTTTGAGTTTTATTGTTCGTTGTATAATTTTAAATTTGACATTCTAATTAGCTCAATAAATAAAATCTGGTACTTACGATGTACATTTCCATATAGTCATTTGAAGTTCCACTGACGATTCTTAAAAGAACTGCATCAGATTTGGTAGTCATAAGTCCTAGAGCTATTGTATCTTCTTGCATTTCCGGCATGTTATCTTCAGGATATGTGTAGATTATGATACCCCTGTTAGGCCCGAACTCATAGGAAACTGATTCTATAAAAATAAGATAAAAAATAAATCTCAAAACGTGTAGGTAACGAACATGGGTATCATTTTAAGAACATTGTGTGTATGTAGTTTTATTATTGATAAATTAACTCCTATGTAAAATGTGTCATTTAATGATGACAGTTTTGTCAGTTTGTCAGCGATAAAAAAGGTGCATCCATTTTTATCGCGATAAAAATGCCTGCTCCTCGCGATAAAAATGCCTGTTCCTCATAATCAGACTATATCTAGTAGATGTGAATCGTGTCGTCACGTCACTTTAACCTTAGTTATGTCAGTTAAAATTATTTGTTTGGTTGATATTGAAATATGGAAGATGAATAATAAAATAATGAAAATTGTTAAAAAATAGTAATAATGAAATAATTTAATTGTATCAATATTGTTCATTCTATATTTTGTCGTTAATTTATCTTGCCAAAAAATACTCAAGCTTTTTTTTTAAGAATAAATTTCTTTTAAACTCAAAATTTTTCCATCAGTAATTTTCCTAGAAAAACTAACATTTGGCAAAATCGCTCGACCTCCGGTCTCGCGATTTTTCCATGTCAGTTTTTCTCGTAAAATTGCTAATTGGCAAAACTTTTCGTTACAAAGAGAAATTTATCCGATAAAAAAAGCTCTTGTGTTTTTACTGTTGACTAAAAATGATCAACCTGTTGCTCCCCATTCCTGAGGATTTTTCAAAATTAAAAAACAAAAAAGTTTGTGGTCAGGAACTAAGTTCTTTACGTGATTTAACATCTCTCTCTCTATCTCTCTCTTTGTCTCTTCCCTATATTTATCCATTTTCCATATTTTTGGCTAATTTCTCCATTTTTTCCTATTTTTGAGTAATTTCTCTATTTTTACTATTTTTTACCATTTTTCCCTATTTTCCCTTATAATTAACCCTGTATAACTATTTTTCCTATTTAACCTATTTGTCCCTATTTGTATCAATTTTCTCTTATTATTCCAGATGTTCCCTATTTATTCCTAATTTTCTCTGTTTTTCATTATTTTATATTTTTTACTATTTTTCCTATGTTTCCCTATTTTTCCTTATATACTCTTTCTCCCTCCTTTTTTCTCTATTTTACCTATTTCTTCCTATTTGTATCTGTTTTTCCCTATTTTTGTCTGGTTTTCAACATTTTTGAATATTATTCACTATTTTTCCCTATTGTTTCCCTATTTCCTTTATTTTTCCTTAATTTTGTCTATTTTTCCCTATTTGCCCCTATTTTGCTTTAATTTTTCTTCTTTCACTTTATTTTTCCCAATTTTTCCCTATTTTCTATATTTTTCTCAATTTTTTCTGATATATAGCAATGACAAAAATGTATTAACGTTTAACTTCGTTCATAATGGCCTGATTTGAATGAAAAAAATATTATAAATATGTATATTAAACACTTAAGCAAAAATCATGCGCAATGAAATGGTAAATAAGCACTAGCCTTACTGTCGGTCGGACTTGAATGGGGCAAACGGTATTGTATTTAGGACACCTCATATAATCATTATATTAAAAATTATGCGCAGTAGCTTTGCCAATCGAACATTAGCGTCTATTTCCATTAATAATGGTCTTATTTTGATAGATCAATTAGGATTATATTTAGGACACCTCACACATTAAATCCGTAAAATAATTATGTGCTGTATACAGGGTGTTGAAAATTTCAATGTACACTATTGGGATTTCGTTAACCATTATAGGTACAAAGTTGGTTAAATGGGAAAAAAGTTTAATATTATCAAGAGAAATTTACCGGATTTTGAAAAATTTTAATATAAGGTCCGGTTTCAGAGATATTTGCTTAAAACCAAAATTGTTGATTTTCGTTTTATTTAATTATCACCTTTATTTTTAAAGATAGAAGAAAACTTTTTGAATTTTTTTTGTTGAAGACCAAATGCCGTTTTTCGATAAGACGTTTCGTCTTTCTTTAAAGAGCATTCCTCAATTTAATTTTTTAAAAACGGACCTGCACTTTTTATTTTATTTTTGAAATCTCCATTTTGTTCTCTATCCAACCATGTATCATACTTACATTTTTTACATAACAGCAATCGGAGAATAAAAAATATAATTTAATCTTCAACTATTGAATTATAGCAGGAACATAATTAAATAAAAAATAAATGCAAAATGAAAACTTTTGTCTCATTTAAACGACCTCATATTTATTTGTTGTAATTGTAGATTTGTGTATTCATTTTTGTGATTAAATTGTGCTTTTTCCCAACTTTTTAAAAAATTTTTTCGAAAACATGTTCAAAAACTTAGTTGTTCAAGATTGTTCAAAATTATTCTGGAATAAAATAAACAGGACAGTACTTACAAAATTTCCAAAAGTACAGTCCATTGTCGAAATTTAATTAAAAAAAAATTAAGTGCGATACATGGTTGGATTGAGAACAAAATGGAGATTTCAAAAATAAAATAAAAAGTACAGGTCCGTATTTAAAAAAATTAAATTGAGGAATGCTCTTTAAAGACGTAACGAAAAACTGGCTACGCAATGTTAAACGGCATTTGGTCTTCAACAAAAAAGATTACAAAAAGTTGTCTTCTATCTTTAAAAATAAATGTGATTATTAAATAAAACGAAAATCGTCAATTTTGGTTTTGAGCAAATATCTCTGAAACCGGACCTGATATTAAATTTTTTTTCCATTTAACCAACTTTGTATCTATAACAGTTAACGAAATCCCAATACTGTATAAGTAACTGACTTAATTTTTTTATCATATGTATGATAAAATGCCAGACCGGTAATTGTTTATAATTAATTCAAGCTGTCTTATCTATTCAAGTTACGATTTTCTTAATTAAATAGTCTTGGAGCTAACTTATATTTGTTAAAGTTTGGGCCTTAGTTTAGGGTGAATTATTTCTAATCATTTTTGTATAGAAGAATTTTTTTTATCTATGTTTATTGATTCTTACCGTCTGAACATGTAGGTCCTGTAAAAGACGTCATATCACAGTCGCATGTGTAAGAAGTCCACTGCTGAACACATATACCGGCATTGGCGCAAACATTGTGACTGCATTTTGCTGACTGACCTATGGGTAAAATATAATTTTATAGGTTAGTTCAAATAAAAAATAACAAAATTTGTTAATTGAATAGGATTAGTCTAACAAAATTTAGAGCACGAAAATATTTACACGATATATAGTGTTGGGGCCTCCCGGTCGTCGTACCAAATAAACCGAATCGTAATTCTTTATATTTCACAAAATAAAATCACACATACAATTACAACTCTAATCTTACTCCATCTCTCAACAGCTAAAAACATAATAATCAAATAATCCTTGAAAAAACACCCAACCCTCTTCTTTTTGATTCCTACCAACCTATCAGTGTCACCAACCCAAATAAAATGATCCGGTGCCTTAGCATCTTAAAGTAGACAACCACAGACAAACATTGTTGGTTCTCTACCCAAAACCTCTAAAATAGTGATAAGAAAATTTATAAGAAAGGGACAGATGTGCCAATTTTTTTAAAAATGGAATTTGAAAATTGATTTTGAGAATGAAGGATAAGAAATGGATTGTTAGTATAAAAATAAACAAAATAATTTAAAGGAACGAGACAATTTTTAATAAAATATAAAAAGAATTACCAGGAGAATTAGGAAGATTTTGCATGAACACAATACATTAAATTCCATAGAACGAGTATTAAGAAGAAAAGACATAGAAAAAGACTGATATGAGTAAGAAGAAACACCAGTGAAAGAGCAACGTCGAAGAAAGCTAAGAGGAGACAAGACAGGAAATTAATAAATAATAATGAACCCAGCTCGGATTGAGAATCCTAGATAAGACATCTGGTGTACTAGTTGGTCTATATCAATAGATATAGAATAGATACTTTTATTTCAAATTATAAGATAATCAGTATATTTAGAAAAAAGATATTACAATAAGCAGATATTATTTACAGATATTATCAAAATATGTTCTAAAGGAGCGAAAATTTTTACGAAAATCAATATGGTAAATTTAGATAAGCAAATATGATATAAAAAATTTAAGTGCACTTAACCGCTTAGCATGTTATTTATTTATGAAAGTGGAAAAAACATTTTCTTATAATATTTTTTGCCAGGATTGCGTGGAACGGCGTAATCTGTTAAATGCTGGTCAACACAATCTACTCCTCAAATGGACGGATGTAAACTGGGCGCGAAAATAATCCCTTTACCTGAAGTTGTAAAATTATTTTTGATCCTAACATATAAACTGGGCGCGGGACCTTTCTTAAGCGGCTTATAGGATAATGAATAAAAAAACGATTTCGGCAACGCGCATGTCCGACTCCTTCCAGGTCCGAAATTAAGAGTTAAAGTGGGAAATTGGATGCTTGCGTCTCACTCAAAGGATAATACAAAAATCAGTTGAGCCAGCACCGCGAGCCGAACCACCGCGCCAGACTTCCAGCCAGACCTGAACACCAGTGAGCAGTGTATTGGGGTCATTTGTATTGATAAATTATTTTCAGCATTGTTCCTGCTGCAGAGCATATTTATTTTTAATCAGGATAACTGACAGAGCTGAGTAGTAGTTTACCAAGGCCAGCCATCTGTCGGCGTACTAATAAATAAATACTTTTCAGCGTTGTTCTTGCCCGAGAGCAGTATATTTATATTTTTAACCGGGATAACCGGCAGAAAGCGGCCTGGGCTGAGTCATTACTTAAAAGGGCAAGCCATCTTTATGCGTACTAATAAATAAATAATTTTCAACGTTGTTCCTATCGGAGAGAGCCATGTATTTATTTTTAACCGGGATAACCAACAGAAAGCGGCCTGGGCTGAGTAGTTACTTTACAGGGCCAGTCATCTATCGGCGTACTAATAAATACATTATTTTCAGCGTTGCTCTTGCCGGAAAGCAGTATATTTATATTTTAACCGGAATAACCGGCACAAAGCGGCATGGCCGATGAGTATAGGTATCGAATTTTCTTATGAACGCTGCAATCGCTGCAACACCGCACGTATTTACATCTAAACTTATCTAAATAAGTTCGGTGTTGCAGAGGTTACAGCATTCATAAGAAAATCCAATACCTATAGTTACTTCACAGATTCAGCCATCTGCCTACGCACTATTAGAATATTTTATTGGTATATACATTTATAAACAGGAAATTAGAACTTTGTCTCGTAGAACGCATTGTCTCACCGTCTTGCACCATAGTATTCCGTATCACCGCTTATTGTTTCATAGACCGTTCACTCATTTGATCTATTTTTGCTTTGGAGTACGTTACACACCTTTTCCCCGTCCCCCTCTGGTTTTTGTATGGACTTTGGTGTTATTATTATTTTCTACTTGATGATTTTTATTTGGTTTTGAGCATTAATATTCCAACCTCAACCCATCGGGACAACTAAAGCCCGCTCCTCTGACCTCAAGCTTTTGTAACGACTCATGGAGTATTACATCTTCACTGATGCTGTCTCTGGAGCAAGTAGTCTTCACACTATAAATGAAAGATGAAACGTGGCACCCGAGGCACATCGTTATCTGGACTAAAGTACCAAAAGATCACTTGATGACGCATTTGAAAATATCTTATATATATGTTATTACAGTTTACGTAATTTTAATTACCTACATTTTGGAATACACTATATGTCATATATTTTGATTATCCTTAGGATAATGCAATTAAACAACTTTATGAAACAAAACTTCTTCTCGCTCGTAGTTTTATAGTTACATTATACATATTCAACAACGCCAATATGTAATAAAATTCTCTTTATCGATGATTACAAATTGAGTTTATAACAACAAAAGTTCATTTTTAAGGTTAACAGAATTACCCTCTAGTGACCACAATTAACCCCATGCACTCCCTATGCTTTACTAAACTAATTAAATTTCAAACTGATCGACAAACGACACTGTTTGAAGTTTAAAAGCCTGCATAATTGAGTAATCACGTTAAATTATCATCAACAAACAGCCAACGAACATGGATGTGTGTATCTTTATAGGTCAGTCGGCTAAAAGCAGTTAATTTAGGCCTATCGTTTTAAAATAGTTTACTTTATTAATTAAGAGTATTGTAATATTATAACAATATTGTCTCCATTTTATTTTATATTTGGATTTTTAATGATTCAACAAATCAAAACCTTTTTTATATTAATGTTGTAACGAAGTTACGAATTTACCAATGTTTTAATTGCCTAATCTCTGTTGTTATTATTCTTACTTATTATTATTACTTAATAATAATAATAATTTTAATTCCGTCTTCACCTTTAAAAATAATTAATAGAATTAGTTTTTCATTAAAATTTGTCGTAATTAGTGTATTATTAAAATCTTCGAGCCCGGCAATAGCTAAAATCAAAATGCACCGTAAAAACGAAAGATGTAAATAAACACCGCGACCTTCTAATAAACATATAGTCGAACGCGATCCGTTGCACAAAGTTCACACGTCGTCCGGAAGATGGAACCGTCATAAGCAGACTTCATGGTTAAGCAGTTCGATTAGAGATTCAAACACGAACAACCGTCCTGCATACGGAAGTAGAAGAAACCGGAGCCGTAGCCAAAGCCGTTCCAGTGAAAGCCATTCCAGGTTCCAGTGAGAGCTGTTCTAGTGACAGCCATTTTAGTGACAGCCGTACCAGTGCCCAGACGTTCCAGTGCCGTACTAGAAGAGGATTACCGGTGAGAAGTTTGTATATGGTATAATAGAGGAAATTTCTAAAGATTGTTATTTATTTTAGTTGTTAGTTAAATTAATTTATATTCAGGGTAAAATTTTGCACCGGAAAACTGATCACCGCAAGTTACACACCTTTTTCTCCTTCGTGCAATAAGTATTGGTTTGATTATTTATTTTTGTTCCCTCTTTGTGCCTGATGAATAGAATAAAATTTTTATATTGAATTAATTTGTAATGTATTAGTAGGTAATTAGAGAGAAAAACGGGATAGTTTTAACTGATATTTAATTCAACCAAACATCTATATATACGATACCAATACCAAACAAAAACTTGTTCTCGATAAGAACTATACAGTGTAGTCCATTTTACTCATAGATACATAAACATATATAATATGAGTTTACCACATAATTGATTATTATTTTTCTGTCCATACGTTAACCTTATAGCAGCTTATACTCCGGAACGCAGTCCAGGAGGGCAAGTAAAGTCTGCCCTACCTGCCGACAAGGGGATTGGTCGAGACCATAACGACCCCTTTAGTATTTCTTTCTTCACTGAAGCTGCCCGAGCAAGTGGTCTTCACACTTTAAATGGAAGGTGGCGCCCGAGGCAATCCGAAATCTGGACTAAGGCGCCAAAGTGACACGTAACGACCGAAGCGCGTTACAATGTTCAGATGTTTTGGTTTACTCGTCAAAAGATTCGTTACATACATAGAGACATTATAACATAAATATTTTTTGGTAAATTCAAATACTATATTTTAAAATTTTATAGTGCTCTGTAAATGACATTTTATTTCTAACCCTTACCAATGTCAGTATAGTGTAATTATACGTGATACGACAATCCTTTCCGGGAAATTCTTTCGCACGACAATCCTTCCACGCGACAATTTCTTTTGTTTCCAAACTTAAACTTTATTTGATATGCATTTTTTCTTACTTAAAATCAAAGTTAGTCTAATTTGTAATCTAAAACGGTAAAGATCGTAGGGGAGAATTGAGGAATATCGGCCATCAAATTTTTCCGACCCTAATCGACATTTTGGAGAGGCTTGTGTCCCTGATCATGCTTCTCAGCAAACCAAAAAGTATTGTTTAGGCAGTGCCGGAGCAAATTCTGTAACTTTTATACAGAATTTTCCGAACTACTATGTGGAAGGTGTGTGTTCAAGGCTGAATATTTCAATTACAATAAGTTGTGAAAATTGTTTTCATGTATAATGAGCTACATTGTGTATTACCAAGTTTATTTAAAGTCAACGTAAATTTAGGAATTTTGAAATTATGTGTTGGGTTTTAGATTAATGTTTTAGGGGAAATTCCAGCTATCATTGTGTGTGTACTATCGGCATTACCCCATCGAATTTCGTTTCATACGGTTTGAAATTTTCACTTGTTTTTAGATGCCGCGAACCTACAAAAGAAAAACTACGAGAGCTTCTTGGACTATTGAGATGATTCAGGCTGCTTTTGCAGCAATTGAAAATGGGCTCTCTTCGAAAAATTTCAAGAAGTTTTGCCATTCCAAGGGAGACTCGTGAATATCTAACCTTCAATTTGGACGACGCCTAATATTTATTCAAGAATAGGAGCATGAAATAACGGAGAAAATAATTTCTCTTGAAAATCTTTTTTCGGAATTAAGCTGGCACAGATTCAGCAATGCGCCTACAACTTTTAGCAACGATAACATCCAAAAAAAAGAATGGGTTATTTAACTACTTTAAAAAGGGAAAAATCACTACTGTTATGTGCTCATTTAGCACGTCTGGAGTTTACGTTCCTCCAATGTTCATATATGCTAGGAATTAATCTCTTGAAGCGTAAAAGTACGTACTCACGAAGCGTACGAATGAATATCGAATGAGAACCAAACGTTCTCTTCGCGTAGGGTGGCGTAACGCTTCAAGAGCGGTACATAAGAAAGATTCGCTGTTCAGTGTGGACGGAGAAAAATCAGTAGTGTTCGTTCGTCCCGAAACAAAATGTGCAATGACCACCAAAATGGAGTGGACAGAAGAGCTAATAATTCATGTAAATTATACGAAAAAAAAGAACTACTATGGAAATTTTGTATTTTGTATTTTGCAGAAATTATGAAACTGACCTAAATGCTGATTTCTTTGGTTCCTCTGTACCGGTCTCTACTTTTAAAAATTGATGACGTCCACCAAAGGCGATTTTTTTTTGTTTTTCTTTTTTAATAAACCAGGAATAATAACATAAGCCGCTGAAATAACTATATGTTTATCTGAAATCATCTGCGACCAACGAATTTTCAATTCGCTCTGTGTTCACTTGGTGTAGACACTCTTACGAATAGTGAACGAGCACCAAATGAATGTTCAGCGAATGAACGCCAAACATTCATTCGTTTATTTATCGCTGCTGAGATAACTGATGGATAACCGAAAATTTATTCAATGAATGTTTAAAGCACGTTAAATATTGAAAGAAAGATTCAGTTCTCTCGATACTCGAGTCACTTCTTTTTAAATGCAACAATTTTTGCAAAGATTATGATTCTGAACATTCCACCACATACACCGCGTCGAGTGCAATCACTTGACTAACTTTTTATGGTCCTTCGAAGGCAGCATATATTCTAGAATGTGACAAATGTATGTTCAACAAAGCTTTTGGGAGAAGTACAGCGTGATGTTAGTAATTGTGCAACAAAAGTCCCACACCATTATCAGTAAATTCTATATGTAAATCTCCATAAGAAAATCCAAGCTCGATTTTGCAAAACTTGGCTATGCGTCATCGCTCTTATCAGCTTAGAGATAACGTCGGTTCTAGTTTTCAGGTACTTCAGCTCCGATTGGTCCGATAGCAGACTTACCTGACAGAGCTGAAGAATAGACCAGACGTAGCTAAAGTATCTGAAGACAAGAGTCGACGTTGATAAGAGCGATGACGTATGACCTTGAAGGAGCGAATTTTTGCAAAATCGAGCTTGGATTTTCTTATGGAGATTTACATGTAGATTTTATTTGATAAGGGGCTAGAACTCCTGTTGCACAATCAGGGTAGAAGATTTTACCCATGCTAAAAACTTACAACCTACAAACTTAAATGAGAAGATTCCAAAAAATAAACAAATAAAAGAGAACGATGAAAGGCAAGAAGATATAGAAGAAACTAGAATGAAGATAGACACAAACGAAAATGAAATAAAAAAATTGATCGTTTAGAGAAATAAAAGCAGTTCTTGGATGTTTTGGAAATAATAGTCAAAAAGGAAAAGAGCTGGAAAAAAGCAATGCTTCCAAATATTTATATATCATTAAATACAGTCAAAAGTAAAAAGAGTAAACAAACAAGATTTCGATAACTTTAATGCCACCATCATTTTGGTGAAAAAAAAGTACCAATAGAATAAAGCAGAAAACTAAGCTAGGGAAGAACACATAACTGCGACGAGGAAAAAAAGTCGAAGTTACCTAGGAAATTTGTGTTATTTGCGAAGAATTGTGGAAAAACCGGGAACTCTGGCTAAGACTTGTGCGCTGTTATCAATGGGTTCACATTAAATGTAGAAAAAAAGAAAGGCTTTGTATGCGATTTCTGTAAATGAACAATATTCTTTGTAATAAGGTGCTTGCATAACTTTTTTTCAGATTTTTTACCTTTAATATGTTTATTACCCCTACTGACGAGCATAGACCAGTATTTAGAAAAATTTTTGGAGTGCGCTTAATTGTGAATATTAAACATTTTTGTGAAGTCTTAAGGTACTTTTAAGTCTATGAATTCTCTATTTGTGTAAAGATGGCGCTACAATCGACGTTATTTATTCAACTATATTTTTACTTTATACTACAAAATGCCTTATAATTATTGTATTGCAATGTATTAGTATTTTTAGTTGCAATCGATTAGTATTTTTATTCGCCTTTGAAAAACTAGAATAAATACATAACGTCGACGCTAACTCCCTCTTGCGGTGATTTATAGTATTGAGGTAAAGTAAATGGCTTATTGTCGACACATCAGAGAAAACTGTCGGCTGTAACCTGAATTGAGATAATTAGAGTGGCGCCACCTCTTGCATATTTCTTTAACTGATCTACCATAAGTCATCACATATTTTTTTTTTAAATTATAGGGCTAATATAGGTTAAAAAAACGAGTTACATATTTATCAGTCAGGTTTCTCATGGCCCATTTACCTAAAATCATGCAAGCACCTTATTGCGGCTATCCGGCTGATATTACTTCAAGCTGTAGGGTAATACCTCATACTCCTCATATATTTTGTATTTTTAAACTATTATTTTTTCAATAAACATGTATTTTGTTTCATGACGTCTTATATTTAATTTGAACCTTCCAGTTCCTCGTTAAATCATAAAATCTCCGAGATATTCAGGACTGTTCTTAAGGGACTGGTATTTCCCCACCTTACTCTATATAGAAACAGCTTACAAGTTTGATTTTACTGAAATAAAAAAATAAACTATACTATACTACGACCTAATTAATTGAAAGTTTTTTTAAAAAATATATATTCTATATAAAATTTTCGAGTGGCAGGTTTTTTAGGAAATGCGGTTTGTTTCAAAGAGGGCGGTTGAAATCGAGGCATAAATTTTGTATATTTTTAATGGTAATTCATTTTTCCATAATCGGTAAAAAAGTTAACAAACTCCATACAATTTCTCAATCTTTCCCACTCACTGTGTTAAACCAATTAACAGCCTCGATTCGTGTACGTGCTATAACTCGAAGTTCGTTTATTTGGGAACATTTCATGGATTTATGGAGTTCTCTCACTTCTCCAAGCTTTACAGTGAGTGGAGAGTGAAGGTTGTTGAATTACAGCGAAAAGTGGAGTTTCAACTGTTTCGCGGAATACTGGGTTAATTGTTCGAAATGGTCGGGAAAAATCGGGGAAGTCTTGTTAATTACGATTAAGTTGTTTGGATAAAGAGCTCAAGCAAAAAATTGTGATAATAACAGGGGTGCTCCCGTCTACAAGATAATACAAAAATAAAGATAAATAATTTTTATATAAATGGTGAAACGTTACCGGGAAAAAAAAATAAAATGCAAGAACAATATTTTTAAACGAAATCAGATTATTTGTTTATTCATACCAAAGAGTAATCTCCAAAATGTGCTTTTTTTTATTTGATACTAAAAAGTAAAGAATTTGAGAAAAATGTATTATTTTGTAGTGGATAAATAGTATTAACTGTGTTTCAAAACTGGTTTAGATTATATATTTGTTAATTCACCACGTACTATTACTACGAGCTTATACTACTTGAATGATAATTTAAAATTTCGACCACTATTTGTGTTTGGTATGTTAATACCGACAATGTTTTGTTGTGAAATGCCAGAAGAAATTAAATTATAAACCAATGATTGTAAACAACCATAATTACAAAGTCCTTCATAAAGAGAAATAATTTTAAATTATTATTTGCTTTTATTTAATAAAATAAAATTACGTAAAGAATGATGGATATTGAACTATAATTATTCTTTATTTTGCTTACTTTCGCATCCAGAGACCACCTGCGAACTATGAACCACAGCATCCTCGACGATATGTGGGGACTCCCCGTTGAGGTCCAGCCCGGCGATACATCCTTCAAAGCCATGTGTCGATTTTATTACATCCTGTGGTAATAGAGGGTACAAGTCTTTATAGACACCTCCTAGGTAGAGAATGCCGTCTAGCTCCAGATTTCCTAGAAAAATAAGAATAATATAATAGTATTTTTTAAAAATTTATTACTCAATGATCCATTAAAAATTAATCAAATGGATCCACTCTATCGAAGTCAAATTCTGAAATCTAAAATTAAGGGAAAAGTATAAGATACTATACAATATATTTATGTATTGGAGACGGAGAAAAAGCGTAATGTCCTTTTAGAAAAATATACTTTTAGCATATTTTGCAGAATTGTTCGATAAATACAAATCATTTCTTTTACGGTCACAATGTTCCACACTTAGAAGCATCTTAAAAATCAATAACATAAATACACTAAAGAGCATAATTTACCTCCAATTTTAAAATTATAAATGTGTATTTTTCTCGCCATCTAGCGGCGAAACTATGCGGAATTCGATAAAAAGTTAAACATAAAAGTTAAAGAAAATTTGATGCTTTACAACTTTGAACCAGAAAATTTTGCACTAAAATGCATTGTTTGTCCTCAAAATCAAGAAAAACTAGAGAAAACCTACATGAACATTTTTTACGCGCCCTCAAGTGGCGGCTACTATTGGAAATTCTAGAAAAAGTTTCAGACATGAGTTGTAGGGAATTTTATGCTCTAAAACTTTGTACAACAACATTTTGCACTAAAGTGTATTATTTGTCCTCAAAATCAAGAAAAACTAGAGAAAACATACATGCACATTTTTTACGCGCCCTCTAGTGGCGCAACTATTGTAAATTCTGGAAAAAGCTTAAGACAAAAGTTGTAGGTACTTTTATGCTCTAAAACGTTGTACTACAACATTTTGCACTAAACTGTATTGTTTGTCCTCAAAATCAAGAAAAACTAGAGAAAACATACATGCACATTTTTTACGCGCCCTCTGGTGGAGCAACTATTGGAAATTCTGGAAAAAGTTTGAAACAAAAGCTTGGAGGGTCAAACGGCTTGGCAGTTATCGTGGAAGATTACACGCAGACAGACACACAGACAGACCATACGCTGGAAATGGTTTCAATCTTCTTGGGGGACCTCAAAATGGATATTTCCATCGATATCTCGATTTTTTTTTGCTCGTTCACCTCACTTTCCTTTTGATGGGTCCGGGAAAGTAAAACTAAAATACTAATCATAAGTATATTATGTGCAACAAATATTAACGCGTATGATTATAATTACTAAAACAGCTTGGCATATATAAATACTGGATTATTCGCATACAAATTACAAAAGTATCTAGTATCACATCAGATGTTCACTATTGTACATATAACACATCTACGTTGTGGGCGTTGGCGGCCACGAAATTGTATTTGCTGTCTCCGCCGCCTCCTAGAAACTAGCTCACCAGAATCCATTAATTCAGTATCTTCGGTACGCCCGTCCACCAAATAATCAATTAGGTACATAATTTAAATACGCCAACATAGTCATACTAGTATCATTTTTTTCTTTATAAATAAAATGGGCATTTATGATGGCGCGCTGCAAGAAGTGTATTCCAAGTTTCTTGAACCAGGTATATGATTTCCTGCAACAGCTACAAAAATGCAGTAGCTGATATAATTTTTCGACACCACACATGCATCAGGTATAATGCTGTATGAGTGCGGGGTTTCTAAAATATTCTCGTTGACCGCCGAAAACGAATCTGTCTCTTTCGATTAATTCAGCAGGATAATCGGTTGATAGTAGATAAACGTCCCTTTTATCAAAATATTTCTTTTCCTGGTTTGATGTCTAATCAATGGAGAGTCTCGAATTATATCTGTTTGGACGAATGGTGCCAATCCGTCTAATTGAACATACATATATTCCGTAACAGAAATAAAAAGAACAGGCCAGTCGTTCTTCATTGAAACAAGAGTGGCTGCTAACGCGTTCAGATATTGGACGAACGTGATGAATGAATTGGATAGAATACTATTAAACACCTGGGAAGTGGGATGGCAGCAATCCGGTAATGGAAGAGCTTATACCCAGCATTAGAGACTGGCTTGACATGGAAACGCACTTACTCAAAGGGAAACTGTACATTTATTAACCAGCCATGGGAACTCCAATGTTCATCATAAGTACAGAATTGGCAAATCCGATAGTCCTATAACTGGCGTTGTAGACAGTCCCTTTCACTTAATATTTGAGTGCCCAAACAATTCGAATATGAGAAATACTCATCACTTCCTGGCTTTTTTCCCCGGCCAATATTCCCCCCCTTAGCTTTTGCTAGTATATTTCACATATTTGATATCTTACCAGACTTTGAACGTATACCAATCGATTTGCAATGATGGAAGTCAGAGTACTAAACCAAAAATATGAAAATTTCCTTATTATTTCACTTTTATTTTCTGTAAATTTTATGATTGCAAATTATATTTTGCAGGGAATATATTTTTTTTTATTTCAATTGAAAATATTTTCTTTTGTTGGTTTTAACCAACACAGTTTTCTGTTATTTTAATTCCTTATAAGAATAACACTTATTTGGGCCTTTTAATATTTCATTTAATAATTCGATAGAAACATTTCACAATACCAAGCGGCATTGAGGGTTAAACCAAGATACCTCGATTTAAAATGGCTTCGGCCCCAGTACTCCTGCCAACCGGCAAAGAGGATAGAGAGGATGAAGAGTACCAAAGATGATCAAACTAATTAAAATTCTGTTTACTTATTAAAATAATTTGTATTTTAAGAATAAAGATTCTTTCCTTTAGTTGAAACTATATGTACCATAAAGTTATTTCTTATCCTAATAATTATTTTCTTGCTGTGACTGCTCGCCGGAGAGCAGTGGTATCAGGTGGGATCCTTCACTCCGTTTCCTGTTTTTGTCACTTAACAAAAATTATTCATGTTTCTAATTTATGCCTTATATATCGTATTTTCTATGTACGCTATATCAGACATCCAAATTAACTGAGAGTAATGGAATGTCTTAAGGAATGTGAAAGGAATGCTGACATCTGTCATTGCTCCAAAGAAGTACAGATTTTCGGAGGTTTATTTATTATTTAATTATATTTTATAAGTTTATCTGTGTAACGTTTGTACTAAGAAATGTGGCATATAATGCAAAATATTGGTTATTTGCAATCTCCAAGACAATGGCAGGAAGAACACGGAAAATAGACTATGCCTGAATGGTCAAATAGACCATAACTTATATATTTTTAATTAATAATTAATTACCGACTAAGCAAAAAATGTAGTTTAACGGCAAACCCGGATTTGCTTCATTTTTTTTGAGACTAATTTGGGGCCAGAAATCATGAAAATGTTAAAAAAAACTTTGGGCTATCTTACAAAAAAAAATATGTGTTTTTGAAACTAATCAAACTACTGCTGAATATTTTTTTTGTAACATTTTTCTACTTTATAACTGCTTTTAACAAAATTTTTCTCACTCACAAATGTAACCCTTATACTTGTTATTTTGTCGGGCATATATCATTATACTTTTGCGATTATTTTCTTCGTTTCTGTTTCTTATCTTATCTCATATTTTAATTTTTTTTAAAACTTTAAGATTTATTTAGAAGTAAATCTACTGAATATTTACAATATATTTACCTGTTCCATGGTTGGCCGCAATAACTACATCATCATCTACCATAAGGGTATGTTGTTTGACAGAAGGACGACGAATACCAACAGTATGCCAACGATTGTCATTTAAATGAGAACGATGAGTATCTCTTAAAGTTACAGTGCCATCACCTAAATAACATATTAAATATTTTATATAATATATCTACTAAAACAAAAGAAAAAGATTATCCATTCTCAAATGTAGTAAAATTATTCAAAGAATAATAATAAACTCCCAGTCGTACCACATAAAAGTTGAACAAATGGTCATGGGCACCATGTTTTTTCGGCCAAACAATGGCCATCATCAGGAGTAAGTACAATACAAATTATAAAAATTGTTAAAATACAATATGAAATCACAAGATTAAGTTGCTTATAAAAGCTTCCGCTCGTACAACTAAACATATTCAAAAAAACTTGTAATTTTGTAGAAAATTTAAAAAACATTGAAGATTTAAAAAACATTTGATAGCTCCATACTGGAGGATTCAAAATCTAAATTTTTTAATTTTGTACCAAATTACAAGTTTTTTTGAATATGTTTAGTTAAATTCATACCATTTGTAAATTATTTGATGTTACGAGCGGAAGCTTTTTGTAAGTAACTTAATCATGTGACTTCTTATTGTATTTTAACAATTTTTATGTGTATTGTAGGATTGATGATGGCCATTGTTTAGCCGAAACATATCGCCCATGCCAATTTGTTCAACTAATTTCAAATACATTTTATATGTTATGACTAGGAGTTTATTATTATTCTTTGAATATCTGCAAAAGTTGGATAATAGTTCACGCACATATAAATTATCTTAAACGTTGGATGTGAGTTTCGAAATTTATCTCTAACATAGTTCAAACTTGATCTTTTTTTAAAATATGCTCGAAAAATTCAAGTTCTAGTGGTATTATAAATAAAAATTTCTGATTTGGATAGGTTCCCGTAAGATATTACGGTTCAGGGTAACAACTACATTACACTTCCCAAAAACTATCCCAAACTCGAACACAAACTTTACAGATTGACTTTTAATAAACACAGTCTGGTGACTTCCAGCATTTATAATTTTCCAACGTACAGGTCCACACTCAGCTCAACATGCCCCAGTGAAAATCGCACCGTCATAACGACGAAAAATATTGATATCTGATGATTGTATTTAAGGTTTTAGATCATGTAAACCATTTTATGAAGTATAACTTCTTTTAGCTAAAATTAAATAAGGAAGTTTTCCATGTGATTTCAACTCATATCTGACAATAATGTTTGATAGTTTCTTATAATAAAAGTTTGCACTTGTTCACTAATTTCTATTTTCAGATTAAATTATAATATTTGGTTTAAATGAAATGTA
Source organism: Neocrepidodera transversa (assembly GCA_963243735.1). Classification (NCBI taxonomy): domain Eukaryota; kingdom Metazoa; phylum Arthropoda; class Insecta; order Coleoptera; family Chrysomelidae; genus Neocrepidodera; species Neocrepidodera transversa. The sequence continues at coordinate 11,888,165 of OY725340.1, read as the reverse complement.
AAAAATACTTACCTACGTTGACAATATAACTGATATGCCCGTCGACTAATTCAACAGCCACAAAGTCTTCTTTCTTACCACCATTGAATAAAATCAGTCCGTTTGCTTCTCTGGTCTTGAACATAAAGTCGATATGTATACTAGAATAGGCCCTGAGCATTGGTAGACCGATGAAAGTGTGTTTTGACCTAAACGTCACGGGTCGATGTAGGTTGTCGGTGGCGTGTTTAACGAATTTTGCTGCAATCTAGAAAAAAACATTCGTTTCAAATATCTTAACAGAAGTTTTTATTTTGGCAGTACACACCCAACTTACATATCTTTAAATAATAATTACAGTTTAAAAATTAAAGTAGTGCTTAGGTCATATTAAAAACTCCCTAGGGATCAAATTATCTCACTTAGGATTAAATAAAGTCTCATAAATTAACAAAAATAATAATAAAAAAGAATAAACCGCCTCGAAAACGTTATAAAACAGAGCACAGAAAATTGGATAAATTTAAATCCCAAATTAAGTACTAGATAATGTTAAAAGCAGAAGCACTTTTATATAAACACTAATGAATTCATTTCGATTTCGATTGGGTACTTCCGATTCTCGATTCCAATGGAACCGAATACCGAATGTGAAAGTTCCATTTCTCCAAAACATGTTTCCATTATACTATTAATAGAATGGTTATGGTAAGTGAAATTTGATTGGAACTAAGAACATGGTAAGATTATTTGTAAGAACCGTGTTGCACACCTTTTCTTCCACACCGTAGTCGGATCTTGGTATAAATAAAAGTTATTATTTATTTTAATCTAATTTTGTTTTTACTTTATCCACGCAGCTAATACCCAGATACCCAACCAAGTAAAGACCGCACATCTGGAAACTAACGTCTTATCAATGCCATAACGACCCCTGGAGTACATTTTTATCCACTGAAGCTGCCCGTGCAAGTGGCATTCACACTATAATCGGAAGGTGTTGACCGAGGCAATCTGAAACCTGGACGTAGGCGCCAAAATACTGTTTGGCGACGCAAACAGCGTTACAGGCCTTACAGTACAAATTAAGTTCCGTTCCCTACGAAATAATGACATACCTCTCTCTGACGATTTTTTGCCAGATTATGTCATACCAGGAGCTTTAAAAATAATCCTTGAAGAACTGGTCATCATTGATAAAAAGTAAAAATAGGTCAAATATAGATTAATATCAATTTAGGGGTTTTTAATGACCCTGAATAAGGAATATGCGTGTGATTTTAATAAGTGTCATTATTAAAAATTCAAATTAGTGGAAACGCAACGCTATTGGTCAGATCGAATGTGACGTCAAAGTCTACAATCTACAATAACCAATGTCAAAAAGTTCATAAAGTTGTTGGGCGAGTTAGTTTTATTGTGATTTTCTAGCGAATTTAAGATTGATATACATTTGCCTCGTAAAAAAAACAATACTGACTGAAAGGAAAATGAGTGATAGGGGTTATGTAAAGGCGTAATAAGATAATTTATCTAAAATTGATGTGTTTATGATGATCACATATTTTGCATCAAATCCAGATTTTACGTCTGCTGAAATCAAAGGAGAGAAAGCTGGAAGGTAATTTCATTATTAGATATTATGTTTATTCGATCTTACACACATTTTCTGGACTAATTTACATAAATAAAGCAAGCGATCATAACATAACCTAAAATATGAATGAGGGAACATATCGATAGTTTACATTGTAGAATGGAAGTCACTACTAGTAATCAAAGGACATTGAGAACATTAGGGAAGTATCTTGACCGCTTATTAACTAGGTTATGATTTTATAATGTTAATAGTTATCACAGTATAGCACAAAAAGAAAATCTTAGTTTAAATAGTTTAAGAAACGACATAAATATTTACGTTGAAGTGGTCTTCACAACAATAGAAACAAGTTGATGGAGATAAAAATATAAAAACTAATAACTAAAAATTAATAAAAACTATCATTAATTAAGTGATTAATAATCTTAAAATGTCTATAAGCTCAGTATCACTATCACTCTCGTCATCTAAATTAATGATAACTTTTTTATAAATATTGTCTATATGTAGGTAGGAGTCCTCCACTTTGAGAACATGAGTTACAGATTTTTTTCAACTATTTGCATCAATTTGTTTAACTTCACTATCAATTAGTTGAAGCACAGAGGCGTTCAAGGTGGGTGACATATTATTTCGTCTGACTCCAGATTTAAGCTGCCGCCACATGTGTTCAATGGGATTGAAAACACAGTAATATGGCGGAACACCTTGACCAATATTTTCTGCATAATTATCGCAGAAATATTCTTTTTTTACTGAAAAACTTTTTATTACCTCTAATAACTGAAATTTATTATAATTGTCTTCAAAATACATGTTATAAGTATGCATAAATTCTTGTATGACTGCTTTTCTATCTTTTAAACAAGGAACTTTATTTAACTGTCTGCTGTGATTACTTACATTGTCTATAATAATTATACTATTAGGAGGAATATTAGGAAGTAATTTACCTTTAAACCAGTCTTCAAACATTTCAGGTCTTGGTGCTAATCAAGGGAAGAGTCAGAAATATTTTCGCAGACAAACAAAGTGCATTTGGAACCCATCCATTTTCAGAACCAGCATAAAGTATCGTGATTCGTTTTCCTTTTTTTGCAGGTGCTCTTGTTTTACATTTTTCACTACAATTAACCCAACCTTTTGACGAAGTATTATGGGTATCAAACCACGTTTCGACCAAATAAATAATCGATCTATTCTCTGCTTTATATTGTTTTATTTTTATCAGATACTCCAAACGTAACATCTGAAGACGTCCAGATTCCATAAAAACTTGTCTTTTATTAATTGTCTTGAATTTAAAACCGATGCGATTTAAACAATTCCATAAACTTGTTCTACCATACTTAATTTCGGTCTCATCTTGATTTAATATAGGCACCATTTGTTCCTCGTACATTTTATAAATTATACGTCGAGTTATATCCTCTTCGAGGCATCTAATTTTCTAGATGTCTAACTTTTCTAGCAGTTATAGTATTTTGTGGACAGTAGAGAGTGGAGTTTTTGTTAAAATGGAAGTTTCTTCACTGTGTCTGCAGAAAGATGTGTCCTTTTGCGTACATTACGTACATTACGTTTATCCGCGATTATCTCATCGCCATCAGTTTCATTCGAACAGAATTCAGCATTCGTTTCATCCCAAGGTCGCTACATATTCAAAAATCTTAATCACCTTGTCACATTCACAGAAAATATAAAACTAAGACACTTGTATTTACCGTATTCTTTAAGTATAAATCGCAAAAGATTTGAGTATACTGATTTAACTATTCAGGTATAGGTATCCAATAGATAGCGAACAAAAAATCTACAACTAATTGATGAAAATACCTAAATTATTTCAGTTCAAAGAAAAGAATTACTATTACTTGAAACGATAAAAAGGTAAAAGATAATTGTAGTGATTAAGCTCAAATTATATTATGGGTTCGTTCCACGAATAGAATTTGAAATATATAAGAAGTAAAATATTAAATACAAAAATTTTGGACGCCAGTCAGTTGATTTTTTGGTGTGATTAGAAACAATTGACAAAAAAACTGTGATATATTTCAAAATCCGTCCTTTCTTTTTCTTTTGGTTAAGGAAATTAAACTCAAATGAAACGTTCTATTTGTTTATTTTACGATAGTACTATTCAGAGATATTTATTTTTTCCTTTTTTTCATTAAAAACTTAGCTTCATTAGGTAGGGTCTTGGTGTTGTTCCAATTGTCCAGAAGAAAAAGCTACTTGGATCCGGCAAACTTGACCGTCAGACTTTGGAATCAGCGGAAAATTTACAGTCACCCCAAGAGAAACCAGAAAAAAACACCAAAAACCCCTATAATTAAAGGGGAGACAAGAAAGAAATTTTCAGTAAAAAACACTAGCAATACAAAGATAATACAACGATATGCAAAGTCTATTTCTGATATTAAATAGATATTAAATAGATAAAATGACATGTTCTTAACATGGGATGGTAATTTATATAAAAGGCCGATAGAAGGAGGGAGAACATATGACGCGGAGAAATATGAAAGGGAAATTCAAGCGAACATGAAACTATAAAATATACAGAGTAGAGGAAGAATGAAAATACAGGGTGGCACAAGAAAACGTAACATACTTAACTGCATTCTAAGAAAATTGCAATACGCTGTTTACGACAGATTAGAAAATGCGAGCCGATTCTGAATTGACCATTTACGAATAATCCCCTAACAATATAACGTAGTTTAGTTACTGGATTTTCACAACCATAGATTGTAAAGTCGTTTTAATATATTTCTGAACGAACTTTACCATGTCTCTTTCCATGGTTTTACACCATTTTCTACTTATATCTTCACCTCTCGGGACAAGAAAAAAATACTTAATCGGGTGTATTTCTTACTGTATTTTTATACCTAGGTCAATAAAATAATTATAAGTCGCTTTTTTGTTTTTTTTTCCATGATATAAGGGTCGTAATACAAACTTAATAAATCACAGCGCACAATACACTTATTCAATAGTTGATTGTTATTATAGACTTTGACGTCACGAAAAGCGCGCAAAATGGCGGACGTTTAAAATGCCCGTATCTGTTTGCTGTTTTTAATATTTTTTTCCCTAAATGTAAGTTTTTTGGAGTTGATTTTTTTTACAATTAGATAACGATGTAAGCTATCGTATAAAACTATAAAAAAACACGCATATTACCATTGCTGAGTTGAATATTGTCTCAGACAGACGGAGGGACAAAATCGTTGCATAAGTGTTTTTTCCAAAAAGTCAACCCGATACGTGGAAACTCGTTTGCACCGTTATTGTGCACATGATTATCTCTGCAGTTCGGCAGCGATCTTTTTTTTTATCATTAAACTTTTCAGTTGGTGGTTTTATCGACAAAAAAATTGGTCAAAAATGGCGATTGATTTTCTTCATTCTTATATGGAAATACAAAAATATGAGACGCGTTTGGTGAACAGTATCGGAATTTTTTCCTAGCAAATGTCTAAATGCTCCATACTAAATAGAACTTTTAAATATTGTTTTATTACACGATTAATGATGATGGTTAAATTTGTTTAAAAATTTGCTGTTCATCTTAATTACCTTAATGTTTGGAAAGCCAGCTATTGATTGTTCTGTACTTAGTGCCTTTGCTAGTTCTATATACGGGATGTTATTAAAATAAAATTGCTGGATGTCTCCAATAAAGTTAGGTACAGTAGTCGACATGCTTATTTCTTCTTCGAGATGATAGAGTCCTCCTAGATGAACTGTTCGCCACTGTAAGGAAATAAACTTTCCTTGGATCTCAGCTGAAAAAAACAATATGCTTATAAGTACTAAATAACCACTTAAAAGTTATATAATATATTAATAGTAATAATTTTATTCACAAAAATGGGCATATAAAACAATACAAGTTTCAAAAACATGTGTGAATATAGTTAAAAATAAAACCATGTACTAGAATATAATTTTCCTTAATAATCTTATTAAATACATTACGATCCGTATAATAATTTAATTTTTTAAACCTTTTTCCCGTTAAAATTTACTTTACAAAAAACATTTCATCAGAATAATAAAAATCATAATGATAACAATAATAAGGGTAATAATGAGAAGGAAAAGGTGTAGAAGGGCAGAAAAGAGCTCAATTAATGCAATTTAATGGTATAACAGTTATTTATGTACCAAAGGTATAAATAGATCTTTATGGCCTGAGGGTGACGATCTTACAAACCGGAGGGCCTCTGGCCTAAGGGTTTGCTGGCTATAAGGGCTATAAAGTACACTTTCAGATATTTAATGTTAAAATTTAAAAAATTTTCAAGCGCTTTAAAATGACATATTACAAGTCAAATTCCGTGATATATTGCTTCTGTCATTTTATGACAGTCACAGTTTCGTTTGACATATGTCGGACAAAAAGTAAATGGTTCTTCCAATGATTAACCGAAATTAATTTTATCGAAATTGGTTCAAATCCATGAAGTACTTTTTTAGATCTTTAATGATTAAGTTTAAAACTTTGACATTTTTTTATTTTTGACAGGTGACAGTTGCAGAAATAATTTTGATTGTTCTGAATAGTTTTTCAAGGGATTTTTTAAAACAAACCTAACTAAGTCGCGTATTTCTCTATTAAATACTTGTAAATTGATTCTTTCAAATAGATTTCAACAAGATTTATATAAATATAAAGAAATAAATGATTCAGAAATTATTAAACAAAATCTTTTCCTTTGGACCAAAACCGTAAATTCAAAAAAATTAAAAAAATTTGTGGATGTTTATTTCGCAAAATAAATTATTTCACAAACAATAGTTGATATTGATAAACTACTTCTTTAGCTTTATTTTGGGGAAAAAGCGTTTTTCTTAATTTTTTCAAAAACCACATTGCTGATTTTACTAAAAATTTAGGAAAATACTAGTCTAGATATCTTATGTATTCCTGATTATTTTTGTATATTTCTGGAGGTCAAATTAAACCTTAAAAGACCAAAATGTCAACGTAGCGTTATGTTCATAAATTTTGTGGTGCGTATAGTTCTTGTGTTTAATGTTAAAGTGAATTTCTCAAGCCGAAGTACTAACAATAACATCATGTGTATTTAACCAGTGTAAAATTTTTTTAAATAATATGATTATTTTTCGATAACAAAAATATTTAGTAATAGTCATACAAAATTATATTAAACTTATTATCAATATGAGTAAAATAATTAGTTTTTTCAAATATCAAGATAATATACTTTATTGTGGCACAGTTCAGTCGTGGTTCTCAAGAAATTGAGATTATCTGAATCTGAATATTTTCTGGTTTATACTATTTTCTGAATGTACGGACACATTTGTAAAAGAAGAATGTAAGTAAACAGAGCTTTCAAAGATTTTTCAAGTCATAAAATTTTCATCAACAATGTCTGCATTGTATTGGAACAATGCTTTGAAGTTAAGCTGAGCGGTATAATGTTTTGTATAGTGTTTTCGTGTATTTTACGAGACATACTGCTTGTACTAAAACAAATAAAGGAAAAAAACAGACTTTAGGATCAGCACTGTTAGTTATACAATAATAATAATTAATTCTAAGTCAAGACTATCTATAAATATTATCTCGTTAAAATTAAATTAAAAAATTGGTAAAACATAAAACGTTGAAGGCACTATAAATGCCCACGCTCATTATAAATTTGATTTGTACACATAAATATTATATTATACGTATAATACTTACTCTAGATCGTTAATCCCCTACAAGTATCAGTTAAAAACTGATGCCCAATGTAATTTTTTGAGCATGCTTACGATTATCCTCTTTGGGCCGCAGTGTAGTCAAATTTTAAAAATATTATTTTGCCACTGTGGTTATGCGTAAGATTAAGTTAACATTACGAAATACCTTCTAAATCTAGATTAATTTTGTGAATCATGCAACAGTGCTAGAAATTCGTATTGAGACGGTTTTGATTTTGTTTTTTGAATTAAGTTAAAATTTTAATGTTTATAACCAGTTGAGCGTTGTCGGTTCGTGATTAAATATAAAAGTCTAGTCAGCGGGCCATTAATGTCAATGAAGGCAAAATGTTGGCTGCCACCAGCCCCCGGAGTTTTTAAAAGAAATACCTTAAAGGCAAACTGCATGTAAAATTAAGGGCCAGGAAAATATTTCCTTAAATTGTTGTAAATTTTGCAGCACAGGCACAATGAAAATTATTTAAAAGGATCTTAAGCTATTAACAAGGGATTAACAATCATTGCTTGATGTTTAAGAAGAATAATGCAGAGTTGGGTAGTTTCGTAGACAAATTGGACAAATGATTTATGTGATAAAGTACTAGTTATTGCTTGAAACTGTCTGATTCTGTAAAATCAGAAAATTATCGCACTTTAAAGTACTGAAGCCGAGTTTTTGGTCTTGTTTGAATGTTCTAAGGAAGCTATTTATTTAAGGAATTTGTTAGCTGAACCGATAGGAAATACGAGTTGTGTAACATTATACATATAATGATAACCAAAGAGCTCAAAAATTGTTTCATAAAAGGTCTAAGCACATGTGTGCATTATCATTATATATAAAGGAGGTCATATCAACGAAACAGTTAAGCTAAAAAATTTGCAGACATCAAATGTGATGGCTGATATTGTCACAAAGAGTTTAGAAACAAGAAAAAATTGTAACTTTATAAATTGTTTAGTTATTAAAGATTGTAATACTTTTAACTAATTCGCTGTGTGCATCTTACCATGTGGCGACACCCTGAAATGTAAAACTTTGTCTCGTACAATTAAAATCAAATGCCAGGCATTTTGATATTTAAAAGATGAATATTTCGTCACATATGCTCGGCGGAGGAAAAAATTCAACAGAAAATAAAAATAATAACTGTGAAATGGGTGCGCACAACGTCGCAGAAGAAGTTTATAAAGTTTCATTAAACGTAAATATATTGCGCTTTAAAATACATATTTTTATATGTTTATTATTATTTAACATTCACAATATGTAATATGTTTATTAAATTTTTTTTTTCCGAAAATTAAACTCGTTTGAGTGATTATATAACAATGAAAATTTTATTGCAGTTAGCTGACCACATATACCGGTGTGTAAGGAAGCCAAAATTTTAATATTTGACGTAGTTTAACCGCTAAAAATTAAAATTATTATTAAAATAACGGTACGTAATTTAAATTAAATTAAAGACTATATTTTTGCGTTTGTTCGATGGCTATGCGGTTTAAGACATGGATTTGAAAGCAAAATGTCGTCGGTTCGAATCCTCCAAATGCTTGTTATTTTTTTTTCAACAAGTAACTTTTTTAGTTTTTTATTATAATTTTGGATAATTTTTATTTAGAAAATCCAAAAAAATCTGTTTTTAATTTAAAATGAAATATTAATCAAAGCGAACCGTAGGTGAACACTTTATTTGTCTTTACTCGGATTAAAAACTTTGTCCGCGAAATTAAACTGCTTCGAGTGATTCTGAATAAAAATTATCCAAAATTATAAAAAAAAAAAATAAAAAAGCTACCTGTTGAAAAAAAAACAAGCATATCCATCGAACCAACGCAAAAATATAGTCTTTAATTTAATATACATTATATACCGATGTATTAATAATATTTTTAATTTTTAGGGGTTAAACTAATTCAAATTCTAAAATTTTGGCTTCCCTTCAACTTGGTTGATGTGGTCAGCTAACTGAAGTAAAATTTTCATTGTCATAGAATCACTCGAATGAGTTTAATTTTGCGGACAAAGTTTTCAATTCAAGTAAGCCCAGGACGACTAATTTTTTCTGGCAGTTTTTTGAGTTGAATTACCTAATGGCAACAAAATTCAAATTATAATTGTCAGGTTTACTTCCACTCAAAAAAAAGCTAGAGTGTAATTCGGTAAAACAATTTAATGAATATGTAAATCAATAAATTAAAAAATAAGATGTAAATTAGTTTATTTAATTTAACGGAAAAGTACAATTATTAAAAACACAATTACTGAAAATAGCTTGAGTCGGAAAATGAAAACTTTTCTGACAAGTTTGAGAAAAATTGACTAACGTCATCAAAAATTTGTTTACAATGCTGGTTGTCATGCTTTCAAAATCACGGGGCTTATGGGATTTTTTATACATGAATTAAATTGTCATTATAATTTTTATTAATCAGTATCGGTATATCTTCCTTATTTTAAATAATTCATATTTTATTTATTTTTACTTATCATATAAATGTATTTTTTATGTATAATTAAGTATTTTATCGTAAAACCCTTTTAAATAATAAAAATATGCAAAGCTTTATTCACTACCATTAAATTTCTGAAAATAATTTATATGACCTGAGTAAGCCTCTAGGCTTGACATTATTTCAACGTTTATCTATCCACGCCAAAATGAATTCGCAGGAGAGAGACAGAAAATCCCCTTTTTATCCCTTGAACGGTTTATTAAAGCGATTTTCCGGATTACTAACCTCTATTGGCGTGCAAATTCATTATTTTTTTTGTCGTATACGATAAGTGTCGAAAGTACGCAGGCAATTATTTGTAGAAGATGGTGATAAATGGTCTCCATACGAGTCAAGTCATTGTTAAACGGATTTTTCTACTGATTTTAGATTTTTTCTAAATATTAAATCTTCACATCTCAAATTTGGATTTTTTTGAAAATTTCATTTTCCCTATTTTCAAAATCGTTAAAAATAAAAACAAATCATTATTTCGCACAAAGTTTTCTAATAATTCACTATTTAAACATTGATATTTTACTTATCACGGTCCCATAGAAGGAAAAGTAAAGTGAACGAGCAAAAAAAATGGAGGTATCGATAGAAATATCAATTTTGAGGGTCCCGGAGAACCATTTCCAGAGTAAGAAATTTGGTATGAAAGGTTGGTGTGTGGCTCGAATACGACCATTAGTTTTTGGTTAAAATTGGTGCAGTAGAAGGTCCTTAATTTTGGTACGCAGATACACCTTCGGCTCAAAAACCCAATAAGGAATTTTGGGTACTATATTCAAAGTAAAAACTAAGAATCTGAGGAATGACTGATGAATGTATTCAATAATTATCTTTCGCATCTTTGCTTAACTTTAATATCGAATAACCTTGGAGACCAGACAGTCACCATAAAAATCAACCCTGGAGATAAAACAACAGAGGCAATTAACATATGACACAAATATGTAGAAATATACTGGGTGTTCCATTTGAAATTCAAATTTTTATGTCATTTCTAGTCAAACCGGATGTCGGCCATATCGGATTTTTATATAATTTTAATCAACCATAATTTGGTATAAATATACTAATCCATTTAAAAGTTATCGAGGTGACCCGTGACCCATTTACAACCGTTATAAATTGAACAGTCGAAGCGAAGGAGGTTGTATCCCAAAAATACCCAATTTATCATCTTAAAACATCCCAGTTACAGTCTAAAAGCTAACTAATCCCTTAATGAAATTAACCTTAGGCTCTGGGGAGAGAGACTCTTTCTCTTGAAAAAGGTCACCTCAATTGGGAGCCCAAAGAACTCTTGACATAGTTAGGAAACGAACCGCTCTTATTGGAGCACTAGGTAGTCAAATTGGTATATGTAATCCTCAAACGTTGTTACACACCTACAAAACCTTAATCCGTTCCTTAATTGATTACAGAGCCCTCAACTTCTCCACGCTTTCTACTCCTCTCTTGCACACCGTTACGGCAACCGAGAGGAGGACCCTCAGGAAATGTTCCTACCTTCCCTGGTGATTCCTATCAAACTAAATTTACATACTAATATCCCAACTATCCCAGACTAAAAAGTCTACAGGAAAGACACCTCAGGAGAAGATTGGCAGCTCCAACACCCATGCCCAGGACACCCTACGGACGAAGTGGATAGTTAAAGGAACAGAAGAGCCTTCTCAAAACGACCAAAGAAGAAATTACGTAGCCGAATCTTAGGATTCTAAAAGAAGCGAAAGATCTTCCGGACAAGTTCCTAGATCTCCTGGAGGATGCACCTCTATGCATCAAATGATCTGGGCCCCCCCACTGACTCCACTGCTCGCGTTACAAATTTTTTTCTTTCCAGCTCAATATCCTGAAAATGAGTAAATTTTCTCCTACAGCAGTGTACAAGGAACAGGGCAACACCAGGATAAACATCCGAGAAGGTTTTAGCAGGCATGCCCCTGACTCTGCTTGCAGAGCGATCAGAGGAGAGTCCTGCACTACCTCACGCATAGAACTTTGCATCAGGTATCTTGAAAACATTCCCGCCTCCATAACTCAGGACAATAAAACAAAAAAAACGAAGGATGTTCCAGTTTCAGTTGATACGTCGCGAAGAGTACTTCGTCCATGCAACTGAAGATGGCTGCCGCAATTGCAGTCGAAACGTTTATAAGTAATAAATAAAGAAGACAACGGCATAACAGTCCGGAAATAAAAGATTTTTTATAAACTATTACATTCTTGCATTAAGTGTAGCTTTTCTAAGAATTGCTTATTTTTTAACACTTTGATTGTTATTAAAATTTAGTTTTCAATAAATATTAATATTGTCTACAAAATTTCTATTTGCGCTCAAAAATTTTTATTAATAATTTTGTATTGTAGGTACTTAATTTAAAAGAAAATAATTAACGTATTTGTATAATACCTGTTATCTGTAAAAGATGCAAAATACTTGATTAAATAAGAAAAAATGCGGGAACATTAAAAGTAATTTGTGTTTCCTAAGAATGTGTCTTGCAAGAACAGTTTGCAAAAAACCCTGTTTTGCAGCACCTGGGTTTTATAAGCGGAGAAGTGTGCAATAAATAACTTTTTAAAAAGGCAGCATAGTAAGATATTTAATAAGAGCGAAATATTTTTATCTTTATCTACGTCAATATTAAAGTAATCAATAATAACATTCAGAAAGATTAATTTTATATATGCTTTTCAAACAAATTTTAAACGTTGCTATTTATTTTACTGTTGAATTTTTTTATGGAAACAAAAAATAATTACAGTATTTTAAGTTAAACATCGTTTAAACAACTTTGTATCAAAAACGTTTTAGCTAATAATGTTCAATTATATTTGCGCCATCCTATATAGAAAAACTTTTTTAATTATAAATAATATCGACTTAAACCATGAATCTTCGTACTATTGTATTTATAGTTTGCTAGTATATCCAAACTAGATGGTTCTTTGAGTTTATTTGAATATTTAAAAGAATATATTCTGGTTCTTAGCAGATAAGAATCAAAATCGATTAGATTTTAAATTACAAGTTATTTGTTCCAAATTCCGTTTTACTTTATATTCTTCAAATTCTAATCTTACGTACGATTATAACTTACCTCTTATAGGAGATTGGCCATCTAACTGTAACTTTAAATTAGATCCCCTTCGGGATAATCTCACGGTGTGGAATTCGTTGTCATTGACATTTTGGCCTGCCAGCAGAATCTGGAAATTAAATCAGTTTAAGTTCAGGAAGAAAAAAAAGATATCAGAGAATTTTATCTGTGGAAAGGGAATTAATTTAGTTATTTATGGTTGTATCATTCTTTATTTAATTTTAGGCTTTATTTTTTTACGGGTCGCGAATTATTGGATTTGTGTTTATTTGTTTCAGATTTATATCAACATATCAATTGACAAGTTAAGCTAAATTGTAATATTTTGATCTAATTTGTATTCCAAACAGTAGACTAATACATTATTAACACATTAAGAAAATAATTATAAGACCACGTGTTTTATTAAAGTGACCTATTTCTAATATTTTAAACGTGCCAGAAAAATAATGACGCTTAAAAGAGCAACGAACGTAAAGGTATAAATCATTGATATTAAACACATTCTCAACATACTTTGGTCTAAAACACAAACGTTCACAACAAACAAAATTAACCTATTTCGACACAAAACAAACAATAAATCACTTCTAACTCCATCCCTAATCTCCCATCCTTATCTTTGTAGTATAGGGGCCAGAATATTCGACGCAAAAGCAGAATATTTTGATTATTTTTATGTTATTAGTGGTACATTTTTAATTAGTTCCTCTATGGATGTTTATTTTGATCATGCAACTGCAGTATAAAAGATTATCATAGGCTGTTTTACTAATTATAATAAAGTTTGTTCAGTGACCGCTGATCCCTGCGTCATAAAATTTCAAAAAATTGGGGTATGTCGAATATAAATTCAGTCAATTTGACATTCTATTGATAAAGGTTATATATTTTCTTAAGCTAGGTTTTCATAGGGATGAATTCTTGTCAACCAAAAAAAAAACGCTATTTTACCTACGTAGGTCACTGATCTATAATTAAAATGGATAAACATTACCCATTACTGTCACTACTACAAATTGTACCAAATTGAACTTTCTGATATCACAAATGCGCATGTGCATATAACCCATTTTTGACGTTGTCACAAGTCATCGTCTCGCGTTTTATTTCAATTAAATAGGCGTAGGTGAAGAAAATAAGCTTATTATTTATTAATCTTATGTATAATAGAAACATTTGTTACTTTTATTCGTCCTTCTTTTAGTTTTTGTTGTGTTGTATTAGCGTGTAATATTAAAGACAATATAAACTGTTCTGAAAAGATTACATTTCACAGGTAAGTTATTTTATTTTATCTTAGAAAAACTTAAAATTTTATGCTATAGCAAAAAACAAACTGAAGAAAATAGAGGCTCAATAATTCGTCAACAATTAGGAAAAGTGATATTGTTCCAATAAAATCAATTAACCGTCCAATACAAATATTAAACAGTACGAATTTAATATTTTATTTAAATGTTCAAATATTATACATTTCATCTTTGATGTTAGCTTGTATTATGTTTTTACTTTCCCGGACCCATCAAAGGGAAAGTAAGGTGAATGAGCAAAAAAAAATCGAGATATCGATGGAAATATCCATTTTGAGGTCCCCCAAGGAGATTGAAACCATTTCCAGCGCATGGTCTGTCTGTGTGTCTGTGTGTCTGTGTGTCTGTATGTCCGTGTGTAATCTTCACGATAACTGCCGAACCGTTTGACCAATCAAGCTGAAATTTGGTATGGAGGGTTGGTGTGTGCCTAGAATGCGACCATTAGATTTTGGTTTAAATTGGTACAGTAGAAGGTCCTCAAGACCGACATTGATAAAATTCATATGTAACAATTTTTTACTTTTTTTAAATTTTAAGGACAGACTATACATTTTAGTGCAAAATGTTGTAGTATAAAGATTTAGAGCATAAAATTCCCTACAACTTTTGTTTCAAACTTTTTCCAGAATTTCCAATAGTTCCGCCACTAGAGGGCGCGTAAAAAATGTGCATGTAGGTTTTCTCTAGTTTTTCTTGATTTTGAGAATAAACAAAGCCTTTTAGTGCAAAATTTTCTGGTACAAAGTTGTAAAGCATCAAATTTTCTTTAACTTTTTATAGAATTCCTCATAGTTTCGCCGCTAGATGGCGAGAGAAATACACATTTAAAATTTTCCATTTTTTTAAAATTGGAGGTAAATTATGCTCTTTAGTGCAAAATGTTTCAGTGCAAAGTTGTAAAGCATAAAATTCCCTACAACTATTGTATGAAAATTTTTTCCGAATTCACAATAGTTTTCACACATGATTTTAGGAGATCATAATTGTAGCAGTGTGATATACAACGTGCGCATGCGCAGCTTATGTCATTATCAATATTGAAATATCAATTCGGTAGACATATTCACCATCGGCTCGATGTTTTTAATGTGTTCCATAAATTATTGTAATACTTGGTATTTTGTAATTAAAATAATAATAATAAATAACATATTCTCTACGGTCGAGCCGGGAAAGTTCTGGGGTGACACAGCCGATTTTTTTTATTATATACTTGTTTTATTTTTAACATTTCATTTATCCTTTCCTAAAACTTCTCGATACGCCCATGTTTTGTTCAATCTTCATATCTTATATAATGCGCATGAGTAGATTACCCATGCTGTCAAAATTCAAATTTCAATTTGGCACAATTTCACTATATAGGATTGCTTATCCATTTTAATTATAGATCAGTGACGTAGGTACGTACCTAAACAGAAACTTATTTCTCCACGTTCATTAGTGAATGTAATAATTCCGAAATCATTTTACATATACAATAGAAACTCTCTAAAACAGATAATAGATATATACTATTTTCATATACTATTTACGATTTTATTGATACCTCTTTTTCTACTTACCTCATAAACTGCACTCAAGGGCAAAAGAGTCGTTCCAGCATCTTTTTCCCGTTGGAAATAATCAATTAATTTCAATATTAACTGTTGTTACAAAATGTCAAAATCAAAACTGACATAAAATTTTAGACATTTCCTTTAGACGCAAATTGTCTGTCTCATCTGGTTTACATGTGCTACTAAGACAAGCGCCAGTGATGACGCAGGGATCAGCAGGGATCAAATATTGTTTTAGTTCTAGTTCTAGTCCGTGGATTCCATTATACGATTGATGACGTTACTTATCAGTTTTCAACTATTTTTTTTTGCGTATCACTGGAAAATTCATCACAAAAATCGGAGTTGTATAGGGTGTCGGTGAAAGTAATACACTTATTAAAGGAATAGGTGGAAGACAATGTTTTAAACACAAATTCCTAAGCAATTTTTGAAGAAAATCAAAAATAATTTTTATCAAATTTTTAGAAGTTGAATTCAAAATCTGGTCACTTTAGGTACATTTATAACATAAAATACCTAAACTTTTAGGGACCAAGCGAAACGAACTCCCCTTATAGGATTGGATTGTGTGTCCGTCCGCCCGTCTGTAGTTGTCACGATATCGTGCAAACGGGTCGACCGATTGCGTTAGGGTTTTTTCTATGTGCTTATAATAACGGGTTTTAGCGACATGTAAATTTTGGTAAGTCTAGGTCGAAAAAGGAAGAGCCTACAAAACAGTAAAAAAACCACACAGAATCGGTTAGTTTTGAGCGTCAAATGGAGTAGCTTCACCAAAAATATATCGTGCGATACCCAATAGAAGCAGATCAAACTGTTTAGCTCATACTGGAAAAACAAAATAGGAAACAAGAAAAAACGAACGACAAATATCGATCACAATGAATTTGATGCCACGTTTGATGAAAAAATAGGAAAAATAGATAGAAATAGGAGAAAATAGTAAAAATTCGAAAAAATAGCAAAAAAATAGAAAAAATATAAAATATCGGGGAAAATAGGAAAAAATAGGAAAAACAGAAAAGAAAAGGGGGAAAATGGGGAAAATTGGGAAGAATTGAAAGAAATAAGAGAAAACAGGAAAAATAGAAAAAAATCGAAAAGTAGACTTATTTTTCTATTTATTTCTAATTTTTTTCGGCTCGTCCTCTTTTTAGGAACGCATGTGACCATACATGTTTTTAAAAAACCTTCTGATCTTGTTACGTTTTTATGTGCCACCCTGTATTTTAATTATTTCTCTACTCAATATATTTTAATTTCATACTCGCTTGATATCCCCTCCTTATTTCTTCGCGTCATGTCTCTCTCTTCTCTTGGTATTCCTATAAAATGTCTTTCCCATGATAATAATGTTCTTCTCTTTGCCTACTCAGTCAAAATAATCGACTTTATATCGTTCGTGTCGCTTATTGAAGATTTCTTTTTTTTCCCCCTTATATAAGGTTTCTTTCCCTGGGCCAAGAAGTTTTTTCCTGGGAATTGTTTTTTTCCCTCAGGAATTCGTTTTTCCTTTGGACCAAGTTTTTGTCTCTGGACTACAGTCTCCTCAGTTTTTCCTTTGGACCAAGTTTTTATCTCTAGACTACAGCTTCTTCAGTTTCTCCTTTGGATTAAGTTTCTTGAACTACAGTTTCCTTTGGTGAAGGAAGACAAGAAAAAAACCTCAAGAAAAGCTAAGTTTTTTTTAAAGAAAAAGTAAAAAAGAAAAATCTCTGGAACCTTATTTTTTATGAATTAAACAAATATAACGTTTAATTTAAGTTTAATAACCATAACCCAAAAAAAAGGACGGATTTTGAAATATATCAAAGTTTTTTGTGAATTGTTTCTATTTACATAAAAAAATCAATTTGACTGTCGTCCAAAACTTTTTTTTTATTTAATATTCTACTTCCGATATATTTCAAATTCTATTCGTGGAACGAACCCATAATATAAAGATTTGAGCTTAATCACATTAATTATTTATTATCAACAAAATAAAGTGTCGTTTCAATCTCTACAAATTCTACTACTTCCTTATTTTATTAAACCACAATCAGTTTTCAATAATCTTTGGGCTAAATTAACGAAACTGTCGCTGTCGCTGTTCTGGATATCGTTCATTATAAAGTCTTAGAGTTACCGCGAGTTACACCATAAACTATTATCATATGGTATTCGCGAACTAAAAGAATGCTCTCCACATACTGTGCAACTGTGAGGTAGTGGAACCCAGAAAGAAAAGAATATATGAAAGACATAAACTGGATATAGAAAACTACTGCAAAACGTACCGCACACCATTGTGAATAATATTTCTAGACAACAGATATAGCGATGTTCACGGTTATTGCTGAGGCCCAAAAGCCTCAGTATTAGTTTCGTGATGGCGAAAAACAATGTTTACCTTAACATACTTTTCTCGACGTTTCAAAGTACAAAAAATGCAAAAAAAAATCCTGCCCAGACGTCTTAATGTCTGTCTATAAGCAGTGTAACTTGAACGAAAGCTCAGATCGAGTTCCGGTTTTCACTTTACCTAGTTAGTTTTCAATGAGGAATCCTATTGAATTTGACCAGGATCGGTCCGACCCTTCCGGTATTTACCATAAAAAAAAGTGGTTTGCATGGGAAAACTTTTCATGTATAATATTCCCCTATATGTATGTGAAAAGTATCGCACAAGCCATTCCGGTACCCCCCCCCCCACAATGATCCATAAATATCAAGTTCTCAAGGGATAAACTTACAATGCAAATTAAAAAAAATTACGTCAGATCATGTATAATAGTGTTCTACATGTATTTAGCGCCAATACTTTACAGTTTAAAAAGGTTCGCTCGATGGGCCGAAGTTCCGAAATGGTGCACCACCATTTGAGCGTCTCTAGAATTTTACATCACATTTTATTTTCAATTATTTTATGTTTTAATTTTTTTCATAACAACAGATAACTTTTGAGAAAAAATTGCATAAGAATTTTATATTTGAAATGTCTTCTAGCTATTTCTTTAAAAAGTACCATTTTCGCAGACTACCTATATGTATACTAGGCGGTAAAGGACAAGAGGAACGAATTTATTCTGAACACTTAAGAATTAGTATTTAACTTAATTTAAAATAAATACAATTCATTTTTGTATCACTTTGTTTATAATTTGTATTTATTGTTTATTGTTTTTGTCAATGTCAATTGTCACTTGTCATTCCACCATCTTATGCTTGTATTGCGATGAGTTAAGAATTGTAATATGGACAATCTGTATATAAAAATGCAAGGAATCGGTCAGTCACAGAGAAGTAGTCCAATTACGGAGGACATCAACCCAATGACGTCGGGAAATGTAGAATTGCATTTCCGTTTAAGAAATTATACTTTTATTTTATATTTTAAATCAATCATATTTTATACGTTGAATAAATCACACGTTTTAAACTATTGGTTCCGTTTATTGTCCCAAGTATTTTATCTTTTTTTAAAAAGTTACCCTTGCGGGCAAGAATCGTAATTCGATGCGAGAAATGGTACGTGAATGGTTGTTTTTTTTTTCACTCATGGTGGTTTTCGAACTTATCGTTCTTAATCTATACTATATTTTATGTTTGCTACTGTTTATCATGCCCCTACATGGGACCAATTTTTAAAAACGTATTAATTTTCCGAAAGTCTACCATTTTTTAAGTACCACATTTTTTAAACTTTTGTTGACTAAACAACCGCGCGGTTGTTCTATTTGTTAAATTAAATTAACTTCTTTGCTTCATTACTTGTAATGGTAAGTTAGTTCAGTTTTTGTTAACTTGTTGATTACTATTGAATGTAAATCTTTTAGGCCTGATGATGGTTTTTTAGCCGAAACTAGTAGCTTACTTCCAACCCATTTAATAATTTTTTATAATACACGTTGTGGTACTGACACGGCGTTTTATTTTTGATTAAATACTTGGACCACATTTGACATCTGGATAACCTCTTCGATTTACAAATACAATTAATCAAGATACGTAATAAATTATTTGTTATGCAATTTCTAATAAAAATTTGGGTCACAGACAATTACTAAAAATATCAAGTTTTTAATTCCTCATTTCATGTTAAAAAAGGACAAAAATTTTCTAAATAATTGTATAAATTTTAACGTGTTCCTTAAAACTATTTCAATTATTTATATTTCATAGCTTTGATCAATTAGCTTTGATAAAATAGTTCATTGAATTTCATTTCCTTTCTCTTTAGTCTGAAATTTACATCTTTATAGTTAAGACCGTTTTTGTAGCTATTTATGTTTTTTGTGAAAATAAATTTTCAATTTAAGTGGCGCAGTCATTCATTATCAGAGGGTTCTCCAGTTGTTCAGAAAATCAACTAAAAAAATATAGTGTGTCCCGAATATTTTATACGTAATTAATTAAATGTAATATGATTAAATATATTGAGGATTCTGCTTGAGTTTAAACTATTTATCTTGTCTTCAAATATATAACTGTCCTAAAAAAAAAGTCTGTCAGAAAATGCAACAAAGGTAATGTTGGGATATTATTTGAGCTAATGGACACCTGTAAGATTCTCCTATAAATGAAAAAATAAATATTATGATACTGGGTGGTCCAAAATTACCCATAAAATGTACTCGTATTCAGAATATTTGGGAGCAATTACCTTTTATCTCAAAAGAACATAGGAGATTTTATGATAATATTATTGGAGTAGAAGTCGAAACGCCCAAGCAAAAAGACGTATCAGTTGAATCGCATGATTTTTTTTTTTTTTAATTAGTTTGACATTCTAAGAGAATTTATGGTTATGTTTCAACTATTATTGATACCATCACTGTCTTTACTTTTTTCAATCTATTACCTTCATGTCAGAAAATGGAAGAGGGGGTTATGTACGTATAATTTAATATTTTTGCAAAAAAAATAATAATTAAAAGCTCTAAATCCTCAGAAATAATTTAAAACCAATTCCTTTCAACTGCTCAAATGCAATAAAAAAAATACCTTTAATTAAAAAATGCCAGGTAATTTTATTAAAACCTAATTTTTTCCTAAAGTCATATTTGCAACATAACTTTTTCTTCCACTTGCCCCTTCAATTAAAAATGATGCGATGTGTATAATAAAATCTTGTAAATTTTATATAATAATTTTCTAAAAATATTTTAATATAACGCCAAATAATAATCTATTATCCGCACAAGCTTTGGTTTCTGGGATTCACACGTAAGGGGTTGAAATATTAGATGATTTAAAATTATCTTGATTTCAGAGTTTGGCTTTATTTTCATTGCCCATATACTAAATACCCAATTTCTTACCTTATCTTTCTCTCTGTCTTCTTTCTTCTTATCCCTGACTCCGAGTCGTAGAGCGAGGCGGATTCTTCCCGCGGCCACTGCCAACTCTATCCTGTCTCCGGTTTCCACCGTGGAGGTGATCAGTAGCAATCCGAGTGGTTTACTCGTTCTGGAACAAAACACGAACATTCATTTTGTGAGAAACATGATGCTGTATATTGCAGTTAAACACTTTTTGAGGATATATTGTTAGGGGAAAATTATTCGACTAGCAATTTAATCAGGAAAATAAATTGGTAATAAAAAGGTTTGTACAGTTTTAGAATAAGTATTCTTGGACCTTTTTATATATATTTTGGAAGTTTTCAAGAGATTTGTTCTTCAATAAAAAATCGATGTTCTATTGAAATTTTTTGTTAATTAACCAATGAAATTGACAAATAATTATAAAACTGATTAATTTTTTTAAATACCACTATTTATTAATATAATTTAACCCTTAAAGAAAAACATAAAATAATAGAAATCCCATACGATTAGAAATTTAAGTATTATACCGCTTTCTGCGTTTTCTGTTGCTTACTTATTTTATTTTTATTTAAAGTTGCCTATCTGTATTTTTGAATCTAGCCTCAGGGCACTGTTGTCAGATTCAAAAATAATTACTGAGAACGGGGAATTAAATAAATAAATAAATAAAATAAATATAAATTTATTTGCAGTATTCAAAAAAAAAAAATTAATCGTGAAATTAGAGAAACAGGAAATAAAATAGAGAATTATCAACAAAATATTTCTGGTGCTACTTGCTGGATAAATTGGTGAGGAGGCTGAGTTTTTTTTTGTACAAATCTTAACTGCGTTTCATTTTGCGACCTCTCATTAAGACGTTTGTACCTTCGAGGTTACCTTCTGTTTTCTTTCATATTGTTTCGTTTCACTACATAATATAGCGATCTTCTGTCTTGGCATTCCAACATTTGTTTTCTTATCAAAAAAAACCTTTGTTGCTATATTTCAAATTGTTGCTTTATTTTTTTCCTTTAAATTGATAAAACGTCACATGTTCATTTAGTTGTCAAATCGTCTTTGGCCAAAACAATTTGACTCATAACATTTTTTCGATTACTTTAGCATGTATTTGATTATCTTTTTCACATACTGTTATAATTTTTCACTATACTTATCTTACTGATTACTGTTCAAAATCATATATTATTCATTTTAACTTTTCATCACGTTGCTTTTACTAATTATTGTTAAAAATCCAATTTGTTAACTGAAATTGTTTATACGTTTTTCTTTTATGAGACTTTTAAATTGATTATTTGCCTACAAACATTCACTTTAATTCATTTGATGCACTAACGGTCTGTGTGAGACAATTTTGAGATCAATCAGCGTTTTTACAGTTCTTTGCTGATCTTTGAGGCAATAATTTTTAATAGAAATCAGTGAAGCTGTGGTTGTACGTGTAACCACACATTAACTCTTTGTGGGTCTTTTGAACAATGCAAACGGCCAAGTGAGTTGGCAGTCATTAACTCTAAAATTTTTCTGTTTTCATGTGAAACGTTTTTGGTAGCCATTGGCTCATTCACCACAACAGAAAAAGAGCTCTGTGAACGCTCTTGAAGACCACTCACAGCGAGGACTGTGCAGAACGTTACAAAGTTTTTCATTCAATGATTTTTTTTATCAATTAAGTTCACTACTGTTTATTTTTACCGGTTTTATTTGACTCCTTTCCAGGAAATCAATTTTCGTGTTTAATCAACAACTAAACAATTCAATTATTTAGTGGGGGATCAACTTATCGGGATCCTTCAGATAGACATAATAGGCAAGTGGCGCTCAGGAAATTCATTTATTTTGCAATATTGTAACAAAGTTACTTTTTTCCGTATTATTTAAAATATATAAATTAAATCGCGCATGGCACTGGAGTAAAATTAACTTAAAATTGTGAATAAAAGGCCAGTCGTATCAGTTGAACCGTCGCCAGGCAAATGGAGACACTCTCGTCTCTGCTTCTTAGACGCCGAAGTTCGTATCGAGTAGGGCAATTCAAACCGTTGTCGGCAGCTGCAGAGGCAGCCAGAAGTCAGACTTGCTATGGCCGTCCCAATTGGAGCAGCAGTGCAGTCCGTCGACCCTTAGAGACAGGTCAAGTTGAAGCCAACTTCAGTTACATCCGGAGTCCATAACCGGTCAGTCCGACTACACCACGCCGCCAAGCCAATCGTGCCTGTGTCCGTTACACACCTTTTCTCCGCCGGATTTTGGTAACAAATAAAAGTTTTATTTATTAATATTTGTTTTGAGTTTTAACATCCAAGCAGCTAATACGCAGGTAGTCAAACCCAGCAGGGCAAGTAAAGACCGCCCTTCTGGCCGCCACTGATTTTGGTCGATACCATAACGACCCCTGGAGTATTTCTTTCTCCACTGACGCTGCCCGTGCAGTGGCCTTCACACTCTAAACGGAAGGTGGCGCCCGAGGCATTCCGAAACCTGGACAAAGGCGCCACAGTGACACGTAACGACTGAAGTGTCGTTGCAATATTATCAAAAATAATTTTAACTCACTTATCCATCCTGAGTCAGAAATTAGAGCTAGCTATTCATTACACCAACAAATTGTAACTTAAATCTCATGCTATTAAAAACTGGTTACACCACAACAGGGTAAACCAGGAGGTAGGGATGTTCCGCTACAGCGTGGCCTTAGTTACCTCGATCAAGGACTCGGGGAAGCGAAGAAAAAATCAGTGAGCATAAGTCACAGGGCGCGGGGCCAAAGATTCCATTCAGTGCCTATAATACTTCACACCTCTGCAAAAATATGAAATTAAAAAAAGGAATTAACAAAAGACTACCATCACCTCTCCGAGAGGAAACTATGCATCAGTTGTCAAAGTAAAAATTTCCATCCTTCCTAAAATGTTCAAATAATTAAACCTTAGTGGATGAAGCAATAGTGGAAGAAATGACCCAGCGATGGGAGTACAAGTTTCAATTTGGAGGCATCCATACAAAAGCATGTTAATAAAAAATCTATACTTTAACGGTATAAAATTATTAATAATGTGTAATTTTTTTGAAAGAAAAAAATATATTTCTCGCTTAAATATTATTTTTGAGTTTTTTCTTTGAAAAGTTCTGACTTAACAATCTTAAAATTAAATAAAAATAAACAAAAATGAGAAACGGAAAAAAGCGGTTAAATATTTTTTTACAATCCTCTTAAAGGAGCAGAGAAAAACTTTAGTTGGAATAGCGATTTTCAGGTGCGGAACGGGTCATAATTTCAGATTTGGACACTTTGGGAAGCCATTTTTATTATTCGGTCGTTTTGCTCGACGGCTGTGACTTCAAATTGGCCAAAGCGGAATACATTTAGGTCAGAAAGATATATTCAAGCGTTCCGGTTTTTATTTATTTAAGCTTTTCATTATTCTTTGTTTTCGATAAAGAAATACAAAGCAAAGAAAAATCGAACAAGGGTTTTAAGTTTTCAATATATAAAATAATAGAAAATGTTTTTTGAGCAAAGATTTATAAATAGGATTTATAAATGAAAACCAAACGTACACCTACTACAGTAAAGATGCTGCACCGACCCGAAAAAAATCCCTATAAAAAAAGGACAAGGTCCATTTTGCAAAAATTGTCTCATTCGAGGTCACTCTGGACGTCAAAAGCTTCAGATCGATTAGATCCACTGAAATTCTTTTTCTTTTCGGGTCTGAGTTTGCTTACGGCACGTGTGACATTGAATGATTCAATATTTTTTTACTTACTGCTAATAAATATAACTTATTTATTTTACCTGAATCTTAAAATAATATCTTCAGTTTGTGTCACTTGCTCAGTATCCATAGTGACCTCCATATGTTGTGTACCATTAAAACTAAGAGTAGGTGCTTCTTTCCCACAGGTTGGCCCGCTAAATAAAGTGTTTGTACAGTCGCAAATAAACCTGTTCCATCCTTCGGTGCAAGTTCCGCCGTTTAAACATGGCTGAGATGGGCATTGTTGAGGCTGAGTATGACACAGTGTTCTAATCGAACCTGGAAGTCAAAAATAAAATTGGTTAGTAATTTTTCTGTCTAATATAATAATATTATTAAGTTCCGAATACAAAAGAAGGATATAAAAATATTATGAACAAAAATTTCGATACCAGGATTATAATATACTATTTTTGTATTCAGTTGATTAAAGACCTTGTAGATGGCAATAAAATGTATTGCCCCAATTCGAACTGTGCAATTTTAGATAACATAAAATATTGTTTTATGGTTCTAAAAATCAGGACTTTATATACCTTGGTATAAGCTAATGGATATATAAAATGTACCTAAAAATTTAGTTGCGTGTCGATTGTCATTTATTTTCGTTATAGAAATCATAATGGATCTGACATTTCAATAGAAAGGTGATTTTCGAGCTTTATTTTTAATATGTTCCATAACAGTTCTAATCGATATATAGTATATAATTTTAGCGGTATATATGATTTAAATGCATAACGTTACGTAACATTAAATTTTTTATATTTAACATCAAGTTAAAAATATTGAAAAATCATTATCTTTTAAGCGGTAATAGATGTTGAAATGGGACCGAAACTAATAAGCACCTATTGATTAGTCGTAATATTATTTATGACAACTTTGTCCATTCACCAGAAACACTAGAAATTGAAACAAAATCTATAACAATAACAGAAGGACTCTGGATTCCAAAACAGGAGTTTGTGATGTATATGCTAGAATGGATGTTTTTTTTATTATTTATTTTTTCTTTTCGTTGTAACGAAGTTACTTTTTTTTATTTTTTTGGGACATTCTGTATATAAATAATTGTAATTTTTGTTATTGTATCAACCGTTTTACTTTGAATTTATTGACACCCCTCTTATTTTATTGCCCGATATAATCATAATTTATTTTTTGGGAAATTCCTTCTTTGGATTTCCTATTTCTTTGGATTTCAAATTTTATAAATTGTTAAGACGAAACACACAAGTCAGTTCCGTAGCCGACCGCGCATATTTAATTTTTAGTGGGGCCTTTGCTAAGTGGGGCTGGGAAAATTGTTTAAAAGGCCGGGAGCCGCTAAAATCACTCTCTTTTGCTGACTGTTATCCGTCTCTACCGTTTTTAAAAATTAATTACCGGCCGTAGTGAACGTTCTGACCTGTGTGTGTGTGTGTGTCCGAGGTAAGAACCTGTATAATTTTTCTTAATAAATAATTTTGGATATTTCTGATTTTTTTTTCTTGTGCATAAACTGAATAACTACATATCACTCGGCTTACATATAAAGGTTATAATTAACAATAAGTTTCTGGCGTATTTATGTCTGTTTAAAAATATCTTCCGATTAGTTATAAAAGTTTCAAAGGTTTTGATTTATTTAATTTAGGGGGGTTTGACTTAATTGATTCAAAGATTTTTGAATTAGCTACCCTTGCGTTCGCTGTCTATTCACAGGAACACAACGGCGGTTCTTTCAAGAAATCCTGAATCCAGTCAATAGGGTTTATTTAATTTAAGGGGGTTTGACTTAATTGATTCAAAGGTTTTTGAATTAGCTGCCCTTGCGTTCGCTGTCTATTCACAGGAACACAACGGCGGTTCTTTCAACAAACCCTGAATTTAGTCAAAAAGGTTTATTTAATTTAGGGGGGTTTGATTTAATTAATTCAAGGAATCTTGAATTCTGTTCCGGAAAATCATTTTATCTGTGGGATATTTTCATATTGTACAAATTTTAGATACCGGTTAATTCCTTTAATATTATATTCAGACATAAATACCAAGGAAAACTCCTGAGAATCGTTTAGTGCCTAGTAACGCTTTTCCTGTGTAGATATCATTTTCACCGACACTGCAAATTATTTTCACACGCTTTTTCTAGAATTTCACGCTATCATGCATTGCTTTTAGTTAATTACTGCTTACCGATATATATATATTTTTTTAAAGAAGTTGATCTGTATTTTTTTTTATTGTTGCTTAAAACACCGAAAATTTTAATATAGCTTTCCATAGTTGACAAGAAGTAATAATTATAAAAATCATTATTTATTTGCAATTTTTCATTATCTTAACAAAAGCAACCGGTAAATTCAGATTTCGCACTGTGAAACAATTAAAGCCTGTTTTACACCGTGCTCCCCTATTCAGTCTACGACAACAGACCCCTGGAATTACCGTAACCTCCATCTGTTGCTACCCTGGTACTCTTGAGGCAGTAGATCGAGAGTTAGTGGAGTAAACCATCCCAAAAATCTGGCGCCCGAGGCAATCTAGTAGGAAACCGAAGCCGTGGGTGTCATAGTGACGGCAAGTATCTTTTGTAGAAAGAAAGCACGGCACAAAATGGCGCCCGAGCAGGGACCGTTGTTTTAAAAAAGTACCGCTGTTGAATAATAACCTATTAGCCTGTAAAAGTGTGTATAAGAAGCAGAGACCGTCTACTGACCGCTGTGAAAAAGAAAAACTGATATCGTGAAAACTGCTAGAAAAGAACCGTAAACAGGTCTAAGAGACCATCGAAAATTGTACCTAAGACCGCTGCAGATAAGCCAGTGAAATATAAGAAAAATTATCAAAGTCCGTTGGAAAATACAAAATTTACGTGAAAAGAGCACAGAACCGAGAGACAAAGCGTACAGACTGCTAAAAAAAAAATTAAGGAAAACCGTTGCTGAAAACCCCAGACCGCTGTTTTTGTAAGAAGAGTAAAAAGAAATAAAACGATACAACAAGTTACCGCTGTAAAATAGCAAAAGAGCACCGATTATATCTTTTAAATAAAATTACTGTCAGAAGAATATTATCTGTTTAAAATTCGAGAATTAAATCCGTAAAATCAAAGTGATAAATCTAGACCGAAAACACTCAGTATATGTTTTATTTAAAATAAAATAATGATTTTACATGTATTGCAAATCTATTCGATTTAAAGCCGTTTTTCAATTTCTGAACTCCTGCTAAAAGATAAGAAAACCAGTTTTTTTGATAACGACATTTGTTACTTTTTTAAAATAGCAGATTTTACCGGTGATTTTTAAATAGCTTTATTTCAGATCGAAATAAACACTAAAATTTTACATGTAATTGGAAATAAATATTTTAATATTTATTATACCGGCTGTCCCGTGAATATTTTATTCGCGTTGTGGTTTTGAACTTTAGAATTGTTTTTTTTATTCTTCTGGATACTTGACTTGAATTTACAATACGGAATACTTGTGATACCGAATAAACAATTTTTTTTTAGTTGTTTAAATCTGGAATAATACTTTGAAAACCTTTCGTTAATTTGTTTTATAAATAAAATTTTGATTTCAATCCGAACCGACAGTGGAAAATATTGCATTAATTATTTTATTTTACCGTACTTGTTTTTTTGAAATACTTCATTTGCAAATCGTTTGATTTTTTTTGAAATTGAGTTTCAAAAGTCTGAATTTTTTTTTTGGAATTTATTTGAAAAGATTTTATACTGAGTGCTACCGATTGTCCCATTGAACTAAATTATTGTCTGGAAAGAGTGGTTTTCGTTATTAAAGAAAGGAAACAGTTCATTGTTAATAATAAATTATTGATTAAGATTTATTGCGAAAATTTGTTCAGATTTTTTTTGTTGTTACTAGACCGAGTGTACTTCAAAATTATTTTAGAAAAATTTGTTCCCATCTAAAGTTGATTTTTTTTTTCTGGATTCAAAATTTTCTGTGATTCAGTGCCGTTCATTTTTTTTCGCACTTTTTTTTTATAATAAGACTTTAAATATTCTGTAACTACTGCTTTTGTTTTCAAGCTTCCATACTGAATAATTTTTTTTTAATTTTTATTTGAATACACAGTGCAAGAATAAAAATATTTCTTTCTGTTTAACCAGACTTGATTTTTTTTTTAATTTAATTTTTCTTCGTTCAAATAAGTTGTATTTATTTTTGCCTTTTTAAAATTTTAATATACCGATTGGACATTCAAGATTTAGTTTTTTTGAGGTAAACTTTTAATTAATTACGACTGTGTTATACCGATTGAACTGAGGATTAATATACTGAAGTTAATGTCAAATAGTGAAGATAGTGATACTTCTGGAAAGACAGATACACTAGTAAGCTGGGTTTATAAATTAAAGAAGGAAGGCCTTACAACTGAGTTAATTAACCGACAGCTATCACCGTCTGGAGGCGTTAGGGAAAAACGCAGACGTTTAGTGGAGTTTCTCAAAACCTCCCCTAGAGTACAAAAGAGTACGCCCTCCGTTAAACCGAATTCTGTAACCACACCGAATCGTACCGCTACTCCTCCGGCCAGTACTGATAATAGCACGATAATAATGGCAACTCCACATCCGATAAATGTTCATGATTGGAAAATATCTTTTGGAAATCGTGATGACCCAGTAAGCTTTCTAGAAAGACTAGACGAAATTTGTACTGCTAGGAACGTACAACAGGATCAGTTACTTCCAGTATTACCTGAATTACTAACTGGCGAACCAGCATTGTGGTTCCGCAATAACCGCAGTCGTTTTACGAACTGGGACGACTTTGAAAGAGACTTCCGTATTTTCTTCTACCCAGTAAATTATGAAATTGATTTAGAAGCTGAAATTGGAAGACGATTGCAACGCCGTAATGAGCCCGTATCTTCCTATATTACCGATTTACAAACATTGATGCGACGTCATGGGAAACTAAGTTCCGAACAACAACTAGCCTGGTTGTACCGTAATCTGTTACCCGAATACCGGCAGCAGATCAGGAAAAATGACTTCAACGATTTTACTTCTTTCTGTCAAGAGGTGAAGGAATTTGAGTTACTGCGTAAAGAACTCCAAAATATTCCAAGCACCAGTGGATGGCAAAGGGGAACAAATCAACGTTTTCCATCTTCAAATACATCCAGGAACGTACCGAATGTGAATACTAATCCACTTCCGTCCAGAGAACCCGTAGCCAGTACTAGTGCCCCTAGAACTAGCACTCAAGTCCATCGAACACCGTTAACTGGAAATTCTGACACACTTTGTTGGCGTTGTGGTGAAAGAGGCCATCTCCGATCACAATGTAGAAATCAACCGAAACTGTTCTGTTCCCGCTGTCGTAAGGAAGGAGTCCTTACAAGAGACTGTTCCTGTTCGAATCAGGAAAACTAATCCGAAGCTGTCCCGCAGAGAGGCCGCCGCAGCTTCCCCATCTCTTAGCCTCTCAAGAGCATCCGTCACCTGAACCGTCAGATCCACGACCGCAAATTGATGTCCATATCGAAAACTTCAAGTTTAAAGCCTTATTGGATACCGGAGCTGTCCGATCATATGTTGGAGATCAAATTGTGAAACACTTTTCCCATAGAAAGCGGACTGCAGTCTGTGAGACTTCGAAAGCACGTCTCGCTAACGGAAATTTGGTTTCTATCACCGACACATATGATCTAAAGTTGATGGTAAATGACATCATTATGGAAGAACCTCTGGAATATTTTCCAGGTCTGATCGCTGATTTGGTTTTGGGACTGGATATACTCAAGAAGTATAAATTTTGCTTAGAACTAGGAACAGGGAAGATCTACCAAGGAGGCAGACTCTTAGACTGTCAACTGACAGATACACTGTCTGATACTATAGGAATTCTAGAAGTCGTAAGATCACCGCCAGAAGAGCCCGACCTCGGACAGTCTTACGAACTGAATGTAACTGATACCGCTAGACGAAATCCGACTGTTAATACTGCAAAAGAGAATTTGGCTATTACTGATTCCGCTAGGACGATTTGTGAAAAGGTTAAAACTGATAGGATATTTACCGATAACTCCCAGTCAAGCTTGGAAGGAGTCCAAGATGATGTAAAGGGGTCTAGTACAAAATATCCTCTAGTAACTGCCGCTAGGACGATTTGTGAAAAGGTTAAAACTGATAGGATATTTACCGATAACTCCCAGTCAGGCTTGGAAGAAGTCCAAGATGATGTAAAGGGGTCTAGTACAGAATATCCTCTAGTAACTGCCGCTAGGACAACCTTGAAACATTTTGAAATGGCCAAAATTCCTGACCGCTGTGAATTGAATACTTTTATCGGAATTTCACGCTCTGATCTAGACTATTACGAGGACGATGAAGGACTATCTGGTTTAGGATGTCCTGTAGAAACTATCGTGCCGTTACAAGACCGAAATCTAACCGAAATACAGGAAGAAACTTTGAAAAGTTTCCTGGACAAGGAATTACCGAAGTTTGAGAAAATTCTGGGACCGACAGACGTAGTAGAACACGAGATACGTCTTCTAGACTCCACACCGATTAAGCAAAGATATCGCCCACAGAATCCTAAGATGCAGGAGATCTGCAATGCAGAGGTGGATATGATGTTGAAAGAAGGGGTAATAGAGCCCTCCAACAGTCCGTGGAGTTCCCCCGTAGTAATCGTCAAGAAAAAAGATGGAAAGAATCGTTTCTGTATTGACTTTCGAAAAGTCAACGAGGTCACGATGAAGGACGCCTACCCTCTTCCATTTATAAACGCTATTCTGGACAAATTGCGTAGAGCAAAGTACATTTCCAGTCTAGATTTGAAGAGTGGTTACTGGCAAGTTCCGTTATCACCTAAAAGCAAGCCTCTTACTGCTTTTACCGTACCAGGACGAGGACTTTTCCATTTCACTGTCATGCCGTTTGGTCTACATTCAGCACCAGCCACATTTCAGCGGCTGGTGGATCGAATTATCGGTCCAGATTTAGATCCGTACGCATTTGCATATCTCGACGATATTATCGTACTAGGGGACACTTTCGAAGAACATCTAGAAAATCTCGCTGAAGTTTTCCGTCGTCTCCGAGATGCCAAGTTAAGACTGAATCCCGACAAGTGCCATTTCTGTCTACCGTCTATGAAATACCTAGGCCATGTCGTCACTTGTGATGGTATCAGTACCGATCCCGAAAAAGTAGAAAGCATTATGAAGATTGCAGCTCCTAGAAATATCCGAGAGCTACGAAGATTCTTGGGAGTAGCCTCGTGGTACCGCCGATTCGTACCTTCATTTTCACAGACAGTAGCTCCGCTGACGAAGTTACTTCGTAAAACACAGAGGTGGAAATGGACGGAGGAACAGGACATTGCTTTCTCCAAAATTAAAACTTGTTTGTCCGAAGCGCCCGTGCTAAGTTGTCCTGATTTTAGCATACCATTCACACTGCAAACAGACGCTTCTGAACACGGGTTAGGTGTGGCACTGACTCAAAAGATAGATGGTAATGAACATGTAATAGCCTACGCTAGCCGCACGTTAAGTTCGGCCGAAAGAAACTATTCTGTGACCGAAAAAGAATGTTTGGCTATAGTATGGGGGATAGATAAGATGCGCCCCTATCTAGAAGGATACCACTTCACCGTTGTGACCGATCACCAATCCTCAAGATGGTTACATTCTATATCTAGTCCGTCTGGCCGTCTAGCCCGCTGGAGTATTTTTCTGCAACAATATGACTTTGAAATTAAGTACCGTCGCGGCGCCCTGAATCGGGTAGCCGATGCACTGTCTAGAAACCCGTTGCCGTGCACGTCCGAACAACCGTCTGAAATGTGCTTAACTGATGTTTCCGAGGAATGTTCTTGGTATCGGAACAAGAAGACCGAGGTTTCGAAAGATCCAGAAAAGTTTCCGGACTATTGCATTAAAGAAGGACGACTGTACCGACATTTCTGGGATCTAAACGACCTAAGAGAATCCGAACTGTCTGACCCATGGAAGTTGTGCGTGACTAAACCACAAAGAAACCGAATTTTGCAAGAAAATCACGATGCGCCGACTGCAGGACATTTAGGGATTGCAAAAACTATAGCACGAATTGCTAAGCTGTACTATTGGCCAGGAATGTTTAGGGACATCACCAAGTACGTACGTAGTTGTCTACAATGTTTGAAGTACAAGCCCTCTCAACAACAGCTAGCCGGAAAGATGCAACCATCCCCTAACCACCGTCCCTGGGAAACTGTCAGTACCGATATTGTTGGACCTTTGCCACGAAGTAAGAAAGGCAATAGTTACATCGTGATGTTTCAAGACCGATTTACGAAATGGGTACAGTGTAGACCGATTCGAAAAGCAACAGCAAGTTCGATTAGCACTGCATTTTACGAGGAGGTTCTGACAACTTTTGGATGCCCTCGAACCGTGTTATCCGACAATGGAACTCAGTATGACAGTAAACTTTTTAAAGAAATGCTTAAGGACTTGGGAATCCGTCATCGTTTTACTCCGCCGTACACTCCGCAAGCTAATCCAGTTGAACGAGCCAACCGTACGATGAAAACTATGATAGCTCAGTATTGTGAACAGGATCACCGTGACTGGGATGTGAGGATATCCGACTTGAAATTTGCAATAAATAACTCTAAGCACGACTCTACTGGTTTTACTCCAGCTTTTCTTAATTTTGGGAGGGATCTTGAGGTTCCGAATACTTTAAAGCGTGAAGTCGAACAAGGTCAAGATACTGAAGAACCGGAAAAATGTTCTGGAGAGAAAGACGCTGAAAACCGAGTTTCCGCAAATTACCTGCTTCGCTTGCAAAAATTACAAGAGTGTTTCGATCTAGTCCGCTTAAATTTGTCTAGAGCTTTTACGACCCAAAGTCAGTATTATAACTTGCGTCGCCGTGACTGGAGATGTACCGTAGGTGACTCAGTCATGAAAAAAGAACATACTCTGTCGTCCGCCGTTGATCATATAGCCGCTAAACTAGCTCCTAAATATTCAGGTCCATATAAAGTGGTGAAAGTTTTATCTCCGGTGGTGTATGATTTAAAAGACGAACAAGGCAAACGTTGTAACCGAGTGCATATCAAAGATTTGAAACCCGTTTCCGCATAGTCTCAATGATATGTTTTAAAAGATGCAACCGACCTTCCACCAGTTCCAACCGCCGCCGTTTTACGTCACAACCGTCACGTGATCTAGGCACTCGCCCCGTTGCCAGTCAGGCATTTTTTGTGTCCCGCTCCCGTCAGGACATAGGCGTACAGTGTAATGTCTGCGACTGTCCCCGAAGAGTTCCGGATGCTCCAGCTGATGTCCCGTACGGTCTTCCAGAGTCCGTACCGTTACCGGAAGAAGAAGTTTTGGGAACAGATCCCAATTTCCTTATCCCAGCGTGCGCACCAGGATTCCTAGGTACCAGTAAAATGGGTGACGACGGACATAAAAGAAACAACAGCTCGCCGGATCACGTAGATTGAATACGTTACTAATAAGGTTTGATTTCTTGAGGGTACTTCTAGGGCCTATCTAAAAAAAAATGCAAGCTTCACTTTCATTTTTTTTACCGAAGTAAGAGGGGGATGTAACGAAGTTACTTTTTTTTATTTTTTTGGGACATTCTGTATATAAATAATTGTAATTTTTGTTATTGTATCAACCGTTTTACTTTGAATTTATTGACACCCCTCTTATTTTATTGCCCGATATAATCATAATTTATTTTTTGGGAAATTCCTTCTTTGGATTTCCTATTTCTTTGGATTTCAAATTTTATAAATTGTTAAGACGAAACACACAAGTCAGTTCCGTAGCCGACCGCGCATATTTAATTTTTAGTGGGGCCTTTGCTAAGTGGGGCTGGGAAAATTGTTTAAAAGGCCGGGAGCCGCTAAAATCACTCTCTTTTGCTGACTGTTATCCGTCTCTACCGTTTTTAAAAATTAATTACCGGCCGTAGTGAACGTTCTGACCTGTGTGTGTGTGTGTCCGAGGTAAGAACCTGTATAATTTTTCTTAATAAATAATTTTGGATATTTCTGATTTTTTTTTCTTGTGCATAAACTGAATAACTACATATCACTCGGCTTACATATAAAGGTTATAATTAACAATAAGTTTCTGGCGTATTTATGTCTGTTTAAAAATATCTTCCGATTAGTTATAAAAGTTTCAAAGGTTTTGATTTATTTAATTTAGGGGGGTTTGACTTAATTGATTCAAAGATTTTTGAATTAGCTACCCTTGCGTTCGCTGTCTATTCACAGGAACACAACGGCGGTTCTTTCAAGAAATCCTGAATCCAGTCAATAGGGTTTATTTAATTTAAGGGGGTTTGACTTAATTGATTCAAAGGTTTTTGAATTAGCTGCCCTTGCGTTCGCTGTCTATTCACAGGAACACAACGGCGGTTCTTTCAACAAACCCTGAATTTAGTCAAAAAGGTTTATTTAATTTAGGGGGGTTTGATTTAATTAATTCAAGGAATCTTGAATTCTGTTCCGGAAAATCATTTTATCTGTGGGATATTTTCATATTGTACAAATTTTAGATACCGGTTAATTCCTTTAATATTATATTCAGACATAAATACCAAGGAAAACTCCTGAGAATCGTTTAGTGCCTAGTAACGCTTTTCCTGTGTAGATATCATTTTCACCGACACTGCAAATTATTTTCACACGCTTTTTCTAGAATTTCACGCTATCATGCATTGCTTTTAGTTAATTACTGCTTACCGATATATATATATTTTTTTAAAGAAGTTGATCTGTATTTTTTTTTATTGTTGCTTAAAACACCGAAAATTTTAATATAGCTTTCCATAGTTGACAAGAAGTAATAATTATAAAAATCATTATTTATTTGCAATTTTTCATTATCTTAACAAAAGCAACCGGTAAATTCAGATTTCGCACTGTGAAACAATTAAAGCCTGTTTTACACCGTGCTCCCCTATTCAGTCTACGACAACAGACCCCTGGAATTACCGTAACCTCCATCTGTTGCTACCCTGGTACTCTTGAGGCAGTAGATCGAGAGTTAGTGGAGTAAACCATCCCAAAAATCTGGCGCCCGAGGCAATCTAGTAGGAAACCGAAGCCGTGGGTGTCATAGTGACGGCAAGTATCTTTTGTAGAAAGAAAGCACGTCACATCGTTACCGGTCTCGTCTTGCTTTGATTTTTTTTAAAGAAAAGTTTAACCCTTTAACTGCGGCTGCCGTATAGACATGATTCGTGAAAACTTGCTGTTATGTGGACATCGTAATTTGTATATTTTGTAATTTCCCTGCAATTTTTTTACATATTTTATAAATTTTCTACAAATTTTTCGAAATATTTGAAATATTAGAATAAATTTGTAATGTTTCTTGAAACTTTTGAAATGTTTAAAACTCTGGAATTTTGTTAAACATTTTCAATTAATGGAATAATTTTGGTTTTTGAAATTTTCCATATATTTTAGAAATTTTTTAATGTTTTGAAATTTTTACTTTTCGAAAAAAATTGCTAAATTTCAAATTTTTGATATATTTTCGAAATTTTCGAGTAAATTTTTTAATGTTTTTTGAAGTTTTTGATATTTTTGAAATGTTTAAATTTCTTGAAATTTATGAAAGGTTTTTATTAGACGAATAATTTTGCTTTTTAAAATTTCTGACATATTTTACAAAAGTTTGAATATTTTGACATTTTCACTTTTTGAAGTTTCCGAAATTAAAAATTTTGCGAAATTTTTCATAGATTTTTGAAATTTTCGATACGCTTTTGAAATTATCAAGTTTTTGAATTTCTAGACATTTTTATGTATTTTTTTTTTAATTTTAAAATCTCTTGATGTTTTAGAAATTTTTAAATTTCCTAAAACTCAGTTTTTCATAAATGATTCGTAAAAACATTGCTGTTATGTGGGCATCGTCATTTGTATATTTTGTAATTTCCCTACAAATTTTACAATTTTCGAAATATTTGAAATTTTAGAATAAATTTTTAATGTTTCTTGAAACTTTTGAAATGTTTAAAAATCTTGAATTTTGTTAAACATTTTCAATTAATGGAAGAATTTTGTTTTTTGAAATTTTCCATATATTTTAGAAATTTTTAAATATTCTGAAATTTTTGCTTTTAGAAAAAAATATATATTTTTAAAATTTTAGAGTAAATTTTTAATGTTTTTGATATTTTTAAAATGTTGATTAAACAAATAATTTTGTTTTTTAAAATTTCCAATCTATTTTAGAAATTTTTGAATATTTTTCCATTTTCACCTTTTGAAATTTTCGAAAAGAATTGCAAAATTTTTGATATATTTTTGATATATTTTTGAAATTTTCGATATACTTTTGAAATTATCGAAGTTTTTGAATTTCTAGTTATTTTTTTTAATTTTTTTTTTGAAATTCGAGGATTTTTTGATATGTTTTCGAAATTTTTGAAATTAGAACTTTTTAAATTTTTGAAAATTATTATAATCAAGGTTATTGATGTTTAATTTAAATTGAAGCTAATGTCAAAATGTTGTAATGTTTTTTCAATATTTTTATCCCTAAGCATTGCAAAATTTTGCCGGCGGTTAAAGAGTTAAATTTAGTTAAAATATTGTAAACGATTTTAATATTTAGAGAAAATATAGACCACGTGGACCTGTAATAAATTCTAAATAAGCAAAGAGAAATAAAATGGGAAATAGAAAATAAAAGAGGGACAATTATGTATAGGCACACTAAATCACATAATTTTTTTTTATTGAATTAAATAATAGCTGGAACACCCAGTACAAAAGTTAAA
Organism: Neocrepidodera transversa; assembly: GCA_963243735.1. Lineage (NCBI taxonomy): Eukaryota > Metazoa > Arthropoda > Insecta > Coleoptera > Chrysomelidae > Neocrepidodera > Neocrepidodera transversa. Next base: position 11,850,506 of record OY725340.1, on the reverse strand, counting down.
AAAATTTAGACCAAAGATTATTAAAACAAAGTTTTCTAATTTGCTTACAAAAAAAAACCAATTCTCATTAAGTAACTTTATACAACGGATATATGAGGTTACAAAAAGCATAATATGTCGCAATTTGAAAAACATATCAAATTGCATTTTGTCACTTGAACAATGCAAAAATTTTGCCTAGCTTGCAAAAACCGTAACAGAAAAGTGTTACAGAGAATTTAAAGAATAAAAAATAAAAGAGTGAATGCGGCCATGTTTTGTCACGAATCGCGCAGCAAATAAAAGTAAAAAAACATAGCACCTGCAATCAGCGAGCTGGTACGTCACTATCGTACTTTCGGTATAGATTGTCCAACAACTAAAACGACACCTTCCGGGTCCCCACTTCTTTACTTTTCCCTTTATTCTTTCGTTCCCCACTTCTCTAATTTTTAACCAAGCGGTCGGTTTAGTAGTTGGACAAAGTTTACGATACTGCTAAGCGTTAGCCTTGACGTCTCGACGGGGCCAGGAGGGACGAGGGACGCGGTGATAGAAAAAAGAATCAGTGGTGATTAAGTCAGCTCTCTGACAAGTCGTGGGCCGCCGATATATGCCCAGTTTCGAACGTCTATCAACTTAGCAAGACAACTTCGGAAAATTACAACGGTATCTTATTAGCAATTTGCCGCTTTTTTGCCGTTAATTAGTTGTCGAAAAATAAATTTTGCCACACTTTTTTTCATTAAAAATTAAACGTCTTGCTAACTTAATTGATATCACTTGCTTGGGGTTTCATACCCTTTGGAGATGGGTCTCCTATCGGTTAGAGTTAGTACTGGCGCTTATTACATAGGTGACACCGTGTTCCATTGGTAGATATCGTTTTACGTCCTTTTTACTCAATATGGCCCTATTGTGTTTTGAGGTTAGATTTTAATTCTATGCATCTGATGAGTACTTAAGGGGTGAAACAGCTCTTCCGTATAAGGCCTGAATGCATAGAAATCAAATTCGCACAACTTACAACTATTTAGCACTTGCTTGTGGTTTCATACCGTTTGGAGATCGGCCTTCCATCGGTTCCAGTTAGTAATGGCGCTTATTACATAGGTGAAATCTTATCCACGAGTAATAAGTGACCTGGCGTCCCATTGGTAGATGGCGTTAGCTGTCTACCATCGTTTTACATCCTTTTTACTCAATATTACACTATTGTGTTCCGTGGTGGGATTTTAATTCTATGCATCTGGGCACATTGACACTAATAAACTCTTAAGAGACGAAAGAGCTATCCGGTATATGGCCTGGATGCATAGAAATCAAATTCTCACACTTTACAAGTATTTATTCGTATATTTATTTTTTCTAACAATTTTATTGTCCAACTTAATATATAATTATTATTTTATTGAATGTATTTAACTAAATCCAAAAGGTTAGCCATAATCTCTTTAAATGTGGCCACCCACCAATGAAGAAATAAAAATCAAAGTCTAGTTCCACAATACATTTAAACAAGATAGTTGGAAGGGAACTGGCAGCTAATTTTGGCATATAAAATGCCACCATGAGGCATATTATATAATAGTCAAATAGTCACAATGAGTAATATAAAAAGAGAAACCGGTTTTAGAACACACTTACTATAAATTAAACTTTAAATTGATATAAAATTAATTTGAACTATATATAATAATTGAATCTAGAATATGCGCAATTAAGAAAAAAAAGGAGAAAGGTCCTGGAAAAATTGGAACATGATAAAGGAGTTAAAAGTTGAGAATTCACAACATAGTGTCAATTAGAAGGTCCAATCAGAACCAAAAATTGATTATTATCGAGGAAGCTATGACCGGCGATCCACAAAGTAAAGGTATGGTCATTGATCCGGTTTAAAAGATTGAATAATAAAGTCATGTAGGAAAAAATTCCAAAGGGGTAGCGAGCAACCCTACGGACGGTCAACCGAACAGTAAATTAATTAACATTAATAATAAATTTGACAAAGGTAAGAATTTGATTAACTTAACATCACCGCGAAACGTGTTGTACATAAATATACTACAAAATGGTTAATGAGAACTGATATTTGACAAATACAAAAATTAATATTTAAATATAATGCTGTTAACTGTCAATTGTATCACAATCAGCAGGATCACTTGTTTCCGTGAAAACTAATAATGAATTTTTATAATATTTTTCTTGAGCTGCTTTTTATTGGGCATTAGCTGCTCTTTCCTGAGCCTTTGTGGTTTTCAACTGCTGAACTAGAGCAAGTTTCTGAAGATTTTTGACAAACTGATGTTTGTTTAATCATCGTCTTAATGATGAATTGAATGATATGAATAATTGTATGGTTTTCATGCATAATACTTGATACAAGCATCTGCTCTTTCTTTGATGTTTGTTATAGTATAATGAAGTCGTTTATTACGGTTTGGTTCTATATGGTCTGTCGAGGTTAGGCTATTTATTGAGCTATAGCAGTTCTTTCTACTGCATTAGCTGCTTTTTCCTGCTCCTTTGCGGTTTTCAAATACTAAACGAAAACAACTCTCTGAAAATTTGACAAACTGAGGTTTGTGTAATCATCCCCTTTCTCATCGCCAACAATTGTTTGGTGTTCATGAATAATACATGACATAAGCATTTTATTCTTCTTTGGTGTTTGTTATAGTATAATAAAGTTTTTGTCTTGAGCTACAGCACTTCGTTCTTGGGTATTAACTGCTCTTTCCTACGCATTTGCGATTTCTACCTTCTAAACGAAAACAAATCTCTGAAGATTTGACACACTGAGATCTGTGTAATCACCTTCTTCCTCATGGCCTACAATTGATTCCTTTTAATGTATAATATGTCATATAAGCATCTTGTTTTCAGTGTTGTTTGTTATAGTATATTGTAGTTGTGGTTTTTACGTTTTGGTTCCTACTATCTGTCTAGCTTAGGTGTTTTCTTGAGCCATAGCAGTTCTTTCTTGTTCATTAGGTGCTTTTTATTGGGCATTATTTGCTCTTCCCTACGCCTTTACTGTTTTAAATTGCTGAACTAGAACAGGTCTTGAATATTTGACAAACTGAGGTTTGTGTAATCATCTTCTTCCTCATCATCAACAATTGTTTGCTTTTCATGCATAATACTTCACATAAGCATCTTTTTTTCTTTGGTGTTTGTTATAGTATAGTCTAGTTGTCGTTTTTAGGTTTTGGTTTTATACTATCCGTCGATGTTAGGTTTTGTCTTGAGCTGCAGCACTTCGTTCTTGGCCATTAGCTGGTCTTTATTGGGAAATAGCTGCTCTTTCCTGCGCCTTTGCGATTTTTACCTTCTAAACGAGAACAAATCTCTGAAGATTTGACATACTGATATCTGTGTAATCACCTCTTACTCATCGCCTAGAATTGTTTGCTTTTAATGCATAATACTTCACATAAGCATCTTGTTTTCAGTGGTGTTTGTTATAGTATATTGTAGTTGTGGTTTTTACGTTTTGGTTCCTACTGTCTATCGAGCTTAGGTTTTTTCTTGAGCCATAGCAGTTCTTTCTTGGACATTAGGTGCTTTTTATTGGGCATTAGCTGCGCTCTTCCCTGCGCCTTTACTATTTTCAACTGCTAAACTAGAACAAGTTTTGAATATTTGACAAACTGAGGTTTGTGTAATCATCTTCTTCCTCATCGCCAACAATTGTTTGGTTTTCATGCGTAATACTTGACACACGCATCTTCTTTTTCTTTGGTATTTGTTATAGTATAATGTAGTAGTAATTTTTACGTCTTGGTTCTATACTCTCTGTCGAGGTACCAGTACGTACATGTTCTTAAATTACCTTCCATTAGTAAAATACCAAAGCCAATGTTAAGATTTTTATGTAATTCTTTGAACAAACTTAGTCAAATGCAAAAGCCCGTAGAAATGCAGAATAATTAAATATCAGTTGATTTTAATATTGAGTGATCTGAGGTTACTATTATACAGGGTCACTCATAAAATATATTATAATGAATTTTCAGCCAATTCAACTAGGATTTTTTCTCATAAGAACCGTATACCTTTAGAACAGGATTTTCTTCTTCGCCGTTCCACAATTTGAATAATCTCTGATGTCATTCGTTTGAGACAATTCTTTGTATTTTTTTTTAATATTGGTTTTCATTTTGTAAAATTTTTTAATTACCTGTACTAGAAGCTGCAATTTAAGTTAGGTTCTATGATTAAGCATTATAAGTCTATAAGGTGGAATTATACCTGTTTAATAGTTATATTTTTATTGCCTTTTGCATTAAATGTTCTTGTTAATTCTTTCTAGCCGTTTTATTTTTCCTTTACCATGTAAGGAGTTTTCCTTTTGTTGAAAAGTTGTGGAAGGAAAATATGACAGCATCGCTACAAAATCCATTTTTTCATCAGTTTTATCTATATCCACGTTGTTCTCGTTATTATCGCTCATTCTTATTGGTAATTCATAAGCAAGAATTTTTTTAATCAAAATTAAGGCACATGAAATTTATACCTAAACTCAATATAGCAAATACCAATAAATTCTTCTATATCTATTAAATACTTCAATTTTGAAGTAAATACTTGTTTACAAAGTATTTACTTATGAATTACTTACTTCTGCTATGAGTATTAGCAACTACTTTGTTTTATTCATACCACCAATTATCATAATGAGACTATATTTTTGTGATACCTTCTATACATGTTTAACTTAAATGTCTCATAAATTCATTAATTCTAGTTTTCCAGTACACTAACAATACATTTGCGAATGAGAAATTAAAAACTTAAATGTTAAATACTCTTCCTTAGATTGGCAAATAATTGAATTATTTTTATTTTGGGTCATGTTATCGATTAATGCAAAGTCACTTTTAAATCCTCTATCTGGTTGCTCGCAATTTAACGCCATTAATCAAGTTTAATATATTATCTTCATGAAACATGCGCGTATGTATGTTGTCCCTGGCGTCGGTTCTAACACGGTAATAACTGTCCTCGAACGGGTATTTACTGGTTTTCCAGATGTAAAACAAAAAAGGTAAATGCAGGCCATTTTGATTTGTGACTTTGAATAGGTTTTCGTTTAAACAAAAAGCATTTTGCTTAGTAAATGTTTTTTTAACGAAATATTTTTGAAACTAATGGAAAATATAAGCTATTGCCGCAATAATACTTTTACCTCGATTTCATATGTAAGTTTTAGATTTTAAGCAATCTCTAGTTATTCAGAAAAATCTACAAGAGGTAAAACTTTTTAAGGCAACTTTTAATTTTTTGATGTGGGCAAACTCAACCTCGGTGGCACAGATCTTTGGTTATCGGTCATATTCATTTATGGCTGTTTGGATCCTACGCCAACGTGGATTCGTGCCTGGTACCTTGCAGCGAAATTTTAATTTAAAAATTTCAGTGTTACTTACTTGGCTCCAATGGGTAAGACGCATTGAATATTAATTTAATTAATGTTTAATGCGGAGCCTAGATTTTCAATCCCCCTAATGGCGCCATCAATCATCAGTAAGTCGGAGCGCCACGGCAAATAATGGCTTCTGAGGTTCACTTGTAAGGGGGTGAACTATATGGAGAGTATCATTATTATTATATTGATACGAGTGAAAAGAGTAACCAAGCCGAACTTACCTCTAGGAAAAAGGAAAATGTAACGAACATGTAATTTCCGTAATAATTAAAATATTTAATTTAAATCGCGCACCGAATTGGACCAGAATTAACTTAAAATTATGAGAAATGCCAGGAGCTTAGAATGAGACACTCGTGTCCGTGCTTCTTAGACGCAGAAATTCTTATAGAGTAGGACAATTCAATTCGTTGTTAGCAGTTGTAATGGCAGTCCGAGTTCCAGTGGCAGTTCGAGTGGGAGCTCGAGCCGACAACCGGCAACCAGATCCAGGTGAAGTACCATGAACTTTAGGGACATGTCAAGCTGAAACTAAGTTCAATTATAACTGGAACACGGAACCATCCATCCGACGGCACCACTAGCCTAAAAGGCATGCCTGTACCGTCCGATACGTCACCGGATAAAGCTTGTTACTAAGATGCCCCGACGTCTGGATGTCTGTCCGTCTGGATGTAAACACTATAACTCTCGGACGAAAGCTACGATCGAGATTCGGTTTTCACTTAATCAGTTTGTTTTCTCCAGGAAAGGCAAGCACACATGTGTATTACAGGAGCGATGAGAACAACTCCAACAACATCAATAGAGATCTTACTAAACCTACCATTAGCCCATAACTAGCGAATACTGCAAGGAAAATTCCATTCGAGCAGAAATGGTCTGGTATACAGATGACTCATCAACCAATGATGGAGTTGGAGCGGGTATTTACAATGCTAATAAAGAGAAAAAAGTCTAATTGAGCATAGACAACAGCGCAACGGTGTTTTAGGCAGAATTAATTGCTATACAAAAGACGTATTAAGGCAACAAGTTAATTCAAAATCTACAGCTATATACTCAGACAGCCAAGCAAAACTTGTATGGGACTGCTTGGAGTCCCCCCTAACAGAGCTTGTTAGGCTGGATACCAGGACATGAGGGACACCGGACAATGAAGAAGCAGAAAACTGGCACAAAAAGACGCACATAATCTCTAATCGGGCCGGAACCATTCTGTAACATTCCAAAGAAAATAGTCCGAATATCTATGAATTGGTGAAAGCTCTATATGTTTCAAAAGTGGTGAAAGAACTCACCAGGGCAGAGACAGGTTAAAGAGTTCATTATAGGACCATCGCGAGAAACCCACAAAGTACCCACTAAGTCAGAACAGAACAATAATAGTAGGCCTTCTTACAGAGCACTGTAGGCATTACAAGTAAATGCATACAATAGACTGTCAGTGAATGTTAAAATGAGATGTAGGCTAAGGTTTGCAAGTAAATGCATACAATAGACTGTCAGTGATGTTAAAATGCTATGTAGGCTAAGGTTTCAACTATACGGCGAAAAAAAATTAAAGTAGAAGAACTACTTACTAGATTATGCAGATAACGGTTTCTAATCAAGAGGATAACAATAACAGATCTAAAAAGGTCTCGGTGGAAGAGGTATTGGTACCCACTGGAATATTTTTCAGAATTCACAAAACAAACTTATATTTCCTTTAATAGGATTTATTTTTAATTTATACTTTTGGCCAGTACTGTATATTTTATCATTCCATAATCTAAAAATATATTCAATTTTTCGTTGCGTGCGTCATTGTCGTTTCAGCCGTGTGCAACAATACAATTTGTAAAAAATAATTCTCCCCATCCCCATCTCCCTCCAAGCGATATAATATTAATAAAAGCGACATTTTTTTATTTTTGACAGCTACAATAATTTTTGACATATGAATTTACTGGGTATTCTATTTAAAAATTCAGTTTTTACGAAAATTTCAAAGAAACCGGAAGTCTGCCATTTTCGATTTTTATATCATTTAATTCAAAATTAGGTCTAGAATGACCACCCCAAATTTTAAAATAATCCGATTATTCATTTTGACGATATAAACTTGGCCCCACCCTCCGAGCCACCCGGTATATATTTTTATACTGCAAAAATTTTTGCAAATTAATTAATTGGTTAAGAACATTTTAGAGAGAAACCAGTTTCCTTTTTTTTAATATACGTGCTGTAATTCTTTAAATTCTCCCCAACGTTAAAATATTTTAAATAATTCATTCTGCACACTCCAGATCCATTTTTAGAACACAATTATAATTTAATATTCCGAAGCGTCGGACCAAACGTGAAACACAAACAAAAAAAACATTTACCTGAATCCTGTTCCCTCGCAAAATTGGCTACGTCTACCGCCTCGTTGTTCATAACAAGGTCCTTGAAGCATCCGACAAATCCTTGCTGAAGGACTGCCGTCCAGAGCCCTGCGGGAACGGGGATTTCAGAGAACGGCGGCCCGAGGCCGCCGACGTACATATTCCCGTCTAACTCCAGACTTGACGAACCTTCTGCAAAAGGATAAAGTTAAGTTAAGGCTTAAGTAAGTTGAGTGACGGGTTTAAAAATACATAAAAAAAGATTTATCTCGAGACATACCAGAAACAATTTTCTAAATAAGAAAGTTAGTTTTTTAAAATATAACAAGTAATAAATTCTTATTTATAAGTATTTTTAAAATAAAACAAGTTTGTGTAATATTAAACTTTTAATTTTTAAATAATCATTTAATATTGTATTAATTATCTGATTTCAAACATAGTATAGATCTCTGTCGAATCAAATTTGGGTCCTATGAATAAATAATTAAGAGTAAATACATAATATCAGCCTTATTATTTAAATCAAACGAAGATATATCTTTTACCTTTATCTTTATCTACTTTAAACCAATAATCTCGTTTATTAGTAACTAGTGATAATTGAATTTGTAAAAACTGTAAAAACAGGTAATTTCTTTAATGTTTGAAAAAGTATTATTCAAGTAATTATGTTTAATAATAATCATTTCTGGTTATAATAAATGTATGTTAATTAAATTCTCCGGGTGACTCTTGCTGGATCGAATTTTGCATCATCGAAAAGTTCGGGCTCCGAATAGTTGTTGCATCGAAAATCGCCCGTTCGAAAGTTATTGGACCGAAAAATTGTTGCATCGAAACATTGTCCGTTCGAAAGGTTACTGGTTCAAAATATCGTTGGACCGAAATATTGCTGCATCAAAACATCGCTGGGTCGAAATATCGTTGGACCGAAAGCACGTTGCATCAAATTGTTGCTGTACCGAAATATCGTTGGGTCGAAAAATAAAGCGGGAGAGCGGTATTTCCAATGGCTGAAGTCTTAACTTCACACAGTGTTTAGTATAAAATATTACTGGTTTACCAATTGATTTTATATTTGGTATTTTATTGAAATTAAATTATTATTTAAAAATCCGCTTCATACAATGAAATAATTTGGATTCTTTCTAATGCTAACACACCAAAAGGGACGCATACTATACCCGCATATTATACAGGGTGTAATTCTTAATTTTTTTCTTGTTATCTTGTTTTCTTGTTTTTCTTCTTAAATCTTAAATAGTGATATAAAGAAATGGTAGATATTTTACCTGGCATTTTTTTTTGAGAAAATGACATTAATGAACATTTAAATTTTTTTTATCAAAATTAACATTCAGTCTTTAATTTAACGCAATTGTGCAAATTCTAAACAAATCTTTTGTCTTTTTTACATTTGCGTTAAATTTTATTAGTACTTACAATTTTTATTTTATTGTGTTTTATTTTCAAGTTTGAAATTTAATGTATCATTTTGTCAAAAAAAATTATGTAACTTAACAAATATTTTATATCACAATTTAAAATAAATAGAGTAGGACCAAACCAATTTTAAATACTTCAATTCATGGAAAATTCTTAGCAATATGTCGGCCGTCAGAAAATTTAGTGTAAATATATTAATAAAAATTAAGACGACTGAGTACAGGTTCAGGAAGGGGAGTAAATATACGTTTAGAGCTTTGGTTTTGTTTTTTTACGATTTATGGCTGAAATATGCATCTTATGATCGTGTCAAAAAACTTTATTGTAAAAATTATAGATAAGTAAAAAATTTATTAATTTCTTTATCAATTTTCAACGCTTATTTGAAATAAACATTTGTCAAGATTAACTAAAAAATTGATTACGAAAAAATCGTTTTTCGGTTTTTAAGGTTTAAGTTTTTGATAATTTAATTTTGAAAACCCAATACAATTGGTTTTAAAATTATGCATCCTTTTCCCATTTAAATAACTTTGTATCTAGAACGGTTTACGAAATCCCTATAAGAGTGTTCAATTAAATTTGCGCTACCTTGTATCTCTAGTCAGGGGTGACTGCTGGGGCTGAAAAATAACCTCATAGATTAGCTTGACCTAAGGTATCTGTATACCAAATATGAAGTCAATCCGATTTCTAGAACGGAAGATATAGGTGTTGACAGACACACACAGATAGGGATTGCGATATTATTAACTTTCTGCTTCGTTATCGAAAGTTAATAAAATATACTACCTTACCTAACCTAACAATATTTTAAACCTCCCATAGTTTTATTTACTGGCAGGTACAAAATTTAAATTATTCACGTAAATAGATTGATTCGGCTCTGGTACCGTCCATTTTGTTTTAAACGTCATAAATTAATTAAAATAAGTAATGTGAATCGAAACAAATAAAACTGTTATATTTAAGTTAACATATGAAAACACAATGAACGTTTTATTTGTGTAAATGATCTATAATATTTTTGTATGAACTTTGTCTTACACCGAATGAACCCCCTCTTAATTTTTCGACCAAACGATGTTTCGGTGCAGAAAAAATTCGATGTTTCGATGCAGCAGTATTTCGGTCCAACGATATTTCGAACCAACGATTTTTCGACCTAATAACCTTTCGAACGGACAATGATTCGATGCAGCAATATGTCGGTCCAACAACTATTTGGCTCAGTAACTTTTCAATGCTGCAATATTTCGATGATGCAAAATTCGATCCAGCAACTCGTTCCCAATTCTCCCAGTTTTGAAAACGACGAATGGCAACTGAAGCCGATATTTTTATTATAATATTTGAGTTAGTACTAAATTTTATTTTTTTTTACTTAGTCACAAGAGGATATGTATATGACAATAATCGGATAACTTAACAAACATGAAACAAAAAATAATAATGGAAAGAGCGAAGATGGGACTTGTTCTAGCTAGTAAAAAATTTGAACATAAAGAAATCTATTAAGGAATCTGGTTAGCACCAAACGGGAAGTACACTAGTGAAATATACTATTTTCTTATATAGCACTGTAACGAAGTTACTTTAATTTCCGAAATAAGTAAAATAGTTTAAATTAGACGCGATTAGAATTAACTTCCAATATAGATTAAGACTCGCGTACTAGTTTCGCGCACCCAGCCGAGCTTATGGTATATCACAGAAGGAGTCGATCAAGTTAGTTGCTGTGGAAAGTATAACAGAGAACCATATATAAAGATAAACAAGGAAATATAATAACAGATGAAAATAAAATAGTATAAAGATTGGAAGAATATTATAAAGAAAAATTCAATACAGAAAATCAGGAAGAGCAAATGAAAGAAACTACAACTCGAAACGTGCATAACAATGAAGAAATACTGCCACCAATGAGAAAAGAGGTATCACAGATAATACAGCAACAAAAAACAGCGTCAGAACAAAAATCTACCAGCTAATAACTAACATATGGGAACAAGAGATAATGCGAGAAACGTGAAATAATGGAATAATGATACCAATTTATAAAAATCTGATGTGGCCAGCACATGACCTCTCGCCATTTTTGAATCAAAAATTTACAGGTTGACACAAAAAAGTATGAAAAAAAATTATATTTTTGTAAATCTGGCAACAATGGCAAAAGTTTCGAAAATTTTAATGAGATGAAAATAAACTATAGGTTATACAAAATATATGTGTAAAACTTTATTGCCGTTTTGTATAATAATGGCGTCATCACCCATAGCAACTACCACTTCCGGTTATGCGATTGGCACCAAAATCTAATCAGATCTAATCTATGGTATCAGAATCCTGTATGCAAAATTTCAAATTTTTTTATTCAGTAGTTTTTGAGTTATCGTTACTACAACATCCATCCAAACACACACACACACACACTAACACACTAACACACACACACACACACACACACACAGACATCATCGCGAAAATATTAAAATCGTATTCTAGGGACCCCAAAACGTGTTTATCAATTGAAAACTCACCACCCAATTTTTAGCATGATTCCTATACCTCTCTTATCTGAAGGGCGAGAGGTAAAAAAGGGAAAAAAGGCGAATGTACGAATTATATCCCATAGTGTACAAAATAAAGGCAAAGAGTATAGAAAAGAAGGTAAAGGAATATAGAAAAGAATTGCTTGTAGATTACCAAAGAGGGTTTAGAAATAAACGCAAAGAATTTAGTATATATAGCAATATATGCCATTTTTATTGACTTTTAGAAAGGCTTATAACACTGTTAAAAAAACATTGGTATAATATTATGATTGACCTAAACATACTGAAAAAACTGATAAATCTCATTAAAATGACGCTCAAAGTTACTATGCCAAAAATTAAAGTAAACCAGAAAACATCAGACATTTTTGAGATAAACACTGGACTTAAACAAGGATATCTACTATCGATTACGCTGTTATACTAGAATGGATAGAACGAAAAAGTGAAAGAAACAGAATAGGGATACTGAAAATAAGAACAACATAACTGTTGGCATACGTGGATGATGTAGTACTATTGTCAACATCAGAAAAATAGCTAAAAAGTACCTCCAAAGCTTTTATAGAGATAATAGAGGCAGCGATTGTACGAGTAAAGAAAGAGAAATTAGAATTTATGAAAACGCCAGCATCACAAAGGAAAGTAATAAAAGTACATTTCCTAAACGGACAAAGGCTAATGGAACTAAGAAATTAAAATAAATATGTGGGAGAGTAAAATATTAGGAGAAAATTAATAGGGAAAAACGAGGAAGAAGTGTAGAAGAAGAGCAAACCAAGAAATAAAGAATTTATGCCGTGAACGAAAAATAAGCCAACTAAATGACAAAGAAAAAAGATAGATATAGATCATATGGGAACAAGGAAAAGGGGAAGACCAAAAAAAAAGGTAATATACAGAAGACCTAAGAGAGAAAGGAGTTCAGGATTGGAAGGCGAAGGCAAGAGACAAGAAATAGTGGAAGAAAACTATCACCAAGCTATGGGCCTAAAAGGCCTGTAAGCAACATTACGGCTATAACTTAATCACAATTTAAAATAGCTTATAACATTTTTAAATATAATTTCCTATTTATGTATTTTGTCTCTTAATACTAGGGAATATACGAAAATATATTTTAAAAATAGGTAGAGTAAGTTATTAAAACTATAAAGTTCGACCATTACCATACATGTTTCATTCTTATAGGAATCATCAGTGGTACTTTGTCGGAATGCATAGTTTCAAAAATCTACTCTGCAGACCTCAAGTATTTCTATGTACTATAAAAATGATAATAGATCTATCGTAGGTTGACGGGTACCAACCGGACATAGCCACTTAATAGGATAAAATCCTCTGTAAAAGCGACTAACCAAGAAACCAAGTATAATTTCGTGCCCATAGATGATTTTCAACAGTTTTATCGAATAGTTTATAATTTCATAGTCCAGAAAATAACTGCAGAATGTAATAACCAACCGCTGCTATGGAAATGAGATATACTCTGCTTTGAAAATTAGGGCTAAGAGTATTTTTGAATATTGGCATGTGTTGATCCTATGTTTTTTATTTAAAAAACCAACCCGCACTTGCAATTTGCGTAAAATCATTTTCTAGATAATTAGTAAGATATAAAGTGGCTCAAGTTTTCTCATTTACATGTAATGTATTTATTATTTTGTTTTTAAAGACGATGGCCAACTGATGAACTTGAATAAGTTGAAAATTAATTCTAGTTATTTTATATAATTTAAGTCGGAGCATTATCGCTAGACAACTTATCATTTCAGATGTTATTCATTAAACCTATTTACTTAAAGCTTCTATGAAGATTGTAAATATGTAATATTTTTGTAGTTAGAATTTAAGTGACTATTGATTGATTTCAGTTGTCAAATTAAATTTTTGGAAAATAAACATTCTTTTTTCGTTTATTTTTCAGGATTCACATATTTACAAGAATATACTGGCGCCTCTAAACCTATATTACCTAAATACTATATTAGGGCCGGAAAACTTTAGTATTTTAGTTCTAATTACAAACTCAACTTCATATTTTACTACAGGTAATTGTTTACATTTTTTAAAATTGTCCTCCAACGTGTTAAATTATTAGTTAAAATTAATTATTTAACAAAAAAAAAAATATAATATTAGAATCACAAGTAAAAAGTATCAATAAGTAAATAACTCGTACATAATTCAGTACATGTTCTATTTATTATTTATTGTATGTTTTTTAGAAAATGAGGAAATCAATGTGTAGAGGGAGAAATAGAAATTAAGGCAATAACGTGTTAGATAGAGAGAAAACTGCAGATAGCGGGGAGTAAAAAAGTGGTGCTTTAAAAATGTGACGCATTAGAAAATTGGTGCTGTAAAAATAACAAAATATATAATTATAAAAAGCTTGCTTTAAGGAAGCTACGTATATTTTAGTATAAAAATGTAACATTTCCACGCAATATAGTTTTATTGCGTAAAAAAGTCATGCAAAAAACGACTCAAAATAAGTAATTTTTTGAAGTTTTCACTTTTCGCTTTGCCCGGTCTCTCTTATACATCATTGTAGCAGGTTCTCTCTCTCTCTACCAGTACAAGTATCAACTTATCTCATATACTATTATTTATTACATTATTTGGATAAAACTTGACTTTTACTAAAAAAAAACAATATTTTAGGTTATAGAGTTTAACGTAACTGAAAATATAAAACGTACAATTTTTTTAACAATTCAACGAACTTTAAGGGTTCAGTAAAAGCAGATTTACGTACATATAGCCTATATGTTGGATATTACGGAAGAACGTCGAAAAAAGAATAAAGATAAACATATAATATCCTCATGACATTGTCCCGAATGAAATTACCGTTCCGACTCAACGTTATCCTTTTCGAACGGAGAAAATCCATTCTAATGTTCTTTGTCGCATGGACCTATCAGGGCCGCAGTTCGATACATTTAATTTTCGGTTATATTTTAAGAAAAAATAATATTTGATTTATGAGAAATATAGAAATTTATATTTGAAATATAATATGGGTGACTAGTAAAAATAATTGTCAAGCTTTTAAATATCAAAACTGTATAAGTCCAAATTGATTAATTTTATCGTGTTTCCAGTAAATTATAATCATGTTCATAACTTTCGCTGTTTTCAGATCTATCTTTACATATAACTATTTTATTGATGGTAGGAGTAATTTTTTATCCTTCCGGAGTTATTCATGATTTTCTTTTACATATTCTCTTCTTTCATCATTTTTATGTATCTCTTTTTTTTCCTATATTTGATGCCTTGTATGTTTGGTGTGTGATTTGCATTATTTTATTGCAATTTATTCTCACATCCTTATTTAACATTGTACTATTTTTAATTGTCGAAAAAGTTATATACAGAGTGAGCTCTCTATTATTTTAATTTTATTTAAATTATTTTACAACCTTTAATAAATCCTTTATAAACAGTATAAAAATGTAAAACGATACATATTGTCGCATTTGAAACTTTTTTGCCACTTGAATGTGGATCACTCTATATAACTGAAACCATTTTCTAGTAGAGAATTTTTGAACTTAATAAAACGATATGTTCGATATCTTGGTTAGCGCCCAAGCTACATTCTGTGGGAAGATAATTAACTCACCCTGTATATAAGTTGTGGAATTAATTTTTATATGAACTGTGGTACCCTCGTAAATACTCTTTATGTTACGGTCGCTATAAATTTGGAAATATTTTGTTATAATATTTGTTTTGGTTTATTATTTTCAATTACTAAATGTGAAGTGATCTCTTTTTATTAATACTTATTATTTGCCTGACACAACAATCCTTCTTCACGACAATCCTTCCCCAGGATCATCTTTCTCCAGGACCATCCTTCTACACGGCAGTTCTGTCACACAGCAATTTATTCACACGATAATCCTTCCCTGCGACAATCCTTCCCAAGTCAATCCTTCCCGGTCAATTTTTCCACACGTCACGCCATTCCCGCAACAATATTTTTATAAACAATCCTACCCGAATAATGCTTCCCCACGACAATCCTTTCCTATGACAATATTTCTCACGATAATCCTTCTCCTTTCCCAACGACAATCTCCAGACAATCTTTACGCTAACGCTACGGCGCAAAAAATAATATTATTAAAGATAAGCAGATAGAAAAATGAAAAAAAACACCAGAAATTTGTTTTATGCCTTCTCGAATAATATATTTTTTTAACATCTTGTTGGTTGCCTAGTTTTAAATTTTATTTTTTCTCTACTTATTTCAGACAACAAGAAGTATTTCTCAACTCTCAAATTATAATTATTATTAAATTACTATTGTAATAATATTAATTAATAATAATACTCTCTCTATATGTCTCCTCCTTAGGAGTGAACCCCAGAAGACGCAATTTGGCTATAGGTGTAGAAATACCCGTAAAACCTAATCACCATTATTAGAATCTATTCTTTGTTAAATAATTGAATTCATAATTTTTATTTTGAAAAATGTAAGTATTAGTCTTTATAAAATGTAAAAATCAAATTTTAAATTAATTTTCTTGAATGAACTATCTCAATTTATTTAATTTATCACTAGAAATTATTTTTGTATTATATATTCCCTTTTTTAGGCCCTGTATGTGACAAAATATGTAAATAAAATCTTCATGACCTGTTAATCTTGTTTTCAAAAATTTTAAAATTATTTGTAATGTTTATTATTTAAAATTTCTTTTATAGCTTCGGGGATGCTTCAATATGCAATAGAAATTATTAATAATAATTGTTTTCTTTAAGGAATAATCTTCGATGAGCTTAAAAAGTCGTTACGGAATTCCATATCTGTCGGATTGACTGTTTATAAGTAGCATTTTTTTTATTTTCATAATTTTGATTTCAGATTCGGATCCTACATACCCAAGTTACTACCAGAAAGTGTTATTAAAAACTTTTTAACTCTAACCAATTAATACTTACATTCATCATAAAAAATAAAACAAAAAATGTGTTACAAAAATGTTGTGCCTATTAAGACAAAAAAGGTTTTAGAGGTCTCAAGATTTAAATGTTCGTCATGGCAATGCTATTTTAGACATTTATTTCTTTTTTAGTTTTGATTACTTACTGAATCTTAAAATTTGTTAAAATAATGAAAGAAATTTTTTAACCATAATACATGAAATTTAATAATCAAAGTAAAATAGTAAACATGGAATATAGGGTTAATAAAACTAAAGTAAAGTTGCGATAATAAAAAAAATCTATTGGGAAGAAAATTTGAATGGCAAAAAAAAATAAACAAGGGATGTCAGAAATTGTTTAAAAACAAAGTAAGTCACAAGAATTTATAGAATTGATCGAAAATTGTTAATTATAAAAAAAAGTTGTAAAAAAATAGAAGTTATATCAATTAAAGGATATTGTTAATGTTGGAATAAGGAAAAAAGTTTAAAAATAAAAAAAAATCATGTTTTGAGGGAAATTCTTGTTTTGAAAATAAATAGACGAAGCTTTTTTAAAAAAAGAAGAGTATTTGTTACAAGATTTGAAGGTGGATTTGTCGGTGGGGTCAAAAGAAGAAGAGGTGGAAAGGATTTAAAATTTATATTTATAATTGGTTTTCTGTTTTAATGTTTGTATAGAACCCAACGAAAATTAAGATAGTGTAAATATCATTATAATATATCTATTGTATCTACTTTTGCACATTGTAAAATGGTAAGAAGTCCCGAGAGGAAATATAATGAGTACCTACTTTGATATATACATGTATATATGAGTATCTTTCTATAATAATACCTCAATATAATGTACAACTTGTGAATAACTTAATATTGTTAATTATATTAATTTTTTCCACTAAAGAACTACGTATTTTTTTTACCTGCCCTGTGTTATTAATGTAATGGGGGCGGGGGGAGGGAGATATTAATTTGGAAAGTAACTAATATCATTACCAACATGATGTGAATATGGAATATGGCATTAGTCGAAATTGTAGAATTTAACTATCTACAAAAAAAGATAGAAATACTTTTACCGTACAAAGTAAGGAAAAACTGTTATTGAGAAAAAACTGGAGGAAGATCGAAAATTGTGCAATTTCTCCCCCTTCTTTTCTTTCACCGGGTCTACGAGGTCCAAAACTTGAGAAAATGCTAATTGACAATCGCTGAACAACATCCTAATGTTTCATTAACTTTGGACCGTTTTCTCTGAAACTACCTAACGACTAGACTATACGTAGGTACGTGTAATAGCGTGAGTCGAAAAAAAGGAATTTTTAATTATCGAATTCTAATAGTGCGGAAAAGTTACGTGCTGGGAAATGGAAAGATAGTAAAAATGTTTTTGTTTAATTCTCAGTTAGCGCGAAGGTCCCATAGTTTGAAAAAAATTACAACAATTACCAAATATTGATATAATTTTTCAGATTATTTTTTTCGACTGCTAAAATCGGGTTAGTACTTCAATATAAAAAAAAAACACGCGATACATTTTGAGTTCGCTCAAAATTTTGGTAAAAAGATACGGAACGATTGTAGTTTTTTAATGGATACAGCGCACGTACAATAGGAAATCTTCTAAGGCGCTTCAAGAGCGGGGCGCGAACGAAAATTGCGATTCACATTGGATTTGAATCGCTGAAGATTATAATCCCTGTGAAAGACGGTTTCCATTAAGAAATTGAATATACTTTGAAGGTAGAAGTTATGGTACTATCGTTAAAAACATGAGTTGTGTGCAACATACTAGTTTTGATGATGGTCTTTGTGTAGACCGAAACATGTTGCGTTGACATGTATATGTCTTAATATTAAATATTTCTACTATGATTTTAAGTTTCATTATTATACTACTTTTCCGCTAATAATGTGCAATATTATTTTTTTAATAATTTTTTTTTAAATTATAGATCTCGACACCAACTTTTCGATGACATTAGAACTTTTTTTTAAGTAATTTTGGACACTTTTTTGCATTTGTTTTTAAACCAAATCAGAAGAAATAGATTTTTTTGAAAAAAGAAACTTGAAAAACTTTTATCAGAAATGAAAGATAATTTATCAAACATAAGTTTATTTTCGTCCATGAGAAATCGAGATATTTAACTTAGTAACAAATATTTTGACAAATTGTTAATAAACAAATACGTATTCTTGGCTATCATTTGAACTGTATAAATTTAAAAACGAAACGTTGAATTATGGATTACGACGTTATTAATTTGGAACATTTCACATTATCATTTGTGTACATATGGCTCTCCCACCATTTTTTTAAATATTCAGACTAACAATTGATAGAAATATGGGGATTGTGATACATTTAAAAAAATTCCATGGAATTCCCTATTTCATCGCATGAAAAATTAATTTTTATTTTTAAAATTAACATAATAATTAAAGCTTGAAAGGTATAAACTTGAAAAAATGGCGGGAGCGTTTATAGATTAGGAACTAGCAAGTGATATAATATTTTTTGCTAAATAAAATTTTGTTTTGTTTACAATAATTTCTAGACAGGGTGTTCTGAACATAACGACCAACATTTTTTCAAATATTGCTTCGACCAAAGGACATAAAATATTTTAAAACGGCTTAACTATTTAAGTACTATGAAAAAAAATTATAACGCATTACTAAAAGCACGCAAACTTCGATCACTCTGTATAAATTTTGTTCTTGTATGTTACCAAGTCGAACTCTAAAAGTTAAGACAGGTAAGCCGTTTTATCTGATTTTATGTCGTTTGGCTGGAGCATTCACCTAAATTTGAAAAATTCGATTTTCAATCGTCTAACTTAAAAACTATTTATTTTACAATATATTTTAAAATCGCATTCTCAGGACGAATCGAAAAATGTAAAAAAATACAGGATGTTTCATCGAAATTAACAAAGTTGGTCGTTACTTTCGGAACACTGTACAGACCGAAAGTTGAAAATATTTTATTCATATGTGACATATAAACTCTTGTATACAAACTTTCATAAATATCGTTTAAATTCATCATGACCACCCTGTATACTTCTTATATTGTTCTATACGTGTTTTATATTCTTCGTATCTGTTTCTATATTGTTTCTGTGTGTAATGCATGTACATTATTCTGATTCCATGCATTTTATAATATCTGGTGTATTTTTATTTCTTGGCTATTTAACATTTTTTTCTATTTTCATACATAATTTTTTCTTATCCTTCGTACTTAAATTTTATATTTCTTTAAAACATTTTATAATTCATTTTTTGACTTTTTATCAACAGTAAGATTTTTTTTATCGGATAAATTTCTCTTTATAACGAAAAATTTTGCCAATCAGCAATTTTATGAGAAAAACTGACATGGAAAATCGCGAGACCGTATAGAGAATATTTTCCAGTTAATGTTCGAAATAAGTTTTAAAATTAAATATTTATTTTTTTAAAATGGAACTAGGTATAAATAAAAATTCAAAATAAAAAATATAACGTCGAACTTGATTGATGGCTTGTTGTTGAAATCCCTTGCTTCTTGATTTCTCAGCTAGCAACCTCTCCAAGGAGAAAACAAAAATAATGGTTTAACGAAAAATAACTGCCAACAATCGCGAACAATTAAACATTTATGAACATTGTTAACAAATGACTTGAAATCATAATTTAATGTCAATCTCTAAAGTGACTGACAATATGTAGGGAAAAAGTCCCTACAGAGCGATTTTGCCAAATGTTAGTTTTTCGAAGAAAATTACTGATGGAAAAATTTTGAGTTTAAAAGAAATTTATCCTTAAAAAAAAAGCTTGAGCGTTTTTTGGCAAGATAAATTAACGACAAAATTTAGAATGAACAACAATAATTATCTATATTGATACAATTAAATTATTTCATTATTAATATTTTTTAACAATTTTTATTATTTTATTATTCATCTTCCATATTTCAATATCAACCAAACAAATAATTTTAACTGACAGAACTAAGGTTAAAGTGACGTGCCGACGCGATTCACAGCTACTAGATATAGTCTGATTATGAGGAACATGCATTTTTATCGCGATAAAAATGGATGCACCTTTTTTAACGCTGACAAACTGACAAAACTGTCATCATCAAATTCTTTAAATGAACTAATTGACTTCCTAAACTTATTATTTCCAGTTTATTCTACTACTTATTTACAATTTCTTATATAGTCTTCAAAATTCTTATTTATGTTATTTTATTTTACTTCTTATTTTTTTTTTCATTCAATGTACCTTTTCATTTACGAAAAACAAATTCTAAAACTAATATCGCTTGATCTCTTCTTCTTTCCCGGAATAAGGCCTTTTGGGTATTAAACAACCCCGAGAGACCGATGACAATGACCAGAAGCGGTAGCTGAAGGCGTTACTTTTTGACCACAGGAAACAAGTGCAAAACAGCTTTCGAACAGGTCTAAAACAGCTTTCGAACAGGTCACGAACAGCTCTCGAACAGCTTTAAACAGCTTTCGAACAGGTCCAAACAGCTTTCGAACAGGTCCAAAACAGCTTTCGAACAGGTCCAAAACAGCTTTCGAACAGGTCCAAAACAGCTTTCGAACAGGTCCAAAACAGCTTTCGAACAGAGGGACCGCCTTCAACTACCGCTTTTGGTCATTTTCGTCGATCTCAGGGTTGTTTCAAGGCCTTAGCTACTTCGTTTAGGGCTACTTTTGGGTGGTTAAACGAGGCTAGGCTAATCTATTCCCTTCTAAGGGTATCTTCTCTTCAGATAAGGGTAGCTAAGGGGAGGCTACTTCTTCGGATTGATGATGCAACTCGATGGACGTGGCGCAGTACCGACATAGGTATACTACTTATATATATCCCCATGTCTTTTAATTCTATCATTATTTTTCTCATTTTTAGGCCTAGTTTTCTCTTTTCAAATTATTTTCCTACTGGGCAAAAAGACCTCCATCTTTCTATAGTGATAAAGAATTGATTTAGTTACCTTATTACGTATCTTTAAAATACACTGGATTTCTTCAGATAACATTACATTCTTAAGAGAAATGTTGAATACTTTGAACATCATTTCCTTCGGAACAATTGCAAGAGATATCAAAAGTTTTACTGTAAATAAATCTCTCTAGTGTATTTCCTTTTCATTTATAAACTTATTCTTCTATCCTATTATTCTGCAAAATATTTAATACTAAATTCATCCGATATACGTTCGTACGTCACATCTTATCTTGAAAGCCGTTAATTTTGCCTCTAATCACCTAATTTAACAGTCACCTAACTGGGAATAATTATAGCCAATCATTCAGTATTCATCCAAATATCATGCACTGAGTAAGGTAGTGTGTTTGTTTTTTTACCACTCAGCGACGATCACTGCTAAATAAATAAAAAAAAAATGAAAAATCTTCATCCACACTAATTTCAAAATTAGTAGTTATAGAGCAATATTTTCTTCCTATAAATTTTTATTCGATATTTTTTCCACCTAATTTTTATTTTTAGATCTGATAAACTTTTATTCAATGTTTTTGATTTGATTATTTTTCTTTCCATATATTATAATTTTTTTATTATTATTTTAACAAATATTAATCGCCTGATGGTATAAAACGTCCCTTTAGTTTTGAATCCCGTCCTGTCACATCAGCATCTTCCGCGCATTTAGGCGTTTCAGCGCGGCGTCGCAGGACCTCGTTGGTTCTAGAAAAGACAATTATTCAAATTTTGATCCTGCCACGTTCTAAGGATAACATCCGCATTCCGCATATCGTTATAATTTAATTCAGAGACATGATTCGAGTTATTCTTTGAATAATGAATTCTCCGTTGCTTACTTTCTGCGAATGATACCATGGGGAACGTTACAAATATTTATTACTTGGTCACCCATCTGAAATAAAAAATAGCAGGGACAAGGTTATGCATATCATTTTATTTAGTTTATTGCATTTATAAATATTACGAATAATTTTAGCAGTAGAAAATCGAAATTATGATCATACAAAGATGCCAAGTTATTGTAAATTTATTTATACATGTATATTTTGTTGAATTCTGTTTGAAAAAAGAATAAAAAATTGATTTTAGAATTTGTCAAACTTGTATTGTTATTAAGAATATCCTGTAAAAACTGAAAAGTTAAAACTAGAATAATATCTATTTAGTACTTCTAAAAATGTTCGTCCTTATAAGTAAACGGTTAAAAGGTTACCTCAGCACGTACAAGGAAGGTACGTAAAGGTGCGTTTCCACCAAAAAACAATTACAAGCAAACATTGGCAAATATTTGTGAACATTTGAAAACGTTTGGAAATGTTTATTCGGTTCTGTTTGTCTAGTTAAAAACAAAACAAGAATTCGCGAATACCAGTGGGTTTGCGAACATTTGTCAATGATCCATACTAATTTTACTGCTAAAAAGTAAATAAACTACTGAAAATACGTTTCCACTAAACGCTCACAAACAACAAATCTCTTTGAGGTACCGACAGCGGCCGGAACGCCGCTGTTCGTTTGCAATTGTTCGCATATGTTTACAAACATTCTTAATTTCGTTTCCACCAGGCTTATAAATTTGTTTGCAAACATTGCTGATTATTCGCAAACATTTGCAAACGTTTTGCGCGCTTGGTGGAAATGCACCTTAAGAATCCATGCAATTTTGAAGTTACAAACAATTGAAAATCGCATTTTTTCAACATTAAGTGGTTGCTCTGACCAAACGACATAAAATCAGGGGTTTCCCGCCATTAATTGCGGTTTCTAGGGCCACATCTATATTTTGAAAACCAAGTAGCAGGTACTTCAATGGTTTTTTTAAATTTTAACTTGGATCTTTTACTTTCCCGACCCACCATCCAATGAGGAGGAAAAGTATTATTAACGCACTAAAACAATTTTTTGAGATAAAGGCGGAAATTTTGAAGTCCCCTAAGAAGATTAAGACCATTTCCAGATGGAAGTTTGTCTGTCTATGTATGTGTGTGCTTGTGCGCGTATTCTTCCACTATCCAGGCTACATATTTAATCCGCTTGAACCGAAATTAGGTACATAGGTTTCTGTCATCCTTCGGAAGAATCCATTTGTCACTGTCAAAAAATGACAGAAGCTATATGTTAAGGAATTTGACTTGCAATATGTCGTCTGAAAGCTTTTGAAAAACTCGATTTGAAACGAGTCAAAATTATTTCTCCAATTTCACCTGTCAAACCAAAATTATTTCTCCAACTTCAACTGTCAAATAGTAGGAATCATCTTTATCTGTCCTCGTGTGATATTTTAAAGTATTCAAGAACACTTTTTTTTAGTTTTATCACATATACAGGGTAACTTTTATTTTTCTTGCTGATTTAGCTACTTTACTGTTCCACTTGTCGTTTTGTTTTTTCCTACCAAAATACCTGTGACTCTTTTCTCTATTCAATGCATGTCGATTCATCTTCCCAGTATCTCTTCTTTTAGCCCTCTTTTTTTATCTGACACGTTTGATCGAGTTTTTAACTTTCGGCAAAAGTTGGATTATATTTATGCGAGCAATTATAATGACATAATTTGAAGTTTGGAGCTGGCGCTTTTTCAGAGTCATATATACATATCCAAAGAAGCTATTTTAATAATAACCGAATTTATACCAAATCTTGGAGCTTGTTTGCGGATTAAGCCGTTGTATTGTCGGAAGAAACGTTATTCGATTTGAATTGAGTCATAATGGTCGAACACGTACATTATTTATTTTCCATTATATTTCCTAATTAAAATCTTATTCATTTACAGGATGTCTGCGAACATAATGCTCCAATTAAAGGAATAGGTAGAAGATATTATTTCAAACAATAAAGTCTTATCTAGGCCACTTTACAAGGTTGGCAAGACCGTATACGTGAAATAAATACCCAAATTTTGTTTATACTTTATGTGTTCGTCTATATTCTTTTTACACACACAATTATGACGAATTTTATCACTTGTCTTTTTTTCGGTATAACACATCCAGTTTCCAATAATCTTTGGAAAATAGTGACAAAACTTCTTACATTTGGCTGTCGTATTCTGGATATCGTTCATCATAAAGCCTTTACTATAAACCAAAAAAAATATCATGCATGGTAATCGGTCACTAAACATAAAAACATAACTTTAGAGATTAAACCATGTAACAAAGTTACAAACTAATATTATTTAAAAAGTAACAATATCATTTATATAACGTCTCTTTTCGTAAAGTTACAAGTCAAAAACATGATTGTAGCAAAAATGTAATATTTGTTTAAGGAAACATTAGTAAACATTGTGAAAACATTTTTGAAATATTTCTATGAAATTATTGTCGCTGAATTCAAATGTTAACATTTTTGTAACATTCCTGTTATGTTGCGCCACATCTTTATAATAGAAATTTAACGATTCGAAAATGTTATGATTGAACATTATTGAAATGTTGGTAATGAACATTGCAGAAATGTAAATCGAAGATTACTTTGAAACATAGAATAACGTTTGATTAAACCAATCGGATACTTAAATGTGTCAACATTTCAATGACTAAACTGTATTAATTTGGCAGATTGAGTTAATTATTGACCAAGTGCATTATTTTGAGTTTCAAAGTAGCAGTCCAAAATTTAACATTATTATGGCCAAAATGACAACATACGCTTTCCGCAAACTCTTTAAAAAAATTATTCATAGTAGTTCTAATTGTTTCATACTCTACAGTAGCATACACTATGTAAAAACTGAGAATAAATAATACAAGAAACCGTTTGTGTGTTAAATTTTTATTAAAAATCTTCAAAAATCTTTCTCCCTTTTCAATCGTTGATTGGCAAACCGAAACCAGTCCCCAAATGATATCACCACTCAAACTACGATTTTCCTCATCGGACTGCATTATCATAGACAATAAAACAAAGTACAGAATCGGATAATGAAGTGCATGATTATTTTTATACAATCACAATTCACAATCTACTACCACTGATCAACGAAATAATTAAGTTCCAATCACAAATGGTGTCTCATTGGCGTTGCGGTGTTAGGGCTATAATTCGCCATACAATCCACACCTTGTCATAAAGCCTATAGTTGATTTAGATGAAGCTTCCTTGAAGTTGATAGGCTCCAGCTATACGAAACCAAACGTACGAAGCCTATTCACTTCCAGGGCAGGACAGGAGCATAGAATATGCTCCGCCATTTCGTCTTCCACACTGCAGAAACGACAGTCCGATGTTTGACTCAGACCTAGCTTCTTCAGGTAGTAGCAGACGTCAGTGCCCTATAAGCTGTCCAATTAGGATGCGTAGATCACTTCTACTCCATTCTAGGACCTCTAATAGGGTGCTACATAAGGGTTTCACTATGACCGCCTTAGAGTGAGCTAACCCAGGAATATTTTTCCAATTCTAGAGAGATTTCCTCTCGGCCCATTTCCAGATAGTGTCTTCGGCATTGCTTTTGGCTATGTCAAAGAATGGTTCCGGTTCTCGCAAGAGGGTCGGCTTTCTTATTGCTCTCTACCCCTTTGTGTCCAGGTACCCAGAGTAGGATTACTCTGTTACTGGTAGCAATGCGATTCAAGGATTCGATGTAGTTCTATACCAGCTTCGAGTCCAGCTGGTTGGAGCTCAGTGCTTTTAAAGCTGCCTAGCTGTCCGACAAAATATAAATACTTTTGTTGACAAGAGGATGGTTTGCCAACTCTCTTACACACAATTCTATAGCGAAGGCCTCCGCCGAGGCTTACTGTAATGTTAACTTTCGGTTTTCTGCTGTACACTCCGGCTCCAACACCACTTGGGGTTTTTGAACCATCTGTATACAGTACAAAAGCCGTCCCTGGAAAGAGGATCTCCTCCTTTTTCCATTCGTCTCTTTTCGGAAGAAGGACGTTAAAGGACTTCTGTATGTGAGTTCTGGGGGAGAGCACATCCGAAACCATTCCGAGAGTGTGGTGAGTACTCATCTCTCGCAGCAGTCCAGAGTGGTCCCATAGCCTCTTCCCCTCAATTTGCCACCGACATGGCTCTATAGGAGGTCATTCTGGCCTCCTGCTTCAGTAATATATGGAGAGGAGTAAGACCCAGAAATCTTTCCATTGCCGCTGTCGGGGTAGATGACATAGCGCCTGTAATAGCCACACATGCTAATCTCTGTAGTCCAGATAATTTATCCGCTGCAATAAACTGGAGCCCCTTCGTCCACCAGGATATTGCGCTATATGTGACCATTGGTTTTATCACCGTTTGATAAATCCAGTAAATCTATTTAGGGTTCATTCCCCACGACTTGCCGCATACCCGTCTGATATTCCAGAGGCTTTATTGATTGTTCTTTCCAGATGGAAATTCCAGGTAAGTTTTCTATCAAGGATGATCCCCAGATATTTTACCTCCTCCGCAGACGGAATGGTTACGAATTCCAAAATTGGATGACGTAGCTTATCAAGCTTCCTCCTTTTTGTAAAAGGAACTACTACCGTTTTGTGGGGTTCACAGACATCTGTTCCTCCTCACACCATCTGTATACTATGTTAAGAGCTTCCTGAAGGATATTGAAAATAATCTCTTCAAATAAGCCTCTAACCATTATTAAAAGGTCATCGGCATAGCATTGAAAATCCACCCCCAGCTGGGGGAGCCTGTTCAGTAGGGGTCGACCAAGAGTGACCAAAGAAGTGGAGACAGCACTCCACCTTGAGGACACCCCTTCGCCGCCTTAAATCTAACAGTCTCCTCCTGCAGTGATGATGTGACAAAACGATTTTCAAGCATTTAATCCAGTTGCAGATTAGTCTGCTTATTTCCCTTCGCAGAAGTGCAGCGTAGAGGGATTGAGGCAGGGCATTGTTGAACGCCCCTTCAATGTCGAGAAAAGCTGTCAGCGCAATCTCTTTATGCTGTAAAGACTGGCCTATCTTTCCTAGGAGGTTATTTAGCGCCAAATCTGTGGATTTGCCAACCTGGTAGGCATATTGTCTGGGGTTGAGGGGAATTTCCCTGCAGTTCCCATCTCTAATATGCCTATCTATAATTCTCTCTAGATTTAATTGAATTAAGTATGACTTAAAATAGTTTTTTAAGTTTTATAACATTCAGGTAAGTCGTTAAAGAATTTAGCACAAAGGTAAGTATAGCATTTTGTCCCAATTGTTTTGTTTGCTCTATTGGTTGTTACGTAATTTTTTGTTTCTGACGTGTATTATAACTGTGTTTTTGTAGGAGTATAGCATAACATTAAAATAATAAAGTTGCCGAATGTCCAGCACATTAAAAAGTGAATCCGACGAATATATTAATGGTTTATTAAGAATAATTTTTAAAAATCTTTTTTGCAGTATGTCTAACCAACGCAAGAGAGTGTATGAACATACACCCCAACTTACAATACAATACAGAAGGCGTGGTTCCACTAATGCATGTTACAATGTTTCCAATTGATTCCTAGTGAGTAATTTGCTTAAATATATAAATTTATATAACATAATTCTAAGGGTTTTTGTAACTTGTTGAATGTGGTAATCCCATCTCAAGTGAGAGTCGACTGTTATGCCTAAATATTTGGCGTTAGAATGTTTAATTTCTAGAGATGAAAAATGTTTGTTTTATAATTGATAGTTAGGAGATGGCGATCAAACCACTGTATTATTTTCTTTAGGTCCTCCTCAACTTCACGTTTTAGATTATCCCAGGTATCTGAGGAATATAATATTACTGTGTCATCAGCAAAGCTATAAATTTTTCCAGCGAAGTGTTGTGTAACTAAACCATTTATGTAGATTAAAAAGAGTAAAGGTCCTAAGACCGTTCCTTGTGGTACCCCGTAATTAATTCGAATTTCGTAGCTTAGAGCTTCTCCAACTTTTATAGATTGTTTCCGGTCTTGTAAGTAATTTTTAAAAATACTTAGTGCAATTCAACGTATGCCTGCCCTCTCCAAGCCCTCGATCAGTTGAAGGTGGTCAACGGTATCAAAAGCCTTGGCAAATTAAGCGATGTTGTCGGTTCTTCATTTTAAATTATTAAAAAAATTTTATGTAACAATGTTTAGGTTCGGGAAAAAAATTGCATAAGAATTTTTTGTTTGAAATAATATCCTCTACCTATTTATTTAATTATAGCACCATTATGAACTATTATAAAAACAATTTTATCAGAACTGTAGCTAGGAATTTTGCATTTATAATTAAATTAATACAGTCATCGATTTTATTTTAAATTAGTTGAAAAAAATAACTTGATCAAAAAATAGTTGTAACGAAAAACCACTGACCTGAATTATCTTGTGTTCGCGGCCGGTGTTGCCTTCGCCAGTCCCTAGCTACAGTCCTGTTATCAGCAGCAGACATATCTAATAACCGAAATACAATTGATCTAATTGGAATTTTAAAACATTGAAAAACATGTGCAAAATATAAGCTTTAAGTGCATTTTTAGGGGGTGCAGTGAAGTGTTAAAAATAATATATGGAAATTTGGTCTGAGTACAAGTATAGGAAAATCAAGCTGATGGTCTCTCTCTTACTAACACTTTGATTTTCCTATACTGGTACTCGCTCCAATGTAATTCATCGAATGTTTTCCTAATTAACTTAATTTTAATTAAAATACCGCAAGGGCGCTAACCACTGTAAATAAAATAAAACTTTTGATGCTTCTTATATGGGCATGGGTTACCCTAGGGACAACTAAGTGAGTGAGGCTTATGCCTGGAGTTTCGTAAGCATAGGATTTGGGGTGAATAGTAGAGGGGTAAGTTGTTGAAATTAGAAAAATATTATTATTATTATTTTGAAATATACAAAGTTGTACAATATTTAATTTTTTTTTAATAAATTACCCAGTATATAATATAAGTATTCGAGTTGTTTGAATATAAAGTTTTAATGGGTTATAGATATTTTCGAATAGATGATTTTAGACGACTAATTAGAGTGAATATCTCTTGTATTTAGGTATACAGGGTATTATACATTTTTCTTTATGTCTTCTATAATCCAGTTGAGTATATCGGTTTTATTATCAAACACCCTGTATAGTCCGGTACATAAAATAATATCAAAATTTGTCGCAAAAGGAAAAAAATGTAAAAAGGGTGTTCCAAGTAACTTGATACAAACTTCCGGTATACCTTAAAATAACAAAATATTTAAAAAGGATCACCCTGTATAAATTTTAAGCACAATATTGTCTACTACAATAAGCAAATTCACAATTCTACCTCTGTTTTGCTGTGAAACTTATTTCAGTTTAAAGTTTTAGTTTTTACTTACCGACAGTCTTGAAATCCGTATGCAGACCATCGACCGTTATTCTGGAGTCTCTTCCGGTTCGTCTGAAAGTGAATTCGTGCCAATTGCCGTCATCGATCCTCCTCCTCGATCCCCGCTGCTTCGATGGGCCGGAACCAAGGTCTATATGCACGTAAATGTGTCCGTTGTAGATTTCTACAGCAAATAAGTCAGCCTGAAATAGAAACAAGGAATATTAACAAACAATTAGAGTAAGAAAGCAGACTCTTAATCTCGCCTGAATAGATAAAAATTAGTTTCTCAGTATATCGATGGCATTTAATAAACAAGGGTGTATCGTTTTGTGTGTGTTAACGGATTGAATTTAGGTAAGTTTTCACTGGACAATTTTATTATTATTTATTTATTTATTGTAATTTTATTATTACTGATTTAAAGAAATGAGAGATCTTAACTTCGACATAACGATAAAAATAATGTTAATATTCTCGTACTTATACTATTGAGACAGTTATGTGAATTATTTAATATTTAATTGTTTACTGAAGCCCTGTTGCGTGATTCTGCCCTTCAGTGTGGATAGATTAATATTTATTGTTTAAATATTGTTGGAACGGAGTACTCTGCGTGATTCCGCCCTTAGTACTCAGTAGATGTTCTATTTGTGAAACACTTTTCGTGATTCTGCCCCTAGTGCTGGTAGAAGGATATTTTGCGTGATTCTGCCCCTAATATCCTTGGTATTTAAATGATTAGAGACACTGTTGCATGATTCTGCCCCTCAGTGTAGGAACTGAGTACTCTGCGTGATTCTGCACTTAGAACTCAGTAGATGTTACATTGTAAAGCACTTTGCGTGATTCTGCCCCTAGTGCTGGTAGAAGGATATTTTGCTTGATTCTGCCCCTAATATCCTTGGTATTTAAATGATTAGAGACACTGTTGCATGATTCTGCCCCTCAGTGTAGGAACGGAGTACTCTGCACGATTCTGCCCTTAGAACTCAGTAGATGTTCTATTGTAAAGCACTTTGCGTGATTCTGCCCGTTATTGTACATTGATTAATATTAATAAATTGAAATAAGGCAAAACACTGTTGCGTGATTCTGCCCCTCACTGTATATTAATTAATATTGATTAATTGAATTGGTATTTAAATAATTAATGATTATTATGGTTTTAATAATATAATAAAGTAAAATTAAAATAAGAAAAGTATATCTATACGCACGTTTAAATTATATTTAATTACTATTTGAATGAATATGATATTAATTGCTCATATCGTCTTTTAACGATGCTGAATCGATTGCCGTTGGCCGTTTTCTCTATCTCTCACCGTTCTCGAGTTGAATCAGGCTAACAGACGGACGGACGGACGGACTGACAGACAAAACCATCTATAAGAGTTTTTTTTTCAAAAACTATATAGCATGAAAAACATTTTAATTTGCAGTCAGTCAAGATCTACTACTGGGTAAATCCACGCAATAAATCACATCAAATAGATAAAAAATCGCCTCATACCAACCAAAACCTGCGTCACATACAGTGTATCAATTAATAAAATGTACCTTCGATCTGGCACGATGTATTGGAACACAAACATGAGCCTTAAGACTGACTAGAAAATGTTAACATTTTGTCTTTATAACTTTAAGACGGGGAGATTAACAGGTACACCACACCGGCAACACTAAAATGCCAAGCACCATGTGCTCATTCACTGTCTTTGAACAATAATAAAAGAGATGTACTCTGTATCATATATAACAACAGAAAAAGGATCTTTTTTAAAATTATTTAATCTCCTGTATACCAGGTGGCGCCAGCAGTATGAAAATATTAATTTTTGAGTTAAAATATATTTCGACAGTTTTCCGATGCATACATGTCCAACCCAAGCCGGCAGCTAGACCATAAAACAGATGTTATTTTGATTTTGACCAGACTACCTGAGTCTAAAATGGGATTTGCACAATTTGAAAGATAATATGAAACTATAAATTTAATTTACAATGAATTTTAGTTTCTTCGAATTTAGAATTGTATTTATGGTCTAAATAAAGATTTTTTTTAATTTTGTTTTATAAAAATGTATAAAACAAATAATATATTCGAAAGAGATCAAAAAGTACTATGTGTGTGAATTATTTAAAAAAATTCAAAGGGTTACAAAGGGTGACAAAAATTTTGATTCAGAAAACCTAAACAATAAAACTGAATGAAATATTAATTACTTATTGATTTTAAAATAGTTTAAAAAATGTTTAATTTGTTTTATGATATACCGGGTGTAAACGGGTCATGGGCTATGCCTATAGCTTTTAAACGGATTAATAGATTAATACCAAATTTTGTTCGATTATAATAGAGCTATTTTTGGATCGATGTGAAATATTTCATAATTTTAAATTATGATTATAAAATAACTTTTTTGTTTGCACATCTTGTACTATTAATTTGACGGAAAATTTCACTCATGATAAGTTTCTAAATCTAATAAACTTAATTAAATTAAAAAATTGATATCAAAAATATACTGGATCACACGTAAATTATTATTATAAAAAACTTTTTTGTTTGTATTCCCTGTACTATTAATTTTAGAGAATATTGAAAATACCCAGTCTTTATTTTGTTATTTTAGTTACTAATAAAACCGTCTCTTTCAGATTCTTTTATTTTAAGACTTCAATTTTATTAATATTAACTGCCGCATGATAGCTTTTCAAAAAATTTCAACAAGTTTAATTTAATAATTTTTATTTGTGCATCGTAGGATGCACTTCGATGTAATCCTTTACAAATAAGATCCTCCTGATTGGAGTTTTTAACTTTGTAATGGTTAAAGTTTTCAACTACCAATTTTAAAACATTTTTTAACAATTTTTTTCATTTTTTTATAATTTGTTATAATGTGATTTGTTAATTTTCTCATACCATCTAATGAATATTTTCTTCGTTCTAACTGTAAGTACACTTTTGCAACCATTTGTTTAATTGTAATCTAACCTGGTTTATATTTGTATTGTAGGCCTGATGATGGAAATCGTTATGGCCGAAACATGTCGCCCCCAGTTTAAGTGGTAGAAGAACTATACCAAACGTTAATATAAGATCGCCAATATAAAGTGCTTAAAAGTTTAGAGTTTTCTAGTAAGATATTAAGAAACACTTCTTCTGTAGTTTATTAGTAAGAGTCGATTCGCTTTTTTATATACACCACACATCACAATATGTATTATTATTTGAACTGCACATTTTCATAAGATTTAGGTAATTCTTCTTTAGTTTGTTTAAATGGTTTAAAATATGTTGAAAAATAAACGAAAAGATTCTATAACCTCACAAAACAGTCTCTTGGCAGTGACAAGTGACAATGACCGTTCATAGTTCCTCAGAACTTTCATTGTAATGTTGGTTGTATAAATTGTTAAAAATGCTAACCAAAAAGCGCCACTTTTCACGCGGAAAATGCCTGAACTTGTGTAATGCAAGTTGCATAACTTTTTTTTCCAGAATACAAATCTTGAGAAATATAAATTTTTTAAGTTTAATATTTTCATAAATTAATTCTGTATACCTGATTAAGGATATCTTCTTTTCACGTTGAATCTGGTGATCACAAATTGTCAAAACACACCTACACTAAATGATTGATGTCTTCTTTATTACTGCTTAGATTTAGTGTAAACTGTTAGAGGTATAAATATTACTATAAGCAAAACTTTCGTTCTCGAGATTTGTATTCCACAAAATCGTCAATTTCAGTATTGCCAACTGAAATCGTGACAGTCCGTTTCTACGCCTCTCTTAGATATTATTTCGCGCCGAAACGGTACCACGCCGAAACAGCTGAACAACACCCTGGTTAAATTGTTACACAGTTTTTTCACTAAATTAAACAAACAATTGATAATTTTGATAATTTATCCAGTGACGTAGAAAATTGGGTGCAAACAATTGGGCAATACACAACTGAAACGCCACTGGTAATGGTTCTGAAAAAAATATATTGTCACAATTAGGGTCACTATTCTAGTAACTGAGTTGCAAAATTTTGTTGAAAAATGTATATTTTTAAAAAAGTTACAGCGAAAAAACTGTTTTTATTAATTAATTTTAACACCATGTATTTCGGAAACTAATTGTTTTTGAATATTGATTTTTGACATAAATATTCTTTATCTTATGAGAGGAATCTACCATAAACATTTGAACTTCGAGTTCTGAAAAACCCTATTTCAAGGGAAGTTTTTGGTAAAAAAAAAATGACACGATATTTTTTTTTTAAATACGGACTTAAAGTTTAGGGCTTCACACGAGACGAGATAAGGCGAGAATTTCAAAAATTCTCGCCCCGGTCTCGTTAGTTGAGAAAAAAATAAGTCTCGGTCTCGTCTCGTAACCGTTTGTCTCGTCCCGGCACGTCAAATCTTGTTATTGCTAACATTTATTTCTGAGATAGTACAAAACCAGATAATGATGGTGGTGAGGTTTTCCGGGTTTTCCTACACCTATAGCCAAATGGCGCCATCAATCCTCATTAAGTCTCCCCGGAGCGCCTCGGTAAATAATAATAATAGCTGTCCCTTCCCCGCACAAGCCATTTACTTTCTGGGGTTCACTCGTAAGGGGGTAAATTGTAGGGCGAATATTATTATTATTATTATTAATTATTAATTCTATTGTAATTTATAAAAGCGTAATTATTTATTTATTTTTGTTTTTATTTGGACGTTACTAAATCAGTAACTACACAAATTATAATTATAAACATATCGTTATATAATAAAATACATTTTTTCATTCATACACGTTACGATATTTTTGCAAACATACATTTTACATCGTTAATAATAAATGTTAATTAGTGTAAAATATTATTTTATTATAAATTATTTTATATATGGGAGATAACTGACTAACCAGACACCGTTTTAAAAAAATTATAATTGTCGAATTTGAACTGGAGAGCATGTTAATATCTATTTTCAATAGAATTAAAATTTTTTTTAATGTTTTATTCTGCACACATACATTCAACCTTCAACATCAAATGTAGTTTTTAGGTACCCCTTAGACTTAACTTGGTCATAAAATTTAATTACCCTCAACCTGTTTGGAAGTCCTAAAAAATTTGAAACAGTGCTATTTTATATAAAATAAAATATTTCACAGATGGTTACCAGATTTAAGATTTGGTAAATTTATCCTAACCTATGCAGACCGTTTTTTATTATAAAAAAATTATATGTTTATACTGCCTGTTAGTTTATTTTTCTCGGAAATTCAGAAAAATATTGTGAAGAAATATGAACGAGGCCAGAAACGAGACTTTCGCCTAAATAATTTTCAAAAATGTCTCGTCTTGCTCTCGTCTCGATTTTACGAGACGAGATGAGACGAGACGAGAAAATTATCGTTCTCGTGTGAAGTCCTATTGATGTTATAGTCGTAAAATACACTATTTTGGTTCGTGGTAATAAAAGTATTTATTTTTGGTGGCTCTGTAATCAGACAAAAACCGGTAACTAATACTGATGTAAAAATTACTTGAAGAGTGTATTAAAATAATATTTCTATTAGGCATTTTATATTCCTTTTATTAATGTTGAAGTGAAAATGTAGTCAAAATCAGTTCGGTAGCTTTTTTTCAAATCAATTTTTTTATTCAAACATTGAAAGCTTTCACCTTTTAAATAAAATTATTCGTGAATCTAAATAGAAACTCATCAGTTCACCTAAGCTTTTCATTACTTAAAACTCAAACGAAGCGTTGGCAAAAAAATAAAAAAAAAATGAGCACGAATTTATTTTCCTTAGGCTCGTACTCTAGCAAATCACTAAGAACCTTTTAAAAAATCGTGAAAAATCAGAAAAACTTACCCTGGGCGGCCTAATTCCACCGTTGAAAAGTATCAATCCATTGGCTTCATTCGTGCGAAACTTGAAAGAAATATTTCCAGATTTCTTGGCATTCCACGGTGGCAGGATCTGGAAATAAATCAAAAGAATAAGTTGGAGAATGTCGATGGAAGTTTTAGAAATTGTGCACTAAAAATGAGTAGGCAACCATACACGTTATGGAAAAAAGTTAAAAGAATGTCAACAGTAAAGTTAAAAAATTTTTGAAACTGTATTTAATTAAAATCAAGATTATTGGATTTACCAATTTTAACAATATTTTATAACTTTTTTATTTTTAATTAATAATTAAGGAATTGTATAATAATGTATAAATTAAATCAATTTGACCTGTACTAAGCATCTTGTAAAAATAACTCAAAATTTCTCAACACGTAGTATCGAATTATTTTCTAATTACTTTATAAATAAAGCTGCTATTATTTTTAGCAATAAAATAATATAAATATTTAACAATATTTGTGGAATTGTCTATTGCAACATGGATTTTCTTCAGTTTCTGTCATTATAAATGACTTAAAATAAATTAGAAATATAGTTTGTTAAATATGTATTATAGGTAAAATATTTAACTCTTTTAATATAGTAAACAAAAATTATTAGCGGACTGTATTATTTATAGTGTTTTAATTATGTGGTGTAAGTATTTAATAAAGAAAATACTATTAAATTAATTTCACGCATATTTTATTTTATCAACCAAGTTATCAATTTTTACAATTTTACGATTAGTGAAATGGTACATGTAGCTTAATAAATACTGGTTGTAAAATTCAATCTAATGTTCTAACAACTTTACCATCAAAAGTAATTCCTACAAAAAAAATCGACGAATCCAAGGAAGCACATAATAAAAGAATTAAACGCAAACTTCTTGCCACCTCTCAACAAGATTCTTTTGTTCAGTATCTAAGGCAGTTAATCAGAGTTTTACTAAATCCACTATTCCACCGTTTACAAGAACAAATGAAACTATTGCAACGACATCCAAAGAAGAAGCTAACCTGATTGATGAACTATTGTCTATAAACTCAACGCTCAGCTTTCATGGAAAACATCACCTAATATTCCACGTGGACAATCAACAATGCCCGATATTGTTTTCCGACAGGGTGTCATACAGCGTATTTGGACTAATATTGATACAAAAAAAGATTCTGGTTCTGATGATATACCTGTCATCGTTCCTAAACATTGTGTCAGAGAGGTCTTTTGTACAATTTTTAACACATCGTATAAAAAGAAATATTTCCTTCTAGCTGAAAATGTGCTCAAGTGCTATCTAGACCCAAAATGTTCAAAAGACCTTGTCAAACAACTATCGACCAATTGCACTGCTTTCCGTAATATAAAAAGCTATCAATTAACACGTTTTAAAATACATGAAGGGCTTTAACATCCTTGGTGACCATCAATATGCTTCTCACAAACAAAAATCGACAGTGGACCTCCTCACCTATCTCACCTATCTCTGGAGCAGCGCGATTGAACAACATGGATAGTTGACATGATAGACTTATGACAAAATTGCGCTCCTGTGGCAAGTAGCAATTGACGAGTGTCTTTCTGAAACCTGCACTATCAACGCCAATGTCCCACAGTGATCCATTTTATCACCTACACCTTTCCTCCTTTATATTAAAATAAAAAATCCTATGTATAGCTTTGCCGATGATAGTACGATCGTGTCCTCCTTTACTTACCTCGAATGCCCGAACAGATGTCTTAATATAGACGTGGAAAAAATTTTAGCTTGGGGTGATAGTAACCTGACTTAGTTATGTCAGGACGCTCGATTCCATTGGCTTTATCACTAAATTTTCTTAGTATCAATTTGGGGAGAAAGGTCATCGCATGATCATATTGCAGGCATGGCGAAAAAAGTTTTCCAAAAACTTCATTTTCATTCCAGAAAGCTCTACTCATCGCAATAGCTTTTATAGCGTTACAGTGCTCAAATTTGACCATCATTGAAATACTGTTTTCACAATCTGGAGCTCTGTTCCTAAGCATACTTTGCGGTTACTCGATTCTATCCAGAAGAAGGAGATTCGCCTTATTGGAGATACAAAACTGACTAGAAATATTGAACATAAAAGAAAGGTGAGTGATTTGACTCTTTTTTACAAAGAATATTTTTATTGGCCACATTGCTCGCTTGATTCCTCCTAGAATCATACTTGAACACTTGTCGAGCTGGTACGTTCCATCTATACGAAGTCTAACTTTGTACTACCCGTACCAGCTTATTTATAAACACCTTTATCTGAAGAAAGTCATCACTCTCAAATGACCTTCCAGAAACCATGTTTCTCAGGAAGTACAATCTTCACCGATTCAAATCCAACGCGATCGCCATTTTCGTGCACATCCCACTCTTGCAGTGGTTTAAAGGGTTTCCTACTATGCGTGTATTGTAAGGTACTGAACACGTAAAGCGTCTAGATACCACAAAATAATTTCAAATACAAAATTCAAACAAAACACACTAAAGAACAGTGAAAAACTGGAATTTCGTCACATATGCTCGGTGGAGGAGAAAATTCAACAGAAAATAAAAA
This sequence comes from Neocrepidodera transversa, assembly GCA_963243735.1. Classification (NCBI taxonomy): domain Eukaryota; kingdom Metazoa; phylum Arthropoda; class Insecta; order Coleoptera; family Chrysomelidae; genus Neocrepidodera; species Neocrepidodera transversa. The sequence continues at coordinate 11,812,006 of OY725340.1, read as the reverse complement.
TAATAACTGCTAAATGCCTACGAATAACGGCGCAGTAAAGATTATATATTTTTTAAAGGTGCAATGACTATGCGGTTTAAGACACAGATTTGAAAACGAAGGGTCATCGGTTCGAATCCCCAAGCTTGTTAATTTTTGTTTTAACAAATGACTTTTTTATTATAATTTTGAATAATTTTTATTCAGAAAATCTAAAAAAAATCTGTTTTTAATTTTGAATGAAATTTTAATTAAAGTGAACCGTATGTAAAAACTTTGTTTGCATGTGACTCGGATTAAAAACTTTTCTGACTAAAAATTATCCAAAATTATAGTTAAAGAAAATAAAAATTACTTGTTGAATAAAATAATTAACACCTGCGACCCTCTGCTTTAAAACCCGTGCCTTAAACCGCATAACCATCGAACCAACGAAATAAATGTAGTCTTTAATTTTATATAATATATTATATATGATATATATATTAATTTTTTTTTTCAAATAAATAAAACACGAAGTCAGTACCACAAAGTAATATATTCAAAGGGTGATAACAGGCGACTGGTTTCGGCTAAATAGCCATCATCAGGCCTACAAGGTTCAGAACAATGATTATTATATAAATTTCATAAAATTAATAGTGTAGACCTTACCGAACAAAAAATGTATTGAAGTTACAAATAAAAGTATTAGAAACAATCACAACCGCGCGGTTGTTAAGTCAACATAATAAAATATAGTGGTACATTAAAAAAAAGAAACTTTTAAACTTAAACTAAGCACAAAAAGAGAAATTCCACATTATGGAGTGTTGTGTAACAGATGGCCGTTACCGGAGAACAACATTTTAGCGCTTATAGATTCAAACCCTTCCAAAGAGGGCAGAAAAAGTAAAAAAGCATGAGGTAACACGACCATGACAAGATGGAAGAGCTCTCAATTGACATTGACAATTGACAATGACAGTGACAAAAGGACACTGACAATGACAATTGACAATGGCAATACGGTGTAGTAAAAATTAACAAACATAGAGGTGAAATCTTGTAAAGCATTAAACGGAGGAGTAATAATAAGTAGAGTAAAATGAAAACTATGAATGAATATACAATTTTGAGATATGAATACTAGTATGAGATTGAGTACAAGACACGAAATGAATCTTAAAAATCAAAAAGTATGAGAAATTAGGAAAAAGAAGAATAAACAGAAGAAAAAAGAAGATGGTATAGGTGAACTATGGGTGAGGAAGAAAAAGTGAGGTTAATAAATTGTAAACATGGAATAAGCAGGAAAACAAAGGAGTTAAGAATAACACGGTCCGCCTTCTCGCACAGAGCGAATATTTTGTGTTTATTTGACGCTTTGATAGTTTTTAACTTGTTTCAGTCGAATATAATTAAGTTAATTATATTGATTGGTTTGTACTGTTTAGTAAATCATTTTATTTTCATTTTTTCTTCATCAAAATTAGTATGAAACTCTTACCAAATTAAAGATGGTGAGAGAAGGAATTTTAGAGAATGACGCTAAATATTTTCTATTATAATTTCACAAAAAGGGTTGACCTTTGGATTTCTCTTTCTGATATGTAAATACTGCTAGTTTTTCTTATGCTAATGGCACTGGAAATGTTAACAGGCTAAAATAAAATAATTAAGTAATAAATTTGTAATTAATCATTTTGTCTTAAATTCTTGTTACAGAAAATATATTTTGTAATTCGTAAAAGAACCATTTCAAAAAATAAAATTTTTATAAAGAAATATATTTTACTGTTTTCGAAAATATAGACCATATTTAATAATAACACATGCGTTGTTGAATGTTAAGCAAACACTTTAATTCCCATTTTTCAAACATATAAAAATCAAATATATTATTTGTTCATGTCAGTAGGCGTAACTAAACGTGATTTTGAGTTAATCTTACAAATGACCTAACTTTGTCATACTAAAAGGCCAGTGTATTTTGAAATACTCATTGTCTTTTGAATTTATTTGAATTTCCCCAACAATATGATAATGACGGCAATTGTTCACTCGCCAGCGGGTATGCATTAGTTACAGTTAGAATTTAATAACTGATTTTATCTATACCGAATGATAAAAAACATATTTCATTGGTGGGTAGGATATACTATATTTAATTTAGGTGCAAATAAATAAGGTGACACATGACTTATATTTTCTTCCTAACTTATTTTAATTTTATTACGATTTATGATTTTTTCATTGTTACTAAAAATTTTCTACCTTAATATTTTTTTTGTTAATTTTTGAATGTATGAATTAAATCACAACTTCAATAAAGTATAAAATTATTATCCCCGATAAAAATAAATTATATTGGCAACGTCGCTTTTTTAACCAAGATATTCAAGGGCGTAATTAATTATTAAATTAATAAGTTACAATTTTCAAATGTGGAATGTCAAAATAGCATTAGGGTCTATTTCCGTTACTACTGGTCCATTTTATTAAAAAAACCCCGTTATATTTAAAACATATATTAAAAAATAAAAGAAAAATCAAAGGGACAATCGCTTCCACCTCTGTTACTATTGGCCCATTTTGAAGAAAGAAACCGTGTGACGTAGATAAATACGTAGACAAAAATTATGCGCAGTAACAATGACATTCAAAGATTCCAGAATAAAGTGCTAGGAAACATCGAAAATGCACTTTGGTACATTAGTAATTGTTACCTTCATCAGGGCCCTATTTCCGTTATTATGGTCCAATTTTGATAAAAAAATACTAATTTATATTTGGGACACCTCGTGCAATATATACGTAAACAAAATCATGGGCCGTAGCTTTGTCAAAAGGACAATAACTTCGATCTCTGTGAGGAAAGAATACATAAATAATAAATTTGCTTGTTTATATAAGTTTCAAGGTCAATTTAGCTAATTATTTCCGGTGAATAAAATAAAAACTTTTAATATAAAAATTTTTATATAGTCATCGATTTAATTGTTTACTGCAAATACAATGGAACCATTAATATAAACAGTGCACAGAGTCGACGATTTTCTTGTTTACTCCGAATACAATGAAAGCATTATTATTAATATATGAATTGCGTAAAGTCAGCTATTTTCCATAATACATCTTTTGTTGTATGATGTATGAAGGCTAATATTTTATTAAGAGATTTTATAGTCTGGGAGCTTATATTTTTTATAGTTTTGATATTTTGGACATAGACTTTAGAGTGTTTTTGATGTTTTTCTTAATTAACATAATTAATTTAACCCTTAACTTGTACGCTGGGTTCTTACGTAACCTCATGTCTATAATAGTTGCTATAAATTTGAAATGGTCGGCAACACCGCAGCGACTTACCCAGTAGCCGCATGTTTTGTGTGGGTTTACTTGTTGCTGAAAGTGTGTGTTGAAAGTACTTCAACAAGTAAGTCCGTCCCTGCCTCGTTGTTAGTTTGTTGCCTCTACTACCCTGTAACGGTTAGGAAAAATACCACAGAGTTATTCCCTTTTTAAATACCTTAAATTATAAAAATCCCATTCCATATTCTTCCAGTTGACGGTTAAGTCGGGTCCACTCTGGTTCCTTTTCCTGCGTTATCAAATTAAGTGCAATAGTGTAAATTAGTTATAAGTTTAATCGTATCAATTAGGTAGTTAATAGTGTAAACCTCCAGAGATCTGTAAGTACAGTTAGTCATTATAAATTCAACGAGCTTGGCCGACGAATTTACTTGTACCGCCATAAGGCCAATTGTAAATAGATGTATATATCCAACGCAGCACATTATTCATAGATGAATAAATATAATTAACAAGTGAAGCATTTTCCATCCTAAGTCTTCGTATCAAAATTCCCGACAAGAAACCTACGATTCAGCTTCCTACTGAAATCAGTGCACCGGAGAGTTGAAAAAGACTCCAAACGTGTTAAAGGGGGTCCCTAAACAGCGTGTAAAGAGAGGACTAATAGTTTTTCTATTATTTGCATTTGGGGTCAAGTCCCCAGTATACCAGTTACGTATTTTTTGTGATTTTTGTTTTAAATTGTGATGGCGCATAAATATTTAACCATGGAACAACTGGAAGAGATTGCTGAAGAAGACATTTCGGACAATAAAAGTGAACATAGACTACATAATTCAGAGTCAAAAGTAGAACTTTCGAATGTCAATGAGGAACTTGTGGAAGAGGAAATTTCTAGTAACCCTGAAGAGGTAAACCAAACAGGAAATTATTATTACGGAAAAAGTAGGTATAAATAAACTTACCAGGACTCAAACGGCCTGTTCGGTTTAGAAACCCATCTACACCATACGAAACATGGCAAGTACTTTTTACACATGAAATTCAGGACAATATATTAGAATATACTAATGCTCAAATTACCGAACTGTCAGCTAATCATCAAGGAAGCCGTGTGTCTTTTGTTCACCATTTAGGCATAAATGAGCTAAAAGCTTTTATAGGAGTACTTTACTTAGCAGGAATTTTTTATACGCGACTCACGGTACTGGAAGACCAATTTTTCAGGCAACGATGTCTCAGAAGCAATTTTTGTTTCTTTTGAGTGCAATTAGATTTGACCATGCTGCAAATACAAGGGACCGAATTGAGGATGGCGAAAAATTACCAGCAGTATCACAATTTTTTAACATGTTAGTAAGTAACTGTATAGGATAATTATACATATTCTGAATACGCTTGATGAGATGTTGGATCCATTCAGAGGCAGGTGTAGTTTTACAAGCAACTAACCACAAGGGTGTAGGAAATTCGACGACTGCGAACCCCCACCCTGCTCCGTTTTTCCGCATAGACATATTCTGCACACATGTAGAACATTCGTCGAGTAGGGAAAATACTATGCTAATATTTTTGTTATTTTTTATCCCCACCTATACTCGTCTCCTTAAGACCCACAAAAAATCTCCCTCTCTCTCTCTTTCTGTCTCTCTTTCCCTATTTTTCATTATGTTTTTCATTATTTTTCTTTTCATTTTTTTCCTATTTTTTTTATTATTTTGTCCCTTTTTCATTGTTTTTTCCAATTTTTGATTATTTTTTTCCCAATTTTCCAATATTTTTCCGTATTTTTCATTGTTATTGTTCCCTATTTTTCATTATTTGTTTCGTTATTTTTTTATTATTTTTTACTACTTTTCATTATTTAATTCCGTATTTTTCATTATTTGTTTCCCTATTTTTCATTATTTTTTTTCCTATTTTCTTATAATTTTTTCCCTATTTTTTATTATTCTTTTCCCTATATTTATAATTTTTTCCCTATTTTCCAATATTTTTTTCCTATTTTATAATATTTTTTTCCCCATTTTTCATTATTTGTTTCCCTATTTTTGATTATTTTTTCCCTATTTTCCAATATTTTTTCCGTATTATTTGATATTTTTTTCCCTATTTTTGTTACTTTCTTCCCTATTGTTCATTAATTGTTTCTCTATTTTTTTGTTATTTTTTTTTTTACTATTTTTCATTATTTTATTCCGTATTTTTCATTATTTGTTTCCCAATTTTTCATTATTTTTTTTTTATTTTCCAATATTTTTTTCCCCATTTTTCGTAAGTTTTTTCATTTAATAGGATCTTTTCAATTACAGCAAACAGTACTCCTGGCATTCCTTGTCGTTTTCGAGATTTTCAGAATTTAATTTTGAAAAATTTCTTTTTTTTTTTTTATTTTTTTCCCCAACCTACTCAACAAATTTCGGAAAAATACTTCAAATAATACTTGTTGAGCCATTTCTGTCCTACATTTACGTATTTTTATTTTTGAATATCTTTTTACGGTTTCAGACATATCGATTTTTTAAAATGATAACATTTTCGGAAAAACAACCCGGAAAAACCTACAAGAAACTTTTTGATTATTTTAATTTTCAATAAGCTTCGTTACAGTACTTCAAGGTATCTTTTTCCCAAATTTGAAGTGGTTTGCTCAAAAATTACGACCTGCAGCGTGTTTCCTGTGAAACTACAAAAAAAAAAGTGAAAAATCCGGAAAATTCTGTTTATTCATTTTTCGATTCTGCTCATTTTCTACTAAAATGTAATACTCGTGGGTCTTAAAAAATGGTGAAAATTTCACGTCGATACATTGAATCATTCAAAAGTTACGACAACCAGACATACAGACAGACAGACAGACATACAGACCACAGAAAAAAATTAAGTTGTTCAGAATTCAATGGGGATCATTTCTCCCGAAGATACTATAGCCCGTTTTCGCATAGTTACGAAGATAGCGATTTCATATGGGTCGTAGTAAGCAACTCCCTATGGGTCGTCGCTAACAATGTATATGAAAAGAAAACCTGCAAAATATGTGCTGAAAATTATGTGATTATGTGACTCTAAAACGAACTATCTTCTGAATTCTTTTATTTATACTGGATAGAGTAATAAGAACAAAACAATAAATAAGAAAAAGCTAACGTTCCCTACATTTAGTGAAACCAATTGAAAATACTAATAGGAATGTTACAGGAGGCAACTGGTTAACGTCAATTGAATTTACAAATGAGCTGAAGTCTAAAATAATAGAGAAGTCCCACCTCAGTTGTTACCTTATCTATTTTTGGATTTAAGAATAACTATACAATGGTATCTTATATTCCTAAAAAATATAGGGCCGTAATTTTACTATCTTTATTCTGCAGATGTAGACCTTGAATCACAAAAACCCGAACAGTTTTACAACGCGACAAAAACAGGTGTAGATAACCTAGATCGGAAATGTGCAAGTTATTCTTGTGCTCACCGAACTATAAGATGGCCGCTATCTATTTTTTATGCTATGTTGAATATTGTAAGAGTTAACTCGTATGTATTATGCAAAGCAGCAAATCCTGGTATCAAAATGACTAGAAGAGAACATGGCATATCCTTAGGGAAAGCACTAATCAATGATCATTTGATGACAGAAATCAAAATAACAAGCTTCCAGTGAACAGAAAATCATCCCTTGCCGAGGTTCTTAAGATTCCAGTTCCATCGCAAAACTGAAAACACAGAGATGATGTTTCTACTGTCCACGTTTCAAGGATCAAAAATATATAACTAGATGTTACAAGTGCTCCAAAATTGTGTGCAAAGAACACTCAACGATGACCAAAATTTGTAAGTCAAAAACTCCGTTGTCAATATTTTTATGGTTTGCTAAAATGCTGTTTTTTTTGTTTCAGGAGAAGTAAACAAATTACTCTAGAAGTTTTATCAAAGTTACTACATTTAATTTTTTTTATTATAGTTTTTCCTAACCTATGTCAAGAATGCTGATATTTTTCTAAATAAGTACTGTTTAGCAATTAAACGCATTTTTTTACAAATTTTGTTCATTGTGATCAGGTAAAATTGATCAGGAAGTCTTGATTTCAATTTGTACAGAAGTCCAGTGTGCCATTCTCGAATTACTGTTGTATATCTAAGAATACGGCTGCACATAAATCTTTATTTTCTAACGATTCTTTCATTTTGTTAATTATCCTATGGCACTGCTGTATGGTGGAGTGTTCTTTCCTAAACCCGAATTGTTAGTTAAGGATAAGGTTTACGGTGGGACCAGTCTGTTTAATTCTATTTAATAACAGTCTTTCGAATAATTTTGAAATGATGGGTAGAAGACTTATCTGTCTATAGGAAGCAGCATCTGAGAAATTTTTACCTGGTTTCGCAAATAATATGATGAGTGCATATTTCCATTGCCTGGGAAAGTAGCATAAACGCAGCATATTATTGAAGATGGTAGTTAATAAGACGACTGCCTTCCTTGGAAGATGTTTTAGCATTTCTCCTACTATTAAGTCGTATCCAGTTGCTTTGTGTGGGTAAATAGTTTTGATTTGATTGAAAACTTATTTTGGTGAAAATGCTTTCGTTGGTGGTGAGAGTTGGCATGGAGTGTTAAGATATAGTTTATCATCGTTGTCTGATTCTAGTGGAGTAAATTCTTTAGCAAGATGATTTGCAAAAACTTCAACTTTTTCTTCAGGGGAACGTGCCCACGTGCCATCCAATTTTCTTACAGGTGGAATTATTTGAACTGGTCTTTTAAATTTTTTAGTGGCTTTCCATATTGTTAGATCACTTGGGGATAAAGTTGAGATATAATACTGAAATGTTGTTTTCCTGTAAGGCTGCTCATAATCTGTGTGTGAGTCTATTTAAGATTGTTTTTTCGTTGCGATTTCTGGTCATAAAATCATACTTACAAGACCGATACTTTCAAGTTAAATTTGAGAACACACTATCCTCCTATCAGCTTATAAAATCCGGTGTACAAAAAGCCAGCGTTTTGGGACCATACCTGTATCTAATATTCACAGCAGATTTACCAACAACAAATGTCACCACAATTGCAACTTTTGCCGATGATACTGCGATTCTAACATTGGATATCAATCCAAACAATGCAGTTAGAAATTTGCAACATCATCTAGATCTCTTGCAGAATTGGCAAAAAATGGAGAATTAAAGTTAACGCTAGTAAGTCATCGTAAATCACATTTACCACAAGACACGATACTTGTCCTCAGGTAACCATAAACAATGTCGTAATCCCCCTAAAGGACGAAGTTAAATATCTAGTACTACATCTAGATAGAAAACTGACATGGAATGCACATATCAAAGCTAAGAAGCAACAAATTAATATTAATAATTTGTGAAATGTACTGGCTTCTAACTAACTACTAAGAAAGTCCTGCAAACAGTTCAGTTCAAAATACTAAGAAATATAACAGATGCCCCATGGTATGTATCAAACTACACCATACACACAGACCTAAACATACAATTCGTTGTCGATGTTATAACAATGCATGCTAATATATACAGACTACGTAACATTGGACATCAAAACAATCTAATTAGCAACCTCAATCAACAACCAATGATGGAAAGAAGATTACAGAAGATTTAACCAGATAGATCGCAGAGGACTGGCAATGGACAGTTCCTGTCTCAAGTTTCAAACGTTTATCAAATTTACTTAATACTCTTGTTTATTATTGAGTAGATTATAAATAAGCAATAAATAAATGAAAAAAAATTGTGATCGGAAAATTAAAATAATATAGAAAAAATAATTATCTTTTGATTTTTCTGAAAATATGACTCGGAGTCAAATTAGACCCCAGTATACCATTTACGTTCCACAAAAGCTGCGTACCAGTTAAGTATTAATAAATATTCATATTTAAAAATGGCAATTGTATGTGTTACATATTTAAATAATATATTATTGAAGTTGCAATGACACATTCTATAAATAGAAGGCAAGTCGTCCGCAGCCTGCTACTCCGCTTGCCGCTCTGTCTCTTTAACACGCCATTTTCGCAGTCTCTCCTCTCTCTCTCTCTAAGATACAGATTTCCTTATAACTACATATATCAGGGCCTTAATTCTCGACTTTATTCCTATAGGAAATTCGACCTATTGCCTTACTTTTTGTATGTAATATTTCTGGTTTCCTATAGGAATAAAGTCGAGAATCGAGGCCCTGAAGTGTCTTAATTCATCTATAAATGACGTTTCTTTTTTAAGTTTTTACGTCCTTAACCAAAGTCCATTTATACAGAAAATAATTTATTAAATTAGAATCGTTCGAAAATTTGGGTAGGATTATTCATTTTTTAATTAAAACTATTATTTTCATTAAAATTACTAAATGTTCGTACTATATGAAAAATTCAATATTACATAATGTAGTTGATAATTTCAATGGACAAATCAGGTTTGATTTTACATACGTGCAGCGACCATATGTGTTATAGGACATTTCGTGAACAAGAAAAATCGATAGAGACTACACGAAAATTCGTGGAAATCTAAAATTAGATCGAAAACCGAGAATAATTAATAAGAATTTACTATTTAGACCAGTGGCTTATCACTTACCAAATTGGCCATTTCTGTAGATGTATATTTGCATTACTGATATATATTTTTTATTATTATAATTAAAATACTTTAATTTTATCACTCACGGTACTGGATTATAATTAACTTAAAATTATGGTAATGGCAACCTTATTTCGAACTTAAACCTCCGCCCGGCAGCTGGTAACAGTCGCGTACCTGATTCGTAGATGCAAGAAACCTTACCGTCTACTACTTTTCAATCAGTTATCTTTAGGTCGAGTTTTAGTTGCAATTCGAGGTCCAATTCGAGGTCGAGCCAACAACCAGATCGAGCTGCAGTACCGATTCAGTGGCCTTTAGAGATGAAGGAGCGAAGCCAAGTTCAGTTGTGCCGGAACCGTCAATCTGACGACCACGCCAGCTTAGAAGTCATACCTGTACCGTCCGACGCTTAACCTAGTAAAGAACCATTTTGCACACCTTTTCCGTCCTTGCCGGATTCGGTATTATCCGTTATATTTAGGTCGAGTTAGAGTTGCAGTTCGAGGTCTAGCCAACAACCAGATCCAGCTGCAGTATCGGTTCAGCGGCCTTTAGAGCTGAAGGAGCGAAGCCAAGTTCAGTTGAGCCGGAACCGTCAAACTGACCACGCCAGCTTGGAAGTCGTGCCTATACCATCTGACGCTTAACCGAGTAAAGAACCGTGTTGCACACCTTTTCCTTCCTTGCCGGATTCGGTATTTAATAATAGTATATAATATTACTAGGAGTAGAAGGAGCGAAATACAAATAATGATGCTTTCTTTTTGGAGTAATATTTACTATTTTTTTTTTCAAGATTAAAGATAATTCAAGTTATATGTAGCAAAAAATAGGAGACATTATTTATATCTCAATTATTTATTATTACAATTTCTACAGTCTGTGTTATCGAAATTAATATAAGAGGGGAGGTAGTAAAACTCGAAATCCTGTACCACAATTTAATTGAAAGTAATATTCTTGGTTACATAAATAGATTAAAGTGTCAAGGTGGCTGGGATCATTACAATTTAAGAAACTTACCAATTAAAAAATATTGGGGGGTGAGAATGTTAATTATTATAAAATAAGACTACATTTATAAAAGTTGTGCAAGGGTACAATATTAAGGAGGAGAAATAATGTGTGGACTAGATTAGGAGTCAATTAAAAAAAGAAAAATGTAGATGTGTCTATTACAGAAGTACTCTGAAGGTGTCAGAAAGAAAAACATAGTTTTCTTTAGGTCTAATTTGTTCGTTGAGGCAAGAAACAGAATTATTATGGAGAAATGAATTAATCTCAAAGATTTCTAAAAGGTTAAGGCTTTTTCCAATGTCGTGTAGGAGTTCAGAATCAGTAATGGAAAAGGAATGGTTCGTAGTAAGGATATGGTTTGAAAAAGAAGAAGGGGTGTTGGTAATATCTGAGTTTTTAAATTTGTCAATGTATCTAATATGTTCTTTTATTCTAGTTTCTAACCTTCTACCTGATTGCCCGATATAGATAGCATTGCAATCATGGCAACTAAGTTTATACACTCCTGTTTTATGAAGATGAGGAATTTTATCTTTATTATTGAATGGAAAGAATGGATATTGGAATTTGTTTTGAAGGCTACTTTAATATTGTATTTTCTGAAGATTTTAGCTAGTTTGTACGAGATATTACCTAAGAAGTTAAGGAAACCATAGTAAGGGGAAACATCTTGTGTGTTAAGAGAAATTTATGGGAAATTTAATCTGAATTCAATAAAAAATTTTGAAAATAGTTTGTTAATTATTTCAAGTGGGTAGTTATTATTAATGGCGAGTTGTTTAATGATATTAATTTCTGCTGTAAAAGATGTATGGGACAGAGGAAGCGAAAAGGCTCTGTGGAAAAGGCTATTGAATGCAGCTAATTTATGAGGGGTAGTTATAAAAGACAGTTATTTTGAATTTTAATTATTTTTATTTGTTTTGAATCCGATTATTGTGATTCTAGCATCGGATACCCAGGTGCTCAACCCATTGGGGCAAGTAAAGTCCGACCTTCTAGCCGCTAAAGCATTAGTCTATACCATAATGATCCCTAGAGCACTAATTCATCACTGACGCTGCCAGGTGCAGGTGGCACCATAAACAGAAGGTGGCGCCTGAGACAACCAGTTAAATGGACTAAAGTGGCAAAAGACCGCGTTGAACCTTTAATAGTATCGGGCGATTTTCGTTATTATACAAAAAAAAATACTAGTATTTTTTATTGTCATTGAAAAGGCGAGGTGGAGTGCTCAATCATATGGCGAGTATATCCACACTTGTGCACAAACTACTTTTTTAATTCAGAAATTTTTCATATCTACCCAAAAATTATCTAGTACTTTGAAAAATAGATGAAATGGTAAATAGCCCCTTGAAAAAACTGACATAAAAAAACTGATACAAAATACCATCCCTTAAACTTCAAGATACATGTATAGTCTAATCATATCTTCCGTCCTCTATTTTCTCGAGGTGCACTACTCACGGGCAAAGCGTTCGGTCCCTCCTTAAAAAAAAATTGTTTTATAAAAAAATTTTTCTTTTATTCGCTAGGCACAAATGAATTTCTGGTTACTTCTCACGTTAATTAACTATGCGAACTCTAATCTAGTGGATCAGAAAAACTTGCTTACGCACAAATGAATTTCTGGTTGCTTCCTACGTTAATTAACCATGCGAACTCGAATCTAGTGGATCAGAAAAACTTGCATAAACCTAGTCGATCAGAAAAACTTGCTTACGCACAAATGAATTTCTGGTTACTTCCCACGTTAATTAACAATGCCAACTTGAATCTAGTGGATCGGAAAAACTTGCATAAGGTTGGTGGATCAGAAAAACTTGCTTACGCACAAAAGAATTTCTGGTTGCTTACCAAGTTAATTAAACATGCGAACTATAATCTAGTTGATCAGAAAAACTTGTATAAATCTTGTGGATCAGAAAAACTTGCTTACGCAAAAATGAATTTCTGGTTGCTTCCCACGTTAATTAACCATGCAAACTCGAATCTAGTGGATGAGAAAAACTTGCATATGCCTAGTGGATTAGAAAAACTTGCTTACGCACAAATGAAATTCTGGTTGCTTCCCACGTTAATTAACCATGCGAACTCGAATCTAGTTGATCAGAAAAACTTGCATAAACCTAGTGGATCAGAAAAACTTGCTAACGTAAAAATGAATTTCTGGTTGCTGCCCACGTTAATTAACCATGCGATGCAGTTTCACGAAACAGACATCTAAGCCTAATGTGAAGCTGTGTCTGTCTTTCACAATTGTTGTAATAATAATTTAAGATTTAATAATTAACATTGTATAGAACATTTATATAAACTCAATAAAGTTGAAACTTGAAAAACTTGTGTCGATTAATATTTTGTTTTTAAAACTACAGAAGATAACTAATGTTAGATTAACACTAAAAGTGGCTTAATATGACAATAGAATTTTTTTAAAATATGGAGTAGGTATATAAACTGAAAATTAAATTTATTAATTAGTATTTAAAAATTTGTCTTAATCCACCCTATACTTATTCAAACATCAGAACCGCAATCGGTGGATACTTTACCAGATGTGATTCCCTGGTGGTGAACGTGACGGGGTCGTGAGTTTCCCCTGCAGGGCATTTGTAGTCGAGTCTGCCCACCACTTGGATAAGATGACTGCCCGACCTGCCCAATTCCAGAAGGTTTAACCTCAGCGTGTCAGCAACAAACTCCACCTGGAAATGATAATAGAAAACGTGCTTTATTATGTTGGAAGGAATTTTAGTCACTTACAGAAGGTTTGTATTATGGTCTATACATTTATATTAGGGATTATGTCAGGTGTTATTCAATCTATTTAAATTAATTGAGATTCTTGTTTTACGCATAATATATTAGGATTAGAATTCAATTACAAATTTTGTCATGAAAAAATCTTATTTCAATAATATGTAGGACTCAGTTGGGAAAGGGAAGGAATAAACTATACAGGGTGTTCTAGTTCAACAAACAAAATCACTGAAGATAGGAAATGTTATTTTTAGTTAAAATAAAAAGATTTACTAAATGAAACATATATATCAATAATACCATACGATATATTATCGATACAAAATAGAATATTGAACATACGTCTGTTATAAAATAATTTAAACAATTGGTAGATAAAACAGTCGTTATTAATATTCCATTAAAAATTAATCAAAAATAAATACCGACAAGCGATTTTACAAATGAAATAACACAGAGAATTTGTTTGAATATTCGCTCGTTTTCAAATGGAATGAAATAAAATTTGAGCTTAGAGAGAAATAGATCATGGGCCCGTCTTAGTGTTATTTCGTTTCTTGAAAAACGGGTAACTTTGTTTTTTTCTAAAAACTAAAATGCAATTAGAGATTAAAATATGTATATAAGAAATTATAATTAGTGATATAGATATAAACATAAAAAATAATTTGAATTAAACTTATTAAATATACATTGCCGAGCATAACATTAGGATCACATCGTAATTTGCATGTATTTAAAATTTTTTTAGATTTTTCGGTTTTAATATAGTTTACCAACATTGTATGATAGTTTTGTCGTGATTGCTTAATTAAAGAGCAGCACATGACCTTTCGCCATTTTTAAATAAAAAATTAGTACGTGCGTTTGCGACAGTGAGAGTGATATGGCGAAAGAGCGTTGTCATAATTTTTGTTTTGTGTTATAATAGATGTAAATATCATATTTTTGAGTTCAAAAACACCATATTTTGTTACTACCATGGGCTATTTGTCTTCAAACCCCATGTGATTTAAAGTTCATGAAAAATACTATTAAGAATAGCGGCCATTTTGATTTATGTTGACTACTTCGGGTAATGGACTTATCCAGTAGGAACGAATTTATTGGTTTTATATTAATGAATGAATAGCTTAAAGAACCTAGTTGCTTATGTTGATTTTCATTGTTCTTATAATATTCATTAATTAATAAAAATCAATAAAAAGTAATTAATATATTTTGAAAGTGGCGCGCTTCTTGGCCAATTATTAACGTTTTACTTTCTACAGCATTGCCAAGATTCTAGTTTTGATCGTTTCTAGAAAAATTTGATATACTTCTTTCTTTCTTTTAATCATAACAAATGAGAAAACGAGAGTTGCCAGTTTTATCGATATGACAACATAGCTAAGTATAATCTGTTTCAATTGGTCCACGTCACAAGCCACTATAGCCCCAATATTCAAATTTTAAGAATTAATTACAGCCGCAGGATCGGTCTCAGAAGGGCTGGACCCGGTGCAATGTGTTAAGGTAGGCCAAAATTATAAAATAAAAATATTAAAAAAATCACTGGATGAGTCCATTGGCAACCGCACCAGGCGGATAATTTGGAATGTTTCCAATTACCCCTTGTGTTCTTGATTACCCCTAAAGCTGCTGGTTGATTTTCTAACAATATTTTAAGTTACAAATTGTTTTAGATCCCCAGAACCAAAGTACCAAATTGAAAGTCTTCGCCATGAAATTGAACATGTCAAATGTAAAATGATCACATTGGTCAAAGCTGCTACCAAATATTGAATCAATACCAAAAGGAACATTATTTAAACAACTATAAAATAAAATGAATTTAAGATACTAAAATAGGTCGGTAAACTGTATTTAATAAAGAATAAGAATACCAGCTAGAAAAATACATACTTGATTGCTGCAAGTCTTTTTATGGCATAACACTAAATTTATTACGTAGAATTGCTTTTCCATCTGCTAAAGCTAACAAACTGAAGCAAAATTTTAATAATGAAATCCAGCTGGCAGGCACAGACTGGTACTATAGCTTTATGTCTCGGCATCCTCCCATTTACGGATTACAGGAGTTACTTTACTCAATCGAATAACGGCATTTAATGCCACCGAAATAAATCTGTTTTTTGATCAACTAAAAACGATCCAACCAAAACACAATACACCTGGTCACCGTATTTTAATATGGATGAAACGGGCATTAGCACTGTTGAAAAAATTACAATATTTTGGCTTCAAAAGTAAAAGCGACAAGTGGAGAACGCGGTACCACAACAACAGTAGTTTGTGCTGTCAATATACAGATT
Source organism: Neocrepidodera transversa (assembly GCA_963243735.1). Taxonomy (NCBI): domain Eukaryota; kingdom Metazoa; phylum Arthropoda; class Insecta; order Coleoptera; family Chrysomelidae; genus Neocrepidodera; species Neocrepidodera transversa. The sequence continues at coordinate 11,796,017 of OY725340.1, read as the reverse complement.
GTAAATCTTTGTAGATATGACTATAGGGTCGATGATCGAGAAATCTTCTCCATCAATCATATTTTAAGCGAACATTCAAGGATGCCATATTTCTATAAGGCATGTCTTTAATTCTTAGAATAAACGGTGTTACTATTATTGATAAACATGAAACCACATGATACAAAATCAATATTCAGCTGTCACACTTTTCAGAATGACTTGCGGCGTTTATTCTTCTCGCGACAGATTTCCTATGCAAAGCACAAAAGTTTACAAGCTGTATGTACCTCCCCAGTTTATCCAAAATGAAAGAGAATGAACGCACTGTCAGTTAAAGGCTGTAACAGCGACATAATTGCCACGGTTTCTTATTCCGGTTGGATAAATAAGTCCATATTTCTTGACTACTTTGCGATATTTTTGTGTAAACTCCTAAAAAAGAAGAACGAGTATTAAGAATACCTAATAATGACGAAATTCATATCAGCCTGGAAGCATACCATCTTTTCCGAAAACGCAACCTACAAGTTATTTCCTTGCCTTGTATATCACGAAAAGCAGCCACTAGATCTGACAATATTCAGTTCACTGAAGATCTCATACAATAAAAATGTGAGCTCTACATGGTTGACAAATCTGACCAACGAATAATCCAATATGAAGTAGGAGAACATTTTACAAAGTCGTACAATAAAAAAGCTAATATAAGCAAGGCTGTCAGTGGGTCTAGAGCCACTGGAATTCATCATGTTGTACTTGACAAAAATGCAGATTTAAAAATACGGGATTTAATCAATCACACACTAATCAGACTCAAAAATGCGATTTCATAAAACTGCAGCTGAGTAAAGTTTGAATGAGGTGAACTATCAGCCAAACATCAATACAAGATGCCACCCTGAAAATTGCTAAAAATGACATTGATTTGAGCGTTACCATTAATACTCCTCCTTCATCACTTTCTGTGCCTCCTGCCGAAATTATTAATGTGCCTGTCATTCCTAAAACATGAACCACTTTTAAGAGATAGAATAAGAGGCAATCTTAGATTTATCCAACACATAAATAAAAATTCAACTAGAGGAAAAACAGAAAAGAGGAAAACTAAAAAAGAAAGCGTTGAGATTAAAACAATACAAAAGAAGCGACGAGTCAAGTGTAAAGCACTCTGAAATTTGAAGAAGGCTTTAGGAAATGAAAACGAAGATGGGTTTTACTATATAAAGGTGGGTACACATATGAGCACGAACTCGAATGAGGCAGCCCGAGGAAGGATGAGCATATATATGTATAGGTCCGAGCGAGGCGTGCGAATTTGTTCGAATTTGTATGCATGTGGCCTCGACCCGATCCGTTTCTTGGCTGTACATCAAAGTGAGGCACGTGCTCGGCGTGAGCTCAGTCTGGATGGAAACAAAAATTTCATGTTGAGGAGGTCTACTCTGTCGGTCGTAACTAGTATTGCATGGAAAAGTTTGAATGTATATTTTTTATCGATTAAAATTAAATATTATTTTTTATTAATTCTTTTTGATAATAATTTAACGGCAAAAATAAATCCTCGTAAAATTCTTGAAGAATCCGCTCGTTTTATCGGCCAAGAGATCTTTTAATAAACCTGTGCTATTTTGATTCAATTGTCTTCTTGAAAAGATTAAAGGAGTTAATATGGTAAATATATACCTTGTATATTTCAGGTAAGAAATTGAAAATTAGGGATGCAAAATAACTGTACGATCGTTGGCCAATAGTTTTACGTGGCCGTAGAATATGTATGTGACACTTAGTTTTGTTTCTTGTTTGGTGATTGTGTAAAAAGTTTTATTAAAATTGTTTTATTGAAAGCTTTTTGCCGTATAGAATTTTTATTATTCGTTTTTGTAATACTTTTAGTTTTTCCAAATGAATTTTAGAAATACTTCCCCATGCTAATATACCATATTGCAATCGAGATTCAACCAGAGCGTGATATAATATAGATGAGTAAAATTTAATATATTTTCAATAAATTTGAACTTAAATAAAATCAATCTTATTGTTTTTGTCAAATTACTGATATGTTCATTCCAACGTAAATGTGAATCAATTGTAAGGCCTAAGTATTTGGCTGAATGTGCTAACTGCAATTTGACATAAGTGTCCCTATCTAAATTATTAATTGTTAAACAGCTATAATTCGGAAGGGTATTCTTGTAACTTGTAAAGTGGACAAAAGAACTTTTGTCATAATTGACGGTAAATTTTTGATATTTAAACCATTCGAAAATTTGGAATAAATCATTTTCTGCTATTTCTTTAAGTAAGTCCCAAGATTTTGCTTCATATATTATTACAGTATCATCTGCAAAGCTAATAGTTCTTCCAGACGGTTTTAAAAAAGTAGGTTATTTATATAAAGGTTAAACATTATGGGCCCTAACACTGTTTCTTACGGTACTCCATATAAGATATGTCTAAATTCACTCAGACTATCACTAATTTTGACTTGTTGTTTTCTATCGCTTAAGTAATCCTTGAAAAAATTTAATCCCATCGCCGGTATTCCTGAATCCTCCAAGACCTCCAACAAACGAGTGTGACATACTGTGTCAAATGCCTTGACAAGATCCAAGAACATACATAAAGTAGGTTCTGATTTATCGACAGTATCATAAATATTTTTAATTAAGACAGCTACAGCATCAACTGTTGAAACCCTCCGCGAAACCCATATTGATATTGTGACAGAATGCTATTTTTTTCTATAAACTCAATTACCCTTTTTTTAACAGCGTTTTCTAAAATTTTGGATATTGTGCTAATTAGAGATATATGTCTGTAGTTATTTAAAGATTTCCTATCACCTTTTTTAAAATTGACCTTTTTGAAAATAATTATTTATGAGATGTACTAATAAAGGTGAAATCAAATTTGACGTTACCTTAACTAGTTCAGCCCTAATTCCATCAATGCCCGGCGCCTTGTGATTAGTTGATTATAAAGATTTAATTGTATCGTTCCTAATTACTTTAAATCATTCCCATTTCCCCGCGGGATGGTCTTAATTAACCCATAGGGTATCAGCTAAAAAGAACACTAATGTTTTTTTTTCCTTCATATTTCTAATACAACGTTGATTTCTAAGAATTTTTTATCACTTGCAATAAAAGTTCATCATGACTTTTTCTATTATTTTTGACCAATTCCCACAGCTACTTTTGCCGCTTGCGCATGAAAGTTGCTATACTTGAAAACTGGCTGTTCAAAAAATCTGCAATCTGTAATTTCATAGGAGTCAGTATTTGGAATAATTTACAAAGTTTAAGGTTATTGAATGAGAATCACTAAAATTGATGATTATTATTAGATCCTTTCTTTCTACGCCAATATGTATCGTTTAAATCTGTTAAACTGTTGGTAGACGTCGCGAAATCATATATCAAACGTGGTATCTGCCCTATCACTTTCTATATTTGAATATAATTTGCTATTCTCAGTAAATAATTAACTTTTTTACCTTATCGCTCTCGAGACGCGAACCCTAATTCATTTTGAATGTAGGTCAAAAACAAGCGTAGCCACTTCTGCAAGCAATAACGTTTTGTCATACTCTATGCAGGGTTTTTCGCTAAAAATTTGTAAGATGAGGAGTTTTGGGATTCGAATTTAATAATGGTGGAATTGATGCGGGCTGGATAATCTTGATGGAATATTATTAAAGCAGAATAACAATGCTGCGGCCGAAACGGAAATTGCGAAACCTTAGGGGAGGCATCAACATTTTCAGAGATTATGCGGTCACACCACGTTTTCAATTGACCCATTTTTTTCGCAAATTGTGTTAAAATGAAAGTGTAAATTATTTTATTATGCTTCAAATATAATATTTTAGCACACGTATGCCATAATTTTGTAACAACCTTGATATGTTTAATAACAAATGAAATAAAAATGTTTTAAAATTATTTAATTAGTAAATTTTCAATGTTTTAAATATTTTATAATATATCAAGACATTATATCTATGTGAGAATTCTGCCCCAGTAGACACTACACATGTAAATACTACCGAAAGTCTACGACGTTACCGTACTTTTGAAATCGTACCGTAAGTTTCCAAAAATAGTTATTTATGCAACAAGTGCAACATTGTTTATTGCACATAACGTAAAATTGTCCTATGAGGCCCTTATGACGGGTTGCAAAACACGTTGAGTATAATAACCCTTTTTGCACGAGTTGCATACTTTAATTTTTTCTACGTTCCTGCAAAAACCAAAAAATATTTTAATTAAGTGACACTAACGCTCCTTTCACACGCTAAAAATTTGGACATACGGTCGTTTGAACGTCAATTGTTTAATTGTTTCGACGTACGATGAGAATTGCTTGTTCTTTCACACAGGACAGCACGGTCGCCATCTTCTAGTCTTCATCGAGTTGTTAACCTTATAGCACTCAACAAAATTTATTCAATATAAGCATTTCTCGTCAAGTTTCTATCATTATAAATATTTTATTTGTCCCAAAGAGCTGGTCCTGCTTTAACCAACGTTATCAATATTTCATTATCAATCTCAGACATCCTATCTGTAGTTCACGTACCGAAATATACACAGAAATAATAAACCAAACCATACAGCAAAGTACTGCCGTGCGACTGAATGACCGTAGCATCTGAAAGCCTCCATTTATTAGATACGTGGGCCACTGTCTGGTTAGCACGACACGGTCGCCGTATGTTTTAGTGGCAATGGACGATAGAACAACGGCGACTTCACCGAACGTCCAATCCACCCTAACGTGTCAAAGGTAACAACTTCAGCACAATCAAAAGTTCATCGTGAACAACCCTGTATCTGGGGCTGACCGTCAGCACTGGGAGACCGGTTACCCTAACGTTAGGCTCCACTTCGCTAAGTCACAGAACTGAGTGAAACTTGTGCAAGTGGCCCTAAGTACTATCTTCTTTGGTATGAATCTAGTCCACTTTAAATCTCCAATCTACTATGTTTTTCTGGTCTGATGCGGCAATGGTAACACTGGCTTCAGCAGGTCAGTTTTCTAAATTTTTGATTTGTGTCACGATCATGATGACGTGTAAGAGAAACTGAACTGCTGATTGCTGAATTTAAAAGAAATTGCGAAATTCTCTTTTTTTAGAGTTGAGGTTAAGTTAATAATTTAATTAATACTTTAATTTTTCCTTTAATAATTTGGGCACGTGTAACATGCTTGCTTGAGCCACTATTGGAATGTCATCGTACTTCCAAACAACCGTACATCCAAATTCTTAGCATGTAGGAGCGTAAAGCGTTATGTCACGTTCCTACGTGCGCTTGCGACTGCATATTGTGGTGGTCTATTTAGAATGCATACTGCGCGATTGGTGGAATAATTGTTAATATTAGTTTTGTCTGTAGTGTTGTTGAATGTAGGTGTATGCAATGTCGAAGAGAAAAGCATTGCTGGGTTTACTCCTAGAAGAAGAGGAAGAAGATAACGATTTCCTATTGCCATCAACATAAGATGACGGAGGTGAAATTAGTAATATAATTTAAAGAAGAAGAACCGAAGCAGAATTTGCTAAAATTGTTTTGTTGTCATAAGGGTATTTTCTTTTTTTCAAATTTAAATCAAAACTATTTACTTCTCTAACAAAATAATTTTGTTTACATTTGCTGCGGACAGGGACCTAATTCCTGAGTGTCTACGTTAACTTGGCGTATGCGATATAGTATACGACTAGTGAAAGCATATTCTGGACTACCTCATCGTGTACGTTTCGGTGGCGCATACGACACGAAACGTATGATTTGCAACGAGCGGCAATGACCGTGCGTTAACGGTGTAAAGTATACGTTAATCTTTATTAACCTTACTTTTGTATGTTGTTTTTTTGTAAAGATTTGTCAAAGTTGATTATATCGTATATAAATATACTGTGATAATATCCTAAGGAGAAATATGGATGATCTAGAGGAAATTGGCGTTTTGCAAGGAATAAATAATATTGTAGAAGCTGAAGTAGAAATGGAGCTACCACCTCGTATATATCATGGTAGAGATGATCCATTCCTGTTGCCAGATAGACAGTTTATTAAATATTTTAGATTAAACAAAGAATTAACAGAGTATTTAATAAATTTAATATCTCCTTTCATGGCACGAGCAGAAAGATCTTCTGCCTTGGATCCCAGAGTAAAGGTAAGTGCACCTTTATTTTATCAGGAAGATTTTATTTTTTATAATACTTTTAGGTTCTTATAGCTTTAAAGTTTTTCGCAACAGGGAGTTACCAGCTAGATGTTGGATCAAATATTTTTTTAGCTGTTAGCCAACCTTCCGTTAGTAGAGCTGTTAATGAAGTAGCTGGTATCTTAAATCATCCAGAAATTTTAAATAGCTGGGTTAAATTTTCTTTGCGTGAAGCAGACTTAATTAGGACACGTACTGGGTAAATAAGTTATCTATTAAATTTTCAATTAAAGTATTAATCCGATTTGTTAAGTTTTTTTAACAGGACTGGTTTTCCCGGAATTGTCGGTGTAATCGACTGTACACATATTGCAGTAGTTCCTCCAAAAACATTTGATCCCATTTATCCGGAACATATGTATGTTAACAGAAAAGGATACCATTCTATAAATGTACAATTGGTAAGAACTTTTAAAACAATATTTTTAGATTCGTTTATCTATATTAAATTTTAGGTCTGTGATTCACAAATGAAAATTTTAAACGTTAATGCCAGGTATCCAGGAAGTACCAATGATGCATTTATATGGAACAACTCTAATATTAAAGTGGCAATGGAAAATTTACATGCTAATGGGAATATCGGATATCATTTATTGGGTATAGTGTTTCCTTAACCATAGGAATAAAATATTACTAATCTTTGTTAAATTACACTTCTTTTTTTAGGTGATTCCGGGTATACCTTGAGACCCTGGATACTGACACCTACAGAAATTGAACCACCACCAAATACCAATGGATCTAGGTATAATGTGTGTCACAGATCAACAAGGAGCGTAATTGAGAGATGCAACGGACTATTGAAAATGAGATTCCGTTGTTTACTAAAACAAAGAGTTTTATATTACACACCCGAGAGGGCTTCAAAAATTATAAATGCATGTGTAGTTTTACACAACATGTGCATTGCAAACAATATCCCAGAGCCTGAACCAGGTCCAGAAGCAGAAGAGGAAATTGATTTTGGAATCTACAACATAAGAAACGAGGATGAGCCAATGAATAGAGGTATACGAGTTAACCCAGACTTAGAAGCCGGACGTCGTAAACAGAGGCAAATTATAAATGGACATTTTGGAGTTGTGTGAGAATTTCTGATAACAAATAAATTACATATTGTTATGCATTAAATAAATATAAAGGTATAAATAAATCTATATACTTTGGTGGAAGTTTTATTTTTCTTGAATTTTTTTTAATATGTTTACAATACATGCTAATAATTCATTTTGTTTTTTACTAACATCTATATATATTTTATTATCATTATTATTATCTTCAATTAAATCCAATTCTCTCCTTTTTAATTGGTTTGCTTCCTTCATTACTTCTATTTTATCATTATAATATTTGCTCATTATAACATTCCGTTCTATAGAGGTTTTTGTTAAATTTTTGGTGGCCTCAGTCGATGTCACAAGCTGCTGCCTACGAGTTGGGGTTTTTCCTATAAAAAGTGAAGTCAGTTAATTCTACGATAATCTATACAATGAATTTTTGTAATCATATATTTATAAATTTAATAATAGGTCAAAAAATATACCTTTTGATGTCGATGGAGTCATCCCTTCATCTTCAATTCCCACCTCCGCTTCTTCAAAAATAGCCTGTTGTAAATTTTGTTCTGTATCTTCTGCTACATAGCAATGGTCTTCTAAAATTTTTTCATTAGTGGAAGACATCTGAAATTCTTCAAAATCCTAAAAAAAAATAGGTAGACTTAAAGGCTGTTCATATTAATCACTGAGTGAAACTACTTTTATCGATGAACATAAATGTTCATACTTGTATTTAGTTTAATTTGATACTTACAACTTCAATCACCGATTCAGAAGTTAAAGGGTGACCTAGGCTGGAGGTTGGACAAATTACAGTCACCAGGTTCTCCTCCCAATCCGTTAAAGTCTCATTTAGAGGTGCTCCACCTCCAGTTCCACGTTGATAATTTTTTATTTTGGCATTTTTTGACTTGACTTTTGTTTTTAAGTCTTGCCACGTCTAAAAAGTACATTAATTAGTTATACTCAAAGTATTTTATATTTTTTCTTACTTTTCGCCATTGGCGCCAATCTTTCCTTGCACCAGCCATTGAATTGAGGTGATTCTCCAACTCACACCACAAATTTTTGGCACTTGCTGCGGTAAATGTCGAAGCAAACTTACCGCTTACCAAATTTGGATTAGCAGACATATAATTAATTAGAGCCATACGCTGCTGATCACTAATCCTACAACTTCGTTTTTCCATTTCCATTTTATTTACAAATAAACTCACTAAAAACAGACGCTTGGCTTTAACAACAAAACCAAACAAATAGACAACAACAAATAATATTTATATTATATTTTTGACATTTGACATTTATTGTTATCGGTAATGCAGATTTTCGATGGCGTTCTTCAATCTCATTGGTTGATGAACTGCAATAATCAACGACTCTTCGTTAAGCCATGCGACATAAAGCGAGTCTAGCGCATGGTCGTGCAGAATACGATTTAGCTAGCGTATGCGTTAAGATTCATACGTTATACGACGTATACGACATCTAACGTACATACTCAAGAATAGGGTCCCAGTCATCGAAATCGTGCCATGCAGAATAGCGACGCACGTGCGCAGCGGGCCATTCTGTCGCGCATGCGGAGTTTTGCGGAGTGCTAACCAAATGAAGCAGCTGTATTTAATACCACTCAAAGTAATACGTACGGACTAAGCATTAAGTATGTTCGGTTTCCAAATTCTGTAACCGTTTCAAGACTGCGTATAATCGGTTGCGAGTGAACTGAATAGTATAGTTCGGTACGGTTCACAAAAGCTTTGTTTTAGTTCTAATTTAAGAGGTGTTCGAGCATGCGTATTAATTCCAGAGTTTTTGGTTTTATCTAAGTCGATTCGGAATCAGTCATCACGTAGAATTCTGTATTTTGCTTCATCTGTAATATTATTCCAGAACAGTTACAGAATCGTACAAACAGTCCTTGGTCGAGACAGAATATTTTTAGGATTTTTAGGTAGCACATGTGTATTATAATTATTATGATTGTGAAATGAAATAGAAAGCTGTTATATTAGGTTACACAGCCAAAAACCCATTTTTTCGTAGAAAAATTAATTATAAGAGGCTTGCTTTATGTTTTAAAATTTTCTAAAACCATACAGATGGCTCAATAATATATGGTAGGTCAGTTATTAATATTTTTAATCTATATCAATTTAATAAAAGAAAGAAAAGAAAAGTAGCGAAGAGAACAGAGAAATAATAAAAAAAAATGTTAGTAAGTGTTTTCGTTTTCTATTATTAGAATCAGTTCGGAATCGTTTAATAAATATGTACCACTACGCATCTTCTTCTGCACATTTCTAAAATAATTTGGGAACAGTTATAAATACGAAATCAAAACAAAGCTAAAATGTACAAAACCCGAACAGTTTTAGTTTTAGAAACTAATGAAAGTTGGCGCTGTGGTTATATTCTAAAACTGTTAAATAAGAAGAATAAAAATATTATGACTGTCATAATTGTCAATTTGTCAATATCTCTTATCTTTTGTTATTTATACCACTACGACGCCATTACGAAAAATTTTATAACCACTCCGGCTACGAGGTTTCTAGTTATTTTATTTTCTTATTTAAGTTGTTTTGCACTTTTGTTTATATTATATTTATTGCATTGATTATTGTACATAAAAAATTATTCTGCAAAAATAAAAACTATGTCTGGTAAGTAATTTGGATATTTACCTTATTTACTGTTAATAATTTTTCATTCTATATATGAAATGAAAACTTTTTTAACGAAACGAGGACAAATTCACTTATGAGTTGTATAAAAAATACAAACGAAAAGTGCCAACAGGAGAGAATTAAAAAGCGGCTGTTTGAAATTATTTCGTTCGACTTATCAAATATGTTCAAAGTAACAATAAGTGCATCAAAGTGGGAAAATAAGTTTAAAGTGTTAGAAAGAAACTATAATAAAACATTAGATAAGAATAGTAAAACTGGTAGGGACAGAAAGATATTTTATGAGGATGAAATCCTAGGGAAAAAGAGAAATATAATGCCCATATTTCTCTTAGATAATAGTGAATGCGTGAGACCAGCTGAAAAAATGGCATCCCTATCTACATTCTACTACTATCTACACCATTCACCTCAAAATCTTTGCTTCCACCTAATACTAGTGAATCTCAGAGCAAAGAAAATACTTCTGGAATTGCCATCATCATTCCAGAATAGGTCGTCACTCGTAGTGCTGGAACCTACAAGAGGAAGCAGAACACAATTCCTTACGAAAAGAGAAATGATATCCTAATTGAACTTAAGAATGACTTAAAGTCGTATTATAAAGAAAAACTTGCTGTTGACAAAAACAAAATTGCAAATTGAAAGGGAAAAATTTTGGGGACAGACAAAAAGAACAAAAATACAAGAAGAACACCTTGCATGGTTAAAAACCCTGAAAATATTTAACTTGTAACATTGTATTAATTTTACTTTCCCGGCCCACCTCCGAGAAGGGAAAGTATTGTGAACGAACTAAAAAAAATTTTCGAGATAAAGATGGAAATATCCATTTTGAGGTCACCTGAGATGATTAAGAACATTTCTGTTTGTCTGTGTGTATTCTGCCACGATAGAGGCCTCACGTTTAGTCCAATTGAACTGAAATTTGGTATATAGGTTTTGGGTTATCCGTCGGAAGAACATATTTTTGTACGACATCTGTCAAACGGAAGTGTCACTATCAAAAAATGACAGATGCCATATGTCACGGAATTTGACTTGCAATATGTCGTTTAAAAGCCCTTGAGAAACTCTATTTAGAACAGTCAAAATTATTTCTCCATCTGTCACCTGTCAAAAATAAAAACGAAAGAATATGACATAATTTGAAACTTTAACATTAAATATCTGAAAAAATATTTGTGGATACTCACCGGGAAAGTTTTGGGGCGACACAACCGATTTTTTTCTTTTAGGTTCTTGGAATCTCGAGATTTTGTATTTAGTTAGTGTTTTGAGTATTTCTAAATAAAATATATTAAATTTTAAATAAAATATATGAAAACAAGTCCAGTACTCCGCGTGCGGGCTCAGCAGTAGACAGACCGTGGCTACATGTACTAAAAATAGCGGTATCACTTTTTCCACTGAACATAACTCAAGTTATATTATTTACAGTAACATAGAAAAATATTTTTCAACCAAGACTCTTTTAAATAATAAAATTCAAAACTAAAATACCTACTAAAACATATGATTCTTCAACAAAAAAAAAATTCACTAATTAATTACTATTAAAATTTTAGTTATTTAAAATTAGCAATGTAGACTCTATTATCCTATGCATTTAGCATAGAGTAAAGTCATCACTATAGCTTAGTCCCACCCCTCTTCTTAACAACTTTAAAGGTGTTGCTTCAAGTCACTAATATATTTATCAAAAGCGTTCGGAGAGTTAGTAGGGTTTCCTTTTCTTCATAACTTATGAGGATTATTTCGTTATGTTTATGTATGAATAATGTCAGAGAAATAGCAAACCTGCTTGAGAATTCAGGGATCGCTCTTCAAATACTACAAATAAATAATTCTTACTTTCATCTTTATTCTGATATCTGACACAAGTAAATAAAATTAGAGAAAAACAGAGAAAAACAAGTAGAATAGAAAAAAATGTAATTAAATGGAAAACTATTATTAACATTTTGGCTTTTATAAATAAATTATAAATTTTCGTAGTAATGAATAATTTATACGGTGTATTACTAAGTTATTTTTTTTACTTTGGCGCCTGCACTATAATAAAAAAGTTAAAAAATAAATTTTTAATGGACTAATTCAAAGTAGAGGAAATAGACATGATATAAAATTTATTTACTATGCTTAACTTATAATGCTTATTATTTTTTATTTAATTTTTTCATAAAACAAACCCCAAAATTTGAGATTTTTGTTACTGAAATAACATTATATATTTACTATCGAATATAAATAACAACTAAAATCCATATATCAAAAACACAAATTTATATATTAATCAAACTACACTAATTTAATAATTAATTTAAGTGGCTTTTAATGTACGAGCGCATTTTAAATTCACTGTTGACGTATAACATAATTTTTGTTTTAATTTTAATGAATTTATTGTTTAAAATAATCCATAAATATTAGCTTTATTCGTGAAATTCATTTACAATGGATGAAAAATCGTTGTAGTATACTACTCGCATTACAAAATGTGTTTTACAGTTACATAAGGATCTAATAGTTTTGCAGAATTCAGTTTTTTAGATAAGCAATTTACCAGAATCTAAAATTCCATATAGTCTGCATTTAAAATTATTTTTCCAATGGGACTTTCTTTCTTCAAGTGACACCATAATTTTTTCAAATATTTAAATCAAGATTTAGTGCTTTAAAAAATTATTTTAGATGCGGTAGTGACTATAGACTACTCATCCCGAAACGATCGCGCAGAACCCCCTTTTCAGCAACAAATTAAAGTTATAAATATTAGAACTAGAGATTCGGCAAGCAGTTTTTTTTTGGAAATTTCCTCCTCTTTAAGTATCTTTTTTACAATTCCCGCTATCTTGTATAGTTTTTAAGTTACCATCAAAAACTAAAATGGCTTTTTTTTCGTTTTTTGTTAATAACAATACAATTTTTATTTGAAGGAAAAAATCGACAGGACATATTTCTCAGAATTGCAATCCGCGTCGAATAAGCTGTCGCTCATATTTTTCATACCATTCTAACTATTTTTCGCAGAAAACTCACTTCTCGACTAGACTAATATTATTACTTGAAAAGATACTTCAGATTTAGCAGACACTGTTTACACTTGTGAAAGTTGATGAATACTTCATTCGAATACGCGATGTCATGCGCTGATGATTCGGAAGAGACATTTGTCATATTTATGCGACAGTCGAGATCAACGTTGCCAACTATACTATAATTATAGTATTTGTACGATAATTACTTCATGTACTATAAAATTTCAAAGTAAATATAATATGCAGTTTGTACTATAACCGTAGATATATAAAATCATAAATAAATACCATGATCAATCACTGACAAATTTCAAAAACATCTGTTAGGATACTCTTCAGTCATCCACCCAACTGAAAGGATCTACTTAAAATTTTTTCAGAATTTTAAGGGATGTTTAAAAAAATTTTAATGATTTTTAAGAATTTTAAGGATTTCAAAGGATTTTTAATTGGATTTTTAAGGACTTTCAAAGACTTTTAGGAATTTTTAGTGATTTTTAAAAATTTCAAACTATTTTTATGGATTTTAATGTTTTTTATGTATTATTTTAGGATCTTTAAGAACTGCTTAAGATTTTTAAGTGATTTTTAAGTGTTTTTAAGGGTTTTTATGGATTTTAAAGCATTTTTTCAGGATTTTTTAAGGATATTTTAAGGATTTTAAAGTATTTTTAAGAATTTCTTTGGTTTTCTTAAGGTTATTAATGATTTTTAAAATTTTTTCAGAATTCTTACTGATTTTTAAAGATTTTTAATGATTTTTAATGGTTTTTAATGATTTTAATGGATTTTTAATGATTTTAATTGATTTTAAATGATTTTTGGGATTGTTAAGGGTTTTCAAGGACTTTAAGGATTTTTAAGGCTTTTTAAGGAATTTTAAGTGTTTTTAATAATTTTTAAGGATTATTAAGGATTATTAAGGATTTTTAAGGATTTTTAAGGATTTTTAAGGATTTTTAAGGATTTTTAAGGATTTTTAAGGATTTTTAAGGATTTTTTAAGGATTTTTTAAGGATTTTTAAGGATTTTTAAGGATTTTTAAGGATTTTTAAGGATTTTTAAGAATTTTTAAGGATTTTTAAGGATTTTTAAGGATTTTTAAGGATTTTTAAGGATTTTTAAGGATTTTTAAGGATTTTTAAGGATTTTTAAGGATTTTTAAGGATTTTTAAGAATTTTTAAGGTTTTTTAAAGATTTTTAAGTATATTGTGGTGCATGAATCCTTTAAGTAACGTAAGTAACCGTTATAATTTGAACAGTTCTATGACTGCGAGGATCTGTTTATGAGAAAAAGTTTCGCTTCTGTCATTCGAGATTCAAATTTTAAGACAAAATTGATTTTATTATACATTTTTATTGAAATTAAATTGTTTAGTGCTTTTTCCTATTTTTTTGTAACATTTCCCATCTCTCTCCATTTTTCATCTTTTTTTTTCCAATTTTCTCCGTTTTTTTATGATTTTTTCGATTTTCTTTTATTTTTTTTAATTTTTTTTTTGATTTTTTCTAATTTACTCGCGTTTTTCGATCTTTCCCGATATTATCCGATTTTTTCCATTTGTTCCAGATTTTTCCAGTTTTTTTTTCGTTTTTTTACGGTTTATTACGGTTTTTTACATTTTTCACGATTTTTTATTTTTTACGATTATTTAGCATTATTTACGGGTTTTACGATGTTACACGATTTTTCACTATTTTTTACCATTTCTTCCATTTTTCCTATCTTTCTTAATTTTTTTAAAAATCCGTAAAATATCGAAAAAAAAATCGTAAAAAACCGTAAAAATCATAAAATATCGTAAAGAATCGTAAAAAACCGTAAAAAATCGTAAAAATAAGCAAATTAATTTTATAAAAATTAGAAGATGAAAAAAATCTAACGATCTGTTTCAATATTTTTTAAAATTATTTTAAACCCCTCCAGTTTCACTCCATTAATTTTATAATAATAATTAAGATATGAAAAAAGTGTAAAGACCTGTTACAATATTTTAAAAAATGGCGTATATGAATTTTTTAAAATTTCAACCCCCTCCAGTTCCACCTGTTATGGTCAAATCGAAAAAAGTTTTAAGCGAACTAATTTTACAATAATTAGGACATGGAACAAGTTTTATGACCTGTTTCGATATTTTTAAAAGTGGCGGTGATATGAATTTTTTGAAATTTCAACCCACTCCAGTTTCCACCCCCTTACAGATAGAATGCCCAAAAATAATGGGTTTCCTCTCGTAGATACGAGAAAACGATTGGCTTAAGAATTTTTGAAAACGGAGGACTGGTTCCTGAGTTATCGTCTCCACATCCATCCATCCATCCATCCATTCATCCATCCATCCAAACCGACGGACGTTAATCGTATTATGGGTGGCTCAAAACGTCGAGAAAAGCCATTTTAAGTAAAAAAAAATTTTCAAATTTTATTTGTGATTTTAATACTTATGGTCCGGACCTAAGTAATTGTCGTTCAGAATGAACCCGTTACAAAGCATTTATTCAATACATAAAATACTTTTGTAGAAAAATGGCGAACTAATACAAATCCCATTTCATATTCGAATTAATATTTTTTTAAACTGAACAAAATATGTGAATTTTCATTAATATAAATAAAATAGGTTTAAACCTATAAAGTGTTCGTAAAACGTAGTGTACTTGTACGTATTAAGTAATTTACAACAACTGGTGTTAGTTAATTCGTTAAAACAAACAAAATTGTCGCAAATTTAATAATAACCTCGGGCAAAAACCAATTAACTGTTATTGACATTCGACTTCTCCATTTTGAATATTTCCGTGTGGAACCAAAAGCGAATTACAACGAAGAACAAATATTCAACAAAACCGAAAATCTCCAGCCGGCCTGTTTATAGCAATCGACATTGTTGAACTTTGTTCAAGTAGTTTATTGTTTAACAGCGGCGTACCCATATTAAAAAATCTAGAGAGTCTTAATTATAATTATTTAATTCTTCTATTTCTGACCATACTCGATATGATATTTCATTCATTGATTATGATATCCAATGGGGAATTTAACAAAAATATAACCTCACGTTTTTTCTTTATTAACAGTTAGAATGGATCAAATAGAACCCGTTGAGTTTAATTATCTACCGTAATTTGAGCTAGATATTTTAATAAATTAATTTAAAAATTCAAATGTCTAATTATTTGAATATGCCGCCATTACGATCGTGACGTCACTTATATGCAATGAAGTTACGGTCAAGCCATTAACTGAAAATGTGTAAAGAAGAGAATACGAATAAGAAACTTCTGTTAAATCTGACTTATAAAGACAAAGATGGAGAAATAAACCATTATATGATAATTGGATAAAGATCAAATCTTAGACCTATCCACTGTGAATTCGCATTCAAAATCGAGAGAGATAAATATATATATTAGATAACCCTGTTAGATAAAGAAAACGACTATTTTAACGAGATCAGGTAATAATTTGCTGTTTGGTACATAAGTGCTGGGCACAAGCGTTCTTGATTAAGGGAAAGGTCGCGTCCGCGTCTGCTTACTACATAGTTCACTGTGACTGTTGTAGTTTGTACTCTGTAGAGCTAGTTGACGTTGATAATTTTTCGTGTTTATTTGTATTTGTAAAGATACGTAAACAAAGGTAAAAGTAAACACAATTAAAAACATATTGACCAAACGACACTTTATAAGCAAACGTCATCTATATTTGAAAGCGTCAATTTTATTTAAGGAAACTGGCCCACGTTAATATTATGCTGCAGCTATTGCACATAAGTGACGTAGGTGCACTACAAGTTGCATAGATGCAGTTATTTTTAAATATCAATTTTTTTCATGTTAAAATAAAGAAAAAAACAGAAAAAATGATTTTTTCATAAAAAGAAATTAATTTTTTTCTCAAATAATGCAAAAAAAGATGGAATAATATTTCAAGTTGAACTCCCCATTATAGAATAGTATATTCTTCAACAAGCATAGTATGAAGGCTATTATTCACGAGAATAAAAATGCCGACACGAGCGGCACCAACCGCCTGGTTTCAAGGATAAAAACAGTTTGCTAATTTTTACGTGGGGAAAGTGACTATTGGTGTAAATCACTTAAACTGGTTTAAGATAACCAAGTTTATTTACGTTTTGGAGAAATCGGCCCCAAACCACCAAATACATTGGACAAATTCTCCCTTACTTTACCTAATATTAGAATTTCCCAATCATTAACATAAAAATAAAATCTAGAACTTTGCAATATTAGGTTAGTACTGATTTTACTTCTGAAGAAGATATTGTGTATCGAAACATATGTTATGTAAATTTGTAAAATAAATCGAATATCTTTGTCCTGTATCTTGTGTATGATTTGAAAAGTTTCTTCTCTCTTCATTCCCTAACTTCTATACTTCTATTTTGCATATTTTAAATTTATAAATTTTTTTTAGATACTTACATATATATTGTTTACCGGTAAAACGAAATTTGTTTGCTTCATTTTAAAACCCAATTTTTATTTTTAAATAATTTTTCACCTATCCAAAAATTTTTTTCCAAACTTCTTAACTTCTTAACTGTCTATTCCTACAGATACACAATATTCCTGTGATACAGATGACGTCCAAATTATATGAAATAAATATATTTTAGGACTTTAATCTTTAAATTTAAAAAATTAATTATGCACATTTTAAAGTTTCAATTAACCAATTAAATGTTAAATCCCACAGGTTATCCCTTTCTCAAATCTGGTCCAATGTTTCAGGTAATAAAGTCAGGTACCACAAAATTTAATTATAAAAATTATAGTACTAGCAGGCAACTAGTTTCGGTCATTGACCATCATGAGGCCTAAAGATACAAACGTTCGTAATCAGTTATAAAATATAAAATTAGTTAGAAACCAAACTTACCAAGATTAAGTACTAAGAAGGGGAAAAAATGTATTAATCACATAGTAAAGTACCCATTAAGCGTAGAATAAGTAAAAATTAAAAATGATGGTACTCGAAAAGAAATTATACTGAATTATTTACGAAAGTTAATGAAAGTAAAATAAAATAAAACTTAAAAAAAATAGGTTGCTCCCTAGGGGGTAACCATGATTACCGATACAAAGGGACAGCACCTTTAGGGGGATCACCATCCCGGAGAAAGCACATAAAAGTTAATAACCACCCTACGTGGGGGGACAGAAAAGACCATGGCAGTGAAATAAGAGGGTAAACCGTATACCAAATTAGAAAGTATAGAAATTTCTCGTAACAAAGGAACACACACTTTCACCGGCGAAAAGAGAAAGTGACGTGACATATGGCAAATGACAGTAAAAAATGAAGAAAAAGCAAGTGCCTCATACATATTGAAATGTGAAGGGTAATAACCACTATTCAAAAACTAACATAGTACTAATAGTGGCAAAGGTGATTCCGAAACGCAGTTGACATATAAAAATTACAGCAAAAGATATAGAAAAGGATTTAAAAAATTTTTTTGAGAAGTTAATAACAATATACAGTATGTCCCCCTAAGTTGGAATCATATGGAAAACTTTTTTATTATTAATTTTAGGAAAAAAATTTATTCTTTATAAAAAGTTCTGCATTATTTAAAACCTAGAATACAGTCATCAAATATCAATTTTTTTCAGTGGTATACGAGGTTTGTCAAAAAATATCAGTTTTACTCAAGAGTAAAGTTGATCAGAATTAAAAATTTCATTTAAATATGCAATTATATCCATTTACATTGAAAAAATATATTCATTTTTGAAATGTATTTCTAGGTACAATAAATGTTCATTCGAAATAAAAACGATAAACAAGCACAAAACCTATTTTTTCAATATAAATGGATGTAATTGCATATTTGAACTAATTTTTTAGTTCTGATCAACTTTTTTAAATAACATTTTTGTCAAATTTACTCTTGAGTAAAATTCATTTTTTTACAAAACTCGTATTTAAAAAAATTGATATCTGATAATTGTCTTTTAGATTTTAGAACAGCAGAACTTTTCATGAAGAATAAGTTTTTTTCTAAAATTAATAATAAAAAAGTTTCCCATACGGTTCCAACTTATTGAGATATTGTATATTTTTTTTACAAAATAAATACAGTTAAATTACTATCGAAATTTTTAAATTAGAACTATTAGTAAAATAAAATTATTTGAAGTTTTAATTTAAATGAATCTACTTGCATATTTAAACGTGATTTTTAATTCTGATCAACTTTTTTTAGTAACATTTTTCGATATTGTCAAATTTAAAGCTACTTACTCATATTTTTTGACAAACCTCGTATACCACTGAAAAAATTTGATATTTGATGACTGTTTGCTAGGTTTTAGATAGTGCAGAACTTTTTATGAAGAATAACTTTTTTTCCTAAAATTAATAACAAAAAACTTTTCCAACTTAGGGGGACATACTGTATAATATAAACGCTTGATTGAGATTAGGTACAGGCAAGGTAAGGCAAAGTGAGGTTAAACATCAAAAGTGACAAATTAACAACAATAACAAGGGGGGCCCGGAGGAACAGGAGCGGTGGTTAAAAAATGGAAGATGATGGGGGGGGGGGGGGCAAGACGAAATTAATAAAATTGGTAATAATAAAAATCTGATGTGGCCAGCACATGACCTCTCGCCATTTTTGAATCAAAAATTTACAGGTTGACACAAAAAAGTATGAAAAAAAATTATTTTTTTGTAAATCTGGCAACAATGGCAAAAGTTTCGAAAATTTTAATGAGATGAAAATAAACTATATGGTATACAAAATATATGTGTAAAACTTTATTGCCGTTTTGTATAATAATGGAGTCATTACCCATAGCAACTGCCACTTCCGGTTGTGCGATTGGCACCAAAATCTAATCAGATCTAATCTAGGGTATCAGAATCCTGTATGCAAAATTTCAAATTTTTTTATTCAGTAGTTTTTGAGTTATCGTTACTACAACATCCATCCAAACACACACACACACACACACTAACACACTAACACACACACACACACACACACACACACACACACACACACACACACACACACACACACACACACACACACACACACACTAACACACACACACACAGACATCATCGCGAAAATATTAAAATCGTATTCTAGGGACCCCAAAACGTGTTTATCAATTGAAAACTCACTACCCAATTTTTAGCATGATTCCTATACCTCTCTTATCTGAAGGGCGAGAGGTAAAAAGGATTAATGAGTCACAATGAAAAAGTAAATAAATAAAAAATTAAATGAAATCTCTGAAACGGTCTGATAAGAAAATATGGTTCTCCTTAGGACGTAATATTGTTCATTGAGACATTTAATATTGGGATTATGGATATAGGAGTTGATTTCGAACATCTCAAGGAGGTTTAATCTGTTACCTTTCTGGCAATTAATTTTTTTTCATTTGAATAAAATTTTGTATAGTGGTATACTGATATATCAGTCCATCACCAACAAAATCACCCATTAGTGTATGTTAAAAAATTATATGTAAGTTTCGGGCATATTGTATTTTTACCTCTCGCCCTTCAGATAAGAGAGGTATAGGAATCATGCTAAAAATTGGGTAGTGAGTTTTCAATGAATAAACACGTTTTAGGGTCCCTAGAATACGATTTTAATATTTTCGCGATGATGTCTGTGTGTGTGTGTTAGTGTGTGTGTGTGTGTTAGTGTGTTAGTGTGTGTGTGTGTGTGTGTTTGGATGGATGTTGTAGTAACGATAACTCAAAAACTACTGAATAAAAAAAATTGAAATTTTGCATACAGGATTCTGATACCCTAACTTAGATCTGATTAGATTTTGGTGCCAATCGCACAACAGGAAGTGGCAGTTGCTATGGGTGATGACGCCATTATTATACAAAACGGCAGTAAAGTTTTACACATATATTTTGTATACCCTATAGTTGATTTTCATCTCATTAAAATTTTCGAAACTTTTGCCATTGTTGCCAGATTTACAAAAAAATAATTTTTTTTCATACTTTTTTGTGTCAACCTGTAAATTTTTGATTCAAAAATGGCGAGAGGTCATGTGCTGGCCACATCAGATTTTTTTTAAATGCCAGGAAATTTAATTTTGTATTTTAAAAAGCGGATGTTCCAATTAAACTGTTTAAAACTTCTAAATATTAATTTTCAGTTACTTTTTTCTGTCATATCTCGATGTACTTTTCGAACCATCACAAACATACAATCCCATCTGCGGCATTGATATTTTGCTAAATCCAATCCTGCCATCGACAGAAAATCGTGAATTGCAGGTTATTTTTGCAGTTTGACCCAGATCTTGAACGAAGGCGCGCATAGGGGTGTTGAAAAGTGGTATTTATGCTACTGTAAAAAGATGGGTAGATGGGTTGTGCGGACTTAAATATTAATGCAAAAATCTCTTTCGAACATAAAAGACCCATTCTAAATATAATACATTATTAAATAGTTATTTACTAATACGTATAGGAACGCGTCGAAAGAAAACTTGAACAATACATGAAATAAAAAAAATAAATGTGCCTTTAGATTGAATTTCTTTCGGATTTTATCCAATTGACTTTCTATGCTAACTACTATTATATGATTATCATGTTTAAAAAACTTACTTTTCTCATACATCCAACGAAGTTATTGTGTACTCTAGCACCAGGAAGAGCTCTAGTATTGATGCTTCCTCCAACGTAGACACGACTAGATGACAGCATTGTGAATTTTCCTGCTATATGGGAATGATCTGCGTAAACACCATCTACAACCGCCGATAACTGAAAAATTAATAAAAGTAGAATTATTTTTAAGTTTGTGTATTATTGGATTCAATTAATAACCTTATTTTTAAAGTCAAGAGATTGATTAAAATAAAAGAACAAGTTAAAAACGGCAATATTTGTGCCATAATTTCCAGTTTTCCAAAAATTTTAAGTTAAGAAAATAAATTTCTATATATATACTATAATGATCTGCATTTTTTATCATTAATGGAAATTTTTGATACTCTATCTCAATCTAGGGGTGGATTCTGATCTAAACAATAAAAAATCATAAAATTTAACGTCATGAAATTCAGTACAGAATCGTTTAAAGAAAATATTGAAAATTAATCGGTAACCCTGTCCGATATATTTTTGGAAGGGTACTTGTTGTCGGACGCGCTAAAGTTAAGAGTCTTATGCAAAGGGTTAGAAGAAAAAGTGCCGATCAAAATAAAGATGCCGAGGAGGGTTAGGCAGATATCTCCCTCACTATACCTGCTGAGTGCGTAGAACATAGCATAATGTGTCTATAAAAGGTTTCCGCTTCCAATTATATTTCGTATCGAATCGTCTTCTCCAAAGTAAGCAATGGCATAGATAGGCAGAGAACCAGGACGTAGCCTAGGCCTAGTCAATGACCTTAGTACAGCTGT
Source organism: Neocrepidodera transversa (assembly GCA_963243735.1). Classification (NCBI taxonomy): domain Eukaryota; kingdom Metazoa; phylum Arthropoda; class Insecta; order Coleoptera; family Chrysomelidae; genus Neocrepidodera; species Neocrepidodera transversa. The sequence goes on along the minus strand of OY725340.1, from coordinate 11,773,582 downwards.
GAGGATCACGTTTAAATAGCCTGGTCTAATATAACTCAAAAAATAAATAGATAGCGCCCTCAATTTATAATTAATTATAAAATGCTTGGTAAATTTGTGGCAAAACGAATTCTGCAACAAACGAGTAAAACGAGCTTAACCACATTGCATTAAGACAAAAACATCAAATAAAAAGTTTGTTACACTTAACAAATCCTCACGTACAGAGTGCACTGTTTTAAACATTAGGTGCGTTCGGCTTGTGAGACTCGGATCATTTGGAGCAGTGCACGAGGGGAGTGTGTAAATTCTGACGTAAAGAGGGAGTATATAGAGCTGGAATAAGCCGGACAGTTTAGTTAATTGTCAATGTCAATAGTTACTTTACCGTAATCCATTCTTTATTTTGTATTTATTTACAAAAAGAACCCTCAATTGGTGATAGTCAGATCTGCAAGAAACCTTTTCTATGAAAGCTCTTCTGATGAAGAAGGCGCAGTATTAGAAAAAGTTATGGATTATGCTGAAGAAACCGTTACGAATTTCAGTGATAGGCAATTTAAAGAAAATTTTCGGTTAACAACAACGGCTTTCGAAGATCTGTTAAGAAAATTACATTCCATTTTACCCGAAAATAACCGCGGTGGCTTTCCGCGAACTATCATTGAAAAATAAATAATGATTACTCTTTGGTGTCTTGGAAATTTAGAAAGCTTTAGGTAACTATTTAAGTTTAGATTATATAAATATCACTAATTATCGTTATTGAAGATCAGTAGCTGAAAGATCTGGTAAAGTAAGTCTACTTGTTGGGAAGTCTTATATATGATTTGTAGATTATTATTAGAAGTAAATAGAGAATATAAAATAATTTTTTGGCCATCAGAACAAAGACAAGTTCTGATAAGAAGTAAACGCTTTTTCTGGTAGATATTCTTATTAAAATTAAAAATGTTTTGTAAATAGTTGAAATGTTCAATTTTAGGAATAATTGGCAGCATATATGCATTAAAGCACCAAAGATTCACGCTAATTCATATGTTAACAGAAAAAATTACCATTCGGTTTTATTGCAAGCGGTTTGTGAAAATAATAAACTTTTTACTGATTTTTACACTGGAGAAGCCGGTTCCATACATAATATGAATTTGTTTAAGAGATCAGATTTATATCAAAAAATAATAAATGAGCAAGTAACATTTTTGATGATGCACATCTCATTGGTGATTTGGCCTACAAGTTAACACCATATTTAATGGTTGGTTGAATTGGTGTTCTTACCATGAGACAACGCATGTTTAATGTCGTGCTATCTAAAAAAAGAAGTGTGATAGAAAACGCTCTTGCCTTGCTTAAAGGTAGATTTAGACGACTAAAACTATTAGAAACAAAGAAAATTGAATTAATTGTTATTCTAATTGCAAGAGAATTAGAGCAAATCCAAACAGATGAAATTCATAATTTTTTAGATTTGGATGAAGAAATCCAGAATCAACAGGCCATTATTAAAAGAAACAATTTTGTTAATAACCTAAGAATTCCCAGCAATATTTAAATAACTTATTTAATTTTTTATATTATTTTATTTTAAATTAACAAACAAACTTTTTCCTATTGTATCAGACAAAAACAAGCTAATTGCACAAACTTATTATTACGTTAACAAACTTAAACTTTTTCTTATTTAATCAAATAAAAAGTACATATTAAGGGCTTTAATTTTGATTACATTTTATCAACCATTTTTTCAAACAGCTTATTAAAACGATCAAGTCTTTGCATTTTTTCATCATGCCTTTTGTTCACTTCTGATTCTTTTTTGAAAAACTGCTTTCAATTTTGGATGTGCTTGCACTATTTCCTTCTGTAGAGGTAGAGTTTTCTTCCCTAGCCCTTCTGAAGTACTGCATGTTGCTGGTGGTAAAATTTCAGGTTTTTTATGCATAAATGAATTTACCAAATAGATTTACAATTTCTTCAATTTGTGCCATCTGATATAATGCACCCAGCTAAGTCTAAAAAAAAATGAATTTGGTATTAATATTGAAACAACTTATAAATTCATGCCTTACTCTGTTTTTCTTGAAGAATTGAACTGTTATCCCGAATTTCCATCAAATCATAATTATCTTTGGTGATTTCGTCTGCCATTTTATTGATATTAATCTTTTAAACAAAATATAACGAATACAACCACAAACCATAACAAAAATAAAACTACTCCGCGCAGGCTTGCACTGCATGCCTCCAGTGAAAAGCTGGGGTATGTGGAGTTAACTCTTTTAACGCCACTCCGGCACATTTCGAACACTAATTTATATGCTCTTTTTGTTCTTTTCACTCCATCTCTATCAACCCGAACAATTAGGTCATGAACAGAGTTAAAAGAGTAAAAAGAGTTAAGAAGCCGAACGCACCTATTATAAATGAAATTTAACCTAACAAATTATTGCTTGTGACAGATGACATAACTGAGGATAAGTGATAGCTGCCATCGTTGCCAAATCTACATTTGAAACAATTTTCAACATTTGGAAATCTGCGCAATTCAAGAAAATAATAAAATATGCTAAAAACGATTTATATTGATGTTCATAAACTTTTTATCAGATAAAAATTAATTCGTATATGTGTATTTATTGCAACGGTAATGAAATTTAAATAAATGAGGTATTAACTATTATTACTAAAATAAAAACAAATTTTAATTTAAAAAAAGTTTAATAGTTTTTATATTTATAAGATTTATTTTACCATCCTACTAATCATCTTATCCTGGCCATTCATTACATAATTGAAACGAATGTAACGTGAAAAATACACACACGTGTAATCTGTCCTTTTTGTAACCTTTCTTTTTTAATAACCATAATCCCTTTTTCAATTTTTCAGTTAATCCCAAATCTCACAGAAGCAATCGTCTGACAAATTCGCATATGTTTATTAATGGGTCATTTTTTTAATGTATAGTATATATATATCTTTTGAAAAAAAGGGCAGTTAGAAGTTATAAATTACCATTGTATTATTTTCCTTTAAATTTAAATTACCAATAAATAAACATCAACGTCGCCTATTTTTGCTTACATAGTATTTATCTAAAAAAAAGCAATGTAATTATTTTTTTATCTTTATCGAAAAATACCTCAATTCCACCGGAAAATAAATTATAAACAATATACTTTCTAAGAAAATAAAAAAAAATCCAAAAAAATACCCCCTTGAATTTTTATTCAGTTTCATCCGAAAAACCTTAACGTGTTAAAAAAATTCCTTTCAAAACACAGCCAATAAAAATGTTTTTTTTTCTCTTAAAAATATGTTTTCTTTTTCTCCCGAAAAATACCACTTTGAAAAATAGCCACTTAAATTTTCTTTAACTCCATCCGGAAAATATCTTTAAGATAAAGTCTTTGAAAAGCACCCATTAGAAAAAATGCTCTTATTAAAACCATTTTCTTTAAATTTTTCCCGAAAAATATCATAAGAAATTAAAAAAAAAAAACAACTCGATGAATTTTTTAAGTCCATCCGAAAACAAATACCCTCCGAACAACATTAAAAAAAAATATATTCACTTAACTGAAAGGTAGGTGTATGAATTTTTTATATATGTGTGCTTGCGTGTGTCTTAAGCTTTTTTGTATTAGGAAGTTTTTAACTTTTGACTTTTGATTCGGGTAGAGTATGAAAATCTAATATACATTTTTGCCGTCATCGAGAGTTGCGTCAAAAGGGGGACAAAATTTTCGATTCGTTTTATATTTGATTAGTATGGATCAGCTAAAAATAAGATATAGTATATTATGTCACAAGGGCCCGCGGATATTAGCGAGCGTAGCGAAACGAGGGCAGATAATAGCTAATAGCTTCGAAAGCGTTTTCTGCATGTGTGACACACAACTGTTTTCGCCTACTAAAAAAATGAAAAAAGACTTTAATTTACGCTGACGTTTAATGAAAATTTATGTCAGACATTAAAGTACGCGAGTGTCAGTTAAATGTGTCTAGGTATAGTGAAAAACTATACAAAATCGTGTTCTTATGACTTTTGCAAAAGTAGGTTCATAAAGCAATCTATTACAGAATATATTTTATTATTGAAAGATGTTCAGAGGTGTCCGCTGAAAGTATATTCAAGTTGGCAGGATAAGGTAGCGGAAGAGTCAATCGCCATCTTGAAAAACACGTTTTGTAAAATATCTCGTGAACCATGTCTCGTACGAAAAAAATACGAATAACCATTTTTGTAGATAAAAACATTTTCTACAACTTTTATTTAAAACTTCTTTTCTGTATAATGGATAGGGTTTTTTTAAGAGCTCTCCAAACTTTTCTCAATATGTTTATTTCCAAACATATAGTTAACGGTTAATGTTACGTTAAAAATAGTGGTAACCAAATTTGTAGAGCATAAAATTTCCTAAAAATTCATATAAAACTTTTTGCCCTAAAATTTATCGCTTTTACCTCGAGCCCAAGATTCGGCACAACAACATTCTTTCAGAGTCTATCACCAGGTTCAAACTTGGGTTGGCTTTTATCATGAACCAGATAAATGGTGTTGGAAGCGATCGTCAAACGGACTTTAACCTATCCAAACTACTTTAATGTCAAGTCTGCTACAAATAATTTCTTGCAAGTGCACAACAAATTTAGGGCTACTTGTGCATGTCGAAAAGTAGGATTAAAATAGTCAATTCTTTATTCCAATTTTAGTGGAAAAACATGTGCCAAATACATATTATGATGGCTGATGGATTCCATCATCTACCGGCACCAGGTTGTACTTGGTTAGTCGCTTTTACAGAGAATTTTATCCTATTAAGTGACTAGTCCGGTTGGTACCCATTAACCTACAACAATGTCGTGACTATTTATTATTTTTATAGTACATAGAATTACTTAGGGTATACAGAGTAGGTCCTTAAAACTATGTATTCCGACAAAGTACCACTGATGATTCTTATAAGGATGAACCATGTATGGTAATGGTACAGTTTCAAAAACTAAGGCATTATGATGGCGGATAAATAAGGATAGATAATCACTAAAAAAAGTTGAATATTTCTAGCAATTTGAATGACTTGAATATAAGTCTGCAGTTTCTAAAAACGCAGTTGTGAAATAATAAAAATATTGGATATTTAAGTTTGAATGTGATTTTAAATAAAAAAATTAATAGGATTGTAAATTATGAATAATTTTTCAGTGAAATTTATCGACTGAGATATAAAACAATATTAATTAGAAATCAACAAACTTAATACTATGTAAGCCTATAAAATATTTCAGATCAACATCCTGTTTGTTACTTATGCATATACATAGAACGAAAGTTAAATTTTCTAAGCTCTTTAAAGCTCATTATTTCGGGCCATCCCGCAATAGCTACATGCGGTTCTTTGTATGTTTAGCACAAAGTATTTTTAAAAATTAATTCAGACTAACACTACCCACAGGAGGAAAATAAATTGGATTAAACGAGACCTTTTTAAGACGATTATATTGTTAAGTAGCTAAATGTGCGAATAAGTTTCGTTTCATTTCAAATGTTATTTTTAAGTACAGAAATAATACGGAGCAACTTGTTTAAATGGAACAAAAATTTTATGCGGCATAATCACCAAATGCTGTTCTATTTTTATTATGTTAAAATTAGTGTAAAAATTTGAAATTACATAATCGTAATAGAAAATATTCTACTATAAGATCGTAAATGAGGGCAGGAGATTTTTAAAATAAAATGTTTATCATTATATTTGAATGTATTATTCTTGATAGGTTTATGTATATTTCTAGAATGAAATTTTTACTTACCCGACAAAATGCTGTTATAGCTGATATCTGAAACATTAAAAAAAATACAGATTATTTTAATGCAATAAACTTACTTCTTGTAATCAAGTATAAAATATAATATTAGTAAAAATTGCGGAATTGGACTTAAAGAAAGAATATTGGGGTGTTTAAGCAATTAAGAGTCAAAGAATAACGGTTTACATCAGGGGTGTATATTGAATATATATAACGAAGTTACTATAACCGGCAAATATATAAAACTGGAAAAACATTAATCTTATCTTAGTTAATAATAATCGTACAAACTTATTGTTTTGTTTGTAATTGCTTATTTTCGGGCTTATGCCATGTCTTCTTTGGTTATTACTTCCAAACGTTCCGACTAAAACTGTAGCAGCCATCTTCAGTGGCATGGACCAAGTACTCTTCGCAACGTATCAACTGAAACCTCCTTCGCTTCGACTGCGCCATTTGTATGTGTGTCTGCGCGCACTCTTTTAGTGCAACTGGGAGTTAGTGGTTTTATTGTTGCGCTCTTTATTGCTGTGTGCCAGATTCTAAGTAATGTTCTTATTTCTTTTTTTCTATTAAGTTATATTTATGTTTACATATTTCTATTATTTCCACGTTAGAAAAAGTCGTCTCATTTGGTAACCGCCGGATCGGAAATCGGCGTGCGTATTGGACAGCTTTTTCATTGCCATCACAAAATCCATAGAGATACAAAATGTCTGCATGTCATGCTTTTCTTGGAATGGGCATTTTTCACATTTTTTTTTTATATGCAGCACTATCATAATATTTGTTTATGATTATTTTTTACATATAAATGGTGTTTGAAGTTGATCATTGATCAAAATATTTTATACCAAATACTAACCTGTAATCTAGTTAGAATCCAAAAATTAAGAGAATATGAAATAGTTGATGATTTTATTCATTAAAGCTGGAAAATTATCATTTGGGAAAGAAAATGTATTTTTTAAATTTCTGCCACCTTATTATCGAAACATCTAGATTTGACTCAAGTTAATAAATAACAAAGTTGTGTGCGGAAATACTAAATACATTCAGTGTTACTTAACTTTTTCTGCTCTTTCCAAATATGTAAATAAAATCTTAAAATAATGATACACAGGGTGTTGTTTCGATTCGAAATCTACATTTTAATAGTTTTAAGGCCGGACTTGGAATAAGATAACTCGTACAAACGTTAAAATACTAATCCTAAATATTTAACCCATATTTATTAAAGCTTTAAAGTAGCACAAAATTTTATTTACTGTTTTCAAGGAGTCATCAATTTTTTTTGAATCCTTAATCCTACATGAAAATCCAAATCTCAAACGAATTAAATCCTTTTTGATAGACGCGATTATCTTGTTGTTCTGTATTTCTAAATTTTTTTCTCTTTGCTTATTGTTTCGTGAAAGTTGCTGTAAGAATGGTGGATCAATCGAATTGCGGAGTTCGGAAAACACGTGCCTTAACGGGTCAACTGTTAGTCAATGAGCTGAAGAGCTTGAAAAATATAGAGTGTGTAACGCACTTCGGTCGTTACGGGTCACTTTGGCGCTTTGGTTCAGGTCTCGGATTGCCTTGGGCGCCACCTTATATTTATAGTGTGAAGGCCACTGCACGGGCAGCATCAGTGGAGAAAGAAAATACTCCAGGGGTCGTTATGATTTCGACCAATCTCGTATTGGCCGGTAGGGCAGATTTTACTTGCCCCCCAGGGCTAAGCTCCGGAGTATCTGCTGCTACGATGTTATGAAAAAGAAAGTACAGAGAGTACTTGCCGTCGGTTATTTCCCACGGTAAAACAGATTGACAGACAATTGGCTACTTTAAATGCGTCGATGGAATGCACAATGAAAACGAGCCACAGAGTGTACTTGCCGTCGATTAATTGTTATCGCTATATCAAAGATGATACTGAAATAGAACGTTGATCATAAATGCCATAGAATCTATAAAAAATACTATGTATGTCTCACCGGTATTTTTACGGACGGTGCTAGGCTGCGTGCTGGACTGTTGGCTGGTTCAGTTGTAAGTGTTACTGGTGTAATCAGAGCTTTAGATTAATCGACTGCTGCTTGCACTGGATCAGATTCAACTGAATTTTGTCTTTGTCTCTCGATCTACTGCCGTTTTGCCCGACGATAGCGGTTCCCTCTCTTTTCGCGGTTTAACAGAGTAGAAAATGAACGAGGTTTGTGCGTTTATCAGTATCGCGGTTCATATGAGATTAATTAAATATTCATAAAGTATTTTACAAATTAAAAATGACAGGGTAAATAAATAAAAATATAATGAAAACCTGGATGAAGAAATGAATAATGCTGGTATTTTAGTAACTTCGGTACATTGATTTGTTATTCTTTCATCATCTTCGTCTATCTTAAGAAAACTGTGTGTGTATTCTTCCACGATAGAGGCCACACGTTTAATCCGATTGAGTTGAAATTTGGTATAGAGGTTTGGGTTATCCGTCGGAAGAACCCGTTGTATGACATCTGTCAAACGGAAGTATCACTATCAAAAAATGACAGATGCAATATGTTACAGAATTGGACATGCAATATGTCATTTGAAAGCCCTTGAAAAACTCTATTCAGAACAGTCAAAATTATTTCTCCAACTGTCACCTGTCAAAAATAAAAAATGTCAAAATTTGAAACTTTAACATTAAATATCTGAAAAAGTATTGGTGGATACTCGTCGGGAAAGGTTTGAGGCGACACAACCGATTTTTTTACAAAAACCAAAATGTCTTAAAACTTAAAATGAAAAAAAAAACATCATCTAATATACTTAAATAAAAAATTACTAACTCGAATAGTTTCCTTCTTTCTCTAGCTATTTTCTAATAGTGAACACTTGAATCACTATCACAAATAAAAGTGGTGTACTGTGCTGCAATTTAGCAAATAGAACAAAATTTACTCCATATGCAAACAAATATTTTTTTTTTGTAAGATGGCCAATGGGGAGTTGAACAAAAATATAACCTCACGTTTTTTCTTTATTAACAGTTAGAATTGATCAAACAGAACCCATTGAGTTTAATTATCTACCGTAATTTGAGCTAGATTTTCGAATAAATTATTAATTTAAAAATTCAAATTTCCAATTATTTGAATATGCCGCCATTACGATCGTAACGTCACTTATGTGCAATGAAGTTACCGTCAAGCCATTAACTGCAAATGTGTAAAGAAGAGAATCCGAATGAATTACATCTGTTAAATCTCACTTATACAGACAAAGATGGAGAAAACCATTATATGATATTTGGATAAAGATGAAAACTTGGACCTATTCACTGTGAATTCACATTCAAAATCGAGAGAGATAAATATATATATTAGATAACCCTGTTAGATAAAGAAAACGACTATTTTAACGAGATCAGATAATAATTTGCTGTTTGGTACATAAGTGCTGGGCGCAAGCATTTCTGATTAAGTGAAAGGTCGCGTCCGCGTCTGCTTACTGCATATTTCACTGTCACTGTTGTAGTTTTTAACTCTGTAGATCTGGTTGATGTTGATAATTTTCCGTGTTTATTTGTATTTGTAAAGATACGTAAACAAAGGTAAAAGTAAGCACAATTAAAAACATATTGACCAAACGACACTATATAAGCAAACGTCGTCATCTATATTTGAAAGCGTCAATTTTATTTAGGGAAACTGGCCCACGTTAATATTATGCTGCAGCTATTGCACATAAGTGACGTAGGTGCACTACAAGTTGCATAGATGCGGTAATTTTTAAATATCAATTTTTTCATTAAAGAAAAAAACGGAAAAAATGATTTTTTCATAAAAGGAAATTCATTTTTTTCTCAAATAATGCAAAAAAAGATGGACCAATTTTTCAAGTTGAACTCCCCATTATATATAAGCGATGACCCTCTGTCTGTTTCCGTACTAGATTATTTCCTTTCGCGGTTTTGTCCGTTCGCGGTTTTGTCCGTCGCGATTCTGTCCATCGCGGTTTTATCCGTCGCGGTTACGCCCTAGATTCCGTGTTTTATAGAAATGAAATAATTTCACATTTTAAGTTTAAAACGTGTTGCCATTCGAGAACTTAAAAATGAAACAAAAAAATTAAAAACTGTACCACAAAGTATATAATAACTTAAGAATATTTTACTCTGTGACTACACGCATAAGCAGTTTTTATGTCGTAACATGCTAATCGCATTTAGAAGAATGAAATCGCTCACTAATGAATTATTAACTTCGTTAGGCGATGGTCCAGATGATACGATAGGTCAAGTAACGCGACGGTACTAAAAAGCGAAATGTTGAAGAATAACGTGGAACTAGTTATGTTAATATTTTGTAACGCGACGGAACGTGACAGAAAAATATCCCTCCAAAATAACGGTTTTCAAATACCCTACCAACACTAGTTCAGCGACCGTTAGATAGAGGTCGAGTTCAAGGGAATGAAGCTGATCTTAGTCAACGGCAAGCCAGTGCACGAGACAGAGAGATCTGACAGGTAGAACCGTATAGAACTAAGCCACAGCCACCTTTACTTAGGTGACTGTGACTAAGCAGATCTAGTTTATATTCCAACGAACAGATGACAGAGAGAACCGACGCCGATGATAACCGAGTGAGATATCCAGAAAATTACACACCTTTCTTCTTTATTTGGTGATATTGTTGGTTTTATAATAAAGACAATTATTTTCTACTCTATTTATTTGTGAGGTTTGTAATAGAGCAAGTAAAGCCCGTCTTTCTGGCTGCTACACCTTTGTCGATACCATAATGACACCTAGATTATTTTAAATTCACTGACGCTGCTAGGTCAAAGTGGTCTTCACACTATAAATGGAACAATATAATTCTGGCACAGCAATTTAGAAAGTATAATAAGTTTCAGATAGCACAAATAGCTTAACCTTCTTACCTAGGGCAATCTTTAGTTCTTTTATCATTTATCTAAGCACTTATTGGAATAAGTATGAAAAAATAATGAGAGTTCACGTCACATGCCAGCATAAAAATAAAATTATTTTTTATCATGAAACGATAAGCAATTTACTAAAGGAAAGTGTCTGTAAAAATAATATTTAATTATTTATACTACCTGTATTACTGCGACCTACGTACTATCAAAGGATACGGTCGTAAATTTACAAATAATGTAGGGCGGAATCGAATATAGGACCCAATTTCAAAATACTCTTCAATTCAGAAAACAGTAAATGTTTGCGATACAATATTAATGTTTTATTTTCTTGTTTGACCTAAATACAATTTGGGAAAATAAAATATTATTTTTTCTTTAAATTAAGATGTATTTGAAAACAGTATAGAAAAATATGAAACTCGCGACTCTACTTTTTTCATTACATTTTTTTTTATTTCTTTTTCTTTAAACCATTATTATTTGATTTATTATTTTTACTTAGCTGCATTAAAGTGTTATCAACAATAATATTTATATTTTCATTATTTCATTCAATTTAATTATTTTTTGTCCTGAATAAAAAAAATATTAAACTGATTTGGTAAGTTATTACGTTTATACGTATAAAAGAGTATTCATATATTATTGTTGTTAGCTGGGTAGGTCAAGGATGGCTGCTCTCCTATTTGAAATAGTCAAAAGTTGTAAGGAGCAATGAAATCTATGTTCCAAAAATAATTAACAGCTAATAGGTGTCCGATAAATTTGTGACTTACCAAATATATATTTTTTTAATGAAAAAAAAACCTGTAGGTTTTTACATTTTTAAATTCGTCATTGCAAAAACCTTTTACATAAACTATTATCAAGAGTACGCTAACTTTGATCTCCCTGTATGGATATTGTTTTTATGCGTCCAAGTAGAACTCAAAAAGTTAAAATAGGGACATTTTGGGGTCTATTCAGTAAAAATTTGGTTAAAATTAACCCCAGGTTATAAAAGTAGCCGGAGGTTATTTTCCATTTTATATTCTTTATAACATCTTTAGTTGAACATATTATATTATATTCTGTATGACATCTTTAGTTGAAATTCACATTTGGGTTAAAATTTTAACTACATAGTTATAAATAACTTTTAACCTACCGGTTAAAATTAACTAAAACGTTACTGAATAGACCCCGTAAGCCGTTTTATCGGATTTTTTTCAAATTTCAAATTTAAAGTAAAAAAAAAGATGGGTTGCCATTTAGTAATTGGCTCAAAAATTACTTTTTTTGTTCTTACCAGGAAAACCGGAAGTGAAAAGCGCTGTCATCACATATTTGACTACCACATAAAAAACTACTTCCGACGATCTTTGAAAAAAAATTTCTTTTTGCGATATTTTAATTATTAACAACGTAAGCAGGGGTTGAACTTCTACGCGAAACAGATTGTACATCTTTATAGATTGGTAGCCGAGTCACAATTAGTTGGGCTACAGTTAAGCCTTAATCAGGTCATAAGTAAGACCACGGATAAGATGGTCGCAAATTATTATTAATGAAGCTATAGTCAAGACAGTCACATAGTGATGTAGTTATGCGGAAAAATATCCCAATTGGAATGAACCAGACAGACGATTATTTCTTTCCATTGATCGTCGTTTACGGGATATGGGTACTTTGCGACCGCAACTTGCTGGTAATAATGGTCATCTAAAAATGGATATAAACGATGAGGAGATTTTTAGATTTAGTCGAATAAAACCCTGGAAGCGGTATAAGGGTAATAGCTGCTCAATTAGATATTGGTTATATGATGGTTTGGAGAAGAGCTGCTGAAATATAACGTAGAATGGACTTGGTTACCTACACATCAGAAATATTTTGAGCAGTTAAAGGCAGTTATTACAAATCCACCAGCTCTCGTCCCGTTTCACCTATCTAAAAAAAACTGTTTTACAATGTGATGCTTTCAAAAATGAGTTAGGTTGTTGTATGTTTCAACAATATGACAACAATGTTTTAAAACTAGTCGCTTGTGCATCAAGATCTATGAATGACCATAAACTTAATTATAGTCAGACTGAAAAGGAAGTTCTTGTAATTCATTTTGGAACCAAAAAATTCCACGATAGACAAGATGTTGATGTACAATCCGACCACAAACCCATTATTTCAATTATGAAAAAACATATTTAAAAAATACTGTCAATTAGATTACAAAGATTGCGACTTAAACTTTTAATATACTCCTTAAATGTGTATGATGTTCCAGGTAAAAATATGCTCTCTAGGTCAAACTTAAAGACGAAAGGTGCATTTGATCCTGAAATGTATGAATTGGTACACTTAGGTCCGGTACTTTGTGCTCTTGTTAAATTTTTGATTAGTTAATCACATTGTTAAACTAATCATGATCAAATTAACAGAAAAGTAGTAAACGGGTACTTTATAAGTAACTTTGACAAAGATTAGTTAATCAATGTTTGATTTAATATTTAAGTAGTGGTAACATTGTCTCTTCTTCTTTTTATATATTAAGGCCCGGTACTTTCACCTCCAGATAAAGTAATTTATACTGAAGAATAAATATTATCTGGAAGATAAAAAAAAATACCGTTCTTTCACCTTCGGATAGCACTATCTACCAGATAAAATCGTCTTATTCTGAGGATAACCTATCTGAAGCTTTTTCCTATAGATAGTGATTTTATCTAATAGATAAAAGTCAAGCGCATGTGCACTAAATACATTTTTTAAATTCTAACCTAACAAACCATGTATTATTTTGAGGTTTGCACGTGCTGTGGTTTGTTATTTGTTGATTATTGACTTTTTGTTACATACGTTTAAATAGTGATTTTTAAAAGACTTAAATATTGTTTTTAGTTTACCAATACATAATAAAGTAAGTGTTGTTTTAAAATTACTTAATAAAAACTTTGAAATTTTTGACTAGTTTGTAAGTGGACTATAGATAATTTGTTAACACAATAATGTATAGTATCCAACAGTATATGGCTAGATAATCATTATTAAATAATAGCTACTAATACTAATAATTATTTTTGCAAAATGTGCAATTATTAATAAAAATATTATTTTTAAAGAATGGATATTTTGAAAGATTTGGAGATGTTTGGCCGAGCCGAAATGTTTTGACTTTTGACTAAATACAAAGTAAAAGCGTGTTCCGTATTCATGGTTTCGAGGCTCTCCTTCTCTTTCTAACATAAGACAATTTTAGCTTGGTATCTCTTACTTTGATTTAATTTCTGTTGGCAACATTTAACTTGGAGAGTGACTATTAGTACGTCTCGTAGATAACTATCTGTCAGATAAATTGACATGAAAGTACCCATATAATTATCTTTCAGATAACGAGTTCCAAATAACTTATCTGACGTATAGTTATCTGGCGAATAACGTTTATCTATCTGAAGGTGAAAGTACCGGGCCTAAATTACATTTATTCAAATTTGATGTAAAATGTTAAACATACGTTTTGAGATAGTTGTCATGTATTAAAAAGAAAAAGTTTTACACATCGTGTCGAATTTTAAATACATGTCAGTTACCAGTTTTGGGAAATTTTGAGTTTTTTTAATGTTCGCTTGATGTATATTATTGAGATTTTTATTTCATTTTAATGGATTTGCATGAAATAGACGATATTTTTGATGATGATTATGATGAACTCATTGATTATATTCGTAATCAAGTGGACGAACGTGTAGACCACATGAATAAGTGGGATGATATAGAATTTTATAAAAGGTTTCGATTTTCAAAGGAATCAGTTCGTTTTATTCTTAACGAAAAAAAAATAAATTGTCAATATGTCATCGAATGTCAAACCCCATTTATATACAGAACAAGCCAAATCAGAATTCTAAACCATGAAATTATTAAGTACAGAGCCAATAATTCTGATTAAAGCTTAAATTCAAGAAAAAAGATGATGTTAAATTTAACACATTAAATCATGATTAAGGTATAATCATAGCATAAAGTACCGAAATTCTCTGTTAAAGTTTAATTTTCTGTTAAATTAACTTAATCAGCTCGCAAAGTACCGGGCCTTAGTGTCAAAAAAGATACCAATGAGTCAAGAAAAAAAGAACTTGCAAAGACTCAGTTTTAACGAACATTCATGATTACTACTTTAATGGCTGGCCAAGAGACGCTAGTTGTATATCTGCAGATTATACGTTGAAGTCTGGTATTATTTATATTTATTGAAGACAAAATTGTTGTCTCCACAAGACTTAGACATGACATGCTGAAACTATTATATAAAGGTCATATTGGTACATGCCAAACTATAAACAAAACCAGAAAAATATTCTATTGGCCCAATTTGTCTGATGATATAGTAGGTTTCATAAAAACTAGTCGTGCTTGCGAAAAATATATTCCAGCCAACTTTAAAGAGTCTCTCTTACCACATAGTGTCCCAAAACACAGATTTGTTAAAGTAGATATCGTAGAACATGATGGAAATAATTATCTTATTATTGTTAACCATTTCTCACACTGGATCTAATTAATTTTATAAAAGATAAAACTTCTGGAGCTGTCATAAATGGCTTTCAAGATATTTTTACTCATTTTGGTTACCCTCAAATAATATGTTGTAACAAAGTTACTAATTCCGGAAAATATTACAACTAGAAAAGCATTAATTATCTTATCTCCGTTAATTAGAATCGTACAAACTTCATTCCTGTTGCAAACATTTCCTTTTAATATACTCAACTCATTAGTTTAACTACTTTTGACGCGTCGAACCCCTTTCACCCTTAAAACTATACCGCTATCGGAATTATCGAGTTCTCCCCTCTACATCGTATATAGCGACGGTCGATCGAAAATCAATACGGCTAGACAACGTGATATTGAATCAGCGGTCAGTCAGTTAGTTCTGTGACAGACATCGTGAGAGCCAGTGGACTGATATCAGCAGCTACCCTATACCGGGTGAGATATTATTTATTATAATTAAATGTAAAGTCCGGGAAAAGTAGATAATACTGAATATAAATTTTGAAGAGCTGTCCAATATATTGCTTTCGCGCAATCTTAAATCCCCTCTGAATCCGATCAAAATGGGAGGTTTGGTCTTCACTTTTAGCTTAAAATAAATTCAGTTGTACCAGCATCGCCGAGAAGGTCACCACGCCAGAGAACCGACACCGATAGCCTGCTCGAGACCTCCGACGAAATAACTTTTTTTTTGGTTTTAAGAGTAGCTTAAATTAATATCATTTCGGATGCACTTAGGGAACTTCCTTCAATCACTATAATACATTTTGGTTAAAAAAATTTGGTTTTCTTCGTCATTTTTATTTTCTTTTTTTTTATTTTCAAAGATTCATTTTGTTTAGTTAATTTTAGCTGGATTTTGTTTGACAACGTTAAATTGAAAAATATTTTTTTGACGTAAATAAGTGAATGTTATTTACATTTTGGTAGTAAAAACTTTTGGGTATCATTTTTTTTACCCATTTTCTTCAATTAAATCATAATGGTCGTTTTTATGTACATGTCTGCAGGGTGAAATTTCAACTTTGCAACAAGAAAAAACCAAAAATCATAAAAACTAAAAAAAAGCCCGATAATGTTGAAAAAATAACGAATTTTTTAACCAAAATGTATTATAGTGATTGAAGGAAGGCCCCTAAAGTGCATCCGAAATCATATTATTTTGAGCTAGGCTAAAAACATTAAAAAAATGTTTTTTTTGCGTAGGAGGCTGTGAGTTTAAATCTGAGTGTGTGTAATTTTTAATTCTAAATAACTTTCCTAAATAATTTTTTTTCATATTGTCAAAAATAAGGGTACTTTACTCCTGGTCAAAATTCCTATTCTTTGTCCGCCCCTGTATACCATTTAGAAAATTGAAAATTTGATACTTGCAATAGCAGTTTTACGCAATGCACCAACTTTTATCAAGCATAAAATTTTCTGTCAAATAAATAATAAACATTTTTTCCATATAGTGCACACTTATTGAGTTGCACTGTATATATATATGTATATATTTTATGTTTTATAATTATTCTAACAACTAACAATAAAAAATTATTTAAAAAAATTGTTGGTTTTTTCTTGCCCATTATAACTGGATAACAATATAAGTTAACAAAAAAAATATTTAAAAAAATAGTTAGTTTTTTCCTTGCTCTTCAGATAGATGAAATAAACTTGAATAGGAATGACTTAAAATAATAAGAAAAATAATAGTTATTTATGTACCAAGTCAGATAAAGACACTTAACTGACGTGGTGCATACAACATTTTATCGCCAACCATAAAAATTCATAATTGAAAAAAGATATTACTTATTACATTTTATTACGACAAAGTGAACAGAAAGAAAAATGCTTTTAAGTGACAGCTACAGACTATTTCTGTTTAATGTTAATGTCATAGTCATGCCTATGTTGATAAATAACTATAAAAATCAAACACTTTACCTGCCGCATTTGGTATTTGATTATTACTGTAAAATGAAGTGTTTCTTTACTTCCGAAAATGGTTATGGTAATGTATGACTTTATTGACGGTTGGCGATAAAATATAAAACCTTAACAAACTTATTAATATTTATTAAATAGCATTATCCTGGTACTGAAACGTCCCGGCGTTGAAACGTCCCGGCGCTAAAACGTGACGGCGCTGAAACGTTCCGGAACTGAAACGGCGGCCCTTAAAAGGCGGTCTGAAATGGCGGCACTGAAACGTCCCATTCCCCGCTCCCGATGCGGTCATCTTGTGTTAAGTCATTCTGATTTATGACAGTCAAAGATACACAAGTTATTGTTGTATATAATAAACTTATAATTCAACGTATTATTATTATTTAACAATACAAGTTAAACAGCGGGTCAGATGCTATAACTCTATATTATATTTCTCCCTCTCTTTGACCGATTACAAAATTTCTTTTACCAATGTTTATATTTTGGATAAAAACATATTATATTATCACTACTATGAATCTTCTCCATTAACGCGATCATGACGGCAGGAAAAAAACATATATGTCTCTGTAAGGTTAGATAAAACTTGTGTGTCGCATATTATTATAGGTACATATGTTCCCAACATAAAACAAAATTAATTAATTTACTTGGAATATTAATTCAATATTATAATTTGAAATTAACTGAACCAATAGACTGGAAAATATAGTATACATCGTTATAAACAAATAATCGTTTTCAACTAAAACCATCATATCAAGTATGTGGCCATTGATAACATACGGCTGACAACCCATATAATTAGAGCGTTTGTAGTTTCATCTACTGATTTGGTTTCATTTAATATAATGCAATCAAATAATTTTACCTGATCGAAACATGAATTCGTGTTAAATTTAGTATCAAAGTAGATTAAATATAATAATTATATACATTTTATTGTTAGATTATTATTTGGTTACCCGATTTTGAACAAACTCGAAATTTTGGTATGAGTACATTTTCCATCCGAACTAAGACCATACGTAAGTTTATTTGCCATATTAAATTTCATACATTATTATTCAAAAAACTCTGGACACTTGTTACTTAATTTAGTTGGTAATTTCTAAAACTTATAACCATTTTTAAAGATTAAAGATTTCACTATAATTACATTATTATTACTTTATCTGGGTATATGGCAATTTAAAGAACATTAAAAGAGACAAACCTTAAATATATTTCCTGTTACAAGTAGATTATATTTATTTTAAGACACAATGTTCAAAACTTCCTTTTCCACAAAATATGAAATTAGTTAAAATTGTTTATCCTGATATTGATCCGTTAAGTCAATAAATTTAATTTCAATTGCAACTGTAATAAAAAATGGTTTCCACGTTAACAAAAATCAACAAAATTCAGTTACGAAGGATTCTAGTTACAAACTATCGATGTTACGAAGTGTCGTTACATATTGTTGTCCGTTACTATTTGTGGGGTTATGAACTGTCGCGTTACGATATGTCTTGTCTCCACGGATGGTTCAATTTTTTAAATATCAAATTTTGTTTTTAACTAATATAAAAAAATGTTTTGAATACAATTCAATTTCTCTAAAACGATTTTCTTTTTATCATTACAAATTTTATTAGAGTATAATTGTTTTCTGGATGAAGATTTACAGCCAGTGATTAGAAATTTCGAGGAGAAATTCTCGTAAAATTAAATTTTACATTGCAATCTCTCATAAAACTCTGTTTTATTAAAGTTCAACACGTTAACACGTTAGGTATTTACGCTTTACTTATTTTTAGAACATTTGAAAACGCACAAAGCTTCTGTTCTCCATGTCTTCTTTTAACGAATTAATCTTCTTACCGACACAATGGTTCATATTGAAAATCTCTCTTGACAAAATTATAATTTATAAATTATATATTAAAAATTGGATTAAAATATAAAAATAAAAATTTTGCAGACCTAATTATTTTTATTTAAATGTTTAACATCTCTTTAACCCTTAAGCAGAATCCGTTTGTACATTTTTGGCCACCCGCTAGATACGAATCGTCAATATTATAACCAAATCGGTGCAAACCTTTCCAATTATCGTAAACGCACATTGTATTTTCATGCGTTAAAATGTTATTTCTGTTATTATGATGAGGTAACAGAAATTCACAAGTAATTGCGGTTGTTTCGGTCTGGTTAGTTTATTACTTTCTACAATCATGCAAAAACAAAAAAAAACATGTATTATTTAGGTGACACGAAGTAGATTTAAAATGGCGTCGACTTAAATGTCTGTTTGTCATGATTCTAAAACGCTGTAGTAAAACGACAGATGAGTTCAGTAAAATTTTTATTGCACTAGTGCAATAAAGAACCACTTTCCACTAAATATTGTTCAATAAAATTTCGTTTTTTGAATGAACGTAGAACAAGAATGTTAAATAGCAGTCGTCTAAACTAAAGTATTTAAGACTAGAAGAAATAAGACTAATTTTTAAAAAGGAAATATGACAGTAGACCAGTATACCGAAACTATTAAACCGACTCTCTCTGAATAGACCAATAAACTGAGCACACTCTCCCATTAAACCAAACTGTTGATCTATTAACAAAAAAGGTCCTGATTATCCAAATATGTGTATTTGAAACAAAAGAATAGATAACTCGCATTTTTATTTTAAATGTTTTAGGCGAAGACGAAAACAATGGACAGCCATCGATCGTTGATTATTCGGTCTATTGGTGTTCGGTCTACTGATAGGTCTTCCGTTTGCGTATAATTAAAATGATGCATACGTCGAAGTGATGTCTTTCGATATCATAAATTGTGAAGAAAAAAGTGCTGCATTCACTAACAAAATTTTCCAAATATATCGTTGTCTGCGGTGGCGCTAGTTATCTTATCTCGAATTTGTTTAAAACTTCATGGCCATCAAGTGAATAAACTCATTCCAAACGGTCTTAAATCCTAATTTCTAAGTCGTTCAATATGACTGGCTAAAAAGGATCGATTTCAGCTAACAGTTCCAAAATCATGCAATAATTTCCGTATGCGGATCACCGAACTTTTCATTTCTACCTCTGAAAGCGAGGCCTCTTGGATAAAGTCACTTAACTATGAAAACAACCCTCCTCAAAATGTTTCTCCAATAAGTATTTCTTCATCAATCTAGACATGTTGTCAACCGAGGGGCGTTTCTTTCATTTTAAAGTAAATACGAACGGAGTTCTCCGTTTGTATCCCTGGTCTATGTCTATCTCTCTCGAACTCACTTCCACCTGGCGGCGTATGCCTATACAGCACGACTCCCTTTCAGTATTTAAATATTTATCTTTTTAATTTCTGTAAGACAAAAAAAAATTTGGCCCCAAATTTGCCGCTCCTAAAATCTGCCGCCCTAGGCTCTAGCCCACTCAGCCTGCTGGCGAAACGGTGACCCGACAAAAGTGCCCCGGACAAAAGAGCCCCGACAAAAGAGCCCCGACAGAAGAGCCCGCCGACAAAAGAGCCCACGACAAAAGATCCCCGACAAAACAGCCCCGACAAAACAACCCAAGTCTTAATAGTTGTATTTAATTTATTAATAATGAAGAAATGCACTTGCACATGTTCTACTTCATATATGTCGTTTTTTTCAAATAAGCTACATTAATAATAATAGAATAGAATGAGACAAAATACCTATACATAGTATTCCATTAAAACGATTTTAACCCAAAAAAGTGTAGGTATGCTCTAAAAATTTATTGACCCCGCTTTATGTATCAGAAATTATATTCAGTCAGTTTATTTCAGTTTACTTTTTCATAGGAAAAGGGATTGGGAATATTTGTTTTATTAAATCTTTACCTACCTACTTAAATAATCCGACTTAAATAATCCGCCTCCTTAAATAATAAAACTTTCTGTTTAAGGTAATCCGTTAAAGATCATTTTATACTTTATTGAGGTATTTCATAGAAAAAGGAATTGGGAATTTTTTTTTTAGTAAATAGCTGCTTACCCACCTAAATAATAGAAGTTTCAATAATATTTCTTAAAATTAGATAATCTTCATATAAGTAACCTATTTAATTATTTTTCGGAAAAACCATCTATTAGTCGTTTTGGTTTATACCTATAACATATATTACCTATATAATATATAAGAACACCAGGACATACGAAATAATCATAGTCCTTTGAAGAAGTTTGTTCAGTGAAGATTATGGAAAATATTAAATCCCAGAAAGGCAAAGATTTACTGTTAACCGATGGTTACCGGTATCGTAAGGCGAGAACCAATGGAGATGCCTTGACAAACCTTGTCGAGGACGTGTCAAAGTTTCGATAGAGAACGTCATGGAAAATATTTCTAATATGAAAATACGAGCAGCGACAACCCTGGAGAAACCGAGGCAATTAATTCAAGGTAAATACAAAATTTCTAGCAATTCACCTAATGTTTTAGGACTAAAAGTTTTTTTTTTGAAACCTCTTTTTATTCTGGAGACCACATTAATGAATATATTTTAATAATTTTTTCCTACACTTTTGAGAAAAAAATAAACGGTTCGACCAAAAAGTCGAGATAAAATTGTTACCACTTTTTTCCTGTTTCACTTTTTTATTGTCTTTTTAATAAATATTCTCTTCTATTAAAGGTTCGTCAAATGGAATAACTTTGGAAGCATCAGTCCATTTGCCATCGTACAATGCATCTCAGAGAAATATTGAGCGTATTCGGAAAAGGGTTCAAATGCCGTTCCCAAAACCACGTTCTGTTGCGGACATTAATATTCCTGTCGCATTACGAGCTACTTCAAGAAATCAAAATTTCTTGTTATGGGATCCTCATAGAATCATCATGTTTGGTACTGAAAAAAATCTAAACGTTTTAGAGGAGCACAGAAACTGGAGTTGAAACCCACTTTAAATCCAATCAGCTGCATATCAGACTTCGAGAAAGCGATCCAAAATGCACTTTGCCAGGTATTTGATGGTGTGAAGGTGATGGGTTGTTTATTCCATTTAGGGCAATGTTTGTGGAGAAAAATCTAAAAACTACATCTTGTAGAAGCATATCGTACTGACGAAAATATACGAATGCATCTCAAAATGATACTAGCCTTAACTTTTGTCCAAGAGGACTATGTAATCACAGCTTTTGAGGAACTAACCGATAGCTGTCCTCGAGAAATTGATGCAGTCATCGATTACTGGGAAGATACATATATAGGACGACAAAGAAGAAATCGGAGAGGGGACCCGAAATTTCCAATCCATTTATGGAATGTTTACGACAGAGTGCTTCAGGGACTTCCGCGTACCAACAACTCTGTGGAAGGATGGCATCATGCGTTCCAACACTCCGTTGACTGTCACCATCCGTCTATTTTTAAATTAATCGACCAAATCCGGAAGGAACAAGACCGGGTAGAAATAGACTTACAACGTTTTCGTGCCGGCATAAGAAATCCAGAAGCTTCCAAACAGAAGTATGTACAACTTAATCGTCGATTCGAAATTCTGGTGGGTAATTAATAACGCTGACGACTTTATACCTTACCTCCGTGGAATTTCCAACAATTTGTCATTATAAATTAACAATTATTGTAAATATGTACATACATTCTTTTTCTCTTGAAATTTTATTTTATATTAAATATGTTAACTTTTGAAACATGTGTTTATAATGTAGTTTAATATAAATATATATACACCCACACTAGTTTTTGTTTTTATTTCGTTTTCTTTTCACAATTATTTTTTCATCAAGTGCAATGATGTTCCTTTCTATTATCATGTGGCTTATTAAAAAAAACACATCTATGGACATGTGCATTTCTTTTTAATAAATTAAATCCAACTATTAAGACTTGGGCTGTTTCGTCGGGGCTCTTTTGTCGTGGGCTCTTTTGTCGGTGGGCTCTTCTGTCGGCGCTGTTTTGTCAGGGCTCTTTTGTCCGGGGCTCTTTTGTCGGGGAACCTGGCAAAACAAATCTGCCACTGAATACCCATAGTATTACCGGCCATTTAAAATATTCCCTCCGCTTTTACTTTTACCTGTTTGCTCTAATTGGTTGTTACATATCTCCCAATTTTAAGAATTTGTTAATTTATCATTTGTTACTATTCTTCTCTAAATGGCATTCGGTAGATAGGCTACGTTACTTCTCTGCGGGTGTCGAGAGATTATTTTTAGTACAATTTTAATAAAAATACGGCGCTGTGTTATAAATAAGACATAGAATAAAAATTATGCGTAGTAGCAATGCCAAAAGGACACTAGCATATATCTCAGTTAATATTATTTTAAATTGAATGGGAAGAATTGCTTTGTATTAAAGTCACTCTTTATTAACCATGACAAAAGGCATTAGCATGTTCCTTTGTTATTAATAGCTCAACTTTCATAAAAATACAGCTCAGTATTTAAAATGGGACATAAAATAAATAATTAGAGAAACTGCGTAGTAGCAAATGGTAAAGAGATACAAACTTTTAATTTATTATTAGTAATGATCAAATATTAAATAATAATTTTGTAATGCTTTAATTTCGTACAATTTTTAAACATCCTGATAAAAACGTACGTTAAACATTACTTAATTTTAAAGATAGTGATAAGAAGTATATAAATAGGAAACTTGAAATGAAACAAGTAACATACCAGTAAATTGAAAATATTATGCATAAACTGAATTGATAAAACTAATTCATACGAACTTGTGTGTTAAGTGATAAGAAATGTAATGAAATCCAACGATTCTAGTTATAAAATTATATAACAACTAAAAATCTGAATAATGGGAGATCTAGCTGGTAAAAAGCAATTGCGCATCATTCATTCTTTGTGAAAAGTGTATTTATTTTTCATTATATTAAAAGATATTTTCTGTTTCATAAATTTTTGAAGTTCATGTATAAAACGCCAAACAGCCAACAACAAGAAGAAACCAAATTGATGGGCTATCCCGAAATCAGTCATCAGCGCTGTTTTCTATACATTATTCCATAGTGGAATGGTGCCAATCTAAATAAGACCAGACCAAATTATCCCCGTGCCATGGGCCACATGTTGAGTCCGATGTATCCCCGGAAAAACCCACCACCCCGTTTGACAACAACCACTTTTAAAAAATGAAAAAGATGTGGATGGACAAATAGAAATAAACTAAAAATATTGACCTTATTTTACGTTATTGTTTATTAACAAGAGAAGTGACCTGATCGAGGATAAAATTTCGACGTAGCAGTTTTATGTTTGAACTCAAATATAAATAAACTTTATTGTCAGGTATCGGCGACCCATGAACCAATAAAAAAAGAATAAATCTAGTGTCGTCGCAATAGTTTGATTTTGTTTAAGAATTTTTCATCCAATCTATCCGTAGAGCCCAAATGGTTTGGTATTCCTGATTATGGTTCAGTGAAATGGTGTCCCAAAGGGTCTTCCACTTCCTCAACATCGTTCTAGTAATGACAGGCGGTGATTCTGGTTTCTGCCTTCATTCCTGTTTCCTGCGACGGAAATGAATATCCAGAGCCTCTTACTGCAGGAAACACATTCTGCCTCTCTTCCCCATCTGAAGACATGTGTTGTGTGGTTGGGTTTTTTTTCATTTGTGAAGTTTTTTTTTATTTTATGATCGATAAGTAAGAACCCAAAATTTGTAGAAAAAAAAAATCTTTTTTTTAATTACTTATATCATTTGCTTTAAGATTCATTTCTTTGTCCTGCCCTCAATCTCATACTAGTGTATCTTTAAATTTTAATTTTTCCCAAGGCTTCACCTCTTTACTTTTGTCAGAACTTCTTACACCGGTTTTTGTCATTGTCAATTGTCATTGTCAGTGTCTATTGTCACTGCCATTGTCAATTGTCAATATCAATTCATCCATCTTCTCATTGTCGTTCTTATCAGATAAATATAACATATTCGATGCCGGTTATTATAATTGGAATTTTTCATTCCCTTATGTGGTTTTTGTTATCACTAATATTTACTTTATTTGATTTATTACCCTCTTTAGAAGGGTCTCCAAAAAACTTTTTTCGGTGCATTTTTTCCGGTAGTAGTTGCCAGTTTTTTAAGAATTTACAATGTTAAATATTAGATTCTTCACTTACATTAATTTTAGTTAAGTTTAATTTTATTTGTTTACCACCATTATAATTTTTGACTCAACAACCGCGCGGTTGTGATTGTTAAACTTACAATTTATTACTTGTAACCTGCTCATAATTTGTTTGGTAAGTTATTTTCCTTATGTTAACCCCTATATGCTTCTCATTGTACTTAATCTTTTAGGCCTGATGATGGCTTTTTAGCGGAAACTAGTTGCCTGTTGTTATCAATCTATTTTTATACAATTACACGTTGTACCACTTGGCGTTTTATTTAAAAAACAAATATTAATTTATTAATCATAAATGAAAACCCAAAATCATCTACCACAATAACATTTATTAATTTTTTTTTCTTAAAGGCAATTATTTTCGGTTAAATAACCATCTTCAAAATTAGCATATTTTAAGAAAGGTGTGCCGCTACTTTTTCTAAAATATGCTAATTTTATTTAACATTTAATTCCTGTTAATTTCTTTGTCTGAAGATGGTTATTTAACCGAAACTAGTTGCCTTTAAGAAAAAAATTTTTACTAAATGTTATTTTGCTACATGATTTTGGGTTTTCATTTATAATTAACATTTGACCACATTTGAGATATGAATAACTTACTGGATTTATTAATTTATTCTTGTTATGTATTTATTATTAATTATATATTTATTGCTCTACCATCTATTTAATATAACCACCCCCACATTATTTACAATATTTCTTTTCTAAAATATTTTTTTGCATTACAATTTTGGAAAAAAAAGTTTCCTATTACGAATTTCAATATTTCTCTATTGTATTGTTTTTAAGTTGCTGTATATTACAATCTACTGTAAGACTACACCAACTAGAAGCCACCTACCATCCAACAAAGTTAAAAGTATATCTCTTTTATTGGTGTAAATAATTACATAGTGTAGAATTTTAAAAAATAATTTAGTTTTTAGAAAATCAGACATTTTTAGTAGCAGTTTTCGTCGTTGAACAATTAAATTATATTTTTGACCAGCTTTACGAGCAATCTGAACCACCTTAAAGTTTTAAAAAGTTTTTAGAAACAGATTAAAAAGTTTATTTTGTCGAACGTTTCTCTCGCCAAATTACGCCTGTTCATGGCGGAAATCCCTGCTTTCATAGAGGGTGAAGAGAAAAGTTGATGGAAACTATCATTGTAAGATTACGTCGTTTCTAGAGAAAATGGAATTCAAAAATAGGATGGAAAAACAAAAAAAGTAATCTAATATATCGATGAGCTATAACGTTGTTTTTAGTGGACAATGAATTCAAAATTATCAGAAAAAAAGTATTATACTTAAAAATACTAATAATATAATTTTACTATCTAAAAACTTATTCACTTTTAATCTAAAAACTTATTATCGAAAAGTGTGTAAAGTTTACCTCTTGTATCCTCCTATGTATGCTAACTTTGTGCCATTGATTGTCATCGAAGCGCACTTTATTGGGTTTAATTTGCATTTCTTGTTTACCATTCGATAGACCCATTGTCAAGCTCAGAATTCCATCCTTGATTGCCACGTTCAAGTAGTCGTTTCCGTCACCTGGAACAAGAGATAAAGTTGTAGATTTTGAGCAAAATATCTAATCTGTATGCAGGGAGTGCAGGATTAAATGCACAGGTAGTTTGCTGACAGTAAATATTTGCAGTTTTAGTAGAGTTTTAAAATATAAAATATGTTAAAAAATGAAGTTGTTTTTTACACCTCGTTTAGACTAAGTGTATAATAATGTTTTAAATTCTAAATTTAGAATAAAGCTATTTTGGATGTTATTTTTAATAGGAAATACAGATTGTTTTTTAAAGAATATGTACATTTATTTTTTATGTGGATTTTACCAACCTTGCATATAAAGAATATTATTCATGTAAAAATTGTTATAAATACTTTAAATTATTATTATTAACTTCAAAATAAAATAATTTTAATATACCAGTTTTGGTTATAAACTGAATAGACATTAATTTTTTTTGTTACGCCTTCTACAGCTAGTTAATTGGCCTCTATTATCTGTTAGGGCCAGTTTTTCAATCATAGTTTAAACTTTCGTTCACCTGATCTTGGATCAAATATAGAACTAAGCTCAACATGAATAGCGTTTTACAATCATGTCAGTAACATAGTTCCGGTGATCGAAGTTTAATTTATGTTGGTAGCACTAAAATCAGGGCGAATATTTATTTTCAGGTAGGAACCAAATTAAATTATCTTTTTTTTTAAATCGTTAAGTAAATATAAACCACGAAATTGAATTTGGTGTATCAATATCATTAATAGAATATGTGTACAACGTGATTAAACGATTAAAATACACTTTATCTAATTTGGTTCCTGGCTGGACTTAGGTCAGAATAAAGACACTTCTATGACACTTCTGATAAAACTGATTGAACTGTGTCAAATTGTATTTTTAAAACTAGTTTGGAAATGGACAAAAATAAACGGGCTGCGAATTTTTCAAGTGCCGAAGAAGAATTGTTGGTAAATATTATGATTTACATATTTCTTTAAAGACATTCTTATAAAAATAGTATTTTAATAGGTATCGCTGATTGCAAAACGAAAAAATGTTATAGAATGCAAACAAACCGATATTAATACCACTAAAGAAAAAAACGTTGAGTGACTAAGGGCCGGTTGTATAAAACAATTTTGATCTTGAGTTCAACGGAACGCCGATCAAGCCGTGAACTACGTTCATTCGTTATTACGTTGTTCAATGTAAACTGAACTGTAGATCAGTTGAACTGTGTTTAGCTTATGTTGGCACTAGCGATATTTAGTTACTTTTCGTTTTTTCCGATTTTTGACAGATAGCAGAACCTAAATTTTTGACTTGTAGAGCTTGAAATCCTTCTACTGCAGAAAGGGCATCTGCTAAAACAATTTAATTCTAGTATTTAAATTTTAGTTAATATAAATATATTTTTATAAATGTTATTTTATTTCATCCCACCTTTTCTAAAGAAGTAAAAATGCAAATTTAAAAAATGCATTTATAAATAGGCATCAAAAAAATAAAATAAGTAAATTGATAAAATATAGATTTTATTCTACTTATGTGCTAGAAGTACAAAAGTAGAATGCAAAATCCAAGCTTGTGCAATGTACAATTGTTTAGCATGTATATTAAATAATACAATACATTTATAAAATTTTACACTACTCTGGTGCTACATTATCTAACAAAGGCTGAAAATACTCAGATATCAAAGCTTGTCGTACAATATTGTTTAAAGCTACATTTTCAACACCAGGCTGTACCACAGGTATAGCAATATTTCCTAATTCAATAGCAGCCTCAACTTCTTCATCTACAAGAGGAACAGTATCTCTCAATATGCATGCAATATTATGAAGCACTGCACATGAAACAACAATTGCTTCCACTTTTTGCACATTTAATTCCCAATGCTAATATTGGGAATCGACGTTTTATTACACCAAAACATCTCTCTATAGAATTTCTGGTTCTTATTTGTGATTCATTAAATTAATGCTCTACAGGGGTTCTTGGATTAGAAAGTGGTGTAATGAGGTATGGCTTATTACCATATCCACTGTCACCCACCAATAAATTCTCACTAAATTCTCTATTTTCAAAACGAGCTCGAACTGTTGAATTCCTAAATATATTTGCATCATGAGCAGATCCTGGCCTTCTACAGACAATATCCCAAATTTTTAATTGAGAGTCGCATATTGCCTGCACATTAAAAGAAAAATAACCTTTTCTATTCCTAAAATTTTCTGGTTCTTCTCCACCAGGAGATTGAATTTTCACATGGGTACAATCCAAAGCCCCAATGCATCTAGGAAATCTGCTAATATTAAAAAATCCCTGTCGAACATTATTTATTTCCTCATCGGGTAATGATATATAAGTTTCATGCATATGTGCAATTGCCCGAGTTACTTTATTAATGACTCTACTTGCTGTAGATTTGTCTACACCAGAAAAATATCCAGCTACTTGCAAAATACATCCTGTCGCGAGAAACCTTAGGGTGAGGAGTACCATATCTGAAGTTGATAGAGCTTGATTCCTTTAAAAAATATATATTATAATATAATAATAATAATAATAATATAATAAAAACAAACTAATTTACCTTCTGCTCATAGAAGAGATTGCTGGAGAAACACTTTCAATAATGTAAATTACAGTGTTTTTTGTTAAGCGAAATCTTTGCAAAAATTCATTGTCTTTCCATTTAGTAAAATGATCAGGACGTTCCCTGAATATTCGTGGCATCCTAGCATCATTCATTATAACATTCACAAGACCCAAAAAATCTTCATCATCAGTTATGTTTTCGTCAATTTCATACATTTTAATACAACAATCGAATTGTCAAATACGGTAAACAACAGAAAAGAAAATTTGTGAGGTTACAAAGTTACTTTGATCGACAGTTCGACTTCCTGAACGTCCGTAAATGGGCGTTCACTTGAACTCCCGATTTGAACTGAGATCAGTGTAAAATACTGTTGGTGCAACAACTTTTTTAATTTAAACTGCAGTTCGGCTGTGAACTACAGTTCAAAACGTTTATACAACCGGCCCTAAAAGTTTGTCAGGAATTTAATGCCATCAATAATATTGCTCCCCGAGATGTAGTTACTTTAAGGAGAAAATACGATAATTTGAAAAAAGAACAAAAAAAAAATCGCTGACGAAAAAATATACATGCGAGGGACTGGTGGTGGACCAAATAATTCCATAAAGATTGATACAGTGGATGAATCAATCAAAGAAATTTTAGGCACAAATTCAAGAAGAAGCTTCGGAACTACAGATATCAAATTGGGTAACATACAATCCAACAATTTAAAAAAAACCAAGATCTTTTCCACTTCTTCCAACGGACTTACAAGAGAAAATAAATGAACAAAATAAGGCAGGACCAAGTAAAGAACTTGAAGGAATTCTTGAATCAAATCAAGTATTTCCAAAAAAAAACCTACCTACTAAAACTACTAAATCTACAACTAGAAAAAATGCCAATTATACGTGGGCAGAGGTAGGTTGTGCAAAATTAGAACTAATTAAATTGCAAATGAGCCAATTTTTAGAAGAATCAAAAGCAAAAATTGAAAGAGAGCGGGAAGAACATGATTTAATGATGAACCAGAGAACATGCCATTAGGATGAAAATTTTATTATTATTATTAAGCTTAGACCACTTAGTGTTAGACATGGCAGTTTTTGAGCAAGTTTTCTGTCATACACATTGATGGGTCGCCGGAAATCATATGACTTAACTTGCTAAGTCGCGCTTATTCAACAGGGTTTTAAACCTATGGCCTGTCACAGAGAAATGCCTAATTTATTCATTTTTTTCAATGTCAATATTTTTCAAGAATTTATTTGTTAAACCCTTTTCAGTAAATGGATAGTTTGGTTACGGTTATAAATCCCAGAATAGTCAGTTAATTTTTGTGTTTCGTTGGGTAAAGACCTGTTTTCAGGCATCTTTGAGTTTCTGTAGGATAGGCGAGGGTTTCTAAGAATAAATCAATCTTTTTTATAATTTCGTGTTCATTTTGATAATACTTATACATTTTATTTGTATTCATTTCTATTCGTATTATTTTTACCTTTATAAATATTTAACCCTTGCCAATATATTAGTTAGAAAAAATACCGAGTTCTATTTCGAACCGTAATAATAATAACTAATCAACTTTACTAATCAGTGAAAATAGGCGACGTTTTCCCTATCAACTGAAAAGGTACTTAATATTTTATAGACTTCACTCAGGATAGGATAATACTTCAATCACTGTTGAGACTTGTATGATTAGTTATGTCAATCATTATTGAAAATAACTCACGCGCATCTAGGTTCGCTCGGCCTAACAAGAGGTATTTTGTCGTAATAAAATTGGACGGAACCTACTGTTTAACATAGGCTCTAAACAGCGATCCTCCCCTAAACACTGGTCTATCCTGTAGTGATTAGACAATCTACCGACTAGCAAGTGTGCTTCTGTGCCAACAACCCATATCAGTTTTCACGAGATATCCGTTCTGATCCGAGCTGTTTACCGGTATGAATGGAACTGTGCATGACACAAGCACCTTTTTGCACTTGCCCAAAGTGTTATTAGATTTTTTCCAGTTTACTTTCAATGGGGTTCGAACCCATCTTACTTATTATTTTATAAAACTAATTTTACTAAAGCATTAGATATTTTTTTAATTTAGACTCTTATCTTAGGGGCGAATTCGTAGGCTGGAAGCTGAGTGAAAAGTTATAAGAAAAAAAAATGAATATTAGAGGGCGCCAGACATTTTGTTGGAAAAAATGACAAAAATTATAAACCTTTCCCTCCTGAGCAAAAAAATTAAAAAAATAAACACTGGAATTATAAAAAAACTTTAATAAAATTTTTTGAATATAAATTTAGCAACAATATTTAAAGCAAGAAAAACTATATCCGTAGGGTAATTTCCCACAATCGAAACGATATCACCTGTGGGTTACTGTAGTAGAGGGGGTGGCCAGAAAAAGTGGGTTAAAAGGTTGGCAGTCTCAGTGGTACTCAAAAAAAATATATTCTGATTGACTGGTGATCGAAATAAAATAAAATTTTCTTCTTCAGTGGTAGCTCAAAAAAACTGCATTGACAATTCCAAGAAAAAAACTGTTTATATAGCACCAAAAAAAAATATTTTTTTTGGCTGTTTAGGTAGCTCCCATGGAAAAACCCATGTATCAATGGGTAGAATCTAAGGGCACAACTTTACAAATTTAAGTATATAAATTGCCAACTTGGTTCTTAGGCAGTTCTATAGCAAAAGCCAAATTTCTGAAACTCTCAAATATATCGTCGTAGAAGGCGGTTGTTAAAACGACATGCCCGATCCATATGCGCGATCGATGTTGAAGAAATATAACCGAGCATAGGCCTATCATGAGAATTTTATTCTAAATAAAATAAACGGCAAATTAAACCGTAACACCCACCGCACGGACATCGTCCAAGTATAAAGGCTGATGTCTGAATCATCTTGGCCACCGTATCCGGTATTTCGTAAAGTTCAAAATGTATTCATAATTGACATTGAATAGTGGGGTTAAATAAATATAATAAATATAAATTAACTACTTACCCGTATAGAAAAGCAAACCATTGGGCTGTCTCGTTTTAAAATAAAATGTGACAGAATCTTGAGCACTAACTATAGGTTCGCCTCCGGTTTGACTTAAATCATAGGAGAGAAATTCCGTTCCTCGAAAGACGGCTTCAGAAGGAGCTTTATCTGTAACAAAAAAATACAGTGTAAATTTTTAAACGTAAACTTTTCTCAAATGACCTAGCTCAAAGAGTACGTGATATAATCAGTAGTAATATCATAAGAGAATCGAAAATAATCGATTGTACGTCTCGTGAGAATGACGGTATAAATATTATTTTCGTGTGCTCACGTGGTATTCGGTACGATTATATAACGAACTATATTGTTGACGTTTGCTCATTATATAAACATCAAAAATTATTGTGATATGTCAAATTGGTCAAGTGAAAGTATTCGAATCACCAAAACAATTATACCAGGTCGTCAAGGGTATATTAACTTATCAGTACATGGTAACTAAGTGGAAATTGCACCTGCTATTGGTTAAATTTACGATGAGTTATATATAAGAAGTCTAAAAATCCTGGTGTATCTACTGATTCGATTTTGTTTCAAACTTTTTGGGAGTACCACCTGTCGTGTTCATAGAACTGTTTAGAATAGTCCTCGCTGAGTTTGTCACATTTTGTGTGGACAGTATCAAGCTGCAGATTCGAGCATTCATCTGTATTCAGTACTAGAATATAAATACACCCTGTGTGATCTGTGTTTACAGTTTACTATGAGCGCCATCTGAAATTTCTAATCTGAAACTTTAGTCATCTCTCAAAAATTAGTGAATCAAGTAGGTAGAGATCTCCCAGTTTGACCCAAACTTTTACAGGTATAAGTGGAAACACCAGGGTTTTTAGACATCTTAGTTTTTATATTATATAATTGACATATATGGTCCAGGGAACTAAAATTGAATCTAGTAAGCGATGCATTAGAAGTTTAAGGTTAGGTAAGATCTTTTAATTAAAAGAAATTGTTGGTATTTACCTTAGACCATTTACTATTAGACATTCCTTGTTTAAATTTTTGTATATGTTTTGAAGTTGACACATCTTGTCTTTTTCTCATGATTTTTCTCATAGTGCGGGTATCCATCCTGTGCGGGGAAGGGTTTACAATTTAAAACTTTAGATAAACTTAATAAAACTTCAGAAAATGACTCGGCCATTTATAAAACTCTCAAAGAGTTACTAGCAATACTGTTTGTTAATAGTATTTGCAGACAAAAAACTTCGATATTGACGTCAAGACAAGGATGGAAAATTGATGTCTAATAATAGATGGTGGAACGCATGCCTAGTTATGAACCGATTCTGGAATTTATTTTACTGCGAACGATTTCGGAACCAATGAAAACTTCAAATTGTCAAATGTCAGACAACAAATCGTATTGGTTTTTCTTATTTTTTATATGGGGAATTTAAAAAAGTTAAATGCAAATTTTAGATTAAAAAATAATTACTCGAGAATTAATGGAGCAAATTTCAATTCCTTTACAAGATTAAAGAATAAAACTCACTCACCATCCCCTGCTATTTAAAATTTTCGAAAGGGTTGTTCCCCTCCAGTAAGGGATGGAATTTAAAGTAAACTATTCATACAAAAATGTACATTGTAGAAATCAAAGGTCGACGTGTCTCGGCGATTTTCTTAACAAAAGCCTAGTAAGGAGTTAAACAAGGGGGGGGGTAATACTTATGATTTTCTGTATACAACAGTATATAATAAAGGTATATATAAAGGGAAAATATTGTTTTCGGGTAAAAACCGATCTCGAGATTTTGAATTTTCTTTACGTTTCTAGGCCTCCTGGTTCGGTTTTAACTTAGAACTTATTAGTTTTTGGTGGCCATTGAGAAACGTTAACAGCAATTTTAATATTATTAAAGTTTTAAAAAATTCGTAAAAAAAGTTCAATGGTTCAAGTTGTAATAAAAAGTGGTTTTTACATTGGTCTTATTGTATATTATCCTGCAATGAAGATATCATCTTCATACTTTTTATCATTTTTAATAAATTCGATAACAAATAAATTTATTTACAGGCTACAGGTACTTAATAGATAAAAGGGTATAGTAGCTTGAAAAATAAAATGACATTTATTGTCAAATAGATGATGAAAGTCATAATGTGACAAACAAACCTCTGTCAAATTTAAATCAACTTGTCAGCTATTGATTTCGTTAAGGTTTTTGGTAAATGATTGTGTCCATCGTGTTACATATAAAATATTTTAGTTATCGTTGATTTTATAATTTTATTAAAGACTGTTTTAAAGGTATTAAAAAAGATAATCTGCTTTAATTTGTAATACATAAAGAATCAACACAGAACGTAACCTCAAATTCTTCGTTTGGAATCGTTTTCTGACAAGAATGACATTTGTGACGATACAATTTCCTCGTCTATTGTCTATGAGGTGCGTCCGGAGGAACATACAAATTATAATATACAGGGTTGCGTTCGAAAATATTATCTGCAATTTACTGACAAACACTAAACATTTCTTATGTTTTGTTTGTAAATACAATTTTGTGATTAGTAACTGGCTCATTTGGGTTTTGAATAAGAAACATGTGTACCAACTATTCGACATTTATGGCCCAAAAAAAAACCACCCCTGTCTCGCCAAGCCGACAGGAATCTTATGAATAGAAATTTGGATTCGTTTGCGCGAAAGTGTGGTTTGGATCTAGTTAATTTTATTTGCTTTTACAAACTTGAGCACTTAGAACTAAGAATTCACCTAATGATATACCTCTCTTATTTTCTGGTAATCCAAGCAGGAACTGCACTGCATTTAACTTTCACATAGTATTCTTGTGTACTATTCACTCACTAAATCAAATGGTTTTGTCCTTTTGAATTTTCTCAGACGTTAATTATCCAAGAGTTGCAGGACTTCGGCGTTAACGTGGTCATGCAGTCTTTTTTCGTGTTTTGCAGCAACTTTTTTGATTTCTTCGTCGACTGTTAACATCCCTAGATCTCAGTATTTTATTCTGAAATCGTTGGATTATAATATTAACATTGGTTTTACTGGCACATCCCAATAGATGTATGCTATAAGTCCAAACAGGTTTTAGTATTTGTTTGTATATTAATAATTTATTTTCTATTGATAGTTTTGATTTTCTATTTATTCGCCAGTACAGATTTCACGTTTTTCCTTTATATGTTCTTTAGTTATTAAAAATAAGCTATAATAAATCTTTCTTAAAAAAATAAAATACTACACAAAAATAGTGAGAAAGTTTCATGTTGGCCATAACTAATTTGAAACAAACTATTATTTATTATTATTTTTACAACCATCTGTTTTTTCCAAACAGCAATTCAATTTTGACTAATCAAACGTCCTTTGCCGAACAAATCCACAACAATATTACCCATTTTCACGATATTTCCTTTTACAGAGCCATGGCGTGTTCCTATTCAAATAGCACCAATGTTGCAATATTAACTTTATAGTCTGGGGCCAAACGTTATTATTTTTATTTTTTTTACCTACATCCATCAGTCTAGTGACAAATTTCAAAAGCAGTTTATGATAATACAAAGAAAATTACTGATATTACTAAATGATGTAAGTTTATTTAAATCAGGAAACTACTCCGAAAAATATCACAAAAAATCGTAACAAAGACATAGAAACACCATCAGGTAAACAATCATTACTACCTTTATTTCATAAGGGGATTACCGGACCAAACGATATGAACCCTAATAGAAGATCCGAAAGGGATTAAAAAGTACTAGGTATATGTGTGAATTATTTCCTAATTTTAAAATAATATTTGTAGAAGTTATAGCCAAACATGTAAAAAGTTCAAAAATTCAATGCCAATGAGTTTTTGACAAAATATTTATTTTTTTTTTAATTCTTTTAAACTAACTTTATTCATGTATTTTGAGGGAGAAAAACTAACCGAGATATTGGCAGTATGAAAAAATCTGGGACATCTGGTACAGGTATAAAATTTTGTAATGTCTAAAGACGCTGACGTTTTGCACACACCATCCATTTTCGCATTAATAAAGTCATAGCAGAGAAAAGAACCAAACAAGTTGGCAGAATAATTTCCAGTAAACGAGGAACTCTAGTAAGTTTATGCATCGCTGTAAGTACAGTTGCCACTTGGATTCAAGAAGAGAACATCCCGTCCTCTAGCTTATAGATAACCACGTTTTACATTTACAAATAAAAACAATAACTTAGCCAAGGAAAACCATAATTTCATGTTGTCATTCCCACCCCACTGTTCGCATAAACTTCAACCGTTTGATAGAAGCGTATATGGGCCCCTAAAAGAAGATTTAAGTGCTAGCCAGGATGCATGGTTAAGAAACCATCATAAACAAGCAATGATAATATGTGATGTTCCATTTCTGACATGTGACTTATTACCGTCAGCCATAACGCCTACCAATATAACAAAAGGGTTTCAAGTAACTGGAATAGTCCCCTATAATAGAAATATGTTTACTGAAGATGAATTTCTACTAACTAGCAATACTGAGTGACCTCTTGATGACATTACGACAGTAGTTTACCCTACTGTTGCTCCTGCTCAATATTTTCCTCTGCTATATCAGATATGGCTCCTGTGGTTCAAGATTTGCCTCCTGTGGTTCACGAATTACCTCCCGTAGTTCACAATTTCAATCCCGTGGTTCACTATTTGCCTCCAGTGATTCACGATTTGCCTGCTGTGGATCAACATTTGTTTCATCCGGTCGAAGGTTTGTCTGAAGAAGAAAATAAAACGGTAGGAGCAATTTCATTGCCTAGTGAGAAACCATCTACGTCTGCAACAGTTGACAAAATATGTCCTACTTTACCATCCAGTATACCGTCAACATCAAAAGTTGATTCTATGTTAGACCTCTTCCCAAATCCATACAAAGGATAGATTCTTCCA
This sequence comes from Neocrepidodera transversa, assembly GCA_963243735.1. Taxonomy (NCBI): domain Eukaryota; kingdom Metazoa; phylum Arthropoda; class Insecta; order Coleoptera; family Chrysomelidae; genus Neocrepidodera; species Neocrepidodera transversa. Next base: position 11,736,199 of record OY725340.1, on the reverse strand, counting down.
AAGGACGAAAAAAACGTAAAACTGCTGTATTAACGTATACTCCTGAAAAAAAAAACATTCTCGAAGATGAGCAGCTGATCATAAGGGAGCAGCTGATCATAAGAGAAGGTTGCGAAAAGAAACTTGAAGGGAGCCAAAAGAAAAGTTAGAAAGGGTTAAGATAAAGAAATGTAGAATGTAGACAAATATACATGAATCCCAAGACGACTGATCATCCGAAAAGGATGATTATTTATGCTTGGTATGAAGTGACTCCTACAGTAGAAGTTAACCAGGTAAAATTTGGATGCTGTGCCAATCATGTAAATTTTGGTTACAAGAAGAGAGTGTAGAGAAAACTGGATCATCTTATATTTGTCAAAATTGTGATAGTGACTAATAATTTTTATTTTTTATTTCATTGCTATTATGTTTTGATTTTTACGTCATGTATGTTTTTGTTATTATGTTTTAGAGAATTAAACCTTTGTGTTCCATAAAGTACCCATACCGCTTCAACCTACCCCAGATACTGCTACAACTGACCCCCATACCAGGTAACAATTTGTTTGTAACACAATAAGAAATTGTTAAACATAAAGTATTAATGTTACAACGCTGTATTCTGCTGCGTGTATTTTTTTCTGATCAATTATTTTCTAATAAAAATTACGATGGTTATTCCTAAATATCAAGATTCAGAGAGCGAAATACTTCAAATATCTTAAAGAAAAAAATATAAATAACATTATTAACAATTATCTAGTACATTTCCTGAATAGTAATTTCTCGATCTTATAATATAGATAACTAATAATGGATAAATTTCACATAATTTACCCAGAATTTTACATAGATCTTATTGATAAATTCAATTTTTATTCAAATAATTCTATTAAAAACTGTAGCAAACAAAACAAGTCATATAAGATTTTCTGTAAGTCCTAGCCTGCATGTCGACGTCATCCGAATTTCTGGAATCTTCGAATATTCCTATGCAATCTTCTATCCGTTACAAGTAACAGGCCACTATTAGCTAACCAATGAGATGCGACCTAACGTATCTCTTTCTCAACGGTCGTTGATTCTGGTAACTGTAATACCGCGCCAAATACATCATTTTTATAAGGTCTCTTCATGAATATTCACTGAAGTAATATGGTTCGTTCGTATGATAAAGCACCGGTAAGAATTTAATAAAGTTTACACCCTATAACAATATAGTATTGAAAAAGTATCAGTGCGTTATTAAATAAATAGTGCAATTCGTAGTGTATACGCCAGTGCCGGCTTTAACACGTAAATGTGTTCACCCATAATTTATCTGTAATTGTTTAAACGTTGTAAAAAATAAATGAGCTTAGAAAACGTTTCTTAGAAGTAACACTTTTATCTAATTTAATATAATAAAGAATAAGTTTAATCCCTCTTATCAAACAAAATGGATTTGGTCCTTAGCATGATAATTATTATAATCAATTCCATAATTTCTAAACCGTAAGAAATTACAAATAATTTAACGTTATTAAAATATACTACAGTAATTTTTTTTCTTAGTTAAAATAGTTGGTCCTTGACTATAATACATTTCAAATAAATCCGAGAGTTCTAGTTTATTGGGAAAGACGATTTCTGACAGCGTCTTATTAGCTACGCAATAAAATTCTCAGCTTGTTTGAGAAATTTTCGTCATTAGTTTTTTCGAATATCCTATTATATCTTTGAATATATTTTTTTGACATAGACTTATATCTACACCAAATTTAATAATGACAATTTATACACGAGTCCTGTATATTTTAATTGACAATAATTATTAGGTGGGCACTAAATATTTTTTTATCTCATTGATTCAGTCCTTTTAATCTTTCCTATTCCTTAATATTTTCACTTTTAATATATCTAATTGTATCTATTTGTTGCTTATGGGTTTTAGTGAACCGGAGAAATCTCTTCTATTTGTCTTATAAATACATTAATTGGAAAATTCGTGACTTAATTGTTTATATGCTGCCAAAGGTTTAGTTTGCCGACAAATCAATCAATATTTGCAATAGTCCGTTAGATTAATGTTTAACATCGCCCGTGGACATAAATCAGTTTCACCCAATTTTACATGAGCATTCTAATGATATTGGTAGTAAATGAAATCAGTATTAGTTATTTACTTCAGGAGACCTGTCTGGTCATCAATTTATTTTTGATTAATGACTTACTCTATTAATATGTATTACGTGAACAATGAAGCTGTAACAGATCATCCATTTTTATAAATTTGTAACCAATCATTAGTAACATCTGTTATTTACTCACTTTGTCAAGTAATTGACCACGTAATTTTTGACCATTTGCAATTTTACTAATATACACGATTAGGCCAGGGTGGATAAGTTTTTAGACCAAAAGAACTAGAACAGCATGACACTCATTGGAAAAAGAAGAAAATATAGAAAAAATAACAGAAAAAATATTTTACCACCGATTTAAGATAGGGGGTGGATAACGGGTTACCACGATTTCTGGCAAAACTAGAACTTCTATAAAAAAAGTTAAAGGGCAAAGTTATACGAAATAAAACGATCTACAACTTTTGTACGTACACTTTTTTCACATATCCTCAAAATATCCGCGAACAATTGAAATAACCGATTTTTTCGTTTTTAATTTTTATCTTCGAAGAGGAAGATCTAGCATAGAGAACCTCGTGGCACTTGAATGAGCTATACACGATGCTTCTGCACATAATTTGAGAACACTAGACAACTGAGGAATTCAAGGACATATGCTTGCTTACATTAGGAATTTTCTTGATGGACAATTGATTCAAGTCGGAGATAATGGATATACATCAATCACAAGAATACTTAGCCCGACAGTGTTTTTAATTGCATTTAACAGCGTGATAAACCAAATCAGAGCTCCGATTATAGCTAACTTATATGCAGACGACTTATGCCAAGTTTTTCAATCTGCTGTTATAGTTATTGTTACAACTATCCTCTTGTTAAATATATAAATCTGTTTATCATTGTTTTGTTACGATACCAGGCACATAAATATTGAGTAAACAATAGGTTAATTTAATGAGTACTATTTTTGTCAGTTAAGATACTAACAGCAGGTTAAGTACAATAATTCAAATTAAGTTTAATTTATTTAAAAATGGCGAATTATAATGTCAATATCTTTTCTGATTTTGATAAAGAAGTAGAAATAAGAAATTTTTAAATGTAGTGTACACACGACCGTACATAATAAGACAACGACCAGATCACTTGAATTATTGTGACGACATTGATTCCAGCTAGCTAAAAATAGTGTTCAAAATAGAGGATATGGTTAAATTTCCTACAGAAAGGTACGTATTTATAAATTTATAATTTATAAACTCAAAATTTCATCTGCATTTTTTAAGAAATCATGGTGCAACAATTACTTGACAATAACAATAACAATTACAATAACATTGAGGTTCTGCGCAACTGGCAATATGCTAGTCACAGTTAGAGACTTTGGTGACATATATTAGTATCCCAATGAATGAAGAACAAATAATTATACAACAGGAATTTTACAGAATATCTCGCTTTCCAAGAGTATTACTAGTTCTACATTGTACTCATGTACGAATTCAGTCACCGGGAGGACCAAATGAAGAAAATTTTCGCAATCGCAATGGCTACTTTTCACTAAATGAGCAAGCTGCTTGTGACTATCAATTTAAAATAAGAACGGTAGTATAATTTTTTTTAAAAGTTTGTTTCGAAGGAGGAATGGGTCAATGACTTATTTTGGGTGATGGAAGTTACCCGGTAATGAGATACTTACTAACAGCTTTACAAAAACCATAAACAGAAACAGAACGTCTATATAATGAATCACAAATTCATAGGAGAAACGTAATAGAACGAACATTTGGTGTTTGGAAAAGGCGATTTCCAGTTCTAGCTTTAGGAATGCGATTGAAGACCACTTCTGTTCAAGATGTAGTAGTTGCAACATACATAATATAACCATTGAGGCCCGTATAGCAGTACCCGAAGTACATATTAATGATGTTGTACCGCAAAATAATTATCAAAACCTTGATGAAAATGAAACAGTACGTAGACAATTTGTTAGTGATTACTTTTTACCTCTCGCCCTTCAGATAAGAGAGGTATAGGAATCATGCTAAAAATTGGGTAGTGGGTTTTCAATGGATAAACACGTTTTAGGGTCCTTAGAATACGATTTTAATATTTTCGCGATGATGTCTGTGTGTGTGTGTGTTAGTGTGTGTGTGTGTGTTAGTGTGTGTGTGTGTGTGTTAGTGTGTGTGTGTGTTAGTGTGTGTGTGTGTGTGTGTGTGTTTGGATGGATGTTGTAGTAACGATAACTCAAAAACTACTGAATAAAAAAATTTGAAATTTTGCATACAGGATTCTGATACCCTAGATTAGATCTGATTAGATTTTGGTGCCAATCGGACAACCGGAAGTGGCAGTTGCTATGGGTGATGACGCCATTATTATACAAAACGGCAATAAAGTTTTACACATATATTTTGTATACCCTATAGTTTATTTTCATCTCATTAAAATTTTCGAAACTTTTGCCATTGTTGCCAGATTTACAAAAAAATAATTTTTTTTCATACTTTTTTGTGTCAGCCTGTAAATTTTTGATTCAAAAATGGCGAGAGGTCATGTGCTGGCCACATCAGATTTTTTCATTTGTTGTAGTATGAAAAAACTAAATATTGAATTTACAAAAAGTAGATAAATTTATTAATTTATTAAATACTTTTTTGTTTATTTCAGTTTTGAAATATATAAGTTAAGTTCAATAATAATAATATTTGTTTAGCGTACAAATTGTGAAAACCACAAATAATAAAAATATTATGATTAATAAACTAAAACTAAATGCCGACTTTATAAATGTGTTTTATTAAATTACTAATTTAAGCAAATTTAACAAAAAATTATGATATTTCTTACAAGGAATCTGAGCAATACTGTTAAACCTAATTTTGGCTTACACTCATCAAATTAATTATACAATACACAAAAATGAGAATATTTTTCAAATCTTTCCAACGAAACTAACTACATTTATGTTTATTTATAGGAAAATTAATAGAACTTATAGAATAAATTATATTTTATTGAGATTATTTCTTTTTCTGTCCATGAATTGTGATCCGATTTTTAATTTCAATCATTTTACAATATTTAATTGCTAAATTAATTAAAAGTTCTATTTCATTGTTTGTTATATTTGCCGAACGTTGTTTCTTATTAGAGATATCCATTGCAAAAATCTTACAAATAATTTTTTTCTACAAGCATTGTTTTGACACTTCACAACGAATTAACCTCACTTTTCAACACACATGGTAGCCAACTTTCACACAAAAAGTACAACCGGAAACTTAAACTATTGGTAACTAACAATTACCTAAATTTTGATTGAAAAACGCAGTCACACTTAAATACTTTACCAGATACATTACAGTTATGTTATTGGTAAATAACAGTAAATTTAATAGCCGATTGAAAAACTGGGCATTAGTCATATATATCAAAAGCAAAAATTTAATGTTAGCTACTGAAATCATACAAAATTTCCTAAATCAAATTGGTCTCTTAAAACAGGATTTCGGTTCTCAAGCGAAAAAATGAAATACACCATTTCCAGTAAAAGAAAAAATGTATTAACAACAAATTTAACATTACATGGATCTCTTTTAAAATAATCAGAAGAAACTATTTTTTTAGGGCTACCCTTCGATCAAACCTTAAATTAGAAAAAGCACATTGAAAACCTGCATTCCTGTCAATCCAGACTTAAAAATTTATCCAATAATCCAACAATCTACTTAATTTATATAAATTAAGCATAAGAATAAAAAATCATTAAAAAACCAGACACTATTCAATCATCAGCTTTAAGACTGACTTTAGGTTCCTTCAAAGTGAGTTCGGTAAGCAGCCTTGAAGTTTTAGCAGGAGAGAGTCCTTTAAAACAGACGAATGTTAATATCACTAAACTACGCTGCAAGACTCTCAGCCAACAAAGATAACCCTACCTTTTCCATGATCTTCAATTTACTACCTACAGATGTATACGTCAACAAATCAACAAAAATAATTCCCTATGCAATGCTTCAAGGTATCAAAAAAGAATTAAACCACATGCAATCGCTAGACAAAGAAATAACATTTATAAGGGTGCCATCATATACGGAGTTTATTGGAAACGAGAAAATCGACTGTTTAACAAATGAAGCAACCAATGGCAATATCATGTTTATAAATACATTTCCACATAATAGGCCTCGGGCCCACGCCTAAAAAAGTTTGTGATAACCTAACCGTTCTTTATGTCGAGTCCGACAAATTTTTAATTTGGAAAATTCTGGACAGGGGCTCGTGTTATTTTGCATGAAACTCTTAACTTTAGAGCGTCCGACAACAATTACAACTCCAAAAATTTGTCGGATAAGGTTACCAGTTAATTTTCAATATTTTCATTAAACGATTCTTCAAATATGAACTGTGAGGTATTAATTTTTAAATGTTATATCTTTTCCATGTTTGTGGTGGTGGACACGCTAAAATCAGAAAATATTTGACTGACAATATTTTTTTCGCTATTAAATTAAAAAAACTTTCTTTGAAAGAAAAAATATGTTTAAATCATTAATTTTCCTTGAGCATTAAAGCGATGAGTTGGTGAGGGACCAGAAAAAGAAAACGCCCCCATTCTCAGAATTTTCTAAACAAAGCATTTGTTCAACTGGACATAAAAGAACATATATACAACGTCTTAATGGTTAGATTATCACAAACTTTTATAGGCATGGGCCCGAGGCCTATAATGATAACAAACACAGTATAACGAAGTACATAAACAGCACGTGACAAGCATGTTGGGAAAAGGCGATATCAAAACTGAAAGAAATTAAACCTCAAGTTGACAACCATCTACCGCTTCCAAGAAATAGAAAGCAACAAGTAACATACGATAGATGTCGTGACTATCTATCATTTTTATAATACATAGAAATACTTTGGGTATACGTGTACGAAGCAGGTTTTTGAAACACTGCATGCCGACAAGGTACCACTGATGATTCCTGAAACAAGTATGGTAATGGCCGAAATGTATAGTTTCGAAAACTTATTCTCTCTGTTTTTGAACAAGTAATCATCAACCGACTTCCAATTGGACACACCTCCATTTTATGAAAAAAGAACTGAACCCGTTATGTTCTCATTGCTCTGAGTCTGTTCCTATGACAGTGAAACACATTATCACAGACTGTCCTAATTTCAATGAACACAGAATAATTGTACAGACTGTACTCACTAAGAACCCAGAAAGAGTGATAAAATAAAATGTATAACCTCATATAAGACTAAATATTGAAAATTGTGTACGTACCACCTTTAAGCTAATAACCCACAGTGTTTCATACGGGTTTAAATATGTTGAATAAAAAATAAAAACAAAAATTTATTTCCCATAAATTTTTTTTTTCACTTATATCCCAAACAAGCTGTAATTTTTCTGAATCAAAATATTAATTTTTATCCCTTATTTTGATTTTAAACAGAAAAAATTGTGCCCAGCTGCAAAAACCGTTAGCCGGTATTCGAGAACGCAGATACACAGAGCAGCATAAATAAACTTAGAAATTGCGAGCAATTTTTTTGTTTTTTTTTTAGTTTTCTCAAAAAATTTTCCATATTAACATACATTTTTTACATCACCAGAAAGTAGTGGTTTCAACGAACAAAAAATGCCCCGACTTTTTTGAAAAATCTGATGTGGCCATTTTTTAATCAAAAATTTACACATTAACACCAAAAAGTATGAAAAAAGTGACTTTTTGTAAATCTGGCAATAATGGCAAAATTTAAAAAAAAATTATTGATAGGAAAATAAACTATAGTCTATACAAAATATATGTGTAAAATGTTAGTTGCCATTTTGTTTAATAATGACGTAATCACTCATAGCAACTGCCACTTCCGGTTGTCCGATTGACACCAAAATTTAATCAGATCTAATCTAGGATATCCGAATCTTGGATGCAAAATTTTAAATTTTTTAATTCAGTAGTTTTTGAATTATCCTTACTAAAACATCCATCCTAACACACACCCACTAACACACACACATACATCATCGCGAAAATATTAAAATCGTATTCTAGGAACCTTAAAACGTGTTTATCCATTGAAAACTCACTACCCAATTTTTAGCATGATTACTATACCTGTATCTGAAGGGCGAGAGGTAAAAAGCAGCTTTTTAAACATGGGTAATAAAAAAATTTTTATGGGAGGTAAAAATTAGAAACCAAGAAATCGATTATTTCAATTTTTCGCGGATATTTTGAGGTTATGTGAAAAAAGTGCGAGTACAAAAGTTGTAGATGATTTTCTTATCTATAACTAAGCGTTTTAATTTTTTTTGATAGAAGTTCTATCTTTGCCAAGAATCGTAAAACCGTTTTCCGTCCCTAAACGTTCACCCCTTCCACACGCCTATCTCAAATCGCCGTACAATATTTTTGATATATTTTCTTCCTTTTAAAATTTGTGTCATATTATTCTAGATTTTTTCTTTTTTCACTTTTTATTATTTTCAAAGGCTTTGGCCTTGGCTCAGATATATAATATATAACTGCATAATATTAACTTTATATTTTTCTTTATTTCATATAATCTGTAAACACTTAGTAATCGAATGGACTTAAATTTATAATGAAATTCCATAGAAATTGATGGTTCCATTACGAACTTGGTCAGAGTTGGCGTTGCTATAATACATCTTTGAACTAAGCGAAAATCTCAATGGCATTGTTAAATTAATGTTTTAGTATAATTACATAGAGCATCAATTAGATTGGAACTTACTAGTACTATTATTTTTTTAATGAAACACTGAATTGTTCCGACATAAATTACTTTATGCTTTAAATCAGACTTTAATCTCGCATACGGCATTCATGTTGTCCTCCGCAGGATTCAATTCCGACAAACAATTGCCTTACAATTAACTTAGAAGTGTCACCTCCCATAGACTGTAACAGTAATAGGAAATTGTAACTTCGGGATCTGGGATTTAGATTCAATATCAGTTAACCGAGATGCAGAATAATCATCAACGTTATAGTTTGTGTGAACGTTTAAAAATTATGCTTATTGAAAAATAAATGTAGGTTGTGGTGTATAGATTATTTTGGTTTTTTAGATTAATTAATTATTATAAAGGTATTATTGAGGTAACCAAACTAATATTACACAATTGGACTATATTTATTCTGACCCGTTAACTTCAAATAAGCAAAACCATAAGATGTCAATCAAAAATTGAAAATTGAAGTCATTTACAACCCAGGTAATACAGACATCTCCTCTATATCCCTGAGAGGTTATAATTAGAATCTTATGTGAACAACAATTGCGAGGTCTCAGTAATGACTTTGTGCTGTAACTAAGCAAAATTTTCACTGGTGCCTCCAGGAGAAATCTTTGAGACTACATATTCCATTTCCTATGTTCAATCTTATTGCAAGTTCCTAAAGATGTACCGAAAGCAACCTGAATAATAAATTCTCACTGCGCGGCTCCTAAAATTATCCCGAACGATACAAGAATACTACCCTTAGGCCAGTCCTAACGTCCCAGAATAAACCCAGCAAACTGACAGTATCCAAGTATCTCAGGTATAAACAAACTGACAGGCAGACATTGACTTAGATCACTAAAAATATTGGATGGGCGAGCTGAGGTAAATAGCTATCGATGGCTGAAAACACGGTTCCAAAATTATTTGAAACCATTCTCGAGTAATCACTGTGACAGACGGACGGATATTATAAAGTCAATAAGTACCTTCGCTTTGTTTCGCTGCTTAATAATTAATTTGTCAGTCGGAATAGTCATGGTGTTAGCAGACGTAGTAGTATGTTACTCACTGAAGGGACAGATGGCGACACTCGTACCGACATCGGTCTGGTGCAATCGTGCATATTATATAGATCTTGTACAACTCTCAATGCGAACTTTTATAAACGCCACGTCAGAAGCACCGCATGTCAATATCGCAAAGCGACCTCACACAGGCCTCAACAAAAGCACTTGACGTAAATTTCAATCAGAACTCGTCAGAGTCACTGCCTGCGATGATCACACAGCTAGCTTAACGCGAGCTCACAGAGACCTCGACATGAGCAGTAAATGAGAATTTCCCCAAGTGCTCGTCACATGATGTCGCAGAGAACTCGCCAGAGTGTATTGTACCAGAATTTTCACGTGTGATATCGCTAAGCTCTAGCTAAGAATACGCCAGCGGCGTACATTTGGAGGAGATATAGATCTCTCCTCAATCTCTCAGAGAAGTTACAAAAAGTTGTCAGAATCTACTAAAAAGACCTCACCCAGCTAACTTCAGGACATCTTTGTGTTGCCTGGGTATGAAATCGGTTATCGGCCATTTTTTTTTCTTACGCCTCTAAATTGGAAGTTCTATATAGTATATTTAACCCAACAACAATCAATCTGACTAAAAGTTATAGTCCAGAGCAGAAAAAGTAGGTTCATAATGCAATATTTTTAAAGAAGAGATTTTATTGTTGGAACATCTTCAGGTTTGTGCCCTCTGAAAGTAAATACAAGTTTGTAGGACGAGGGGGCGCGAGCGTCAGCCGCCATTTTGAAAAAGACGTTTTATGATATAACTCGTGAACCGTGCAGCCTACGAGAAAAAAGTACAAATTATTTTTATAAATGAAAACATTCTCTACAACTTTTATTTATAACGTTTTTCTGTATAATGCATAGGTTTTTATTTATAGCGCTCCAAACTCAGACTTGTTCAGTGAAATAACGTACCACGATTTTTAAATCAATAAATGTTTGACTTCGTTTTTTATTTAAAAAAATTAATTTGCATCAATTGAGCTCTTTTATGCCTGTCTACATCTTTTCCGTCCCATTATTACTGTTATTATTATTCATTTGATCCTTGACATCTGTCGCTTGAACTGAACCAATAATGTAAATCCTAAAGAGTTCTCTTAGAAAGAATCCTTTGACATCTAAAACATTAATACCGATTTGCAGGATTTATTTGGCTTTAGTCAACACTCTTTTATAACTTAATTTGAACAAGTCATCATTACAACAGTAGTCATTGAACGTAGAGAATAGTTTAGTTGTTTTCAGCAATATCTACGTTCAAAGGATTTCTTATCGAATTTTTGGTGAGTTACAACTTGATAGTATATACTTCAATTAGTATCCTCCCTACTTTTTCCTGAAGTTTTAAAGTTTAATTTCCCAACTTTAATAATAATTAAAAACGGGTACCAAGTCCACTCGCACTCCAAAATAAGTGGACGTATATACAGGGTACCCAACCACATATCTCTGGGTGCAGAGTTTTCCTAGATATGTAAAATAGCTCATTTTTCTTAGGGGCTCAAGAGGACACTCTAGGCCCAATATCAACAAAATCTATCAGTTGGTTTTGAGATAGCGTAGACAAACAAACAATAAAGAAAACCAATAAAACTATATAACTATTCGGGATGAACAGGTGCTGAGTGCATTCACGCTCCCACCCCCTATCTACGGTACAGAAGTTTCCCAGACATGTACGAAGCACATTTTTCTCAGGGGTGCAAGAGGAGTCTACTCAAACAGTACAAATACCTGCCCCCGGACATCCTCGGGACATCCGTTTTCGTATATGCGTACGTTTCGGGTACGTCCAATTAAGGACTTTTGGCGTCCCCAGGACGTCATCGGGACAGACCATTAGATTTTAATATGCTATAGACGAGTTAGGAATATACTAGACATTACATATTATAAATACAGAATACTTTAATAACTATTACTCCTTACCTTTTGGCAACAAACGGCATACCCAAAAAAACTCTTTAACACCTATTTTCCTACGCCTATTTTCTTGCTATTATTATTTTCTTAAGCTATTAGCCCGCGCATATCCGACAGACGACAGTAGAATGACACTGATGACAGTTGCCAATTCAGCCCGTTGGATAAGCAAATGGTTTTGTATATCTTTTTGAGCGGAAAAGTCACATTTGAATATAAATTTTCCCGATAATGCCTTAATATTGTGTGATTTTGAAATGTGGAAGCAAAAGCGGTAGGGATAAGGTATCATTCCATCGATTCCTTTCAATTATGGACAATCGGAAAAATATAAAAGTTCTTGCTGAAAAAGACGTAAATTGTGGATTCAGGCAACCAGAAGAGCAGATTTAACAACTGAGAATATCTTGCTTGGACATCCAAAGACAAATTATTAAAATAATCACTTTTATCGGCCATTACACATAAATACAAACAATCTCCTTTAAAGTTGATTGAATAATGAAATCGACAAGCATATTCTCATACTTGATTAGCCAAAATATCTTCATTACCTTCAGTCTAGTTATATTCATACCTTCAGTTCAGGTATATTTTCAGGAAAACCTAACAATTGCCTTAAAATTCAAATGTATTTCTATTGTTGTTTACGGATAAAATTATTGCTGTTCAAAAGGCTGTTTGACAGCTTTCATGTGACGTCTCCTGCCCGAATCCTATTCCCTTGACATTGCTTCTTGCTCACAACCACAGTACATGTTGTGCTTCTTGCTCAAAAGTGTGATGGCAGACGACGCGGAGCGGAACGATGAAAAATAGTAGCGAAATAAGCTTTTAACGAAAATTCTTATTTCGGCAACCGTCCAGACTTCTCGGACGACTTTTCTTTGAGAAGCATTTTTCTGACCCAGTCCGGGAAGTATGGTTGTATTAAAAAATGGGTAAAAGCATTAGAAAGAGACGCTATTTGTGTAAACTGTTGAAGAACCCGCAATTTTGGCACAGGGTCATTTTTATTGATGACAAGACTTTCTAGTCGACTTATAGCGGTCAAATCTGTGTTTATCGTCCAGCCAATACAAGAACGATACACTAGCTCTCTAGCTTATAGATCTGGACGTTTCTCTATCATTGTATGGGGCTAGATTAGTATACATGGACCTGGTGTTTGAAGATTAGAGGGAAGGTTTACTGTCGACAATTAGAATACGTAATTCTCCCTTCTACTAGGGCGCTATCCTTGTTAAGTGAGTAAATTGCGCATGCTTATTGAATGCGAATGGTTAAATTGCGAACACTTGCTAAAGGTGGTATTCTTGGCAACCCTTCGTCTTGCTAAACGTATACGTACCAAACTAACGTAAAAATTGAATTGAGAACACTGTAGATAATGTCAAATTTCTGATTTTTAATGTTTTGCCAGACGTGACATGCGACATGTGCAATTTAATTTTGTACTTCTTAGTTGTCTCTGGATAGTCCGTCAACTTTCAATAATCCACCAAAAAAAGTTACTGCCAACCAAAAAAAAATATTGTAGAGTTCATAAAGAAGCACGAAGAAAATTCACCAACGCATTTTCATACAAAGATGCCCAGAGGCTATGGATGGAAGTTGCTGAAATACTAAAAAGTATGCTTGGAGCGAAAAATATGTAATTTTTTAGATATTATATTTTTGCAGACATGGTAAGAGTCTGTCAGGTAAGGAAATATGCCCAAGGTACAGAAGACTGACCTCCTCTAGTTTGCACAGACTTGGATAATGATTTAATACAAGTCGTAAAGAGAGTGTATTCAGGTACACAATTTTCAAAATGATGATGATGCTGAGGAATTTATTATAATAGAAAATACATCTCGGTATAATAATATTGCTCGGATGAGAAAAATTACTTCTCGACCTTGGTGTATAATATACTATTATGTTATACTAGTTCAATATTATGTTTTTATTGCTTAGATACCAACTACATAAAGTGCACTTTACAGCCCGCGAAGTGTACTTTATAGTGCAAAGTGCACATTATGGCCCGCGATTTTTTAAAATATTCACATTGTTTATGCAATATTGAACTAGTATGACATAAAATTTTGTATGCACCACGGGTATAAATAGATGATTATGCCCTCGGGCGGTTTACAACCCCCTTTGGCCAGCGGTCCTCGGGTTTGTAAGATCGTCGCCCTCAGGGCATAAAGATCTATTTATACCCTTGATACATAAATAACTATATTTGCAATAATTTTAAAGATTGTACGAAGAATAGTAACTATACCACGGCCGCGAAACTTTTTGGCGACCTCAAGATTATCTTGCTTCGGCCGCAAACGGTAATTTTTCTTTCGGTCGGCCAAAAAGGTATTTCGCGGTCTAGGCATACAAATAACTATATCCAATATCTATTAATTTATCAACTGCATTAGTTACACCGTTACTTTTAAGCATTAATCATGAAAAATATAAATATTCAAAATAGCTGGAATGCTCCACAGTGGACCTTAGTAGGACGCCCCGGAGAAGTCCTGAAAATGGCCTGGGACCTTCAGATGTAATTTGGACGACTTATGATGTTTGGGGTATGGGCCAAATTTTAAGAAAATCCTAAGAGCCGTTTTTGAGATCGCGTAGATAAACAAACAAACAAAGTGACGAACAAAACTGTATTAATATATATTAAGAATAAAAGAAAGAATTTGAAAATTAAATAATAGTTTCCCTGGTATATAATGAACTATGATATTGTAAAAAATACATTATCCATCAAAAATGTCCATTATACATTTTTCCTGTGTTTACCGAAAAACTCGATTTCATATGTTCACCGGGCACGGTTCCGGACAACAAAAAAACACAATCTCTCTATCTAGAACCGTCAGGTGTATTAATACCACGTCACATGAAATATGAGCGCTGTCAACAGACACCAATCCATCCAATATCCTCTCTATTTATCAATTCCTGCCCCTCTCCTTTCTTCCATCTCGTCAACGTTTTCGCAGTAACCTCAACACACTATCTGTCAATGTAGTCGATAGCTTATTAGAGATAGCGCCACGGACATGCTCCTATTCAATCTGCAGTTTCATTGTAGTTCATTTGAAGACGATTTACGTGAGTGGAATAAATAAACCTATATATTTGTTACATGAATAAATCAGCCTTTATTGAATACACACAAAGCAGAAACGGTTATATTTAACAGAAAATTAAAAATAAAATGAAGATAGAGTTTACTTCAGGAGTCTACAAGCAAACTATTATATATATTATTAAACGAAAAAAACAGAATTTTTTTAAATTTTGAAACTCTTGATCGTGCTAGCTTAGTGAAGGGGTATTTAGTAAATAAAACTTTGGTAAACTTCGATTTTGTTTTATTACCAGGTTATCATAGACGAACGTAAGAAAAAGAAGAAGGGCAACTTAGCTGTCAACTCAAATTTTATAATTTTATTTGTAAAACTTTATGACTTTTCTGTTAATATAAAACCCACTACCAATGGAGATTAATCATCAAAATTTGACAATTACACAGGGCATATCATCTATATATATATAAAATTGTCGTGTCGCTGACTGACTGACTGACAATCAACGCACAGCCTAAACCAGAGGTGATAGAGACGTGAAATTTTCAGGGTTTCCTTTAGTAGTGTAGAAAGGCATTTTGAAAATTCGCACTTTAAGGGGTTCAAAATTGGAGTTAAACAAATATTGACCCGCTCGAGTAAGTGCATCAACCAAAAACATACAGGATGATTCTTTTAGAGGGGAGTGGCTCTCCCCTCTGAGGAAGTGTAAATATTTTACTTTCCCGACCCACCTCCGAGAAGGGAATGTATTGTGAACGAGCAAAAAAAAAATTTCGAGATAAAGATGGAAATATCCATTTTGAAGTCACCTGAGATGATTAAGACAAATACTTTTTCAGCTATTTTTAACATTTTTTACAATTTATTTTAACACTTTTTTAACTTTTTTTTAGAATTTTTATCATTTTTAGTTCATTTAGCTTTTCATGTATTTTTTGCATTTTTTTGCATATGTTTGTATTTTTTTTGCATTTTTTTCATTTTTTTTGCTCTTTTTTACTTTTTGGAATTTTTTTGCATTCTTGACATTTTTCAGCGTTTTTGACTTTTTTTAGCCTTTTTGGCATCTTTTTGCGTTTTTTTTGACTTTTTGGCATTTTTTCCACTTATAGCATTTTTTAACATTATTTTGCTTTTTCTGACTTTTTTTAGATTTTTTGGCATTTTTTGCATCCTTTTTTTCATTTTCAGCATTTTTTAGCATTATTTTACTTATTTCCGTATTTTTTAAACCTTTTTTTTGGCATTATTTAACATTCTTTACAATTTTCTTTATCCCTTTTTTTTAACTTTTCACTTTTTTTAGAACTTTTAACATTTTTTAGCTCATTTTTGCTTTTCATGTATTATTGTGCATTTCTTTGCATATGTTTGTATTTTTTTGCATTTGTTTTGCCTTTTTTTTGTATTTTTTTTTTACTTTTTGCGAGTTTTTTGCATTTTTAACGTTTTTCAGCATTATTTTAATTTTTTCAGCATTTTTGACTTTTTTTAGGTTATTTGACATCTTTTTGCATTATTTTTTTTGAATTCTTTGGCATTTTTTGCACTTTTAACATTTTTTAACATTATTTTACTTTTTTGACTTTTTTTAGGTTTTTTGGATTTTTTTTTAATTTTTAGCATTTTTTAGCATTATTTTACTTTTTCAGTTTCAGTTTTTTTAGAACTTTTAACATTGTTTAGCTCATTTTTTGCTTTTCATGTATTATTGTGCATTTTTTTGCATATGTTTGTATTTTTTTCATTTTTTTGCCATTTTTTTGCTTTTTTTGGGTTTTTTTTTGCTTTTTGCGATTTTTTCGCATTTTTAACGTTTTTCAGCATTATTTTAATTTTTTCAGCATTTTTGACTTTTTTAAGATGTTTGCATTTTTTTAAATATTTTGCACTTTTGGCATTTTACTTTTTTTTAACTTTTTTTAGGTTTTTTGGCATTCTTTAATCTTTTTTTTAGTTTTTTTTTGGGCATTTTTTAACATTCTTTACAATTTCCTTTATCAATTTTTTTTTAACTTTTCAATTTTTTAGAACATTTTTTGCTTTTCATGTATTATTGTGCATTTCTTTTCTTTTTTGTAACTTTAGCGTTTTCAGCATTATTTTACTTTTTTCAGCATTTTTTTACTTTTTTTGCTTTCCAAGAAAGGAAAGTATTGTGAACGAGCTGAAAAAAATTTCGAGATAAAGAGAGAAATATCAATTTTGAGATCACCTCAGATGATTAAGACCGTTTCCAAATGTGTCTGTCCATCTGTGTATATTCTTCCACGATAGAGGCCACACGTTAAATCCGATTGAGCTGAAATTTCGTATATGGGGTTGGGTTACTCATCGGATGGACCCATTAGTTTTTGTACGACAACTATCAAACGGAAGTGTCACTATCAACAAATTACAGACGGAATATATCACAGAATTTAACTTGCAATTTATCATTTGAAAGCCCTTGAAAAACTATATTCATAACAGTCAAAATTATTTCTCCAATTGTGACCTGTCAAAAATAAAAAAATATCAAAATTTGAAACTTTAACATTAAAAATATAAAAAAGTATTCGTGAATACTCGTCGGGAAAGTTTTGGGGCGACACAACCGATTTTTTTTATTATTTGTATCCAAGTAATTTAGTTAGAAATAATAGAGAATTTATAAATTATTTATCTCAAATCAATTTTATCCAAAAACGGAAGTACATGTTACATACCAATTTTTAAGCGCAAATTTTTTTATGTGGTTTTCTTGAACCCCTCCCCTTCATTTTTAAAAACTCATTTCTTTAGGAGAATCTACGTACCAATGTTCAAGCGTCTATCATCAGTTATAGTTTTCGTATATTCAATATCCAATACAATATTTATCACAGAGTTTAAAAAGTAGGGGAAGGAATTAGATATAAGAAGGAAACTTTTATTTATTCCAACATTAACGCGGACGAAGTTGCGGGCAAAAGCTAGTTATAATATATAACCATAGAAGTGTTTTATTTTTACCTAGAATTAAGGAATACGATTATAAAGAAAAGTAAAGTTCCATAAACGCTATCAATTAAGAAACGTACCTAGTTGTATACGGATGTCCATTTGCTAAGGCCAAACCCGTGGGAAATGATTCATTTCCCACGGGTAAGACAACTTGACAGGCATTTAGTCATATAAACTGTTTGTATGCTTTCATTTTGCAAAAAAATACATAATCTTAGAAAAATAGATATTTAGTAATAAAAGTATTCTTTTATAACTTTTTTATAAATATATGAAAAACTCTGAGACCATTTCCAAACACTAGAAACGATTCTCAACTTTATTAGGAGAACAAAACTTCCACGAAATGCATTTGCACCCTGAAATTCTCCATCCAGATCGAATTTATTAGAAGTGCTAAAACTTAACTTCTTTACATAACTTTCCTGAGAGCCTGGAGGATATATGAATTTCAAATAAAATGTTAAGTTTGAAATAGAGATCTAGAGATTAAGTTAATCTGGAAATGTGTGTTATTTGATAAAGTTGGGATGGTAGAAATAAAGTTTTGGGAAATGGGGGATTACGTGGGTTTAAATTTGTACAATGCACAAAGCAAGCTTTACAAACCAAATGTTAATATAATTTATTTATGCTGTAACTCAAGTAGAAAAATCAGTGCCTAGATTTTATTTTTGTGACAAAGAATGAATTTAAAGTTGTTTTATTTGATTTGTATACCTGGTGGTCCAACCTTTACCCAATATGTGAAAGCATTTGTTGTTAAGGCAACTTCTAACAACTTTTCTAGGCCAGAATAATAAAAGTAAAACTCGGTTTTTACGGTAATTACTTAGAGCTGGTAATACTTAACTTACTAAGAATCTGAAAAAAAAATTGTAGTTCTTGATGACTTTCGTCGATCTTATACATATACTAGTGTGACGTTGGAGTAGCTCCAAAATGGGTTCGTTTCTAGTCTGCAGCTCTGTCTGGACATAAACAGCTCCTATCTGGACGAAATTAGTGTTTCTGCTAGAGCGAGAGATCTTACACATTACAGAGATAGATGAAGAGCGAAATATTCACAAGATTTACATATATTAAACAAAATTAAGCTTAGATGGTTGTAACTGTCCACTTTTGATGTTGAGGAAAATAGCTTTTTGATAGTCCTTGTATATGGTATTTTAGTTTATACAGGGTCATTCTTTTAGAGGGCTAGTTAGAGGTTTCAAGAGAAGTAGGCGGAATTAAAATCTGAAAATTTGGAATATGAAGTTTTCGGAGATGTCCAATCGATCTAAAATATTTAGAGCAACCAGTTGCTTCCAGTTATACCGGAAGTAAACATCAACTTTGTTATTTTAAATGAAACACCCTATACTTTCTTACATTTTTAGATTTTCCCTGAGAAGATGATTTCAAAAACCTGTTACACTTATAATGGAAACTTATAAGTAGTTTAATAATTATAAATAAAAACCATTTTTAATTTTTAACTTTGAAGCCCTATAATACGTTAACGAAGGGCGTAAGGGATAAATTTTATACGAAGTACAATCATTAATTTTAGCCCCTATATCATTTTCCAAGTTTTGGGAACGAACTCCTGTGACACCCTCTATATAATTTTTCGTCCATTTTTTAAGCTAATATATTTTTTTATTAATTTCATTTAGTTATGTCGCGCATATTTACAAACAAAGAATATGAAAATGTAGTGTTTGTTTAAGGTTTTTATAATGGACATTTCCGAATAGTAAGCGAATATGTGAGACGATTCCAATCACCAAACATGTTCATTTTTTCGTTATTTTAGAGAATGGCAAATTTCCTACAACAGCATTAAATGACAACCATGAAAGGTGACATGCAAATGTAGAGGCTAAATTAAGTACAAGGCGCATTGAATAAGCTTCAAATGTGCCACATAACGGCGTTTGGAAAAAATTAAAAAAAAAGTTGTCTCCACCTATCTCAATTCCAAGTAATTCAAACCACAAGACCATGTTTCTAGATTAAATTTAATAAATAGATAATTAGACACAGAAAAATTATTAGGTAGATGCTTGTTCACGGATGAGGCCTAGTTTATTAGAGATGCTGTTTTAATTTGAGAAATGCTCATATTTGAGCTGAAGAGCTGAATGCAACTAGACAAACTCATTCATAGCATACATTTTCTATGCATATGTGGCGTGCGGGTATTTTAAATATTCATTTTATTAGACCACATATTTACCTCATACATTAACGGGTGAAGAATGCGTAAAATTTCTACAAAGCATGTTACCTGTATTGTTAAAGAATGAGAATATTGGCGGAAGGTCTTTTCAGTATAACGGTGCTTCACCTCATTTTAGACTGATACCTAGAAAGTTTCTAAATAATAATAGGCAGGGGTGGACCAAATGAGTGGGGATATCTGAAGACAAAAGTGTATTCATCTGAAATAAATAACAGGGAATAACTTTATGACCATATTCAAAATGCTTGCGAGGAAATGAGAACTAAATCAGCCATGATCAGAAATTAGAAAATCAGATTTAAATAAGATTCAAAGATAAAGGCCATGTATTTTGATATTTTATTTTATTGTTTATCCAATTGAGTTAAAAATCACGCTTAACTGTTTTCGTTTCACGCAAAATTTAGGCTTTTACAATTTAGGAATAACATATATGGTTCAGAAATACGCATATGCATCGCCAACATCACAGATCATTTTATTTGCCTTTACTGAATAACTTTTTCTGGTTCAAATACTTATATAAAGTAACTCAATATTTTTTTTATTTCTTACTTAAATAATTTTTTTTTAAATTCCAACTAACAAGTCTTCCAGGACTGATCATCTTAGATATGACATCTTAAATGACCTGACATCTATTTATTTAAATTTTTTTATCATTATATTATAATTGGTTTTTTACTGAATTGTATATCTTTAACCGAAAAGATGAATTATTTGAAAAGTGATAACCAGAAAAAAGTTTTATTTTTGATAACTGATAGCCCAATTTTATTATCTGAAAACATAATCTAAAAAGAAAAAAAAATACTTAAAGAAAACTAAAAAAAAACTCATTTACTCTAGTATAGTTTTATTATTGCTGTACTTCTCTACCGCAATAAAGGAAAAGTTGGGTATTATATATTTATGTAGCTAGTATGTAAAGTTAGTTTTTATGGACTAAATTTCAAAGTTTTGTGCCGAGAAAGTAATAAAAATTTAAATGAGTTTCATAGGACATATTTTATAGTAAAAATATATTAAGAACGAAATTAATAGAAATTTAATACGGTTTATAAAAAATAAGCACACATTCAAAATAACTTGATTTTTTCTTTCGACTTGTATCTCCTTCTAAGTTGACAGAGAAGTATTCATAAGCCCTTAGGTCACTGGGCACATTTTATGCTGATTTAAATGATTTTTTATCTTCATGGACATTTAAAATATTGTTACATTAATTTTCTATTGTATAGTGTAATAGGTAATAAATACAATGGCTTTTTTTTTTTTCTTTTAATGTCTACTATTTTTTCTTTAAACTCTGTAGAAAAAATAAATAACTAGAGAGGTATAAACATCTGAAGGAAAACTTACTTTAGAGTACTGTACAGTAATGATGATGAGTGTTGTATGTATCAACCATAAAATCAAAAATTTTGCCATTTGAAATGCATCTGACTTTCTGACCCCCTGTATCTCTGGTCTACTTTAATCTACAGGGCTAAAATTTAAATTCTACTGAGGTATGATCCTAAGGAATCTACATACCAAGTTTGAAGCAAAACGGTCAGTAGTATAGGTGTGCCAGTTCTGCACCACATCCATCCAGTTCCATCAACTCGCCAAAGAATTAGTCACCCCTAGATCCCACTAGCCGAAGAGAAGAGTACTCTTAGATGAGAATATTTCAGCTTAGCCTCGTTTAACCACCTATAAACTATCATAAATATGACCATATTGTCTTGAAACTACCCCAATTGGATGTAATGAGTGCTTTTTTAGCAGAAGAAACCGACGACAATGACTAGGAGCAGTAATAAAAAAAGATTTTTCCTCAAGGCAATTCTTCCCAGGGAAAATTCTTCCTCACTATAATCATTCTCTAAGATAATTCTTTCCCACAACTCATATTTCTCACATATGCTTCTTTGATCAATGCAATTGGATCTAGTCACTATTTTTATGTGTTTAAAAAAGGACTAAACTGAGCAATACAAACCAGTTATGTTTTTATGTGTTTAAGAAAAATAGGACTCGACTGTCTTCTTTAGAATTATAAATATTAAGAACTACCTAAAAAGTAATTTCGAATATTTTTCATATGCCAAATTTTATAAAGATATATATTTAGGTCAAAAATGAAATATCTTGACAACTAGTGTGAAGATTGTGGTCTTTATAAATTCTAAAAATATTGTAAATCATAATTTATCTTGTGAAGTAACAAACCTAAGTATCAATCATATTATGGGAGTAAAAAATAATTGTACATATATTTTTTTTTCGCTTTATCCACTTATAATGTGGCTTTCACATAACACCATGAAATGTTATCCTTTTTCTCACCCTTACGTTACCTCTATAATCCCTTTCTCGTAGTACCACTTAATCTTTATGTCACCTCCATTTTACCTCCTAACTGTGCGCACATTTTCTTACGTTTATAATATTCTACAATTTTCTGTATTTAGTTTGGTAAGCTTGATTATTGTATTCTACCTCGTTTTCTGTATTATATGCCTGATGATGGCATAATGCCGAAACTAGTCACCACCCATTTGTAATTGAAGCCTTTCGCCTTATTGTTATCAAAGATTATATTAAAATTTTATGGTACAGGATTTAGAGTTTTACTACCTCGTAGGTATATTGACTTAGGGAAATATTGATTGGGTAACAATTGTCTGGGAAGGATTGACGAGGGGAAGGATTGATCTGGGAGAGGATTGTTGTGGGGAAGGATTGTCGCCAGAAAGAATCGTCGTCGATAAGGATCATCCAAAGGATGGTCTGAGAAAGAATTTTTCGGAAAGGATTACCGTGTCGAGCGACTCTGTGGTTAGTTTCCCATAATTATAATAAGAAAGCCATATATAGATTTTCATTATAAAATGTTAAACAGTTCATGAAAAATTGGAAAAAATCGATTTTCATTTTGTACTTTCCAAAGGCCGTAACATTTTTGTGTGCAAATTTGCATTAAGGCAAGTTGTGTTCAATCGCGTTATTTTTGACACCAGAATATGTGTCAATTTATGACCAACATTTTTGATACCATCGTGTTTGTAATTAAATTATCTTTATTTTAATATGTATTTCGTCTGCAAACAGATTGGCGCATTCACCTATATCAACTTATCTGTTTATACCTGCTTACCTGCAAGCGATGAAAAGAAATAAGTAGGCAATACCACTGAGGCATATTCAAATTTGATTCAAATAACATTTGTTTGGTAAACAAGTGGGTAAAACGTAGCAAAAAATCAAATTAATTTTTTTTTAATTAAAGATAGCTATGAACATATTTTGATAGGGAATACATTATGGATGTATTCGACTTAATAAAAAATATGTTTCATTTAGTTAACAGATGGGAAAGGACGTTTTCTCTTCGTACCTTAGGCTATTAGGAGTGGAGAAAGAGAGAGTCAGATCTCTCACCTGTCTGTTTTTAGAAGATTTCTGTGATTATTGGATGTTAATATAGATGAATATTTTTTACCCGCAGTATTGTTATTTATCTACTACTAATTGAATATAGCAGCTTGTACTCAATTTTGTCAACACTCTAACTTGCCCTAAAGTATTATTTAACTACCCGAAGCTATGGCCACTAGGCTCCTTTTTTTGCGGTTAATACCTCGATCCTCTCACTCATTTTTACTCCTTTTTCCAACATGCATTTTTTAATTTTATAAATTACGAATTATCTTAGTACCACTAAATCCCATCGTTCACCCTCCTTAATATTGTACCCTTGCGCAACTTTTAATAAATGTAGTCTTATTTTGTAATAATTAACTTTCTCACCCCTAATATATTTTAATTGGCCTGATGATGGCGTATCACCGAAACTAGTCGCCGCCCTTAAATCTATTTTATGTAACCAAGAATATTACTTTCAATTAAATTGTGGTACAGGATTTCAAGTTTTACTACCTCAAATTTTGACCACATTATAATAACCTAACCTAACCCTTTGCAATTATTATTTATTTATTCACTGATACTAACCGGAGCAAGCAGCATTCACATAATAAATAGAAGGTGGTGCCATTAAACGAAATCCACAAACACACTAATGTAACACCAATTACTTTCAGAGTAAAGGACCTATAAGGAAGATGTCGGGAGAAAAATGGACAGTTTCAATGCATACGTCCAGGAAACACTACGGACAAAATGGGCAGTTGACAGGAACAGAAAAGCACTGCCTAGAAGACCACTAAAGACCGAATCTGAGGGTTCTACATGAAGCAAAAGATCTTCCGGACTAGCTCATAGAGGATACACCCATATGCATCAGATGAGTTTGTCTCCTACCGACGCCCATGGACTCAACTCTTTCAGAGCCTCCCCTCCCGGGATCCTCGTAAATATAAAAAAAACTGAAAATCATATCAGTCAAAAATCATAAGTTTTTCTAATAATTTTCCTCCTCAGACCAACATCCACCCACTGCGTCCCTGAAAACGAGTAATTCTACTCCTACAGCAGGGCACAGGAACAAATATTATACCAGGACAAATTACCGAGGAGGGTTTAGTATGTATACTCCTGATTGTGCCTGCAGAGTCATCAGTGGTAAATCCTGCAGTACCTCACGCATAGACCCTAAAAAACAAACAAAAGTGGCACTCGGTTACTTTGAAATAGGCTCCAATAGATTACAATTTATCATATTGTTTTGTTCTTACTCTTCATTCTATTGAAATTAAATATTATACATCTTAGAATAGTGGTTTGTTTCATTTAGACCTCGACTTTCCTCAGTCTCAGAATTGTTGATTTGATTTTCTGTCTCTGCTTGACTAAGATTACAATTATCTGGAGCAGATGTCATTAGTTTTTTAAATTCCAATTTAGTTTATTTTTGTGCTTGCTAATTGTTTATTAACTGGTTATCAAAAAAAATCCTATTATCGGAATATTGTACCATAAAGTTAGAAAAATTAACTTAAAAAAAATGCTTTCCTGCTATTTAGGTGTAGCATTTTATTTATTATCATAAGATAAATGTAAAAATACACTTTTGATTGAATTCTTTACTTTTAATGTTCCTGAATGACTACTAAAACTTAATCAATTCTTAATTAGAACCAAAACAATTTTTGATGAAAATTTGATTAAAATCGATTCACTGGTTGTTTACAAATCATTGACGAAAGATCTATTTACATATACAAACAAATATATATTATAATGATCTGCCGTTTAACCATCATTCAAATTTTAAAAAAAACTCTTATCTCAAACTTTTGGGATTGGTTCCCATCTAAATTAAAAAAAAAAACATAAAATTTTACAAAATTCTAAATACTCATTAAATTTTTAGTTATTGTTTATTTATGTAAATTTAGTCTTCTTCTCCGTCTCTGAGTTGGTTACACTTATTTAGAATTAATCCCACCTCTCCTAATTTCTTAAGTTTTTATTGTTCCACTCCTTCCATATACTTTTTATAACCATTATCTTAAAAATAACTTTATTTCACCTCTTACCCAATTTTTTCTTTACGTATATAATTTTATTTATTTGAAATAAATTTTTTTTTATTGTAAACGTTTATTTCTTCATTATCTAGATAATTCCATACATATTCAAGCTTTTTACATTCAATAATTCTCTTCTATATAACAAATTTCCAACTCTCTTTTTATATTTCACAAAACTTCAAAATAATTAAATCTTATGACTTTTTTTCGTATCTCATTAAATTCGCCCTTCTTATTTTTTTTTAAAGATATATCATTACTTGATTTTTTTATACTGTCCAAATTTTTTTTATATATATATATAATGACTGATTTTTTCCCTTTTTTAGTTAAATTTGAAATTACTACTTTTCCAAATATAAACAAATTTTATTTCTATTAAAATTTCATAATACCTTATTTCAATATCAAAAAATTGTTGATTATACTAGAATTTTTACTTAAATACTCAATTATTTTAAATTAAATCATATTCAACTATAAAAACTTTCGAATATTATTTTATAATACAAACTTATTTATAATGATACCACTAATAATAATAAATTAACTTCTATAACTCATTCACAATGATTTCATTATAATATATACATTTTTTTGAAAAATGGTTTGGTTTGTTTTCAGGAGGCCCTGAAAACGTAAACAAATCAAAATCTAGAGATCGGTTTTTTATCCGATAGGTGGAAAGTAAAAATAGGAAAATACTTATTGCGTCCTCTATCATAGAATTCAACAGACCTTTTACATTTCCCGCTTAAAATTTCTAATTTCGTAATTAACGACTATAACGTTCCACCACGTTGAGCTACAAAACGTCTGATCATTATTTACTTTTGTATGTGTTACAAAGTAATTGAATTAAGCCGATTAGTGATAAGAAAAACTGGATAATCCCAAGAATGTATACAAATTATTTGAATACCCTTTAAGACACACTTTAAATAATCTTAAGAAAATAAGAGATACTGGCCCAAATTTATATATATTTTTTTTAATTACGATGTCTTAAACATTGTGGTAAAAATTTATTTATGATTATTTTTAACAACTGCTGCTCTAAGTAAAGTTTTAAATTCTTCTAATTATTTGACTAAAGTTGATTCTGTTCGTTATAAATGAAAAGATTATTATAGCTTTTTGTTTCGATGATACCCTGTATATTAATATCATTTACTGCCACAATGAAGCCACATGATTGTGTGAATTTTATAAAAGGTCGTATTAAGATCGCTTTCAACAGGGGTATATAAGGGACGCCATAATTTGAGGACAAAGGATTGGATAACAATGCAGTCGGAAACCTTGGAGCTGGTAGTCTATATAGCTACGTCATAAAAGTTTATATGTGTTTACTTCGAGCATATGAAAAAATGATATTATTTACCAAAATAGTTTTAAAATGCCCCTGGAATCATTTCTCATCTATTTTAATCTCTATTAATAAAAAGTTATATAAGAGGCTAGTTCACCATCTGCCATATTAAACAAAACGCGGTATGGATTTGAAGTTTTATTATGTCAAATTAATGACTAGGATTTTATGTAAGCGATAGAATAAATTAACAAGAATGTAGGATCTTCATTTTCATGTTAATACATATATGTCATATTAACATACTTATTCTTTATTGTCGATTTAAACGAAAAAATTTTGAAGATCCTACATTAAGAGTGATTAAAGATTTATCTCTTTTCCATTAAATTCTTTTCAAATATATACCCAAAAAAATCCAAAAATATCATTGTAAAAATGATTAAATGTTCTAGTAGTGGAAAAAATAGTATATAAACCACGGTAGAGAAGATTTTTCTCAGCCTCGCAACTTATTATCCCTCGATGCTTCACATTTCGGGGTAATAATAATGCTCGGCTGAGAAAAATTATTTCTCGACCTTGGTGTATAATACACAATTTTTCACTACTAGTATCAGAAGATGTCATTATTTATGATGTGTTCGAGTCGAGAAGTTAAATTTCTCTCCTACAAGTAGATAATTTTTGATTATCTACTACGAGTAGATAATGAAAACAATTGAAGACTAAACGTGATGTCAGAAGTAGGCGATCTTGATAAATCTTTCAAATTAATCATACGCAACTGTCATTGCGTTTGTCAAAATAGTTTTTTTTTATTATTACAAAAATTCGACAACAAATAAGCACTTTTTATTGAATTTCTATCATTTAAGTGAGTTTTCGACCTAATCAGATAAAATAGATGTAAGTAATTCTTTATCAGATATATTTAAGAAATATTTATTTTATTACTAATTTAAATAATTTAATAAAAAAAATCTATGTACATTAAATGCAAAATATTAGTACAAAAATTTAATATAACAGATACATATACATAAAATTTACAACTTAAAATTTTTATGTATACAACCACATGTAATATCAACATAAATTAATTTATATTAAATATATTAATTAGTGCTATTTATGCAATAATACCTTTTCTAAAAGTAACCTAAAAATCAATTTAATAATTTTTCAATTCTAAGTATCAAATGAAACGAATTATTCACGTCTTCATGGCTACTTCAAAGTTTTAAAATTCACAGTGCAATTAACATAATGAAATGTCAATTAAATTTATTGAATATTCTCATTCAATTGTTTTTAGAAACTCTTCTTTTCAAATATATACCCAAAAAAAATCCAAAAAATATCATTGTAAAAATGATTAAATGTTCTAGTAGTGGAAAAAACAGTATATAAACCACGTTAGAGAAGATTTTTCTCAGCCTCGCAACTTATTATCCCTCCCAGATTCGATTTTGTGATTTTTAAGCTAATGTATTTAAGCTAATGTATGGTTACTGCACAAAGTATTAAATCTTTGTAACTCTCAAAAATATTAAATAAAAATCATTATAAAAATATGTTATTGTAAAAATATGACTTTTAAAACAAAAATAAATCAGTTTTTTCTTTTCCCTGTAAAAGTGGGAAATGTGGGTTATGTGGTTTGTTAATTAGAATAACGATTTATAACTCAAAAGTCATTAACTAGATATAGTAGACGAAAAAATGTAATTCTATTCAAAAAAATGTCATGGGAAACTCAATAAAATATTAGAAGTAAAACCCTGTAAACTAAAATATTTCCTAGCATTAAAATGTCTTAGTTTTAATTTTACCCTTTTTCCTCATTTTCTCTATTTTCCCATTGTTTTTTATTATTCTCATTTTTCATATTTTTCATATTTTCATATTTTACTACTTTTCCTTTATTTCTTCCCATTTTTTTCTATTTGTTACCTATCGAAAAATCGTCCCAACGCGCCTAGAGAAGTTTTCAAAAATAAAAGTCCTTCGTTCCCGCTTTACGCTCCAAAGTTTTCTCTTTGCCCATATAGATATTGCCTCTTAAAAGGTTCGAAGTATGTCAGATAATCAAGCGCTGTTGCCAACAATTTTCTACATACTAAATCAGATGCCCACAAAGTAAGATCTGAAGTGGTAGAAAGGGGGTGGTACCTTTGACAGTTTGTCGTGATGTCATAAAATACTCTGGCCTCTTAATAGTTATTATTCTTATGTTCTTCTTCGATGTCAGTAGATCTCAGTTAGATAATCAAAAATAAAAATTTGTCGAGTTGGTATTAGATTTTTTGAATATTACAGTCAATGTTTAACCATGCTCTAATTGAGTACAATTTCTGTTCTTAAATGGCTCTTTTCACTACTTCATACTGTTACGATAATTTTCAATTCACGATTTAGTTAAACGATAATTTTCTATTCACGATTTAGTTAAGCGATAATTAAGATTCGCCCTGTATATAATATTATTTAAATTTAATTTATTTATAATCTCCAATGTAGAACAAATTTCAAAATTTTAAAACAACGCTCGTTTGAAACCACTTTTTTATTTGGATAAACATTAGTCATTGCAAGGTGAACAAAGAACCTTAATTTCACTTAAGTCAGGTAGAAGGGGGTTAGCTCGAAAGTCGTGTTTCAAACATCAATCATAGTGAAAGTTACAGAATCACGTAATTTTGTTCTATTTTTACTATTCAGACATTCGTTATTTATAAGGCCATTAATTCGTGTATGAATAATCCGTGCGATAGCCCGGCAATAATTTCGGATTCGCAATCTGTATTGAAAGATATTAGCGCTCATCCAACAAATCATCAACAAAAATACCCTAAATTTTAATGTAAAATCTATTAAGAGGATCTAAAATAAGGTAATATAGTTATTTTCCTAACAAGTGCGGAAAGTTATAATTTTCCACACGCAATTGCAGTTGCCCGAACGACGCGAAGCGGAGTTCGGGCATGCAATTAAGTGGGAAAAAGATACTTTACGCATGTTTTAGGAACAATATTTTTTCTACAAGCGTCTAGAATTAAAAAAAAAATTAGCAAAAAGTATTTTTTCTACAAGCGCCTAGAATTAAAAAAAAATTTAGCAAAAAGTATTTTTTCTACAAGCTCCTAGAATTAAAAAAAAAATTTAGCAAAAAGTATTTTTTATACAAGCGTGCGGAAAAGTACAACTTTCCGCAAGCTTGTAGAAAAAACAATTTTTTTACTCTGGACCAAGGGACATTGTGGAGTTACAGGAAACGAAATAGTGGATAGAGCCGCTAAATGATAAAGTTTTCAAATGTAATACCAAAAATATATGGAAATCACATTATAAAGCTCTTGAAAATAAATCTAAAAGCCCGTATTTCATTATCCACCCGTTTTTACCAAGAATTATTACACATTTTTCGTTTAACTATACTAAATCAAGTTCTACTTTTATAACCCGTTCAAAGCTGCTTTTCAGCCCATTTAAACATAATTGAAATCGTTAATTCTCCTTTTTACTATTGTAATAATGAGTCTATTGAAGATTTAAACCATATATTTTTAGAATGTAGTATAAACGCCGATCAGATCTCTTTTCTATATCAAGAACTTATTAATATTAAAATTCATGTCCCCATACATATCCATACTCTTTTGTGCTATTTGAATAAAGCAGTGTGCGATGTTTTTATAATTTTTTTACTTAGATCCGCAATAGAGATATAATTTAGCCTTACCTAGTCTTATCGCAACTAATACCTGTTCTGTGTGGCAAATATACATTCGCACCTTCAAACACACATCCTAATATTTCATAAAAAAATTAATTAAATAACTGATGAGACTATATTAATAACGCCTGTTTACCTGTTTATACCTGGCAACTTCATAGTTGTGCTTAAGGTAAAGTAGGCAACCTATATTTTTCCAACTCCTCGTGTAATGATCTCTCGACTTATACTCGACTTTTATCAATAAGAAATCGGGTAAGTTGATCAAAAAAGTTAGTTAAATTTAATATTATTTAACAGTATTGACCAGTGATTTAGCTAAGCAACCCATATGCGATTTATCAATATACAAATTATCTAATATATGATTATCAAATAACGGATGAGAGTATACATTTGTTGTACCGTAAAGTATTATTAAATTAGGTAGTTTTAAAACACCTCTTGATTTATAGTTCAATAATTTATCATTTATTTTAATCGCTCTATTGCATCATCAAGCGGTATTTTGGCTCCTTAGTCCAGGTTTCAGATAGCCTCGGACACCACCTTCCGTTTATAATGTGAAGGCCACTTGCACGGGCAGCTTCAGCGGAGAAAAAGATACTCACATAATCCAGGAGTCGTTATGGAATCGATCAAATCACTGGCTGCCACTGGATTGAGTACCTCGATATTTGCTGCATAGATAAAGTAAAAACAAAAATAAGATTCTAAAATAATATATTTTATTTTTAAAGATCCGATGAGGAAAGACGGGTGTGTAACACGGTTCTTTAATCGTTGGTACGTCG
Source organism: Neocrepidodera transversa (assembly GCA_963243735.1). Lineage (NCBI taxonomy): Eukaryota > Metazoa > Arthropoda > Insecta > Coleoptera > Chrysomelidae > Neocrepidodera > Neocrepidodera transversa. The sequence goes on along the minus strand of OY725340.1, from coordinate 11,704,679 downwards.
GAGGGTATTGGCACGTCTTCTAGACTGAATTCGTCGGATTGACGTTTCCAGTTCCGGTACGGCACTGGTACAATAGAACTTGGCTTCGCTACTGACGTCCCTTTAGATTGATCTGTCTCGAAAGTTCAAGGGACTGCCACAGCAACTCGGACTTCTGGTTGTCACTGCAGATAACTCGATCAACTCCGACTGCCGTATACCATAAGTTCGGCTGGGTATGCGTAACAAGTCCACGAGTGACTATCTTTCGGCGGTGGTCACAACTGATTTTAAAGTAATTCTAAATCCAGTGGCATGCACGATTTAATTAATTAATTAAGTATCACGGAAAGTAAATTCGTTACACTATTAATAAAAAGTGAGTCAAATCCATAACAGAAACGATTTATGCCTTTGAGTATTTAACACAGCAGCTACTGTCAAACAGTGCAAAATATTAATAATTAATGTTCTTGCGTATGTATTTTATTTAAAATGAAACCATTAAAAACAATATAAAAATATATATTTTAATGTTAAATTTATGTTTGATAAATATTTGTTGTTGAGTACAATATATTCTCAATATATAAGCCGTCTCTGGAATCGAAACCTGCCGTCGGAGCTTTGGTCATTACGGTAATATCTTATATATTATTTAAGAAAATTTTGGTCAAGAGACAAATGCAGATCATCCTCCGTCATTTATTACCATTTAGTAAGAAAATCGTACTCTAAACTCTGATCATCCATCATCCTTACCCTCTGTTCCGCCTCCATTATTAATTTCGTCTGCATCCCCGCCGGCTCATTATTCTCCATTTGCACACTCACGCCCTCTTTAGTAGCTACAGACAGCGGCGACGAAAAAAGGTAGTCAAAAGAATGAATAAAAAATTAAGAAAGAAAAAAAAAAGAATTCTGTTTATTTACTTTTGATTATTAAAATTGTGATGCGCTATAAAAGTAAATTTTTTGAATTGCAATATAATTAGTTTTAGAGATTTATTAATAAATAATGAGACAGTTTTGCTCTAATTAGTAAATTTTTACTTTACCTCCTAGTTGTAATTAAATTAGATTAGTAGAAAAAATAGTTTTTAATTTAATTAGAACTTTTTATTGTGTAAGTAATTTTATTCGTACGAGGCATAAAGAAAAAAAAGTCCACAAGACAATGTTATACTAAAATTACACTGGGTGTCCGCAATAATATAGATTTTATTAAAGGAATAGGTATAAGACATTATTTTAAACAAAAAAATTTATTGTAAAAAAAAACAAAATAATTTTCTTTTTATCCTAATGATTACCTTATTAGTGGCACTTAGGTTTTGAGTTTTTCCAAGCATTTCCAGACAAGATCGATTGCGAATATCTCTGCTTGAAATACTGTGGTGTGTACTCCCAGAGGTTGGCTTAAGTCACATCTGGAAGATTGACCATATATTCCGGGACCGGTTCATATTTCAGTTTAGGAACCATTTGAGTACCAGACTAGTTCTTGTTTTTCCAAATTTCCCTTTATAATCGATTTCGATAGTGAAGGATTTATCAAGAAATCGGTATCATGCTTTCCGTAGTTAGTATGGAGTTTGTGATTATGCTGGTGATTGACGCATGTTCATTTCGAAGTGGGTTCCAGTTTTTGTTTAGCTGGAGAGTGATATGCATTAATTTTGTCCTCTGCTATGACGATGTGGAAAATAAGTAGGAGGTTAAGAATTGTTTCCATGACTGCTGACGGTGTACTTTTCATTGCACTGGTTATACAGAGATATACTAGCCTCTGGCTTTTGGATAGTTCTAGAGTTGCTTGGCTTCGGATAGTTTCAGAGTCGCTTGGCTTTGGTTTATTTTGGGCTACCATACTAGTGCCCCATATGTTATCTTGGATCTCACAATTGTGGTGTACAACCAGTGTACGACTAATGGATTTATCAACATCAGTGCCATCTTGCTTTTGAAAATACAAATTTTGTTGGATTTTTTTCCAAGCAAAGTAGCCTTGCCCTCTCTTTTATGGAAATCGCCTTGACGTGCTTTTTGACCAGTTTTTCTTACACATAAATGATGAAAAAGTGATCGATATGTATGACCTTACCTGAGATGGATCTTTGCCATACTTGGGTATAAAGACCGCTTTCACTTCCGTCAAGGATTTCAGGATATAGTCCGTTGCCAAACTTTCTCTGCACCAGGCTGCAGATAATTGAATGAGGTCAATTCGGAATCAGGTTTAGTAGATTTGTGCTTTGAGATAAATACAGTGGAGTATGGAAAATGCATTTAAAGACGTAAACTCGAGATTTCTTCCCCATTTTCGGTTATGTTGCCGTCGGGCTTTTTCCCGTTGGTTTAGCCGGATTTTGGTTAGAATTTTTTTCAGAAGTGTTTTCAACTCCGCTACAGAACTTCCTCCAAGACACTAACTTTGCTTTCCAAAGTTCTTTGTTGTATTTGGTCAGGGATTGCTGGTATGCTTAGAAATTTTGGGTTTTCTTTGCTTTACTGAAAAGTGTGCGTGTTTTTCCTAAGTATTTGAAGAGCGACTTAGCAAATAAGGGGTCGAATTTGGACTCAGATTCTTGGTAAATCTGGGTTTATTCCGACCCAGCGATATCTCAACGATCGAGATCTCGGACTCGTGGATTTTATCGAAAATTGGTGCCTCGGACTAGCCGAGGTATTTACTGGCTGTTTTTTGGTCGATCTCTATGATTTCTCGGCTTTTCTTCGGTCAATTTTAGTTGTTTCAGCAGTTCGTCTTAGTAATCTTGGATTCCATTACTCTTGTGGATTTCAGAATCTCATCTTGGGCTTAATAGTCCAAATCTCCTATTTTTCATCTTGATAGTTCCATGTAGTAGTAAATTTCCTTTCGGGTCTCAAAATCTTTAATTTCAATGATAGGTACCAGGGCGTCATAATATAGTCTTTTCCGGAAAATACTACCGCGTGGAGATGTAACTCTTATTTTCCGTTTTTTGTTTTTGCTTTTATTAATCAAACTGCCAAGTAAATCATAAAATTTTATTATATTTAACACAAAAAAAGAAGAATTTAAATGTTATTGGGTTTTTTTGTCAAAGATTAATTCCATTTAAACAATTAGTGCCTGTGTGACCAAACTTGGCGTCTTATTTTTTAAGTCAGGAATGCTTATACTTTAATACATTATTTTTTCCTATTTATCCCGTTTTTTTTCCTGTTTTTTATTTTTTTTTCCTGCCATTTTTGTATTTTTTCTATATTTTTCCCTATTTCCTTTTGTTTTACTTAATTTTTTCTGTATATTTTTCATTTTCTTAATTATTATTTATTTATTTTATAGTCCTGTTTTTACATTTTTTTCGTCTTTTTCTCTATTTTTACGGATTTTTTCTGTTTTATTTATTTTTCTCTATTATCGCCATGAAAAACGTTTTCAATATTTTACCTTATTTTTTCATATTTGCGAATTTTTCCAGGGTAAATACTTTTCTTATTTTTTCCTATTTTCCCTATTTTACCCTATTTTCCCTACCATTTTCCAGTGTTTTCTATTTTTCCTTATTTTCGCATTTTTAAGGAAAACATTTTTATATCCTTTTATAAAAAATTAATTTTCAATACAAAAATGTAAACATATTTTATTAAAATAAATAAAAAAGTAGTTGACAGCGTTAGGAATCGAACCCACGCCTTCGAGGAGACTGTTACTATACACCAGCGCCTTTAGCTATTCGGCTAAATTACCAATAAAGTAGTGAAAAACGACAATATTTTTGCCGTAGTTTCGAGTTTTCGAAAATTTAAAGGTACGAAAATAAATTTCTATATAGGGATATACTTTATATACTACAGTATATATATGGTATAAGTAGCGGTAAAGTAAAAATAAGTCACAGATTAATATCATTTTGTTTTGTTTTTAACGATGCTGAACGATGCCGTTGTCCGTTTGTCTCTATCTCTCAGCGTTCTCGAGTTGAATCAGGCTAACAGACGGACGGACGGATAATACCATCTTATAAGAGTTTTAATTCTTCGAAAACTCTAGAAAGGTAGAAAGCATTCCTGCAAAGTTCTAACGGAGGATGAAAATGCCAAAAATTAAACTTTTTCTGGATTTTTTTTGGCGGTAAGAACCCACCGATTTTTGCAAGTGATGGCATTTTCGGACTACTTAGAATCTGTAGAATCTGATTGTAATTTTGTCTGCTCGAGAAACTGCGGAGATTTTTAAGAATTGCGACTTTTACTCGAAAAATTGGAATTGCAAAATTTCGTCTTTTTCGACCCCATATTTGTAATTTTAATGCGTTCTAAAAATCAAATCCACCCAGTAAAGATTCTCGCACTAGAGATACATTATTTATTCTGACACATAGTCATATTCCATAATTCTTCTAAGAAGATAGAATGCGGTGGAATTCAAAAGTGTTAGTGTCAGATATAAATGACGGCGGTAATAATTATTTTCAAACAAGTTTGGATTAAAACAAAATAATTAGTGAAAAATCTAGTCAAGTAGATATGGAACTTAATAATAGGTACTACACCTGAAATTGCAAATTATGAAAAAATATCAATGTCTCAGTTTTTTATTTCAGTAAGTGTGCCAACACTATGAAAATTAATACAACGTAATACAAATATGTTAACAAATAACTGGTTCTGTTCAGATTTCATTTAATTTTGATTCATACTTTCTGATCATGAAGAAAATATAATCTGTTACTCGTTTCCACTCGGATCGATTTTTACTTTCCGAACAACAGAGTTGTATACCATTTTTTGGCATGATGTCTGTCTGTGTGTGTGTTTGTGTGTGTGTGTGTCTGTGTGTGTGTGTGTATCTGTGTGTGAACACGATAGCGTCTAAACGGCTGAACCGATTTAGATGAAATTTTATATATATATTTAGGGTAGCAAGGAGACAACCTGTATAGATTTTGGAGTTAATCGGACAACCGGAAGTGACAGTTGCCATAAGTGATACTAAACAAGATGGCAATAAAGTTTTACACATATATTTTTTATACGTTATAGTTTAATTTCAAATGACTAAAATTTTCAAAAATTTTTGCTATTGTTGCCCGATTTATCAAAAAGTAATTTTTTTTTATATTTTTTTTTTAATTACCAAAATAATGCATTTTTATGAAAAATACAGGATATAAAAGTTGTATAACCTAAAATTTTCTACACATTTTGTCATTACCGTTTTTTTGAATTCCTCATAGTTTTGTCGCTAGAGGGCGTTAAAATAATGTATAGAGACATTTGCTACTTTTTTTTTGGATTTTGAGACAAAATTATGGATTTTTATGAAAATTTACAAAAAATCAAAATTGTAGAACATAAAATTTTCTGCAAATTTTGTCATTAATTTTTTTTCGAGTTCCGCATAGTTTCGCCGGTAGTTTTTATTTTAATTTTTAAGCAATTTTTATCTTGATTAAACTATTTTTTAGTTAAATTTTAATATTAAAAATTTAAAAAAAATAGTTTTAAATTTGTAATAATTAATTTTATAATTATAATTTTTTTCAAAATTTTATTACAAAAATTGTGGAATTTTTTAAAAATTGGCAAAGAAACATATTACGATTTTAAACTAACTTGAATAACATCTAAAATATTAAAGTTATTGAAATAGGATTTTTATCATTCGAAAGATAATATAAAATTCTAAATTTAAAATGTATTTTAGTTTCTTAGAATTTAGAATTGTAATTATTATAGCCAAAATTAAGAATTTTTTTAAATTTTTTTGTAATTTTGTTTTATCAATAAGTATAAAATAAATGAAAAAAGTAAATAGCATATCCGAAAAGGATCCGAAAGTACTATATGTGTAAATTATTTCATAATTTTTACATAATATTTGTAAAAGTTATAGCAAAAAATGTAAAAAGTTAAAACAATTCAATGGATACCCATGAATTTTTGACACAAAATTTGATTTTTTTTTTAGTTTTTTTAAACTAACTTTGTTAATGCATTTTGATCCAGAAAACCAAAAATAGGGTATGTTTCCCATTTTAAATATAATTGAATGAGATATTAATTATTTATTGATTTTAAAATTATTCAAAAATACCCTTAAATTTGTATTAAAAAAAACTCTATAATTGTGATTTTTTTTAAAATTTTATTCAAAAAATTGTAGAATTCATAATTTTTTTTTGAAATTTAATATAAGTTTAAAATAAAATTGAATAAGTTTAAAAACATTAAAGATATTAAAATGGGATTAACACCATTCGATAGGTAATATAAAACTCTAAATTTGGAAAATATCTAAGTCTCTTAGGATTAAAAAATTAATTTTTTTGTCCTTTTGTTTTATCGAAAATGGTAAAACAAATGAAAAAAGTAAATAGTACATCCGAAAGGGTTCAATAAGTATATTATGTGTGAAATATTTCATAATTTTAAAATAATACTTGTAGAAATTATACAAAATTATAAAGTTCAAAAAAAATTTTCAGAAACAATTAAATTTTTTTTAATTTTTGTAAACTAATTTTATTAATATATTTTGATGCTGAAAAACTAAAATAATCTATTAAACAATTACTTTACTAAGAGTGTTCGGAAAGTTGGGTGGGATTACCACTCATTTTTTTCATCATAATCTTTCATACAGAATATACTATTCTAACCCTGATTGAAAAAAATATTTTACTGTTACGTTACTGCGTTATATTTTTAATTAATGGAATTTTTTCACTAAAAACTCTTTTTTTAATTTACGACAAAACTACTAAAATATACGTTAACGTTTTCCGCTGCTGCTACCAACCGAAGAGGACGAAAAGGACAGGCCGAATAATTGAATGCGATGGTGGATTTGATAAACACGTCAATTAAAACTTATCCGATAATCAACTGGAATGGAAATATGCTGTTTTGCTTTATTTTAGAAGCTGGCCTTCTCCACATGAAAATCGAATTAAATTTTTTCCATAATTTGAATTATTTTTTTTAACCTACGATGAGCGTTTTAAACGAAATTGCTCGAGAGGTATTGTACAGTTAAATTGTTTTGTTATTGATGTAGGATATTTTGGCAGTCAGAATAGTTTGTTAGATGTTTTGTTAATTTGTTTATTATATATAAAAACATATTCTACTTATTTTATAAAGGACCCCGCACGGTTCTTATGGAAAAAGAGACCCAGTCGAATTGGCTAAAAATTTAGTATAATGTAGTTTATGATGGCCTGATCAAATGTCTCCATGCGCCCAACATGAACAGTTTTTGAAATACAGGGTGTTAAATACGAGGAGGCAGTGTCGTTCTTTATCTTTAGAAATCAAATAGTGTGGCGATTAGTTTGTTACAACAAGTTAAAGATTATAATTATAATATTAATATTATCGATATCAATTTTAGACTTGCAGAATAAGTAAATATCATTTGATTTTAATATTGGATGATTTCAGGTTACTATTATACAGGGTCACTCAAAATACGCAAATTTGGATCACCCTGTATATATTTCATTCTTATGCCACCAAGTAGAACTCAAAAGGTTAAGATAGGGACATGAAAGCCGTTTTATCCGATTTTATGTCGTATTTAGAGTTGAAAAACCAATTCATTTTATAATAGGTTTTTGACATCAACTTTTCAGGACGAATCTAAAAATGTACAAAAGTACAAAAATATAGGGTGTTACATTTAAAATTATAACTTTTGTATGGCACTTTTATTTGGAACCCCTGTAAATTTCAAAATATTTTTAAAATGTAGCCCTTATTGACTTAACACCACCTCAATAAAAATTAACGAATTTATGCCATTTCGCCATAAAAATCCGTGGCGTCGGTCGTGAATCACCCTGTATATATTCCTAAAAAAATTAAAATAAATAAATAAATAAAGGCAATTTTAAGTGACCTGTATAATAGTAACCTTAAATCATTCAATATTAAAATCAAATGATATTTATACTTATTCTGCAAGTCTACGGTCTTTTGCGTTTGACTGAGTTTGTTAAAAGAATTACATAAAAATCTTAAAACTGGCTATTAAAAAAAGAATTACCCTGTAGACTGAGTATCATTACAACTGGTATCGATAATATTAATATTATAATTATCCATCTCGCTGAGTTAATATCCGTACTCCTTCTTCAAGGATATCGATTTTACCTCACACTGTTTTATTGTTAATTTCTATGTTTATGAAGGAAGAAGAAGCAAACTTTTTAATTTTTTTTAGTTTGTAATTTTATGGTTTTCTTCACTTTATGGTTTTTAGGATAAAGAACAAAGTTCGAAGGACCAGTTGCCGTAGCAACAACTATTATTGTAATAAATAGTTACGCTTACGATTAAATAATGTAGCACTATTTTATTATGATCAAAAAAATGTTTATTAAAAAATCTCTCCCGCTCCAACCCGAAAAAATAATGGCACAACAAATATAGATATTTGCATAAATTATAGATTAATCGAAATTCAGACATTAGTTAAGTTAGAGGTGGCAACATCGCGACATACCTCAATGATAGTTACGCAAGATTGGAAAAAACAGTTTGCCCGATTGAGATTTATCAGATAAAATATTTGGTTTATTAATTTTTAAACTGACGGTCGCTAAGGGCGACTTATATATGTAAATTTTAATATAAATTTCTATAGTTTATTCTAGTAGATTTTTTATGTCATCGCTATACAATCTGGTAACGTTTGTAGACGCACACTTCAAACGCCAATAATTCTAAAATTGTCTTGATGATTAGTATTATTAAATTCTTCAATAAAGTATTAGCGTGTAAGAGGCTTCGGGTCGATTTGTCTTTTTAGTTTATCAGTTAGGTATTCTTCATATTTTTGGAGTTTGTTGGACCCCATCTTTACTGTCTTTTGCTGAGGTATTACAACCAGAATGTAGGCGACTACGTTCTGAATATAATAGAGCGAAAATTTCAAAACAATAATGTAGCGGGTACAAATAATGATTAAAAAACATGTCAATAATAATATATTAAACATGAAAATGAATTGTGGTGTACATGAGTTAAAAAACTACTGTTAAAATTAATTTTTGCTATGGAAAATAGGTAGGCGTAAAAACATGGTATTGATTTATTATTCTATTTCAGACCACGTATTTTTCTGGTAAATTGGATGTAAGGTAATGGAAACGAGGGAAAAGAATATAACGAATAGAAATTGTAGTTACAAATAAAATGTACGGCTCCCTCAGGATAAAAAGACGTTCTGACGGGAGCTCAGAAATCGATTTGATCCATACATTTAGGTTTCGGAGAATAGTATAAAAATATATCTGAAATAGATATGTAAATATTTTTTTTGCTTTTTTGTTTCGCCAATAGAATCATCTAACACCTCGTGACATTTATTACTTTTGAAAGTAAAGTAAAAATAATAGTAAAATAAAAAAATTAAAAAAATATAATCCAATCGATAAGTAAAATACCCATCGTTTATCATAGAAAATAAATTTTGATACAGGTCAATTGAGTACTAAAAAGTGTATTATTGTTTAGTTGTGATGATATTCTTCAACATTAAAGAAAACCAAAAGTTCCAAATTCCTAATTTAAGTTGAAACTATAATACATTTTTCGACTGATAATCACTTTTTCCTGAATTCTCGAAAACATAAACTATTATTAAAATATATTTTTGGAATCAGATTTTTATAACCTTTCAACTGACGTGTCACATGACCCGCGATTTTAAAAAAAATTGAGGGGTGGATGTTAGCTTAAAGGGGTTCATTTAAATACCGAATATTTTATACCATCAGATAAGTATAAAAATCGACGTGCATTTTTTTGTACTTTTTAAAATAAAGGAGTTGACCGGTTAGGGAGGGGAGTAAAACTTAAACCCTACGCTGTATGCAGTAACTTTAGCATTTACCAATTGTAAGTCATTAAAAGAATATTTGAAAAAATGTTATGCCAGGGTTTTAGGAAGTTGAGTTTTTGGCTGAACGTAAATATAACGTATATCAACTTAGCAAGGCAACTTCAGAAAATTACAACCGTAACTTATTAGTAATTTGCTGCTTTATTGCCGTTAATTAGTTGTGGAAAAATTAATTTTGACGTTTGGAAAAAGAAGCTAATAAAATGCATGAAAATAATAAAATTACCAAAAAAAATTAGGTTAGATTTGTTTTTCTTAGTTCGGTGGTCGGACCCCCACTTCACCACCTCAAATAAAAATTCATTTTTTAGATAATATTGGTTTTTTCTGTCAATTAATTATAACTTATGTTTGGTATAAGCTTTGCAAACTTCAAAAAAAAGTAAATTATATTTTTCTGTGAAAGTCCAATACTCAGTGCTTTGTTTTAAACTATACAGGATGTCAACATTCTTTAGTTTTTTAAACAAACGTGCGTATATCTGTGAAAATCCAAGTAAAACCATATATTAAAAAAAATAGGTGAAATTCTAATTTAAAATAATATGTAGGATATTGACAAAAAAATACCTTTCTATCAAACATCTATGCATATTTCTAGATAATATTAGATTTTCAGAATTTTAATCTATTTTTTTTGCCTCATTTAAGGTCCTTTTTAGTAACCGTTTATTTGATAAAAAATTTGAAAAATTCAATCAAAAATGCCAAAATTTTAATCAAACCTCAAAAATATCAAAAATTTTCAAAATGAATCAAAAAATTCTGGACATTTTAAGAACTTTTGACAAAAATTTCAAGAATTTTAAAAATTTCTATCAAAATTTTTTTTCCAAAATCGTAGTTGAAAATTTTTTACGTGAAGTTTTAACATTTTTTTTATGAAAAATTTTTATTAAAGTTTTACAAAATTTCGATCAAAAATTTTAATAAAAAATTTTAAAAATTCAATCGAAAATTCCAAAATTTTTATCAAAAATCAAAAATTTCAAGAATTCTATTAAAAATTTTCAAATTCAGTCAAAAAATTCTGGACATTTTAAGAATTTTTGATAAAGAATTTTAAGAATTTAAAAAAATTTTATCAAATATTTTGTTCCAAAATCGTAGTTGGAAAATGTTGGCGTGAAGTTTTAACATTGTTTTTATGAAAAATTTTGATTAAAGTTTTAAAAAATTTCGATTAAAAATATTAATAAAAAAAATTGATAAACAATTTTAAAAATTCAATCAAAAATTCAAAAATTTTGATCAAACCTCAAAAATTTTAAGAATTTTATAAAAAAATTTCAAATTCAATCAAAAAATTCTGGACATTTTAAAAATTTTTGACAAAAATTTCAAGAATTTTAAATATTTTATCAAAATTTTTTTTTCCAAAATCGTAGTTGAAAAATTTTTATGTGAAATTTCAACATTGATTTTATAAAAAATTTTGATCAAAAGTTTTAAAAAATTTCGATCAAAAATCTTAATAAAATGACTGATAAAAAATTTTAAAAATTCAATCAAAAATTCCAAAATTTTGATCAAACATCAAAAATTACAAGAATTCTATCAAAAATTTTCAAACTCTGTGAAACAATTCTGGATATTTTAAGAATTTTTGATAAAAAAATTCAAGAATTTTAAGAATTTTAAAAATTTTTATCAAAAAATTTGTTCCAAAATCGTAATTGAAAAATGTTTGCATGAAGTTTTAACATTGTTTTTATGAAAAATTTTGATTAAAGTTTTAAAATATTTCTATCAAAAATTTTAATAAAAAAAATTGACAAAAAAATTTTAAAATTCAATCAAAAATTCCGAAATTTTGATCAAACCTCAAAAATTTTAAGAATTCTATAAAAAAATTTCAAATTTAATCAAAAAATTCTGGACATTTTAAGAAATTCTGACAACAATTTCAAGAATTATAGGAATTTTATAAATTTCTATCAACATTTTTTTTTTCAAAATCATAGTTGGAAAATGTTTGCGTGAAGTTTTAACATTGTTTTTATGAAAAATTTTGATTAAAGTTTTAAAAAATTTCGATCAAAAATATTAATAAAAAAAATTGATAAACAATTTTAAAAATTCAATCAAAAATTCAAAAATTTAGATCAAACCTCAAAAATTTTAAGAATTATCTAAAAAAATTTCAAATTCAATCAAAAAATTCTGGACATTTTAAGAAATTCTGACAACAATTTCAAGAATTATAAGAATTTTATAAATTTCTATCAACATTTTTTTTTTCAAAATCGTAATTGAAAAATGTTTGCGTGAGGTTTTAACATTGTTTTTATGAAAAATTTTGATTAAAGTATTAAAAAATTTCGATCAAAAATATTAATAAAAAAAAATAGATCAACAATTTTAAAAATTCAATCAAAAATCCAAAAATTTTGATCAAACCTCAAAAATTTTAAGAATTCTATAAAAAAATTTCAAATTCAATCAAAAAATTCGGGACATTTTAAGAATTTTTGATAAAAAATTTCAAGAATTTTAAGAATTTTAAAAATGTATATCAAAAATTTTGTTCCAAAATCGTAGTTGAGAAATGTTTGCGTGAAGTTTTAACATTGTTTTTATGAAAAATTTTTATTAAAGTTTTAAAATATTTATATCAAAAATATTAATAAAAAAAATTGATAAACAATTTTAAAAATTCAATCAAAAATTACGAAATTTTGATCAAACCTCAAAAATTTTAAGAATTCTATAAAAAAAATTTCAAATTTAATCAAAAAATTCTGGACATTTTAAGAAATTCTGACAACAATTTCAAGAATTATAAGAATTTTATAAATTTCTATCAACATTTTTTTTTTCAAAATCGTAGTTGAAAAATGTTTGCGTGAAGTTTTAACATTGTTCTTATGAAAAATTTTGATTAAAGTTTTAAAAAATTTCGATCAAAAATATTAATAAAAAAAATTGATAAACAATTTTAAAAATTCAATCAAAAATTCAAAAATTTTGATCAAACCTCAAAAATTTTAAGAATTCTATAAAAAAATTTCAAATTCAATCAAAAAATTCTGGACATTTTAAAAATTTTTGACAAAAATTTCAAGAATTTTAAATATTTTATCAAAATTTTTTTTTCCAAAATCGTAGTTGAAAAATTTTTATGTGAAATTTCAACATTGATTTTATAAAAAATTTTGATCAAAAGTTTTAAAAAATTTCGATCAAAAATCTTAATAAAATGACTGATAAAAAATTTTAAAAATTCAATCAAAAATTCCAAAATTTTGATCAAACATCAAAAATTACAAGAATTCTATCAAAAATTTTCAAACTCTGTGAAACAATTCTGGATATTTTAAGAATTTTTGATAAAAAAATTCAAGAATTTTAAGAATTTTAAAAATTTTTATCAAAAAATTTGTTCCAAAATCGTAATTGAAAAATGTTTGCATGAAGTTTTAACATTGTTTTTATGAAAAATTTTGATTAAAGTTTTAAAATATTTCTATCAAAAATTTTAATAAAAAAAATTGACAAAAAAATTTTAAAATTCAATCAAAAATTCCGAAATTTTGATCAAACCTCAAAAATTTTAAGAATTCTATAAAAAAATTTCAAATTTAATCAAAAAATTCTGGACATTTTAAGAAATTCTGACAACAATTTCAAGAATTATAGGAATTTTATAAATTTCTATCAACATTTTTTTTTTCAAAATCATAGTTGGAAAATGTTTGCGTGAAGTTTTAACATTGTTTTTATGAAAAATTTTGATTAAAGTTTTAAAAAATTTCGATCAAAAATATTAATAAAAAAAATTGATAAACAATTTTAAAAATTCAATCAAAAATTCAAAAATTTAGATCAAACCTCAAAAATTTTAAGAATTATCTAAAAAAATTTCAAATTCAATCAAAAAATTCTGGACATTTTAAGAAATTCTGACAACAATTTCAAGAATTATAAGAATTTTATAAATTTCTATCAACATTTTTTTTTTCAAAATCGTAATTGAAAAATGTTTGCGTGAGGTTTTAACATTGTTTTTATGAAAAATTTTGATTAAAGTATTAAAAAATTTCGATCAAAAATATTAATAAAAAAAAATAGATCAACAATTTTAAAAATTCAATCAAAAATCCAAAAATTTTGATCAAACCTCAAAAATTTTAAGAATTCTATAAAAAAATTTCAAATTCAATCAAAAAATTCGGGACATTTTAAGAATTTTTGATAAAAAATTTCAAGAATTTTAAGAATTTTAAAAATGTATATCAAAAATTTTGTTCCAAAATCGTAGTTGAGAAATGTTTGCGTGAAGTTTTAACATTGTTTTTATGAAAAATTTTTATTAAAGTTTTAAAATATTTATATCAAAAATATTAATAAAAAAAATTGATAAACAATTTTAAAAATTCAATCAAAAATTACGAAATTTTGATCAAACCTCAAAAATTTTAAGAATTCTATAAAAAAAATTTCAAATTTAATCAAAAAATTCTGGACATTTTAAGAAATTCTGACAACAATTTCAAGAATTATAAGAATTTTATAAATTTCTATCAACATTTTTTTTTTCAAAATCGTAGTTGAAAAATGTTTGCGTGAAGTTTTAACATTGTTCTTATGAAAAATTTTGATTAAAGTTTTAAAAAATTTCGATCAAAAATATTAATAAAAAAAATTGATAAACAATTTTAAAAATTCAATCAAAAATTCAAAAATTTTGATCAAACCTCAAAAATTTTAAGAATTCTATAAAAAAATTTCAAATTCAATCAAAAAATTCTGGACATTTTAAGAATTTTTGATAAAAAATTTGAAGAATTTTAAGAATTTTAAAAATTTCTATCAAAATTTTTTTAAACATTGTTTTTATGAATGAAATATCGAGTAGCTGATGGTAAAAGTATTTATCAATGTGGACAACAGTCACGCAATATAAAATAAAATAATCATTAATTATGAAATAAGCAATAGTAATGAAATTTACTAAATTGTTAAAAAAATATGTATACGAAAATATTTTTTTTTAATCAGATTGCGAAAAATAGTATATTATATACCAAGGGACTAAAGTGCATCTTTTAATCCCGAGGGTGTTTTTTTTGCTCTGATTCAATTTATATTTGAAAACAATGTCTTAAATTCTCAAAGTTTTATTGAAAATAAATATTTATACGTAAATATAATCAACATTTTTCTCTTAGTGTACGATATTATCCAAATTGCTGGGCTGACATCTGCAAGGGGCCTACGGTGGCAGACAGTAGATAACTCGATGCGTTATCGGCCTCCACGGAGCGGATGTCTTCTTCACGCCCTAGTTTCCACAAATTGGGATAATAACGTAGCCCCGAAGGGTGCCACTACAAGTTGGATCTTGAGCCCCCTTTCCCCTTCTGCAATTTTAGCATAATTGAATGAATTTACACTATTAAAGTAATGGTAGGAAGGATGGGGCAATTATTGATGATATGGGTTCTCTGGTGTAAGGATCAACGAGATGCTTGTACTGTTAAGCATGTTAGAGAAAATTCAATTATCAGCCCTTCGTTTTGAAATTTACTGAATTAGATCAGTCGTAAATTTAATTTGTACAGTTATTTTTTTCAATTTAGGTGGGATAAATGTTACAATTAGATTAAAGGAAGGATTTAGGCAATTAATACGGGTAATAATATATTCAAGTTTACAAACAATTATTTTAATATTTTATTCAAATTCCCTTTTACACAGTCCCACAAAAAAAGTTCAAGTTCATACACAAGAGAGTGACATATGTATTCCCATGTATTTTTCGACGCTGAATCCGATCCCGAGCTCAGAATTGGGCCTACACGTCTGGAATTGACCCTAGGGGCCGAAAATGGCCTGAAATGCGATTCCCGGGATAAGGCGAAGTCGACGCTGAATTTTGGTGCTAAAGCCGGATTTGTGCTCGAAAAGTTTATGGCGAACTGAAATACCGGGTTAGGGTCCGGCAAAATGACCCCTTGGGACGGAAAAAACCTGTTTTGGACGTCCCGGTCATGACTGTGGTATTTTTATGGACTTTCCAATTCTGGAGCTGATACTGGGTGTGAAAAGTGTTTAGTCAGCTGAAATTACCAGTTTGGGTCCGGCAAAATGGCTCATTGGGACCGGAAAATCATATTTTGGACGTACCAATTGCAACAGTAGGGATTTTTATGTACTAATTGTTATATAAAAAATAAGAAAACTTGCAAAAAATACATGCGATAAGAAAATTAACAGTAACAAAACTTGCATTTAAAAAAGGGTACATTGTAACAAAAAAAGGATCAACAAGGTGCAACCATAAGAACAATCAAGAACAAGAAAAAATATGTTCATGCAACAAAACAGGACAAAATCAAATACTAAAACGAAACAAAAGAATATCGTGCAATAAAATAGAAGGGAATCATATACAAACAAAAATACCACTGACTACTTCCGAAACTTCATATTCTCTTAACTTCTCATTAACAAATTCTTCTAGCGACTTACTCATTCAGGGTGACACGACATCTTCCGAGAGAATTTTGATTCACCTGCCTATACCTGCATGTATGTATCTGCACAGTCTCAGGTCCAGAATTGAAAAACACACGAAAATACCACTGTTGCGACTGGTATGTCCGAAATATGATTTTCCGGCCCCAATGGGCTATTTTCCCGGACCCAAACTGGGAATTTCAGCTTTCCAAAAACTTTTTGAGCATACTGTAAGGACCAGGATTGAAAAATACATGAAAATCCCACTTTTGCGACTGGTACGTCCGAAATATGATTTTCCGGCCACAATGGGCCATTTTCCCGTACCCAAACTGGGAATTTCAGGTGACCAAACACTTTTCACACCCAATCTCAGCTCCAAAATTGGAAAGTACATGAAAATACCACAGTCGCGACCGGGACGTCCAAAACAGGATTTTTCCGCCCCAAGGTGTCATTTTCCCGGACCCAAACCCGGAATTTCAGTTTGGGATAAACTTTTCGAGCAAAAATCTGGCTTTAGCTCCAAAATTCAGCGTCGACTTCGCCTTATTCCGCGGGAACCGCATTTCAGGCCATGTTCGGCCCCTGGGGACAATTCCAGACGTGTAGGCCCAATTCTGAGCTCGGGATCGGATTCAACGTCGAAAAATCCATGGGAATACATATGTCACTCTCTTGTGTATGAACTTTTTTTTGTGGGGCTGTGTTATGTGATATGCTACTATACCGGGTGTCCCACATTTTTCATATACCCAATATCACGGTTATACTGTTTTAAGAAATTAAAAAATTGTATTTATTTCAAAATGTGTTCTGTCAAATTTTAATTTCTGTCAAATTACCCCTGTGCAACCACCCCCAACTTCAATTATTCAAATGGCACCTTCTACATTTTTCTTTTAACTTGTGAAGTGCGATCAATTCTACCTTCGACGATGATATTTTGACAGACGCCAAACTGACAGAATAAGATAACTTAAACAATTTACAAAAGTTCATCATAAAGAATTTATTGAAAACAAAAATTATAAAAGCTGCTCAAAATGTTTACCATTATTATTCATACATGCTTCAAACCGCATTATTGTTCCCTCGTACAATATTTCCTAATCATTTCCTTCGTTACTGTGTTGCAGGCGTGTACAATCTTCTCTTATAAGTCCTTCAAGTCGATTGGTCTAGTTTCATATACTACTTTTTTCAAATAACCCCACAAGATAAAGTCTAATGGTGTCAGATCTGGCTAACGTGCAAGCCACCGAATAGAACCTCCGTTTCCTATCCATAGATTTGGAAAATTTAGCTCCCGGTATTCGGTTATAATGTGGTGATTATGAGGTGGAGCACCATCTTGTTTTCACCACATAAGTGCTCTTTCTTGTTGAGAAGTATTATGCGCAGTCTCTGAAGTTCATTTTGCATAAATTGTAAATATCTTTACAGAGTCAGTATGTTTGATACAAATAAGGACATATCAAACGTCCATTGAACAACGCACACCAAATATTGGTACCCCATATGGTTTGGAAATTGGTTTATCTCACTAAATGAGGATTATCACGTGACCAATAATGCATGTTGCGCCGATTCACGGTCCCACATGATCCGTTCCAACAAATTTTGATTACCTTCAATAGAAGCCCCTGGTGCGTGAGTATTTTGAAAGGATGATAACTATGTATTTTTATAATTATGTGCATAGACGACTTGCTTATTAAAAATTCGTGAGCTAGTGCTCGAGTAGAAATGTGCGGGTGAGCTGCCATGTAGGCCAGAACATTAATACTAATTTCCTTAGTTCGTGCTGGTGCAGCATGTTGGGCGTGCTTACCTTTTCCTCGAAATATGCCTCTTCTCAATTTATTCTCAACATAAGAATATGTGGTATGTTTAGGCAGTCGCTGATTGGGAAAACACTGCTACGACAGCACAAGATTTTTTCTGGCCTCTATCAACATACTCATTTGGAGTAACTGTAAAAGGTATTTTCTTGATTAAAGGTACAAACCGATTGAAAGACCCATGCAAGAAAGACACCGTCTAAAACATTGACAGTTTTTATAACTCGATTGGAATAAAGTAGGCACACTGTGAACCAAAAATGTATGCAGTGAATTATTCATCATTAAATGCTGTTGACTTCGAAGTTTCTAATTTTGTGAGTTTGACACTTGTCAAAATATCAAGTGTGGTATATCGTTGAAGTTAGAATATAATTGATATAATTTAAGTTAAGGGTGGTTTCTCAGGTGTAGTTTGATAGAAGTTAAATTTGACAGAACACCTTCAAAGACATATAAGTTTGAAAATGGCTCTATGAAAAAATCTGGGACACCCTGTATAATATAAATAATTCAATCAAATAACACTTTTACCAATTTAATATTCGAAAACATATTTCTGGTATGATTTCTAAAAGTCACGCTAACATTTTGGCCATAACTGTACTTTTAATGTTCTGATTTGTCGAAAATAGTTTTATAGACTCGGATAATAAAAGAATTATCATTGTCTATTTTTATTCATAACTTTATTCCATTTACTCCCGTATGGCTTATAAAAGAATCACCAGACTTATATCAGCTAATCGGCATCACTCACACCTCTCTAATGACGCCTCATCGCGGAAATTAACTTATATTAACATTATTCTCAATTAAGGTGAAACATGATTCTCTTCCCGGCAAAGGCTTTATTGCTAGGCAATTTTCATTACCCGATAACTAAGAAATGAATTTTCAAATAAAATTTTTGTATTTGCACCAACTATTTTGTTTTGTTTTATATAACTCAATAATTTGTACTATAATGTATAAAGTAAATGTGAAGTGTTATATATACTTCAACCTCTATGGGATAACGAAATATTTTATTAAAAAATTAATTCAAGATAAGACATTTTATAAAACTGTTATCTATAAAAGAACCTTTATTAAAATTTATACAATTATTATAATCTTTCATATTCTTTCTTCAAATTCCGGAAAATTTAAATAGAATGCACCAGTTTTGTAAATAAGAATAATAAATTCCTTTGTGAAGAGGTAAAATATGTGCAACAATAACCTTAGAAAAACGGGAATCCTTAAAAAAATATTTATTCAACTACGGTGACGCCGTAGGCGCTAGTTTTCTTTCAAACAATGTCTTTCACAAAGAACTTCCTTCCATCTTTTGCCATTGCCATCTTTTCCCATAGTTTTATTAGACAGGAGATATTCACAAAATGAAATTTTAATGATATTCTCATGCCCTCGTTTTAGTACAGGACCGAACTTTATATTAAAAAAATTATGTAAATGATCTAAAAAATAACAGATTGAGGTATACCGTGAAATAAGAAACTAAATTGTTTATCCACGATTATTTAAAACTATCAAATTTGTGTTCTAATCCAGAATAGTATTTTTAATATCCAATTTTCTTGTAAAAAACACAATAATAATCTGAATGTTTATTCAGGCGTGGACTTTAGATTTAATAGCTGAAGTTGAATAGATAAAACAACTAAAATCGGGCCAGAAAGGCAGGAATGTTGTAAACTTGTAAGTAAATGAAACTAGCCCGCGATGGACAGTGGAAAATAAGAAAGAATGAAAAGAACCAAACACAAAAAAGGTGTAGCTAGCGCGCGCTGAAAACCGGTCCAGCTGAATCCGGAGTGGAAGATATCCCGCCTGCACTAAGGCTCTAGGCCTATTGTACCCCCGCCAGTTTTCACATCAGACAAAGTCCAGAATTGTTATGATGTTAGCTTTCTCTATCTCTTCGGATATTTTACCCAAAAGTACCAATCCCTTTACCTGTTCAGGTCCCAGCAATATATTACCAGGAGTTTTGTCCTGTTCCTCACATGTACTACATATGGAATCTTTCTGATACCTTTATGAGGTTCACGTATATTCTGAGCCAGCAGTGTCTCTCTATTTAGGCATAACAGCAGATTGTCTCTGCTCTTGGGTGGACCTTCTATAAGTGCTTTAGACTGTCTTACTTGGGAAAGTTCCAGATATTATTCCATATATTTGTCGTTTAATAGTTTTTCCAGCAGACCCTTTACATGCTGGTAGGAAATACTACATATGGGTTGTGGTCCAATTAAAGGTTTCTCGGCTTCTTTACAAGCTAGGCAGTCTGCCTCTTCATTTCATTCTAAGCCCTTTCTGAGTTGCAAATCCCCTTTTTTTACGTCATAATATTGTGTGGCCTATCTATTCGTTAGGTTCCCATGAACGTTATCTAGCCCTTTACATTTAGGCGCAAAAAGAATTATTTTCTAATGTTTCAACATTATAATTTTTGGAATTTAAATTATTGTTTATTCAAGTGCTTCAAGTATGTTTTATGGGCTGTAGAAACATGTATGGACAGACGAATGTCTTTTGGGAAAAACAACTTGACTTAGATAACTAGGTAAACAGAACACATTAAGATAAGGAATAGGAGTTACTGATAAATTTAAACACCTTTTGTAACTCATATTCCTAATCCTTACTAGCTTCTTTCATTTCTAGCTTTATTGTACGTTTTATTCAATTCCTTTCTCAATATCTACTAATCAATTTTTCCTTCGTTTGTTTTGCAAGTTATAACTTCAAAATTTCTTCTATCCTCTATATTGATTACTTGTCACTGTCTCTTTGCTTCTTTTTCTCTTCTTCTTTTTTCAAACATATTTGCACCAAATCTCACTCTACAGTTACAAATTGTTCCACAAATTTGGTTTATAATATAACTTTTTAGGTTTAGACAACTACTAATTCATATTCTACATTTTATAATACTTAATTATCAATCTTTATCTATTGCTACTAGTTTTCGCTCACATGTTATTTTAGGCCATATTATAATAACTTTGAAATTCCCTCCTTTCCTCCTATCCTTGACCCTTTCAGTCACCTGTCAAATGTCACACATCCATCTTGCCATAGTATCAGTTTGTGCTACGTTTAGTCACAATGTTCTCCGATAATTCTTTCTCATCTACCTAATATTCGGGTTTACCACCCGGTTACCGTTTGGGGCATATTGCTCCACCTGCTGCAGTTCGTGTCTCGCCTGTTCGGGTTGGCTCGGGATGATTGCTTCGAGGTGCCGGTTCCCCTGGTATAGGTATGTTCGTCGAACCAGGACGTCCCCACCCATACTATCTAAATTAATTTTTCCGGTTTTTCCTATCTGAAAAACCGAATATTGAGTCCTATAAGTTGGATGCTCCAAGTCTGGGCATTTCCTATTTATCTTCCTTTTTGCACAACAGAGGTGCACTCGGCCAATATGAGATTAATAACCCAACGGTGATCTTCCTACCGAAGATAGTCTCATTATTTCATAACTTGTAAAACTGTTTGAAACACTTCCTTATCCTTTCCTTAATTTATAATTAATTTTACACGTTGAATTTCATGTATCCCCATATATCCCTACCCTAACTTTCCCACATATATTATTTTTATGGATTTGTTTGTTTTTTTTTATATAATCACTTGTATTATTTATATGGTAAGTTTATTCAATGTAATGTTACAAAAGTTTGGATCGAACTGGGTAATTTGTTTCCAGACCTGAAGATGGCTCATTAGCCGAAACTAGTTGCCCCCCTAAAACTTGGTATTTTTGAATTTATGTGGTAAATGACTTGGAGTTTTATTTGTATTATTAAACTTAATAATATTAATATACCCGGGGTCGGTCCCACAGTTTTAATTTTTAATTCGTATTTATAAAACGAATAATAAAACTCCAAGTCATACCACAATATTTATCAAAGTTGTAAAAGATTAACAAGGGGCGGCAACATGTTTTGGCCAAACGATGGCCATCATCAGGCATTTGATATAAATATAACAAGTTCGTAAATTCTCCTTTTGCTTTTGCAAATCACATTTTAGAATCTAGACCTTGAATAAGAAAATAAATTTTAAAAAGAAAAATCAATTGATTTTAATAAAAAAAGTAATATATTTTAAAATTCTGCTGGTAAAAATTAGTAAAAATAGAGTTTTTATATATTTTTTCAAATTAAATACGGTTTAATTAAACAAACATTAAAATTATAAAGAGTGACGTTATGATTTATCTAAATGCATATAGAACATATAAACGTTGACAGGTATCATCCTACATATTTCATTATTCAACGTTTGTCCTCTACGCTACTGAAAATCTGTCTGGCTCTCTGTAAAATAATTAATTTGTCGTCTGGAAACTGCGTGCAATCTGTAAAGAAAAAAAAGGTGCTGTTGCTTGCCTGAAGTCGCTGGATAAATTTTCGTTTAACTTTTTATTGTTTTGTGGATTGCTTTGTTAATCCAGTATAAAATGATTTGTCTTTTATATCAGTCGTAGTTATCAGTGCGATAGATACTAAATCTGTTGCTTTAGGTATGTTCTGTTAAACTGACCTGGTTTAGGCTTAATTTATGTGAAATTATTCGGCTTATGACATTTATGTTATTAACGGAGTGATCAGCAACCTAAAACTTTATACTATACTATATAGTATAGTATTGCTGTTTTTATTTATTTTCTTTTAATTTTATTTAATTGTGAATATTGTGAATATTCGTCTCCGAAAGTAGTGAATTTGTATATCTTTTTAAATATCAGCGGGAAAAATATTCCTCCCCGTTTTCGAGGAAGCTTAGCATGGTGGTGGTGTTGGATATCGCGTCCGATCCCTGCCAACCTCTCCACCGACCAATACTCTCCTTCAAAGAGTATTAACTACGTAATTCTACAATTTGTCTAAACTTAATTTCATACATAATAATAAATTCTCTTAATTATTTATATATTAAAATAAAAGGTATGATAATATTTTTCCAGCTAGACGGTAAAGAAGACCGTTACAACCAAGAAGAGAAATGCGACTATTTTTCCCATACACAAAATCATCGAAGTCGGAGAGAAATACATTTGCGGCTGAAGTGCCGAAAACAAAAAAGTCACCCTCTCGGGGCGAGTGTCGGTCGGTGGAGGATTTGGCAGGGATCGGACGCGATATCCAACACAACCACCGTGCTCAGCATCATTGAAAACGGGGAGGAATATGTTTCCTGCTGATATTTAAAAATATATAAAAATTCACGAATATTGGCCGGTGGAGGGGTCGAAAAGTGTCAGAACCGATATTCAACACCACCTTAGCAGGGAAAGCTCTTGAAGCTGGTTTAACCCACCTGGGGGGTGGTTTTTGGCCATTGTGAGGGGTTGCGCAACCTCAAAGAGAAATTCTAACGCCACCATCGTCGAAAACGGGGGGGAGGTACTCTTGTTCCGGCTGAAAATATTTCCATGTTCGTCCGACTCACACACGCTACTATTTCACAAGTAACATAAGCAATTTTCTAAAATTACGTTAATGTTGTGTTTTAAAGATTCTAATAACATGTTAATTCTTTTTTTCAGAAAAACTTGTATTAATATCAAATTTTACTTTTTTTAACCCCTATCCCCACTGTGTACACAGCAAAAATTTCATAAGCGTCTATGGAATTGGAGATGCGAAAATTCAATTAAATTCTCTGCAAAAATGAAATGAAAATAATTAATCAGCGTACATATTGTTAACAACAGAGCCCCTAAAATCTATACAGGTTGATTCATTAGGCTTGGTAACTGACGATATCCGAATAAACGGTGGTTTTAAATATTTTTTTTAATATAGGGTTTGTACGAATCTATTATTAAGCGAAATAAAAATCTTGGTTCGACTTTTGGAAAAGTGGCAAATATTTGTAATATTATAAAAACGTTTGTTACATGAAGATTTAAAAAAAGAATATTTTGAATTCTAGAAGAAATATAAACTAACGTAGAGAGGCCGGCCCTGATATTCTAATAGAACGTCATGTTTAATAGAGTTTGTTTAATCATCCTCTGCCGTTACGTCATAATCGGTGACGTATTCTGTGTTTGTTCTACGTTTGTCATATGTTATGGATTGTTTTCAATGACGTATGTTAAGGTGTGTTTTTATGAATAAATTGGTAATGAGAAAAAGTTTATTTTGCTTTATGCGTTACGTACCTTTCTACATAATTTTTTTTAACTTGAAATTTCCGTTTTTTTTTACTGATTTGTTTCAAATTTTTAGCTTGGGAATGTTTAACGTATCTAAGCATGATTTTTGACTAAATTGAAAAAAATTATGGATGATCAAATCGTGATTAAATGGCGAAAAACATGTATTATACGATCATATTTTTGGGGTGAACCCAAACGTTGTAGACTGCATTTAACGGTAAAAGCGGTATTCCAGCATTTCTTTTTCTTGAAAAGTAATTAATCAACTTCAAAATTAAATTTTGCTCCTTCTTATTATACCAGGAAGGCATTTTGACAATGAAAAATTAATTGAAATGTCAACAGTAATAAATAACATTTACATTGACAATAGTTAAGAAATACGTTAATGACGTCAAAATTCCGTCTCATCCATTTCATGATTAAGATATCAAGTTGGACAATGTATGACGTAACGAAAGAGGATGGTTAAACAAACTCTATCAGCTCTCGTTAAAAAAACAAATTGTATAGTAGTGAATAGTTTAAATATTATAATAAGGTGAGGGAGTTATCTAAGTATTAGTGACATAATACACTTGCAAGTTAAAAACTGTAAGTACAGTTTTATTTCTTTCGTAATTGAGTGAAAACCAAATTTATACGATATTCAACACCAACTACAGAAATCTTATCAGTTAGCAAAAAACCATCGCCGCAGCATGGTCTGAGATAGACTGGACCGTATTTGAAAAATCTTTAAATTAACTAATCTTGCACACTACTCTTGGAACTCCTGACTACAGAAGCTCCAAAATGAACCAACATACTCTACAGTATTAACAACAAAAATACCCTACCGTTCCAAAAATCAACCAACTATTTTATACCTACTGATGAAGCAAAGCTTCAAGATTATCTGCTACCACTGGGAGAAATTGTAACTATCATCTCAGGAAATTGTTGATAAATTCATGAATGCCCACAGTGGCACTATAGATGTTAATAATGAAACCCTTCAAAGTTTTCGCAATGTTACACCATCCGAAAGAATAATCATATCTAATGTGTGCCCTTCAATAAGTAATGATATCCTTATCAAGGAACTCGAGAATATTGGATTTACGATACTCTCCCTCTCTGAATTTAGCCACATTTTAAGCCTCCGCCGACAAGTTTTACCAAACCCACAGTTTTGACTCTTCCAGAATCCTTTCTAATTAATTATGAAAATACTTCATATTGCATTTTTCTTCCTCGAGACATCTTAAATTGTTTCAATTGAAAACAAGAAACAATAAGATCACACATCCTCTATAACTGCAAAACAATTCCTATACAAACTCTCAAAATGCTTTGAACCAATTAGTACAGCGAATTGCCTTTAACTGCCATCAGTACTACATCTGCTCCATCTATATCGCACATAAATTTGTAGACCGCTACTAATAATGTAAATTAAAATAAAATTGATCTAAGAGATGGTAAGAATGTTGGAAAATTAGAAAGAGGAAGAAGTAAATAGTAAAAAAATTGAGAAAAAAATGAAAGAAATGGGAAAACAAATCAGTAAGAAAATGGATAACAAATTGGAAGAAAATCGTAAGAAAATTGAAGAAATGGGAAAATTTATAAAAAAATATTAAACAAGAAAGAATAAGATTGAAATGATACAGAAAATTGAAGAGTTGAGAGTATGCACTGATAATAAAATAGAAGAAACAAAAATTGAGGTAAGAATAGAAATGATAGGACGAATTTGCTACACTACAAGAAAAAAAAAAGAAAATCTAAAGAAGAAATATAAATAGACATTGAAAAAGTCAAATTGAAAGTACAAGATACAAGTGAAAGAGTGTCAACTTTAGAAGAAAAATGGATAAAGCAACGCCAACTGCGGCTATAGAAGTTCTGCTGGGGCTTCCTCCGCTATATTTAGTAGCTGGCAGCAACGTACAGGCTGGGTATAAACGACATGGGATGGAAACTTTTAAGAAAAGGTTATCATTCCATGATCGCAAATAAACTAAGAGAAAATCCAGTGTTAACTATGCCATCGGACAGAATGCTTGTTAGTCACAACTTTGTGAAACCTTTCGTAGTAAACATACATGAGAGGAACAGAAATAGTGAGGTCAGGACTCAAAAAACAATCAGTCTGGTATATGGACGGGTCTAAAACAGAAGACAGTATAGGTGCTGCATTCTATCATATGAACTCAGGGCAAGTTTCATTCTAAATCTCGGATCTATGGCAACGGTCGTTCAAGCGGAAATGACTGCGATAAAAACTTGTTTAAACGTGACGTTGCGCGAGAATCTTAGAAATAAGATAATTCGTATACTCACAGATAGTTAAGCATCCCTTAAAGCAATACAAAGGGTGGAAATACAGTCCAAACTAGTATTGGACTGCCATCAAAACCTAAATGCCCTGGCAGAACACAACAAGATAACACAACAAGATGACCTTTAATTGGACCGCAACCCACATGAGGTATTTCCTACCAACATGTAAAGGGTATGCCTGAGAAACAATTAAGGGACAAACACAGGGAATACTGGTTAGAACTTCCATGACTAAGACAGTTGAAAACACTTATAGAAGGTCCACCCAAGAGCAGAGACAATCTGCTAGTATGCCTAAAAAGACTGGAACTCAAAACTACACTAGGTATCCTGAGAGGACACTGCGTGCTCAGAAGAAACCTGAACCTCAAAGGAGAATCGGAAGATTCCCTATGTATGAAATGTGAGGAAGAGGACGATACTCCTCTTTATGTATTATGCTATTGCCGAAACCTGAACGGGAAAAGCTAATGGTACTTAGGGGTACAGTATCCTGAACCCGAAGCCTAGAACCTCAGTGAAGGTCGGACCTCCCACATCCGATTCATGAAAAAATAGTGCATCTAATATCTCAACACCATCATCCACTTCCGTTCCCTCAATAGTTGTACCTACTCTATGACCAAACCAACTACAATTCAGTGCAACTATAACAGAAAAGCCAATAACCATCAGTAGCAGCAGCAGATAAGTACAACAGCTATAGAAATCAATCAGATAATAAGCAGTACAAAAATAACTATCTATGATACGCTCTCTCCGCCTATCTTACAATTTATAAAACCTTACAATTATATTTAATAGCCAACTCCTTTAACTTGTCATTTTTAATTTTATTGTTTTCATATTCACTAATTTTACTTTTCCACAATGCGGATGAATTGTGGTAATATTCAATAAATGTGATTCTTTCATTATTCCAGTCTATATAGCACACTACGATTGCTGTTGGATAGCGATGACACTGTTCGACACGTAGCATGCCACAAATAGAAATATTTTTTGTGGCATCGTGGACCTTCAATGTAAAGACATTGTGCAGCATGCTAGATGTTGCCTAAAAAGTTGCCTCAGTGGAATCGCACCTGATTTAACCCCGTTGGATTATTTTTGTCGGGGTTACTTGATTTGTCCATTCGGCCTTTTGTCTAATCGGCTATTTGTCCATTTAGCGATTTTTCCGGATTCCTTTGAAAGAAAAGGTATAACAGGGGTCGTTTACCAAAATATGGAAAAAATATTACTTAAACCATTCAGACTATAACTCAGAACATGATTAGAAATGTGTTAAGAGATTGAAAGAGAAAGTGAGTACATTGAGGCATTAATGAATTAATAGAAAAGCTATTACGTTTTATTTTTTTGCAATTATTGTTATTTCGTAATTATTATTTAGCACTATATTCAAGTTAATAATTGTAAAATAAATTATTTATTTTTGATTGCAAAAAAGGTAACTGTGTATTAGACACTAGTTTACATTTAAATAAATTTTCTTGATAACAATTTTAGATTTGGTCAAAAATAATAGTATTTTACCTCGTATACGACTGAAAAAAATTGATATCTGATGGTTACATTTTTGGTTTTTGACCATGCAGAACTTTTTATGAACATCAAGTTTTTTCGTAAAACTAATAATAAAAAAGTTTCTCATATGCTGCGAACTTAAGTGTACATACTGTATATATATATAAAGTTATATGTTAATTACCTATTTCCTCATTAGTGAATAAATATTAATTTTCTACTTACTACCGTGACTAACGGTATTTTAACTTTTGAGCCTCGTGAAACTGTCAGATTGTCCTTTTGCCACCCTAATGATACTTTGTTATATCGTCGCAAACGCCTTATGCATAAATCAAGCAATAGAATATATACTGAGTATCTCAGTTTATTCACCGAAAGATTTGTCAATTAATTTATTAACCCAGGAATATACTGGACCTCTATAAGATTGATTTCGAATAGTTGGTATATATGGGAGTAGAAGTCTCTAGCTAAAATAGAGTCAGACCATTTTTACGTGGTTCAATTCTCCTAAAATTATAAAGCACAGTAATAGACATCGTATTCGTAGTCAGGTAATAATTAGAAATACTCTGGCTCATCTGTCAGTCGACTGTAATTTTGTTTCATCAAAAATAAGGCCATTTTTCTTGTTTAAAATTCATTTAATTATAATAAGGCAAGCGTTGGCCTTAGTCCCATTATTGTCAAATTTGTTGAAGTTGAAAGTTCATTATACGAAGTTTAATTTTTTATTAAAAATTCTGGTACGTCACTGTCCTTTTACTTTCCAGAAAGAAGCATTGTTCTCGTCTGGATGTGCTCTCAGAGAAGTACAAAAGTTATCTGCCTTCTGACACCGAGGAACGCTGAATATGGAATTTGTAATTGAATATTAAATTACTTTGAGTTGGTTGTACAAAAGAAGGAGGCAGCTGCAGTTGAAAGAAGTTTATAATAACGCCATTTGAACGTTAACAATAATTGCCACTTTATTTTAATTACATAAATAAAGTCGCTGTTATATATAATTTTTTTATAGTTAGTTGTTCGAAAAGATAATAGTTTCATAAAAAATATAAAAAATAAACAAAATTATTTTAAATACAAAAAATTACAATGTGTTGCCACATCAATATTTATTAGGCCCCGATAAATAATTTAAAAAAGTTTAATTTGAATTCGTCTTATCTTGATCAGCTAGATATTGAAATATTTAAATTTTAATTCACTATCTGTTACTGAATAATTTTAAACGGAAATACATTATTGTCTTCCAACTACGTACTGAAATTTTTTGCAGTAGACTAATAATTCTTATCGATTCCCAGATCTAAAATTTGTCAGAAAAACTACTCTTTACTGACCATAATAGTAATGAAGCAACACCGGTTTTTTTGCACTATTCCCCATGTTAATTCCCATAAGAAAGTACTAAGATTCATTTTGAAAAAAATCTTATTCAAGATCACTCGTGACGTCAGCCTTAGACAGGTGAGATTTGACAACACTGCACCTCATTCACACTCGCCTAACTTATAAACATTACAACATGAAAATTGACCTTTTATCTCTCTACGCATCGACATAATTTTTGTCTACGATTTTACATCAAACAGGATATCCTGTAGCATAAGGTTTTATGTTTTTACATATCTCTCATAATTTAAGTTAAAAAAGCCATTTGTAAATATTTTCTTCTGTAAGTATTTCGCAACATGATAATCGAATTACTTCATGACCCTAATAAAAAAGGTTCTTTTAATTTCAAGGTATATCATAACTCAAAACAATTTTTAAGTAGTAAATTGCTTCGTTCTCTAGACATGCTCTGAATAGTCGTTTATAGTACTTGACTCTAAGCAACCCATATTACACCTAGGGGCGTTGTTGGTTGTTTAAATTTTTGGCTATTTAGATATTATTAATTTGTTGTTAATCAGGCTTTCATTTTGATTTAAGACGAGATTAGTGTCATTTCTGTTCTGACCGCTGAGAGCGAATGGTCTTCATACCACCTGGTGGTAGCGAAATTTTGTATTTTACACGTGTTAGTGTTTGCTGTCTTATGTCTTATGGATTGCTTCTTTATAAATAGGGGTAAGCTATTTTGTTTTTTTTTTTAATTTTGGTGTAAATTCTCATAAGGTTGTCTTTTCTTTATAGATCTGACATGCCCTTCTTAGGCACGATTATTTTTTGGGTATCTTTCAAGCCATGCCTATGGGCATACCTTCTATGGTATTTTTTCGTTCGTGAAGAACATTTCTACTTGATCTTCGAGATTCTTCAGTTGATGAAGGATATTTCTACTTGAACTACGAGATTTTCATAGTTCCACTCCAGGGAGTTCTGTGCAAACCTATTTGTCAGAGCTTTGCCGCTGCTACATTGACTATTTTTTCTGTAACGTTGCCATTACATTTGTTTAAAAAATATATATGAAGTATAGGTTAAATAACCCGGTGTCTTAAATAAGTAGAAATATGTAATTATAAAAATAACATTTACCAGGTATTACCCAAAAGTCTGCGTGATGCCGCAATGAGCGTTACATGATTGGCATCTGATCCAGATCTGATCAAAAGTATATCAAGCTGAATAAATGCGGATCATTTCACGCAGTGTTGCCAAATTTTACCTAGCTCAGACATTATGAATGACCTTGAATAAACTATTTTTTACAAAATATAACTTACAATTGCTTATTAAGATTTACTTGCGAAAATTTTTAATTTTATTTTCGATTACCTCTTAAATGTCTACATTATCTAATGGCCATCTTTTTAATACAGGACAGTTAAAATTTGTTATTTCTTCGACTGGTTATACAAGACCTTGATAGATTTGCTATCAAGTGTTATCGTAGCCCGTTAGTTACTCTACCATCGGTGAACTTCTCTTTAGATAAACGTGTTATTGAGTCATTAATTCCTCTCTAGATGTATTGAATCTATCATTTCCGTGAGGACGCAGTGAATCCTTAATTCAATTTCAGTACTTGTATATTAAATTTGTTTTTCAGGAAGAATCCATGATGTGTTTCTCGGTGCATTTCACAAAGTGACCTTGAAGCGACGTTCGTTGAACCAACAAATTGCCATTAGAGCTTTATTATTTATTTATTATTATTAGTGCTTTTAATTTAATTACATTTTAAATTTTGTTTATATTTTACCTAATTAAAATCATATGGAATTTGTTTTACAAGTTAGCATACAAATTTTGTCAGAATGAATTTATTTCGTATTGAAAAACTAACTATTTTTTGATTTGTATTATTATTAACTTAATTATAAAAAAAATAGATGCAGTTCAATATTTGTATGTTAATACAACAATAACCCACATATTTCAGGATTAAAATTTATTTCGTCGAAATATATAAAAAATTTAGATATTAAAAAAACATTCATATGCTGTCAAATTTCTTGTTAATCAATACTAAATTTATTCTACCCTGAAAGCAAAAGTTTCCTCCAATGAAAGACAAATAAATAGAAACCTACAAAGAACAAGCTATAGGAACTTGAAACAAAATAAAAATCTTCGGAATCTTGAACTCTGGTCGATTTTCCTTACCTCTGAAGTTGAATTCAATATTTTACAGTCGAACAAATTTCTCTCGTATATATTTCCACAATTGCGAAAACTGTTTGTTCGATTTTTATTTTTGATGGGTCAAAAAGAAAAACCTTACGTTTATATACTGTAATGGATATTGTATACATTTACTATACCACTATAAGTTTTTTCAATTCAATATCCATTTTCCATAAAAAAATACTCAGCTTACTGCAGCAAAAGTTCATTAAAAAATTGGTATGAATTTAATTACGTTATACGTAGATTAATTACTATGAAAACAAATTAGACATTTATCTGAGAAATCTTGTGAGCGACGATTTAAATTTAATCTAATCAAGTGCAAGATCTCACAGGTAATTAATCAAGTTAAAGTGAGTACGGAGTTAACAAAAAACAAGCAAAATATAAGAATGAAAGGCGCGCTGCATATTATAAAAAATAAAAATATTATGATAAAAGTAGCTAAATATTGTGGAGCATAAAAATATATGTGTCTCATACAGTTTAGGGCAATAAATAGCTATCAAAATAATATTACAAATTGGGAGCAGCAAGAAGATTACAGCAGCGCATTATAAGAAATTATTTCGCATGAATAATATTTAGTACTTTAAGTTAAAATAAAAACAATAAACAATGAAATTTTATTACTTATAAAATTACAAAAACAAAATATTAAATCCTCTCGTAGGAAGCTAGTACCTTTACATACATTACAGCTCCATTAAAAAATGAACTTTATGGTAAGTGTCTACGGTTCTACATCATCCTGAGCAAACACAATTGGCAAATTAAAATTATTGTCTGCTTGCTATTTGTTCTAGTATACTAGCAATCCTCTCCTGAACGTCAACACTTCTTGACTGTTCGTCTCCTTGGGTGTCACTAAGAGATTTTGTTGCATCTGCTGTATCTTGTTTAAGCCATTGTTTATTTTATGTTTACCTTAGTATTTTTCACTGGGATTTATTTTTGGTTACCCCTTCTGACGAGTTACCTATCTCTTCATGAACTACACAATTCGGGGTGGAGTGTCATTTTGCGTTGCTAGTATTTTGGGCTCATTGGCGTTTTTAGCGTTTTCCTTATTGTTTTAATCAAACTCTACTGTGGATTCTTCTACATCTATATGCCCCTCAACAGCACTTGTACCAATGAGCTCTAGCGTCTCCGCAGTTCGGCATTTAAGCTCTTCACAGCAGCCTTTATATTTTGCTAGGACTCAAAATAAGATTGAATAACAAAATGCAAAGCGTTAAATCTAATTATCTAATAATACCTTTCACCATTTCTGCCATTCTTTCGATACACCCCTCATGGCATTCAGCTTTTCTGATAAATCCTCCCATATTCACAAATTCCAAAGGAGTAAAGTATTGGAATCTATAATTCTGCATGTGTGTGTATTTTAAATCTAACTTTAGATTCTTTTTTAGGAAGCAAAAGTATGTAAATAAAGTGTTTTTAGTTTTGATGTCGAACAAAGTGGTACCAAGAAAATGGTGGCCAAAGTAAAAAGAAATGAAAAATCCTTGTAAACGGTAATAGATATTGAAATGGGACCAAAACGAATAAGCCTATCTATTCATTACATAAACTTTACTATGACATTTCTTTAATTTGACATTTAATGACTTTTGTTCTCTTCTTTTATTTAACCTAAAAAATTAGTATACAATATTTTCAGCTGAGTTTTGTGTTAGTAATTTTACTACGACTCGCCCATAGTTCACTTCTATCCCTCAACTGTATACATATACATATAAAAAAAACAGAATAATTTTCTTCAGATAAATGTACCTATTTAACGGTTTTGTACCTACCTTTTTTGATTCTTTTTATCTTTCTCGATCCATTGGTCTTATAATAACCGTATGTGCTGTCGGATAATTTTTACTGAAAATAGTTTTTTTGTTAACTGTAACACACTGGTCTGCACTTGTTCCCACATGTCACTCAGTTTAAATCGATTTCTGGAAACGACTTCCCTTAATAAAACTACATCATTCTCATAAGTAAAACGAAGCCGCTTTTTTTCCTCTTTAACACTCATAATTTTTACCAAA
Organism: Neocrepidodera transversa; assembly: GCA_963243735.1. Lineage (NCBI taxonomy): Eukaryota > Metazoa > Arthropoda > Insecta > Coleoptera > Chrysomelidae > Neocrepidodera > Neocrepidodera transversa. Next base: position 11,670,812 of record OY725340.1, on the reverse strand, counting down.
AAAAAGCAACAAATGTAAAAATATGAAATGTCAAATGGCGTGTTTTGACAATTATATGACACGATTAATAGAAAAACTGTGAGAATACGAAAAATTTTAATTAAACGCCCCTTACTTTAATTTAAATAAAGTACAGGAAGCCTATATTTTATTAAGAGACGACCGTAAAAGTTGAAATAAATGCGCTTGCGTATATGTCAAAATAAGAGAAACTTTATTAATGACAGTTCAAAAGATACCTTTCGATATAACTCTCTACAGTATCACTTAAAAAAACTTGACGTGATTATATTTATTTCTCATCCATAAATGTTATTGTTTATTAAAATAAATAAAATACAGAAAACCATAAAGTGTAGTAATAAATTTTTTATTTTTATATTGATTTTCAGTATTATATGGCTATCTTTGTCGGAAATTGAAACCTAAAACTGCACCGTTTTACGACTTGAGATTTCACCTTTCTAGACGTAATACATTTTAAATTGGATAGTTTGAGATAACTTATTTTATTACTTATAAAATCAGCTTTTGTTGAAATATGCATAAATGTAATGGAATTTTTTTTACAATCCACACTAAATTAGAAACATTTACTTTTTATATCAGTAAGTATATTTTTACTTTTCTACACGAAATTATCTATTTGTCGAAGCACCATATATATGAATTTTGTTTATTTTGGATAAGTCTTTTCGTATTTTAATACGAATAGTACCCGAAATCTATATAAGTCCAGGGTTAATTGTTTTGATCAACAGGGCAAGTTAAATTCATATTGCTCGAACCATTAAAAAAAATTAAAAGATTTTAACAATGTAATCCATTATTATCACATAGATTTGGAGCATTATAAGACTGTATATTTTATTCTAAAGTATGGTTATAATTAAGTCAGTAGTGAAACAAATTAATACTGAAGTATCGGAGTTTAATGAGAAGGGTAGTGGATGGACATGAAATTAAATTATAATTTAGTTCTTCGAAATATTTTTAAATTTATATAACATCAAATTGTCCATAGTTCAAAAATATTTAAGGTAATTAACGTATACATGGGATAGTTCACTGAGTAGCACCAGCTCGAATACTGTTTGGGGGAGTTTCGAACCCTTTCTGTGTTCATTCTACTGATGTCAACTAGCATACAGGAATATTTAAATTTATAGTTGATTAGTTGATTGCCTTTTTCTAATGTGCGCTACTGGTCTTTGTTTATCGAAGGAAGGATAGCAAACCTTAAATATAAATGTTATTAACCAATGCTAGTACAATAGTTCAAATAAAACTGGTAAGTTTTTATTAAGATATTTAATCATGAGTAATTTTGGATAACTTCGAAACACAATATAGATAATTGCGAAAATTATTACAAATACAAGAATGATAATTTAAAGAATAACAATTCTAATTTCAATTAAATAATTTTTAGAACATTTATTGACATAAGTAAAGGAGCTACAGGAGTTCCTCCGCATTACCCATGTTAAATCTCATAAGAAAACGCTATGGACCGTTCTGGCAAAATGGCGTTAATGACGCAGTATCACGTGACCTAAAAGAGTTTTTGCCAGAACGGACCTAAGCGTTTTCTTGTGACATTTAACATGGGGAACGCGGAGGAAGTCCTATAGCTCTTTTACTAACATAAGTAAACAATTTTATATTTCAATGGGTTTTTGAGAACTATATAAAGAAATGTGTCTCAACTTTTAAAATAGAAGGGAAATTCAAAAATATTGACACCGCTTATTTTAGTTAAAAAAAACAATTTACATAATACCAAAATCATGTAACAACCATTTTTTAAACATATATTACATGTGGTACTAGATTTAGAGATTAACCTCCTCATTATATTTCCACATTCGAGAAAATAGATAACCTTTTGGTTTTAACCAATGCCAGTCTGGTTACTATTATCTGTCAGTACACTAGTGCTATGGTTAACAGGAAGAAAACGCTTCTGAGAATTTGGTTCTTACAAAGATGCAAACATCAAAGAATGTTTCCCAACTGTATTTCTCTGTTCTCCAATCTGAATACTCGAACATCTATCAATACTCTCTCACTGGGTCATTCAAGAAATCAAGACAAATTTTTATTGATTTTAATTGAATTCTGTCTATAATTAAAAAATTGGATTTTGTTATTTAATTAAGATTTCTTGCCTGCCTTCTCCTTTTTGGCTAACCTTGCTTCTATGTTCTCCTCATCGCCATCTTCTATGTAGACGTGGCTTTGGACTTGTTTAAATGCCATTCCATTAAATAACAATAATTCTAAGAAGCTGATGAAATGTTTTTATGTTTATGTTTAAGTTGTTATTATTATATATATATATGATTTAAAACATTTTTTATATGTAACATAAATTATTGCTAAGATATACAACTTTTGTAATTTCATCGTCCTAAGTAAAAATCAATTTCGTTGGCACAAATACAGTTTTTTGTATTTTTTACCAGCAAATTATCAATTCAGATTTTGTGAATTTTTATTAATACAAAACACTTGTTTTTTTATATTTCAACTAACCTTTTTCGCAATATTCTCCCTCGTAGTCCGGATTTCGGCACTCACAAATTGGACCGCTGTCTGTTGAAATGCAAATTCCACCATGTTGGCAAGGATCTCGTGTTTCACACGCATCACTTGTGCTGTTACCCCGTAATATCTAAAACAAAGAAAAAAACGTGAATCCATATTTTTTGCTTTATTGTTTAAAAATTTATGCGGTTTTACTTTTCCGCTTCATAATACCAATATAATAGGTATAAATACAGTATGGATTTGAATGAACATTGTTCCCACTCCCATTCTCAATTACTCAGTTACACAATAAATTGTAACTTTTGTAAAACCTATATTAGCTTTTTATTAAAACAAAAATATTGTTCACCACTCGATAGTAACTCATCATGATCCTTTTTAACTTTATTTGATGATAGAACGTATATTTTAGGTGATACATCATCTGCAAGTGGTAATACAGCATATTTTATTTTATAAATGGAAATATATTGGTATCATATTACCATTATAAATTCTAGTACTGTCCAAATTACCCAAAAAAAATATAATACGATTTTTTTTTAGTTTATTATTATTTCTATAGTAACGTTTCTTTTCTTGGGCCACACTATAATTAATTTTACTTCTTACTTTATACATTACAATCTCGAATTGGCTAAATTACAACTTCCATCGGTTACCATCTCTCCCACGAATCGCGTCGTTAAAACCACATGCACACTTGATTCCGGTTACTTTATCTATTTTGTCTATGAATATTTAAATATTTAAAGTTTATCCATAATCAATTGAAGAGCTTGGGGCAAAAACGGTACAAGCCACAATAATGGGGTAATTGCAAATATTATTGCCAAGTGGTGGACTAAAAACGGTTCTAGCCACAGATCCGAGAATTTTAGATTTTCGGTACTAGATGGCACCACGATGTGAAAACAAAATTATACAGTAATTTTGCAGAAGAACAGAAGAAAAATGGCTGCAACAGGTTTGTGTCGTAGTAAAAGAAAATTATTATTTTCTTAAACGAATACCACTTTGACCCAAATATGGGCGTACGTCCAGAAATATGAAATTGTAAATATTGAAAGAAATAAAAGGGCGAACGATTGTTCCACAAAGCAAATAACACATGTTTATGTTTTGTGACCATACGGATCGAAATTATTTCATCAGACCGACAAATTAATATTTGACAATACCTTTCTCTCTCATTTTCTGTTTTCTTTGTCTGACTGTCTCATATTATTATATCTAATCTTTGTACAGAGGGTAATATCAGGTATTCATCTTATTTTTTAATAATACGTTCAACACTATTTTTCCAAGGCTCTTGGCGGTCGGCTGTTATAACTTTTTGTACAACCACTTTACTCAGTTCTGGAGATCGATTATATTTTCGTAATTCTGATTTTACGTTTACCCATACTTCGTTATAAGAACATATCCCCAATTAAACAGCAATTTTTACTACTGTCAACTCGACAGAAATTTACATCATATCTGTCAAACCAGGTTTCATCAAGATAAATTATGTGTTTATTAGAACGTCTGTAGTATTTTATCTGACGCAAATAATTTTGTCGCCATTAAACTATTCTTGCTGATTCGGTAATCGCCGTCCGCTTATCCAGTTTTTGTATTTGAAATGACATTCTGACAAAACTTAACGGGTAATTGTTATCAATTTTTCATTACACGTTTTTCGATGTTTGAGATGATCAACAGCAACCCCTTTTGTGATTACTCGATAAATGGAAAATTTATTTATTTTAGATAGGTTGTCAAATTGCATTATGACATTACGAAATAATTTCCTTTTTATAAAAATCGAACATATTTAATATCATTCATTGTGTTTGTATATGTAAATCTTTAGTGTTATTCATACCTGTCTTTATTCTTACTATCCTGTTCAATTTCATTAGTCAATCGTCTCCAAAACGCCATATTTTTGTTCATTTATTAAAATCTCTAAACTTAACACACCTACGCCAAAAGCAACCGCCCGAACGCTACTTCACTGATATTAGCAAACCACTTGCTCGGTGATTTTCAAACACGAAAAAGATGATTTATAGTTTCTTAGCCTCGATACGCCCCTGTGCTAATACAATGCGTTTAACCTTACGATTCGCAGTTTTAATTGGTTTAACAGAGGCTTTCTTTGATATTTTCCGAATTTTATACGGTAGTAAATCTTATTTTTTGTATCTTAATTTGGCATAAGTGCAGTGCGTATATATAAAAAATTGATTACGCCTCACATAACTGTGTTTTGCGAGTTTTTATTTTATTATCACATAATATATGTAAAACCACTAGTTTTTGAATAAATAATTTGTTTAAAACACTTATAGAATAATTGATAGCTTTTTTTGTTATTTTCACGCCACTATCCTCATTGCTTTCTATACATAGACATGTCTTTGTTGCTTTTGTAATAACATAAATTATCGGAGATTTGAGGTGTTCTTTTCAATGTTTAACTACAAAAAGACAATTTATTTCCAACTTATTTTAAAGACCATCTTTTCAATATTTAACTACAAAAAGACAATCTATTTTCAACTTATTTTAAAGACTATACATTCACATTACGTGCTACATTCACGGCACCTATTACATCAACTGTATCTATGTCAACCGATAGCAGCATCAGCAGTAATGGTCAGAAACTTTCTGAGGAAGACATAAGAAAAGAACATCATTTCGATGGTCCCAAGTTATTGTTTTTTAGTCTCTTAGAAATTTTCATTTTTAATATCTTTGCATTATTAGAATTCATTCCGGTTAAACAATTATTATATCTTTTATAGTATTTTTGTCAAAGTTGTTTAAATACATTCAGTTTATGATTCATTAGAATTTACTTTCCTACAACCAAAAAACAAATAAACGATGGATTTTGCAATATACCAAAATTTTTTTTGTCAATTATTTTTGAATCCAGCAAATAACTAATTAATTTCACTTAATTTAATTATCCCACTTCTTGGAAAATTTTAAAATCTATTCGTGGTAACGAAACCATAGAAATCTGAGCTAAATCGCAAAAAATTAAAACAATAGAAACCTTACGTTTTATTATTTTTCAAATAATTCGAATAGAAACTCATAAAAAAACTAAGTCAAATTTGTATATTTCAATTATAAATATTGTTTGATAGGTGTAATACTCTGGATAATAAATAATTATATTAATAACATTATAAAAAGTAGTATTTAATGTCGAAATTTACTGCTTCTGAAGGTCTAATGCTTTTAGATTATTAATTGGGACACAAAATGCTACATCTCTAGAAAAGACTGAACAAAGAGGAAGTGAAAAATCAGTTCATCAAATTTCAAACTGTAATCGTATCATTAGCCGACAAAAACCGCGTATAAATTACGAAAGAGAATGGAAGTTGGTGTTAAAATTTTTGCTGAACATAATGTCGCAGTCACACTTCATAAAGTGTTGTTTTCACATTAATTTTTAATATTTTAAAGTAAATTTTTAATTGGTACTTAATCTTGGCTTAGTTGAAGGGCGATTCATTTTTTAACTTTTAATCATAACAATTACGGTTTCTATTATTTTTTAACTTTCAAGTATTTATGATAACAAAATATTACCAGCACTTTAAAATAATTCCTATGTTTTTTTTGGATTACATACATTTTAATTTTATTTTAAAACAACTGATTCATCTAATTAATTTTTATTAGTAGTAGCTTTTTCGTTAGTAATGAAAATAATTTCACGTTAAAATTTTATAAAATTAATTCCAAGTTTTCTACAGTAATATCCGATATAAACCGTACTTATATCAATAAAGTAACTATTATCATTGTCTGATTTTCTCTTAACTATAAGGATGACTCTGGATCCGCTTTTCACAATCGTATACGAAAAATCTACTCGTTCGATACGGTTCGATTCCGAATTATCCTACTGACTGCGCCAAATATATCTTTCATGTCGAAGATTTTTTAAAAAGAAAAAATGTTTATTTTTAATTACTTAATACAATTTGGATTATTTTACCAAGTATACTTTTTGATGTTGTTAGCTTGAAGAATAATTACTGGCTGACTAACTAATGCTGAAAACTACTTTTATATAAACTACTAAATAGGTAACAAAAGTCATTGATCGACATATTTAGCTGATATAATTCACGTAAACTTTATTGGAAAATAAAAGAAATTTCAATTAATTAAAGTTGATATCAGATCCTGGTTGATACATTAAAATATTCAATGCCGATATCGGCAAGTAGATATACTGTATAAAACAATGACCTGTATAAGAAGGGTGTTTCGGAAGTTTTAGGAACTCAGCTATTTGTTCTGGCAATTTTCCAAAAGTATTTTAGCCAACGGATTGTGAAGAACACTTATTGTTTTTATACGTGATTCTGAATTCTGGACATACATATTTTTTGGATATGGCAACACAATAGACGTTCTATTTCCATATAAATAATGTTGAATGATCTATTAAAGCAGTTTTAGTTTTATTTTTCATATCCTTTTTGAAACTTAACTATATCAAGGAGTAATCCAAAATAAAAGTATCCATTGGCCCAAGTCTCATGATTTGCATTCACTCCAATAGTGAACTAGACTTTTTTGAGATTTGGGAAAAATATGTTTAAAGAATACCATAGATGTGCAATATTGTTTTTAGAGACTCATATTCTAAAAAGTACACCAAATTCATGACTTTGAGCCCTATAGCGCCGACTATAGTCATACGATCGAGTTGGGCCAATAGAGACTTTTTTAGGATGACTAAAGGTACATACCAAAAGACTTTTTTCTATAAGATGTGTGCCTGGCCCATTATAAAAATAGTAATAACGATAATGTGCTATAAACAAGAAGAATGAGAACGATGATTGAAAAATCTAATTCATATGTATCTGTTGCTTCTAATAAAAATTATGGCTATTTTTTTATGTAATTTTGGTTTACACTTATAGCCTTCAATCAGTTTTAAGCACTTCATATATTTTTAATAAAACATATGGTTTATTTTATTAAATAATATTAATACGCTCCATACATTTCATCCACTTATGATTAAAACCCAGAAGCTACAGTTGTAAATGTAAAGGGATGGTTAATATTATTTGTCATATCGCTCTGCGACCATTTACTAATTTGCTGTAGGAAAACTTAAACTATCACTATCACACTGGGGAACTGAAATCTAGGTCAGGCATTAATTATGAATTGTTGGAAGTATTGAAATCATAATAAAATTTTGAATTTTTTTTTTCTTAAAATTATACTTTCTGGATGTTTTAAGCCACTCACAACACACTTAAGTGAAAAAAATTTCATGTCCATCGGTCATTCTAATTACGTCTATTTAAAAGACCAAAAGGTCAACCTAGCGTTATATCCATAAATTTCGTGGTACGTATAGTTCTTGTGTGAAGTGAATGTCTCATTCCGAAGTACTGAAAACATCAACGTGTGGTGTGGAATAATAGGGGAACATATTATTTGACCTTTTTTCATTGAAGGCAATCTCAATTCTGATAAATATCTCCAGTTCCTACAGAATAACATTATTCCTAGGTTATTACAGCTCTTTCCAAGTGTCAATAATCCAAATGTTATTGCAGAAAATGTTTGATTTCACCAGGATGGTGCAACACCGCATTATGCAGTTATAGTTAGAAACTACCTGAACCAAATTTTCCCAGAACGCTGGGTAGGGAGAAGAGGAAGTATTGAATGGCCTGCTAGAAGCCCAGACTTAACACCGTTAGATTTTTTCCTTTGGGGATATTTAAAAAAAAAGGTTTATGTAAACAGACCTGCAGATGTAGATGAATTAAAAGCTCGCATTGCTGATGAAATAGCCGCTATTCAACAAGAGTATTTACGTAACTCTATAAACGAAGTTCGAAATCGTCTTATTATTGCCAAGAAGTGAACGGGCAACAATTTGAACAATTTATTCGTTAAAAAGTTAGGTAATGTTAAGTTTACAAAAACGTTTATAATATCCTTTCTGTTGTGTTTAGACCCCATGTGTGATACGTTTTTGTAATCAGGGTGTTAAACCCTTTGAAATGGTATATCACATGACCTATGTTGCTATTTAAAAAAATCAAGATGGCGGCCATGCTTAAAATTTTGTTATAATAAAAAAAAATAATTTTTGGGCTAAAATATGCGCAAATATATTTAGTTGAAATTCTGAAATTTTGGGTTTTGTATGTTGAACCGTTTAAGCACTATAGGTTTGATTCCATCTTTAACAGCTACCCTGTATATATTTACAGTGACATTTGAAATCAAGTAGCTGTGTTAATATTATCTGTCATAGTATGTCATTATTTATTTTATTGTTATGATTTAGTAAAATTCTATCTATGTTTTAAATAAGGTATCTTTATTTTTGAAAAAACGAAAAATTTCTGTAACGAACTCGTGAATTAAAATGGCGATTGACAATCGCGAACATTAACGCGTAATGCATAGGAATTAAATTATCAAAACTTACAAGTATTTTAAAGATATTATTATTATTACAAATTGATAGCCATTAGTAGAAAACAAAATTATAAACTTGTTTTTTCATTATATACGTACAACAAAAAGCAGCAATTTGCTTGCTTTGGTTTAAATGAACATAAAAAAAATTGACAATTGAAACTTCATTTGGAAAGGTTCCGTTCGTGTAATTTCTGTATATGAAAGTAAGTTAAACTTTCTAAAAAATTTAATTGCCTTTTTTTGTAATATTAAGTTATTATTTTAACTTCTTTAATTTAATTACTGAAATAATATTAACTGTTATATACGGCGTTTATTAAATATTTTTTCTACTCCTATTTTATCATACTCTAATTAAAAGACTAATACCAGTTTCATAATGAGATTGATTCATTATAAAACTGGTTTGCAACTCGTTTCGTATCCTACAACATGCTCGTGTATTAATGGCTATTATTACATTATCGTTGTATAATATACTAATATGGGCTGATTTAGTATCATTAAATTTATTATTGTACTTTTCAATAATTGACCAGGACTTTTCTTTTGGTTAAATTCTGTTCTAAAACTTACGACGATTTTATAGTCATTGACAGCTGTCAATTGTCAAATCCTACTTTCGACATCAGTTCTAAAATCAATGACCCGAAAAATCCCACTTTCAAACTAGCAACGACGCGTTGAATGAACCATAGCTCTATACTTCTACTGAAAAAATACTTGAAAAATCGACTTTCCACTCCTCACTATTGATTTTTCGGAACGAATTTTACTATAAGCGGCTTCTCATAAGAAATAATTATATAAATTTTTTGTAACGCACGGACTAAAACATGCCTTGAAGTCCCTCATTTTAGGAACTATTGTTACTTTTACTTTCTTGGGACTGAAATATTCAATAATCTCTATAGGCAAGTCGATTTTTTTAATTTTTCTTTTAGTAACTTTTTATGAGAATTAAGTAATAATGTTTAGTGTTTTTTTTCCACATAATTACTGTATGTTATTCTAAGTTTAAGTGCTTTCCGTGGAAAAAATAGCGTATGTCCCACGGAACTAAAGTGCATTTTAACCCCTCAGGTAATTGATCTTTACTGTCGGTATTAAAAGTAGAACTTTAGTCCCTTGGTACATAATAACTATTTTAGGCATTTAGGGAATATTTCAGCCATACTGTTTATTATATTTTGGCATTTATCCTAACTTTCTTTATTCTATTCCATGGGTTGTAGTTTTGTAATTAAATAAGTTTTCTTAATTTCAATACGAATATTAACTGTCAAGAAAATTATTATAAACCGGTATTTTAACTGAAATTTATTAATATGGTTTTTTTTGCAAAGAATAATGTCGCCATAACACTTCATTTGAAATATTTTAAAGTTAATTAGCATACTTTGGACATTTTAGCCATTACCTTAGCGATACGACGACCATTTCCGGGCAAAGTTATTACGTTATTTCTCAAGTTTTTAATTAATGCTTAACAGCCTGGTCTTTGGATAATTTTTAATGTTCTATGTAGATTATATCGCGAATACATTATTTAAACTTGAAGTGTTAAATGTTCAGCCTTTTATGTGAGTGAAAAATATTATTGCTTTGAATACCTGAATAGGTCTTATAATATTCGAGATTCTAGTCTTAATACGTTTTTGGAGTCTAAAGTTATGATTAACACAATATTTTTTTTATAATACGCTTTTTGATAATGTTAGCATCATCAGACTGTTGATAAATAAACAGTTTATTATTAACTCCTGATGATGCTACTATAGTTAGCGAAACGTACGTTGAGTGTTTAAAGCGAATTGAGTGTAAAAGCTTGTGCTCTCTTACCTTTAGTAGAGAACATGAAAAGAAAAATTAGGAATATCAGCAAGAAAGAATACATTTCACCATCGCTACCAAATTTCTTAAAAGAACGGTTTATTCCAGCAGAATATAAAATCACCAATAAGATGGGTACAGTTCTTGAAATATGATTCTGGAAACAATCAAGATCTAATTTTAATATTTTAGTAGATAAACTATGTGAGTTCTGGCACACGCATGCGCAGAAGGATCCTATGTTGTCATTTTTCGACGTTTTTGTCGTTTTTCGACACGTGGAAAGTAGGGGTCTGGGCACTTGAGCGTGTGAAAATTTCCATTCGCAATAGCAAGCCATGCCCCCTACTTTCCACGTATCGAAAAACGTCGAAAAACGAAAAAAGTTATATATAACCATATTATATATATTGTAATGATATTTACAACTATCTCAAATTTGGGTTGGGTTCTAAAGGAAAAAATAATAATAAACATTACAAAAGGAAATCACATGAAACAATAAATTTTAAACCCTGTTCACCTTCTCTTCTTTATATCACTCCAACAAATCCAACTTCAATTCTTACACTCTTTCTTCTTCGAATCAGCTTCGTCTATTTATTTCTTCACTATATCTTCCTTCTTCAAAATCCTCCTTAAATTGCTCCTTTTGACCTTTTATTTTAAACTATCTCCATTATATTAAAAGCTTTACTTATCTTTTCCAAAATAAACTTCTCTTAAGCTTTTAACAAAATTTTTTATTTTTTAAACTCTTCTCGTACTTTAACATTAACAATAGTTGTTTTTATTGGTGTATCTTGGTTTTTAACTATTTTTTACAAATAATAACTTTTGCTAAATTATTATGACAGATCTCTTTTTTATAAAAACTCTCTGACATCTTTTTTAATATCGCAGTCTCAGTTTTTTACTAACCCTATATTCCCTGTTTACTATCTGACTTTCACTACTTAAATTTCATTTATGACAACTCCAAAATTTCAATTTTATTATAGCATCTTTCATTATTTTAATAAATTTTAAGATGCTTTCACTTTTCTTTACTTACATATCAACTCTTCTATCCTATTTAATGAACATAACATTTAACTATTAATATCTATTATTTTATATTGTATTTAATATTACATAATTATTATTTTGTACGCCAATGGTAAATTCACTTTTAATATTAAAATCATTGAATCTGATAAATGCCGGCATTATGCTGAATATTACTTTTCCGGACTTTATCTTTTAAATCAAGATGAATTGTTTTTATACCAACTTTTATCTTATTATTGTTTATGTCATCTAATTGTTTTATATAAAAAAGCAGGAACACCTTAGAAAAGGATTCATTAATTAACTACGATTATTTTTAATACATTTATTTTATATTTTTTAAAGTAAAAAATAAAGTTCTTTTTTCAAAAACTTGCCTCAAAACTTAATTAGAATACGTCGAAAAACGACGAAAACGACTAAAACGACGAAAAACGACGAAAACGACGAAAACGACGACAAAACGTCGAAAACGACTAAAACCTCAAAAAATGACGTCTTGGGTTCCTCCTGCGCATGCGTGTGCCAGAACTCACATAGTAAATCTACTCACCACATTAATAAATCTACAAATATTGTCAAAATCACATATATAGTTGATGGATGGTACAATTCAAACTGCTCATTCCTTGTTTTATTAACTATATTCCATCCTCGCAAAAATAGACAAGTTTTACTTACCATGCTTTAATTTGATTATCAGTTTAAGATATCGTCAGTGATGATAGAAATCAATTGAGAATGCCATCAGTGTAGTTTTTCCGGTAATAGGTCACAAAGGATGTTATTTTCATTTCAGCCAATGTCTGTATAGAAAACTTTAATCGCTAAATATGATACAGATGCAGAATTTTCATCAGCTCTGAAATTATCCAATGATTTGGCATTTGTACCCGAAACAATGATCACAAGAGCATTTCATTTCTTGTGTACATAAAAGTCTCTACCTCACGAAATTGAAAAATTTGTTAAATATTTCAAAGAAACTTGGATAGGAAAAACCACTCAATTGAACAAATATAAAAAACCACTTTTTGTACCATCAATGTAAAACTGTTTTGGAACTTCATTGATGGACTGAAGAAAGGACAATCTTTTACATAGTTGATAATCATAAAAGTGGCTACCGGCGATATTACAGTAAATAAAAATAAGTACAAACATATAAAAGGTCACTTGAAACGAATCACAACACATTTACAACAAGACTGCGATGATGAAGGACTATTAAATTCATCAAATATGTTTCGACCTATTGATTTTGATCACATTTCTGGCAACCCTATCATCTAATGAACCTGGCCATCTACAAAATATATTTGGAATTCTTAAACGTGCACCAGATATAACTTACAAATTCATGGAGAAACAACATTTTCTATTTCTACAAACCTATTGTTTTCAAACATTGAATTCATTATAAAACAAACGAAAACAAATGAATACAAACCAAAACAAACGAAAACAAATGAAAATAAACTAAAACAAATGAAAACAAACGAAAATAAACGAAAATAACTGAAAACAAACGAAACCAAATGAAAATAGACGAAAACAAATAAAAAAAACGAAAACAAATGAAAACATACGAAAACAAATGAAAACAAACGAAAATAAACGGAAACAAAGGAAAATAAATGAAAACAAATGAGAATAAACTAAAACAAATGAAATAAACGAAAACTAATGAAAATAATCGAAAACAAATGAAACAAACGAAATCAAATGAAAATAAACAAAAACAAATGGAAACAAACGGAAACAAACGAAAATAAATAAGAATAAACGAAAACAAATGAAAACAAACGAAAACAAATAAAAATAAACGAAAACAAATGAAAACATACGAAAACAAAGGAAAATAAACAAAAAGAAATGAAAACAAAAGAAAACAAATGAAAACAAACGAAAATAAACGAAAACAAAAGAAAATAAACGAAAACAAATGAAAATAAACTAAAACAAATGAAAATAAACGAAAACTAATGAAAATAAACGAAAACAAATAAAACAAACGAAATCAAATGAAAAGAAACAAAAACAAATGAAAACAAACGGAAACAAACGAAAACAAATAAGAATAAACGAAAACAAATGAAAACAAACGAAAAAAAATGAAATTTACAATTTCAGCATACCTCTCTTCGGGTAAAAACCCAACCTGTTAGTCACAAATAAATCCTTCTTTTGCATTCCACAGTAGGTAACAGCGATAATCATCGTAGCTACCTGTAAGTATCTTTTTTTTAGCGATTATCAAACGAATGTTTGTACTACATGTCTGTTTCATCATTTATTTTTGATTTAGTTATTAGTTACATTTATTTGATAACATAATAGTAACTATTTTAAATAAATAATAGTAAAGGGCAAATAAAATATTTATAAATAACACATGATAGAGTTTGTTTAACTATCCTCTGCCGTTACGTCATACATTATCTCTCAAGCATGAAATGGATGAGACGGAATTATGACGTCATTAACGTATTTCAATTAATTTTTCATTGTCAAAATACCTTCCCGGTATAATCATAAATGTAATACTCCTATATCGCCAACGCCATCTCTTTGCCTGTAGAAATAAAGCGTTCCGACAGAAGGAGATGCAAGATCGGAATTGGGTGCAACGCACATGCCCATATACATAAATTGCATTGGCGTCGTGTCCCGTAGTGAAAAAGAAACGTAGAGAAAAGGAAAGTTAAGCAAACGTAGGCGCTTTTACAGTTGTGACGCCTATGACTATCCGAGGCTGCGTGAGAGAGAAATGATCGTCTACACTCTAATATCGGCGACATACTTCTCTCTCAAGCTGGCGATATAGGAGTATTACATATATGGGTATAATGAGAAAGTACAAAGTTTAATTTTGAAGTTGATTAATAAATTTTCAAGAGATGAAGATGCTGGATTACCGCTTTTATCGTTAAATGCAGTCTACATCGTTTGGGTTCACCCCAAAAATATAATCGTATACTAGATTTTTTCGTCATTTAATCACGATTCGATCATTTGTAATTTTTTTTTAATTTAGTCAAAAATCGTACTTAGGGACGTTAAACATCCCCAAGCTAGAAATTTGAAATAAATCAGTTAAAAAAACGAAGGTTTCAAGTTACAAAATTTACTAAATTATGTAATAATAAAATACAGTTTTTTTCATTATCAATTTATTACAAACATATCTTAACATGCGTCACTGAAAACATTCCTTAACATATGTCATTTATTATTATTTTAATTTTGAGGTTATGTGTAAAATAATATTCAAATAATATGACGTAACGGTAGAGGATGGTTAAACAAACTCTAGCTAACTTGTGTTACATTTCATCGCCTAGTTAATCTCATGATAGTGTGTTCGATGTGTTTAATAATTTTTATGACAAGTTTTCATAAACTCATGTCAACGTTTCTTGCATTAAGACGAGGTAGCTGTGCTATGAACAGAAATAGATTTGCGATTTTATTAGAATGTCTTAGATTTGATGACGCAGAAACAAGACAAAAACGAAAGGAGAATCATCCGTTAGCATCTATTTTTGCAATATTTGAAAAATGTGTTGCAAGTTGTCAACGTTTTTACTCTATTTTTTACTTTTATTTTATTTGTACTTTGCTTATTTTTCGACTACCATCTTATGTTTATTTTCTCAATAAAAATTATTGCTCTAATTCATTTTTATATTACTTTGTCCTTTGACATAAATTTCATGATTGTTTGGTAGGCCGCTGGCCAAATCTATTTTTGGGTATTCCAGGCCACACAGTAACATATCCAATACAGGTATACAGCATATATGACTTAACTTTAGAAACATTCGGACTTAAATACAAATTTGCATGTGCATTAACATTGGATACACGTGGCTCATTGAACCATCTGACGTGTGTATCCGCGTTAGATAGATACATGTACTTAACCTGTTAATCAATTTGTTCGCCCGTTAGATATGCAATTTTTTGACTTTCCGAAATATTTAGTCAACATTTTTTTCATAATTTATTGCTTTTAATTAATGGAATTGTAATAAAACAATAATTATTATGGACATAGCAATAAAGTTGGAATATTCTATTAAAAATCAACAATAAATTTTTCATATATATGGTAATTACTTATATTGATTGGAGCATTAGGTACGTCCTTTTCCTGGAATTTTTGTTACTTAATTTCCGATTCATTTCGGATGTAAATAATTTGTGACGTAAAAGAAAAGTTGTGCTGTAACTACTCGACTATTTCATGTTTCAAACTATTAAGTAGACAAATCGATCTGTTTGTATAATATAGTTACATCAATTGCCAATAATGGAATTACCATAGCCGACTTTGTAAAAACATTTCATGATTTTATGAAAACATTCCGCATGCAACAGTTCATGCCTAAATTTCTGGCAATTTTACGTATAAACATAATGTATGGTAGATTTTTGGAAACCATAAAAACCGTTAATAATTTATATAAAATTTTGCATAGTTGTTATTAGATTCTTGTCGTTAAAGCAAATAAAAAATATTAAGGGCGATTAAAAAAATTGTGTTATTGAGATAAAAACATGATCGAGGTTTAAAAGTCAAATTATAAAATATAAATAAAAAAATATATTGATTGTATCCACCGTTCTATGTTACATTAATTGAATGTCGGCAAAAAATATACCATTAATACAACTATTTATTATTTTACACCCTTTGTTTTTTTGGAACCCCAACATTTTTAAAGTGTCATATATTTCATTATTATTATTCCACTCATCCTTAAGCCTTTTTTTTCTTCTCAATATCAACAACTTTGATAATACACATATAGCGTACAATTTTGAATGAAGGCCGACATAATCCGTAATGGAAAAGTTTTAGTTCGTGTCCTTCATCATAGCTAATATTTTTTTCTAATTTGAATGATACTGTAAA
This sequence comes from Neocrepidodera transversa, assembly GCA_963243735.1. Classification (NCBI taxonomy): domain Eukaryota; kingdom Metazoa; phylum Arthropoda; class Insecta; order Coleoptera; family Chrysomelidae; genus Neocrepidodera; species Neocrepidodera transversa. Next base: position 11,653,972 of record OY725340.1, on the reverse strand, counting down.
TGCCGATAGTAGAAATTAATTTATTTTCAATATATATACAAATTATATTGTGGTACTAATGGTAACGTTTCATCTAAAACCATGAACGATGTATTTCTTACTACGCCAAAGATTAAGTAGAAGTTTTTATTGTCTAAGTAGCTTTTGGCCGCGACTTCGTCCACGTTGATGTTGAAATAAATAAAAGTGTCCTTCTTATATCTGTTTCCTTCCCCTACTTTTTAAACTCTGTGATGAATATTGTATTGAATATTAAATATCTCGAAAACTATAACTGGTGATAGACGCTTGAAAACGTCCTAAAGAAATGTATTTTTTTAAATGAAGGGGGGAGGTCCAAGAAAACCATACAAAAAATATGCGCTTAAAAATTGGTATATATATTTCCTTTGATAAATAAACAAATATGTACTTCAGTTTTTGATAAAATTGATTTGAGATAAATAATTTATACTTTCTCTCCATTTTTATTAAATTACTTAGAGACAAATAATAAAAAAAATCGGTTGTGTCGCCCCAAAACTTTCCCGACGAGTATCCACGAATACTTTATCAGATATTTAATGTTAAAGTTTCAAATTTTAACATTTTTTTTTGACAGGTGACAGTTGGAGAAATAACTTTGACTGGTATGAATAGAGTTTTTCAAGAGCTCTCAAATGGCATCCATCTTACAAGTTAAATTCTGTGACATATTGCGTCTGTAATTTTTTGTTAGGAACACTTCCGTTTGACAGATGTCGTAGAAAAACTAATGGGTTCTTTCGACGAGTAACCCAAACCCATATACCAAATTTCAGCTTAATCGGACAAATAAAAATCGAAAAAATGCAAAAAAAATACAAACATATACAATCAAATGCACAATAATATATAAAAAGCAAAAAATGAGCTAAAAAATAATAAAAATTCTAAAAAAAAGCAAAAAAAGTTTAAAAAGTTTTAAAAGAAATTGTAAAAAATGTTTAAAGAAATGCCAAAAAAAACACAAAAAAAAAATAAAAAAATGCTGAAAAAAGGAAAATAATGCTAAAAACGCCAAAAATGCAAAAAAATACCACAAAATAAAAAAAATGCAAAGGAACGAACAACAAAAAAATAGAAAAAATGCAAAAAAAGACAAACAAACAAAGAAATGCACAATAATACTTGAAAAGCAAAAAATTAGCTAAAAAATGTTAAAATTTCTAAAAAAAATGAAAAGTTAAAAAAAAGTGATAGGAAATTGTAAAGAATGTTAAACAAAAAAAAATTAAAAGAAATTTAAAAAAATGCTGAAAAAAGTAAAATAATGCGAAAAAATGCTAAAATGAAAAAAAAATGCAAAAAATGCCAAAAAATCTAAAAAAAGTCAAAAAAAGGAAAACAATGTTACAAAATGCCAAAAGCGCAAAAAATTTCAAAAAAAGTCAAAAAATGCTGAAAAACTTAAAATAATGTTAAAAAGAAGCAAAAAAAATGCAAAAAAAATACAAACATATGCACAAAAATACATGCAAAGCAAAATGAGCTAAAAATTGATAAAAATTCTAAAAAAAAAGCAAAAAAGGTTTAAAAAGTTTTAAAATAAATTGTAAAAAATGTCAAAAAGATTTAAAAACAAAGTAAAAAAAATACTGAAAAAAAGTAAAATAATGCTAAAAACGCTAAAAATGCAAAAAAAATCCAAAAAAATAAAAACAGATGCAAAAAAACGAACAAAAAAAAATGGAAAAAAATGCAAAAAAAAAGACAAACATACAAAGAAATGCACAATAATACATGACAAGCAAAAAATGATCTAAAAATGTTAAAAGTTCTAAAAAAACTGAAAAGTTAAAAAAAAGTGATAAAGTAAATTGTAAAGAATGTTAAAAAATGCCAAAAAAAAATCTAAAAAAGAGTTTAAAAAATGCCAAAAAAAGTAAAATAATGCTAAAAAATGATAAAAATGCAAAAAATGCCAAAAAATCTAAAAAACGTCAAAAAAGTAAAATAATCTTAAAAAACGATAAAAGTGCAAAAAATTTAAAAAAAAATGCAAAAAATCTAAAAAAAGTCAAAAATGCTGAAAAATAATGCTAAGAAAACAAAAAAAATGCAAAAAAATACAAACATATCCACAAAAATACATACAAAGCTAAATGAGTTAAAAAATGATAAAAATTATAAAAAAAGCAAAAAAAATTTAAAAAGTGTTAAAAGAAATTGTAAAAAATGTTAAAAATATCTGAAAAGTATTCGTGGATACTCGTCGGGAAAGTTTTAGCGCGACATAACCGATTTTTTTGTTTTGACAGGTGACAGTTGGAGACATAATTTTGACTGTTCTGAATAGAGTTTTTCAAGTGCTTTCAAATGACATACTGCAAGTCGAATTCCGTGACTTATTATATAGATGTCGTAATGTAATACAAAAACTAATGAGTTCTTCCGACGGCTAACCCAAACCTACACACCAAATTTCAGCTCAATCGGATTAGTACTTTTTCAGATATTTATTGTTAATGTTTAAAATTTTGACATTTTTTATTTTTTACAGGTGACAGTTGGAGAAATAATATTCACTATTCTGATTAGAGTTTTTCAAGGGCTTTCAAATGACATATTGCATGTCAAATTCCCTGAGATATTGCATCTGTCATTTTTTGATAGTAAGACTTCCGTTTGACAGATGTCGTACATAAACTAATGGGTTCTTCCGACCTTTAACCCAAACCCGTATACCAAATTTCAGCTCAATCGGATTAAACGTGTGGCCTCTATTGTGGAAGAATACACACAGACAAACAGACTTCCATCTGGAAATGGTCTTATTCATCTCAGGTGACCTCAAGATGGATATTTCCATCTTTATCTCGAAATTTTTTTTTAGCTCGTTCACAATACTTTCCCTTCTCGGAGGCGGGTCGGAAAAGTAAAATATTTGCACTCCCTCCGGGGTGGGAGAGCCACTCCCCTCTAAAATAATCAAGCTGTATGTTTTTGGTTGACGCACTTACTCGAGCGGGTCAATATTTGTTTAACCCCAATTTTGAACCCCTTAAAGTGAGAATTTTCAAAATTCCTTTTTTATTGCTCTCCTACACCACCAAAGGAAACTACCCTAAAAATTTCAAGTCTTTATCAAATCTGGTTTAGGCTGTGCGTTGATTGTTAGTCAGTCAGTCAGTCAGCGACACGACAATTTTATATTTATTTATTTATTATTTTATTTATTAAATAGTGTAAAAACATTCAAGGGATGATAGTACTCCTAAAATTAATAAAATAATAATAATAAATAAATAAATAATCGGAAATAAGGGTTCAGCAAACTATTTACCTTCAATTTTCTCGAAAACAGTTACTCTAAACGACATGCAACAAGAATATCTTTCTGAAAGATAAAAGCATGTAGATTTTAAAACCTGTACCCGCGTTGTAAAAAAGACAACCCCAATAAAGGCATGTATAAATTAACACTCTACCTTTGCAATAACTACCCTTTCCGATTATAAAAATAATTTTTCGATATCACCATTGGATTTAGGGTTAAATTTTATGTCCCCAAGTTTTTTATTTAAATTTTATCTTGTTTTTTAAAGTAATAATTAAAAAAAAACATTTTTAAAATTTACTCTTTTAAAACCCCTAACTCCCTTAGTATGCATTAAATGACCTACGCATAGGAACGTTTTTTATTAATTTTAGGAGTACTATCACCCCTTGAATTTTTTTACACTATTTGAGGGACACCCTGCATATAAATAGATTTAACGAATTTAGTGGTTTTTATATCTTATTAATTTTTATAGACTTCAGTAACCTATTTGACTCAAACATAAGATCCAAGATAATAGAAGAACTAAAAACATTAGGAATCCCAAAGAAGCTTAGGGAACTGTTGGAAATGCTACAAAGCACTAAAGGGAAAGTAAAATTCCAAGGGGAGATCACAAGAATTCAACATGAACAAAGAAGTAAAACAGGGAAACACTGTTCAATCTAGTACTTGACACCATTTTGATGAAAGCAAACTTAAACGGGAAAAATATTATTGTGAATGAGACCCAGCTAATCGCATATGCCGGCAACCTCATAATTGTCGCAAGAACAAAGAAAAGTCTAATAAAAGCAGTAGATAAGTTGGACACAGAGGACAAACAGTTGGATTATAAATAAATGAAGACAAAGGAAAACATATTCGAATGGGGAAAGAAAAACAGACCACTGATAGTCACTTAATTACAAGTTTACCCTACTTCGGAACATCGATAGTACAAACTAGAAAAGACAAGGTAAAAGAGAGAATATTAAAAGGAAATCAAATTTTTGGCATAAATAGAAAATTATTAAAATCGAAATCGATCAAGATTATATCTACTATAAGACATTGATCAGGTGAGTCATAACTTACGACCTAGGAGTAACTATAAACAAAAAAGGCAAGTTTCGCCTGAAATAATTTTTTTAATTTAATTCGGTAGATTTGCAATTTTTTGTGTTCTTTAGAAACTTATAATTTTTAAATAAAAAGTAATAATGATTTGAATAAATCCCTGTACATCTCTAGATTTATATTATATAAATTCTGGATACTTTTTGCAACTTTTTCTTTACCTAATTATTATTAAATAGAGAATAAAGCTCTTTACAAACACTTTTTGACTGTTTCTATTAAGTATATTACTATTAACTACTTGACGACAAGTCAAATCAATAACAAATAATTTATTCCGGTCATTTGCACCATACTATATACTTAACAATTAAGTGTATATAAATAACTATTCACTGAAATAAAACATGACCTAATTCTTGGAATTTCAATTTTATTTCTATTTACTCAATGCAGCGCCATAATGCAAGGAGAACAACAGCGAGAGGGAGAGAGATACTGGGATGCAATTTTATTTCCAAGTACCTTTAGTTTGAACGTTAGGCAGTCAAAGACTTTATGATTTGCATATTTATTGCATATTTTTGTGGTCGTAAATTTACATAATGTTTTAAAAAAGAAATATTGCTAAACTAATGATATTGAAGTACTCCAAAGAGCCTGTAATTATTTTTTAAATTACCTCCGGATGTAAATGCAATAAATTATGAAATCTCACAATAAATTTAAACGGTAGATATATTTCCTTTTATTTTCGTTTTTTATGTAAATTGATTATAAGTGCATTACAGATTTAACTTTAAAAACAGTATCTGATACACGCTGGTCCAGTAGAATAGATGCTATAAAACCTTTGAGATATCAAATTGGTGTGGTTAATGATGCTCTTTTAAAAGTAATGGATGCATGCGCATCTTCAAAAGATTTTATTAACTCACACCTAGCTCTTGATTTAAAATTAATCATCTAATTTATATTTGGGAAGGAAGTAATAAATTCTCAGCCACTTCAGAAAAATAAGTCTATTTCGTTTAAAATTCAATACATTGTAATAATTCACTTTAGAAATATTTACCAGGATATATAAATAAATAGGACAAAGGTTGTCCTTCTCAGAAGAGCCCGCAAAAGGAAAAAGCCAACGGGTTCACAACACATGTAGTACATAAAACTTTTTGACACGAAAAATATAAAAATATAAAACAACGTATTTAGTTTAGTCAAATTATGTTATTAGAAAAGAAATTGGAAACAGGAAAAATAGGGGAAATTTAAGTCAAAAAAAGTCCAAATTTATTGAAAAAACTGTCATTTTTTCAAGAGAAAATAGGCAAATTTGTGGGAAAATAGTAAAAAGTGCAAAAGTTTAAATGGAAATTAGTGTAAAAAATGTAATTTTCATTAAAAAAGAGGGTAAAAAAGTAATATCTTTTTTTGAGAGAAAATAGAGGAAAAAAATTAGTAAAAAGGTGTGTGAAAAAAGAGCTCATTAAGCTAGTTATCTGAAACTAGATGAAAAATGAGTCAAAAAATGACATAAATAGGGGATTGATTAATTAATCTTGTTATTAAATAAAAGGAAAAAGAATCGAAAAATAACATAATTAAGGAATTCATTAAGTTAGTTGGTGAAAAAAGATGAAAAAAGAGGAGAAAAATGACAAATTATAAATGTAGAATACAGTTGTAGGCTGTCTTTAGAAATTAAATTGTCGAACGCTCTTATAATCCTTGTGATTGGTTAACATTGAAAGTGTCTGTATTTATTAAAAAAATTATTCTCGTGAAATATTTTAAACTTGTCCATGAACTGATAAAAACTATAGTTCCTGGGGTAAGGGCCTTTAAGTATACCGTGGAGTGATAAAAACTACATTTCCTGGAGCCTTTTTTCTTTTCCCTGGGTCGTGATACTCAAACGTAAATGTTGTTCGTAAACACGGTCAATAATAAATTATAGAGTGATCGACATTATTTATCAACTTAAATTTATTAAAACATGTTAGTGTCAAAGTATTTTTCTACTCTATATTAGTTTATACAGGGTGTGGCACATAAACCGTCGAAAATTGGAATGTAGGGGTTTGGAAAGGGATTTTATTCTTTGACAGCACCCTGTCTAATAAAAAATAATAATTTCATAACACAAATGACAGATCATTATGACGTTTACTTTAATTTAAGCTTTTATCCAAGTACCTCTAGAAGAAATTTAATATTTTCTTAATGGTGAAAAAGTGCAGTTTAAAGAAAAAATTTTGTATATCTTATAATCAGGTAAAGATAGGCATAGGGAAGTATTAATAAAAATTGTTCGGAATAAAGTAATTATTCCTAAAGTTGAAAACATACAGGGTATCCCATTGTAACGAAGTTAATACCAATTTCCGGTATAACCGAAAGTAACAAAAGGACGTTAATATTTTCATTAAATAGTTTACCCCTCAATTTTCAGTTTTCATATACCTCTACTTCTCGAAATCTTTCTAACCGAAGGTTTATTTGCTACACCCTGTATTATATTATATTAGTAGGCTATCATGTATCTTAGGCATATGAAAAGTAAATATTAAAATGAAAAACTCGAGAAAATGTCGAGTAAATTCGAGAAAAAACTAATACAATTCATTAGAGTGGGTAAACCCTAAAACGGCGAATTCACCAAATTTTTAAAAAAAAAATGAAAAATGTTAAATTTTAAAAATGCAAAAAATGTTATTTTCCCACAATTTTAGCAATAATTTTTATTAACAATTCTTGATCTTCTTATTTATGTAGTGAAATTTATGTGTTTTATCTAAATATATAAAATATTCACCCATTTTCAGTACATTAGGATTTTTTTAAATTTTGGTGGATGATATTATTACCTATTTACTAATTTATTATAATTCACGATGACAAAATAAAAATATCTTTAAATTATTAATTAATAAAATATAGTTTTTAGTTTCTTTGATATTTATAGAATGTTTGAAATGGAACAAAGGCGTTAAATAAGCCGAATTATTCGCAGGCAAATATAAAATACAAACAATTTGTTGCCAAACTCACACATTCCCAACAATGATTAAACGAAAACCAAAATCATACACCGTAACAATGACAAAAGTCTGGATTTTAATAAAGAAAATCATCATTACATACATGGGCAGGTTTAAAAAGTGATGTTGTTATATGAAGCATAAATTATGCGCAGTAGCAATGACGAAAGGGCAATCTGTGTTATTACTAGTTCCAATATAATAAAAACTAGTTGAAAATGCGCCAACTTGCATTGTCAGATGAACTCCTAAATTAAAGTTTTTTATGCTCTACATGAATCTAAATTAAAATATAAAACTTTATTTTTTTTTTCTCAAAAATTTGTCCGCCATTGTGTGTATGTTCTTTAAGCGATACAACGTTGGTTCATTAGACATTTCTGTTCTTTTTTTTTTGATGCTGAAACCGAATCTGATGGGAAAATTAAAAAAAATTTAAATTTTCACAAAAAGCGACGCACAAACGGACAAATTCATAAATGTATGAAGTTTGTGAAAACATTATATGTATGGATAGGTCTAAAGGAACAAAGAGCCTAAATGGTCTCAGATGGATATGTCTAAGTCGAAGCAAAAATCATATGCAGTAGCAATGATAAATTACACAAATAACAAGATATCCATTTTAAAGAAACATATACTTTTGAATTCTAATAAAAATATTTTTGTGCGCCTCTGCAAATTCGAATTACAACTTCCGTCCGTATCAAATAAATCTTGGTTCTATTTGGAAGTTAACGTTCTGGTGCCGGTGTTTAAAATTACTGCGGATCTTAGCAGTTTGTTAGGGCATTCGTATTCGGTGTGGAGTCGAGTATGAAAATATATATCAAAGACAAACCAACAACAACAAGAAAGTTTCCTTCCACCCGGTGTGCCAAAGTTCAAACTTGTTAATTGGATCACAAAATACTAAAGGTTTTGCAATTTGAGGACTGAAAGGATTGTTACCAGTTGTAAGTTATAACGTAAAGTAAGCTAAATTTGGTAGAAGATTTTTTTTCAGGATCCTTAAACTGTCATATTTATGGTAGAAGCATTTTTACTTTTATACTTGTCAAATAAAGTAATTTCTGTATTTACCTAGCATCTAAACATGTCACTGACATTCGAACAGATAGCTTTGTGTTAGCAAATTGATATAAGCTAAATTTCGTAAACAAATAAAAAATGTTTCCTTAAAAGAAAAAAAAACAGTTTTAGGTTTTTCGCCAACAAATCAGATCGAGTTATATAAAGAGAGATAAATTCGATAGAATGTTTTATTGGGCTGACTATCAGTAGACAGAAAATAGACTCACCCTTTGCCGACAGACCTAATCAAAATATACCAAACGAACTATTAAATCCCAATTTTAATCTACTTAAAAAAAATCTGATGTGTCAAGCACATTACCTCTCGATATTTTTTAATTAAAAATTAGCATGTCAATACAAAAAAGAATAAAACAAATTAACTATTTTATAAATCTGGCAACAATGGAAAAGTTTTTAAAATTCTAATGATACCAAGATAAACTATAGTATATTCAAAATATATGTGTAAATCATTATTTTCATTTTGTTCAATAATGACGTCGTCACTCATAGCAACTGCCACTTCCGATTAACACCAAATTCTAATTAGATCTAATCTAGGGTATCAGAATTTAGTAAGCAAAATTAATTTTTTTTGAATTCAGTAGTATTTGAGTTATAGTTACAGGAGGAGTGGGCACTTTCGGCCATTTAATATATTTAGATTTGAAAGAAGTACTTACATCGTATTTTTCATGATCTAATTAAATTAAAACGATTATTTGATCACTTTTAGAGTTATGGTGGCGGATATTAAATAAATAAATTGTAAGTAATATTGATTTTATTAGTAAATATAAAATAGCCGAATCTACCCCAGTATTGGGTAGATTCGGCCGGTACTTGGGGCACTTTAGGTATATTTAAATTTAGAGCAGATTTTGAAAACATGGTGCATTATAAACACGGTAAATTCTAGTATATAATAACTTTTAACAAATAAAATGCAAAACTTAAAATTATTTCTTAAAATCTTGAAAACAGAAACCAAAAAATATATTTAAAATTATATATAAAAAAAAATCTTTTACATTTAGATCTTTAAAATTGTAGTAAAATGTGACGATTGAAACTCGTCTTGACATTGAATATTTTTTTTTAAAATTCCCATTTTATCATCCTTACTACAAATTTCTACGTCCTCCACATTTGGGGAAACGAAAATTTATTATTTGTTCCCCTTCTCCGAAAATTTTTACCTCAAATGAGTCACTTGAAACAATTTTTTGCACATGGCAAACATAATTTTTAATACAAAATTAACCACAATATAGTCATTTAACATTACATACTAAGATTACTTTTTGTTTCGCTACAATATTCAATATCTTCTATATCGGATTCACTGCTGGAAGTAACAAAAATCTTCTTTTTATTGTTTCATTTTCTTACTTGTTTTTCAGATTGTTGTGCTTCTTTTCGGATTTTTTTGCTGCTTGTTCTAGAGATTTTTCTGATTGTTTTCCAGATTTTTTTGCTCGCTTTCTCTTTTTTCTTCTATCCTAGATTTTCCTTGGGTAGGTAACGTTAGTTTTGTGATTTTGGGAAAGGTGAAGAGTGAAAACGAGTACATTAGTGTGTAAAATATAAATTTATTATAAAAATTCGGCTAAGCGCTTTCGGCATATAAAGCCATCATCAGAGCTTCCTAAAAGGTGTTAATTTACAGTACAAATACAAGTAAAAATAAAAAGTAAAACTTACGTCAAAGCGATACCCCATCAGAAATATTTAAAAACCATTGTCACCGGCCATGCCGTTTCTACAACAATGTTGGATAGTCAATCAATTTGACTTTAATTATTGATTTTATTGTTATTATCAATCAAATTTAGATCAGTTGTACCTATATAAGCTATTTGCTATTTTGCAATTTAATTTAAAAATGTTTAAAAAAATTTAATCTGTTGTCATGGTTTTAAATATTTCTGGTGGGGTATCGCTTTGACGTAAGTTTTACTTTTTATTTTTACTTATATTTGTATCACATGTGGTTTTCCTAGTTTTGTATTTATTGTTTCTTCCTCATCTGGTGTAGTTTCTGCCTCAACTAGTGTAACTTCTTGTTCAACTGGTGTAGTTTCTCTGGCAGCTTGTATAGAGGGCTATTTGATGATCATTTGCTCCCTGATTAGTTACTAAATGTGCACGTTCATTATAGATGTATGTGGCATCAAAATCGGTGTCACTAAATGCTGATGAATTAAGAGGTCAAATCCCTGGTTTCATAAATGAATTTGTTATGTTACTTGGGGAAAATGAGTCCAAAAACGGGCGTTTCGTCAGTTCCAGAATATTCTTCCGTGGTTACTTGACATCCAGTCATTAAAAGACACCGCACATTTACTTTTAAATAGCCCAAAAACCCCAAGATCTAGTGGCTGGAGTTTGTGTTGGGAGGGAATGACAGAAAAACAATTACATTCTCTGGCATCCAAAATCGCTGCTAATTTTACATGCGACTCGTGATTATCCAATAAAAAACCAGTATTTTATTTTCTTAATTGCATTTGGTATGCTCGACAACATATTCTGATGTTTTAACAAATAAGTCGCCTGTCATTCACCCAGACTGAGAGTGCGTTACCTGTTCCACTGATTATGCCAACGATGATTACTAACTCCTCTCTTTCAGCAGATGCTATAAGAGTACTTGTTTGTTCCCCTTTGGTGCAATAACTTTAGGAGAATTGAGAACAACTGAAAATCCAGTTTCAACTAAATTATAGATTTGTTCAGGAGTAAATTTGTACTCTAAAACCCTTTTATGATTTTGAAAAAATTCTTTCACTCTGGTTTTATTAAAGACAATTCCTCTAATTAGGTTGGTGTTTTATAGCTTACGTAAAGATATAAGCGATTTGTGCCTTTTCATAAATCCATGTTATCTGCCTAGTTTGTGTTGACGAATACCAAAACAATCATTATTTTGTTATTTTAAATGTTTCAGGAATCGTTATAATGTTACCCATTTTTAATGAAATTTTGAGGCTACAAGATAGAAAATGTTCTACCCAACAGATTGAACACATCAGTCTTCAACTCGGATAATTTTTTATCATTTGGTAGACAACCTCCAGTCCCGAGTTCATGCCTTTTTATTTCAGCGGATTTTTTTTTAAGGATTCCTTTATAATCAGATCAAGTCTAGAGAAAAATTAATTTTCAGGTCAACAATGAAATATAATTTCTTTAGATAAATTATAAAAATAATTGCTTAAACTCATATTTGCCATTAACCACAGAGTCGTCCATTTGCCAGCTGCTAATGCTCAGTAATAAAATTCAAAATAACAAGTATATGCTCTTGTTTGGTTTTAAAAGACATTTTTTCAAATATGCTACAAACTTATTTATTACTTTCTTACTGTTCACATTCTCTCTTTCTCGCGCTTTCACTATATTCGGTACCTACAGATGCCCCCAGTAAATTTGATAGTTAAAGTCCAGAGCTGTCGAGGGCGATATATCATGCGATTCGCTCGAAACACCAACTCGATATGTAACGTCCAGAAATAATGAATGAGAATTGCTGTACTGTTTACAAAAACGTCAAATCTGTCAAAAATCAGGAAAAGTATTAAAACAAGTGAATAACGGCAATTTATTTAAAGTTACGAAAATAAATTTCCATATAGGTATACATATACCTTATATACTACGGTATATACGGTATAAGTAGAGAGAAAGTAAAAATAGTTCAAAGATTAATATAGTTTTGTGGTTTTTAACAATGCTGAATCGATTGCTGTTGTCCGTTTGTCTCTATATTTCACCGTTCTCGAGTTGAATGAGGCTAACCAGATGGACGGACGGACAAAACTATTTTTTTATTCGATAACTCTAAAATGGATTAATTTAAATTTTGACTTTCAAAAATTAGTTTAAATAGAATATAGTTGATAGAAATGTCAAATCTTTCAAAAAAACAATGACAAGTGAAATTTTAATTAAATGAATCAAGTAAATTTTATTTAATGAACCTACAGTTGCCAGAAACATCAAATTTGTTAAAAAACAGTATCAAGCGTCATTTTAAATAAACAAATCAGCTAATCGTTTTTTTTTATTTTGCCGTTTAAAAATACTTTAAACAAAAGCCAGTTGACAGAAATGTCAAATCTGTCAAAAATCAATGACAAATGACGTTTTAATTCAATATAAATCAGGAAAATGTATTTCCCACTTGAGGTTCAAAAATTAGTTTGAATAAACGACAGTTAATAAAAGTGTCAAATATGTCAAAAAGCAACGGCAAGTGACATTTTAATTATTAACCATAAATCAAGTATTTGTATTTTTTTATTTTGGCATTTGAAAAGTAGTTTAAACAAGCGACAGTTGAGAGAAACATCAAGTCTATCAAAAACCAATAATAAGTATCAAAGGTCAAATCTGTCAAGAAAACAATGACAAATTTTTCAAAAAGACATTAATTAGATCTAAATCGAATACATGATTTTTTTTTCATTTTGGCATTTGAAAATTGGTTACAACACACGTCATTTGATAATGTCAAATCTGTCAAAAAACAACGGCAAGTGATTTTTTTATTAATCATAAATCAAACAAATGCATTTTTTTGTTTTGAAAATAAGTTTAAACATTAAATGCCAGTTAAGAGAAACATCAAATCTGTTAAAAACAATATCAAGCAACATACGTAAATCAAGTAAATGTAGTATTTTTAATTTTGACGTCTGAAAATTAATATAACCAAACGACCGTTGTCAGAAACTTCACATTTGTCAAAAAAAAACCAGTAACATGTGTCATTTTAGATAAATAAATCAGCTAAATGTTTATTTATTTTGGCGTTTCAAATTAGTTAAATGAAAGCCAGTTGGCAGAAATGTCAAATATATCAAAAAACAAGGATAAATGATGTTTTAATTAACGACAGTTAACAGAAACTTTAATCTGTCAAAACAACAGTAAGTAACAAGGAGTGTTTGCCGTTCATAGTGTTGTTTTAGCCCAAAGGGTAAACGAAAATACCCCAATTGGCAACATTTTATCCCCAAACTTGAACTTGTTTAAGGAAATTTTATTTATAATCAGATATAAAAATAAATCTTTATTAGAAATAAACATAATATAAAACAACACATACTCGTAATGGGAAAAGATGAAGATTGCAACGCATCTGCACAGAAATCACTGATAGTAAACAATAATTTCCATTGTGATGCATAAGATATAATTTATGATTAAAAAGTCTATATGCTCTAACAGCCTATTTTATTAAGTATCAACTATTTTTTTTTAATTTTGGCATTTGAAAAGTTTTTTAAACAAATGCCAGTTGGCAGGAAAGTCAAATCTGTCGAAAAATAATGACAAGTGACATTTTAATTAAATATAGATCAAGTAAATATTTTTTTCTACTCCTATTTTATAACAAGCTAATTAAAAGACTAATACCAGTTTCATAATGGGATTCATTATGAAACTGGTTTTCATTAAGATACAGCTCTTTCAGCCAATAGAACCGAATTATTTTGGGTGGTTATTTTGATAGTACAAATTTTTCAGCGAATAGAATCGAGTTATTTTTTAACGAAGTTGACAATTATTTTGACAGCTGCCAAAATATTTTAAATTGTTTAAAATCGATAAGAAAAAAGGTTAACTTATTAATATATTCTAAAAAGGTTACTAATTAATATACATTGTGAAAAAAAGTGTTTAGTCTTACACCCGTAATGGTAGATGGGCAATATGGATTAAGTAAGTAAAAAGTATTTCTTTTCATTTTTATAAAAATGTTCGTTTTCATTTAAGATAATTAACATAATATGTATTTCGTTTATTAATGGGAGTAGAAAAATGGCATATGCAACTCTCATGTAATGGCCATTAATACACTCGCATATTATATACGAAACTCGCTTGCAGCTCGTTTCGTATCCTACAACATGCTCGTGTATTAATGGCTATCATTACATTATCGTTGCATAATATACTATTTACGTTTAATTTTGATCCTTAAGAATTAGTTTAAACAAACGATAGTCGACAGAAACGTCAAATATTTTACATGCAATGACAAGTGACATTTTAATTAAAAACCCCATTAAATAAAAGTAATTTTTCAATTTTTATTAATTTTATGACCGGTTTCTCCAAGTAGAGAATAATCAAGCTCGACCTATCATGAAGGTCAGCTTAGGTTTAGATTGCGTTGAAGAGTGGCAAATTGTTTCCCATTTTACTCAAGACAAATTTTGAGCTTGGGGATATATGACAAAGTCGCAAAAAACTGTTTTTTTCTTAGTTTGGGATTACCTACCCAGTTTTGTTGTTAAGTGTTTTTAGTTTTCTGTACGTTTTGTTTTATCACTTTAAAAAAATCAATAAATTTCATGCGATAAATATAAATAATAGCAAAAAAATGTAGATAAAAAGCGGGTTAACTACACCAGCGATGAAAAACAACTGTTAACAAAGTTAGTGGAAAAAAATATGGCAATAATTAAAAACAACTCTATAAACTCAGTCACAGAAGTTAAACTATTACAGAAGCGAAGGTTCCTGTCGGCCCTTTTGATGTAGCGATGACCTAAATGTAAGTGCCAGTTGAAGTTTATGCCGCTTAATACACTGGAAAAAATGTTTAAAATTCGTATGTCTGGATAGACGAATTTACAAATTTCAGTTTTCCCAGTGTATTAAGCTGGCACACAAATTTTGAACACCGTTACATTAGGGACCTTCGCTTCTGTATTAGTTTATCTTCTGTGACTCAGTTAATAATAAACAAAAAGAAAGATGCTTGGGCCCTATTTAGCCAGAAGTTCAACGCAAAGGTCAGCTGGCTAACACACTCTTTCAACATTTGTACATCGTACAAAAAGACCGTCATCCTCGTACTCCTCAAAATCATTTGCTCGGTTAAAAATCCTTCTCGGAATGGGAAACATGATAGGGTCGTCCACTACATCTACGTTATCTACTAATTCTACAAAATCCATTTTTCAACACTCAATCAGCTCAAAACACCAGCTTACAAAATAAATCGACGAACACAAATCTACACTTTGGTGCACTTTACAGAAACTGACGTTCGTATTCCGCTTTTGAGGTTAGCTTTCATAGCTCAAGCAAAGAAAATCGACGACCTGATATTTAGGGCCCGCTTAAGCTGAGAATGCGTCAAATTCGTTATGGTGCAATGAAATTTTAAGATAAGCTGAGCTTAAGCTACAGGTGAACCCTAAGATTTGTTGGAGAAACCGGGTAGGTTATAACAAGTAATAATCTAATATGTTTTAATACATCTTCAGTAACTATACATAAAGAATAATAGGACAGTCGTTAGAGTGATTAAACTTTTATTGGAATTTATCGGCCATCGCTTGAATGTTTTTTTAATTAATGACAGCATATAAAAATAAATTTTGATTTACAACTATGTGTACTAAAGAGCGTAAAATAAAATTGCTACTTTGAGTATAGTTTAATTAAAAGGAACGTTTCAAATGTACGAAAATATATTTCACACACTAGCAACTTTGCAGTTAGTGTCAGTCTGGGTAATTACGACACAAAATGCTCTTGTAAGTTCGTAATAGAATTCTAGAATTCCAACGCGAACGTGAGTCCGAAGGTTGCTAATTACAAAGGAACATGACATTTAGAATTACCTTCACAGATTCTAACATCATGATTATTCCCAGAAACTGAATTACATGACGATTCTAGTCTCCATCAGATACGTAGACATAGTGAAATATAGAGTAGTTTGGAAACTAATTTAGACCAACAATGTAACTTTAGTATCGTTTAATAACTTAAGATGAGTTGAATTAAATCTTTAGCAAGGAAATAATCGATTTTAAAATACATCGATTTTCAAAATTAGTACCGGTAGATATCGGGAATGTTAAAATTTCTTTGAAGCCTCTACGTTCCGATATAATAACTAAATTATTAAAAACAAAAGTACCAATTAAAGTAATTAAACTTACCAAAGTGTATTTATTCAAGTTTGACAGTATGTATCTTTTTTGTAAATAAAGGTTTTGGTTGCAGGTACGAATCCTAATGCCAATGCTATGTTATGAATACTTTTCCATTTTTTCTCTTTTGTCAATTTATCTGGAAATTCACCAAACAATATTTCCTTATTTTCTAAAACAGCCTTTTAAAACGTTATTTTTTCTCAACAATATTTTGTTGTTTATGTGTTACTAATGGATCTAAAAGTAACAAGTTCACACTTGTACTTGTGCTTATGTAACTAAATACTCTAGTAAGTTAAATTGTAACTATATAAGTTGTAACTTTCATGAAATGGGCCCCAGGTCATATATATTTCTATAACAAGAAAACAGGGGTCAAATCTTAAGAAAATCGATAATTTTAAAGCATTTTAGTAAATTTTAATCTAGTTATTTAGATTATTTTGAATACTGACACTAGGTTTGTTTAATTTAAACTTTTGAAAAATGATTAGCCAATAAACCTGAGTCCAAGTTTTTTTTTTAATAACTATTTTATTTACAATCTTTTATAGCGTTAACAATAAGTAAATTTCATGACAATTTTGGATTATGATATGCAGGGATTCTCTCCAATGAGAGACTTCCTCTAAAATCTAATTAACAATGTTAATAAATGAAATGGCATAATTACACTAACTTAATTAAATAATTTTCATGTAAATCTGTCTGTTAAGTCTGTGGGCTTAAAGCGTTTTAGACGGGGCACTGTACTTTGTGACTTCAGCTCTTATAGAAGGAATTTAGAGGACTTTTTCTATTAAGTTGTTTGGGACATACCAGGGTGCATTGATGATTATTCGGAGTGTTTTGTTCAGGAATCGTTACATGATGTCCAAATTTGAGTTGCTAGCAGATCCCCATTGTTGAATGCCATATGTCCCTATTGGTTTTATTATGGCTTTATATATTAAGATCTTGTTTGTTAAGTTTAACTGCGATTTTCTGCCAATGAGCCAGTACAGTTGTCGAAGTTTGAAAGCGGCTGATTATTTAATTGTACTGGTGGATATGTATCTTTTCTCAGTGTAAAGGTAACATGAATTGATTTGGTCTCATTCGCTCGAATTTTCCATTTTCGTAACCGTGTCTGAATTTTTTTGAGACTAGCTTGTAGGTTTCTTGAAGCAATCACTGGATCATGGTGAGATGCCAATAGTGCGGTGACATCTGCGAAAGTCGCTAATGTTGTCGTTCTTGAGGTTGGTAGATCTGCAGTGAACACCTGATAGAGCATCGGGACAGAAATACTGCCTTGCGGTACTCCTGATTCTTCTGATTTATATTTAACTGAAAAGTATCTGTCACAAAAGTAGAATTTTATAAGTTCATAAAATTGATGAGGCAGAAGGTTTTTTTAGATTATATAGTAGTATTGTTTTTTCTTATTAATGGTATTGATCTCTGGGGCTTTTTAGTTTTCTTGTGGCTTTCCATAGCGAGTAGTCGGTGATTTCTGTTGGCGTAAGCTCTTCTAGCTCTTCTAGGTATCTTTGTATGGAGTGATTTTTTATATCCAGTATTAATTTTTTAATTATCTTGCTGTTTTATTAAATGTATTTTTGTTGTACACTGTTCTATTTTGCTGCCATATTCTTCGTAGCCTTCTTTTCTCGGAAATCTTTTCTTTCACAGTTGGAGGGCATAATTCCTTTGGTGATGATTATTTATAGTCTGGTATTGCTGCTCAAGCAGCTTTCTGTATGTTCTTTGTGAGATTAGTCACCGCCAAATCGATCTCTGTAGTTGTTTTTAATAGCATTTTTAAATCTATTTCTTGATCCAAAACTCATGTCCCAATTAGTGTTTTTATTGCAAAGACCAGGAGCTTTTGCTTAGTATATTATTTGAGAGTTCATATGTATTATGACCGGAGTGTGGTTCGAGGACAGGTCTAGACTGGATGTACTTGTGATCAGTTTATTGTTATTGTCAATTCCTTGATATAGAAGTCAAGGAGATCTGGTATTTTGTTATGGTCCGAAGGTCAATATGTGGGTTCATCTGTTAACAAATAATTAAAATTATTGGTCGACATTGTTGCTTGTATTTGTGACTCTCGAACCCCGAACTGTGTTGTTCCCATTGTAATCACCACCCGCTATGAATTTGTTTCCAAGTGTTTTAAAGAAATGTTCATATTTGTCTTTTTTATTGTTGTGTTTTGGAGGACAGGATACGGCAGATATTTTAATGCTTGCAGTAACTACATCTACTGCGATGTTAGTGGCTTGTAGATGATTTTCTTTGTAGCTTTCCAGTTCATTGTGTTTTAATGAATTTCTTAATATTATTGTGTGCATCCATGTGCAGTCCCATTGAAATAGTTAGTACAATAGAATTTGTACTTAGGAATCCTTAGATAATTTTTGTAAGTGAAGTGCGTTACCGTAATTAGCACGATATCTATTTCATTATTAGCTATGAAAATTTTCAGTTTATGAGAATGCTGATTTAAACCGTTTGTATTCCATAACGCTATTTTTAGTATCCGGGCCATTAAGACATTTTTGGAACAAAAGTAGTGATTACATTCATTATTGTTCCCATTTGCGTAATGAGGTCTCTCATCATTGTTTTTAGTTCAGAGATATCATTAGATTATGTTGAACTATTTTGTTGTTGTTGTTTCCTTCTTGTTGGTTGTTCTGATTGGCTACCTATGCAAACGTCATTCCCTGCGATTTAACCCTGTTTTCTCTTGGTGTTTATAGCTTTCGTTCTCTAATTTTGGGATATGTTTTCTCTTGCAACTGATTATGCATCCTATATAGTTTTCGGGGTGCTTTTCTCCAAAATTCACACATTTTACATCTTTATCCTTTGCATTAATTTTTTCACATTAAATTTTCCTTTTTTATTTTCTTTGATTTTTCGGTCCACAAAGAACATGGGTAGTGGCTTTTTTGTTACGTTCTGTTTGATATTCCACACATTTATAACTTCGTGTCCAAGGTCTTCTATATTCTGTTTGGTTTTATTAGGATTTATTGAATAATGTATGTTTTTTATTAATATTCTGTAGAGCTTGTTTTGTTTGGGCTGGTACGTATGGAACTTTGTGTATATGTTTCTCCAGTAGTAGGTTATATTCTTACTTGGTTTTCACTTAGTACTTTAAAGATATAGTTATCTTTAGCAATTTCAATTAGAAGCTTGTTCAGTGGGTTTATCCTGTATTTTGGTTTGTCTTTGAGCTTTTATGTTTTCTTCAGGGCTTCTTTGTCTCTTTTTGTAGATCACTGATTGCCATTCATTATGTTGAATTGGCGTAGGTGCAACTAAACTGTTGGTTGCCCTAGTAGGAAAATTAGTTTGATTGCAAGACTGTCCGTTTAATAAATTTTGTGTTATCAGTGGCATAACTGATTGCGTGGTAATGTATGGTGTAGGTTGATACATTGGTATTGTCTGATTCACTAACATTTGACCATTGACATCAGTAAAGATTTGATTTGGTTGTAAATATGAATAATTATGTCCTTTTATTTAATTTTAACAGCAGTCAACATTCTGCTTATTCTTATTTATAGGGCACAAAAACTTATCTACGTTCGGTCACTTTTTATTTCAATTGATAACGGCATTCACACACATCCGTATCTCTCGAAGTTTAAAACTCGACTCGAGTCCAACTTAGTGTTATAAATTGGATTTAACATTTTACCCAAGATAGTTTCTGTGCCAAAAAATTTGACTGGTGGTCAAATTAGGGCTGACTTTTATTTATTATCCATTATTATACGATTTACTAATCTTATTTTCTGATTGTCATGTGGCTCTTTAACACGTGCTTGCTATAAAAACAACGTTTTTTTTTAAATCTAAGATAAATTATGTTTTTGTAATCGAAGTAAAATTACAGAGTAGTTCTTTTCCATCGGGCTTTATTACACAGTGAGGTCCATGAAGAGGTAGAGACTTTTCCCGCTTGGAAGGATATAATTTTGGATACCATACCATTTCTTTATCTCCACTGTCATTTTTTTCGACTATTCCGTATCTTTTAGGCTCCTTTCTTTTTCAAAAAAAAAAATAACTAAAAAGGATCTGTGTATTAAATTTAAAAGTTTTCAACTGGACACCAGGATAAACTTCAATAATATGTTTTAAAATTAGATTATTCTGAACAATATTCAACTTTTGAACGAAACACTTTTAAACAATAGAGATTCACCAGATATATTATGTATTCAGCTTTTGAACCATTTTATGTTGTCTCTAGACAACTAATTCTGTTGAATGAAAAATCCCGGATTTTTCTGCTTCTCGGATTTAAGCTAGCGGAGGCAGTGAAATGAATAAAAAAATGTTTGTTACTTATGTTTCCTATCTGTATTTCGAATCAGAGCCTTAGAAAAAAAAAGCAATTAAAAAAGTATGTAATATTTATTACTCAAAATCATACACGTACGATTACTCTTGAACTGAATTCATATTTTACATAGTAAATTTATTTACTATCATGTTTTAAGTAAATAATTTTTTAAAAAATACCAATAATACAAATACCATATGGTATAAACTTTTTGATACACGCTGTGTACAGGGTGTTATTGAAATACATGTATAGATTAAAACAGGTTAATATTTAGATACTCCTAGAATGTGCAAAAATATTATTTAAAAAAAATACTTATAATGAAAGTGGTAATTACATTCTACGCTACTGAAGTTGACATCGGTCATGTTGAATTTGACCTGAATTAGACATAAACATGTCATCAAACTACGGTTTTATTTCCAGATTTGGAGTGTGTCTAAAATTTATAGTATGATAAATATAACTTGATCAGTGGAATTTTAATTTATAGTATTTATAGATAGGTAATTGAGTTTAATTATCATTTTGTATACAAAGTCCAATTTTAAAAACATCTAAAAATATATACAACTTCAAAAACAAAGGCCCTACGAAATAAATAATTCATTTGAATCATTATTCCTTAAAATAAAGAAACTCCCTGATATTTCCCAGAGAGACCCTATGCACAACCTTCGACCTAATACTTTCCGAAAAGATTTAACATAGAACAAACATAAATCATCTAAGAAGGTTAGCGTATCCAAAGGGACCAGAGGGGGACCGAAGAGTCCCGACTCAATTTCAAAGTAATCAAAACTTTGAATGGCTAATCACTGGAAACATTAAAAAACTTTTTTAAGTGTGTTTATGCCTAGTCACTGTTTGACGGTTAAGTTTAGAAAAGATAAATGTTAATGTACAGGAAGAAGCTAACATGATTATTTATTTATTAATCAGTGTAACAACGTACTTTTTGGATCTTAATTGATAATGGGTTATAAGGTTATAATATATCAAAAGATATTTTTATTTGTTATTTCCAACATATTTTTACTCATTCTAAAAACCTATAAAATGTGATTTAATAATTGTAGCAAAAATAATTGTGTGTTATTATCGTATCATCTCGAAATAATAATAATATTCGCCCTACATTTCACCCACTTGCGAGTGAACCCCAGCAGCCAAAAGTGTACGCGGGGAAGGGACAGCTATTATTATTATTTGCCGTGATGCTCCGAGGCGACTTAATGGGCTGGATAAGATTTTTTAGTATAGTATTTTCTTTAAACCAGGGGCTTGTTTCATAAAATTTTTGTAATACAGGACCTGTATTACAGGACTCATAAAACAAAATTTACAATCCCTGTAAAATCTGTTTCATAACCTTTTTTTACAATCCTAAAATCACCTGTATTACAATGTACAGTGTGTTTTGTTTATTTATTTACCGAGAGTTTTGAATCTAGGTTTTATTTTATTGTTCATTTTTCTTTTTGTGATATTTTATGAAACATTTCACATATCTTTAAAATTTCTAAAAGGCAAGAGATAACCATAAGAATCCAAAATTTTTTAAGAATGATAATAAGTAAGAAGGAACAGCTTTTTGAACAATATAGTTCTACCGTTACAAAGGATTTAAGAAGAAATCATGGACTGAAGTTAAGGACTATGCTGTTTATTCAGGATTATTCACTAGCAATAGAGACACGATCTATGTTCGTGATGTATGTAACATGAAAAAATTTTCGAGGACGAACTGTGGTAAGTATAATTAAATTATAAAATACATTTATAACAACCTATTACATAGAAACCACACCATGAATGAGCTGCTACCAAATAACATATAACATAAATTAAAATTGAGTAACTACATAATTTCTATTATAGGACAAACTAGCACCCCTGAGTTCTGACTCGAAAAGATACTGAAAATTATGTAAAATGAATATTTTTAAGGGGTATTACAAAGTTCCGGTTTTTGTCGCTAATTTTTCGAGAGAATATTCAATTTTTTATTTATTGGGTAGATTTGGTCATTTAGGGCTGCTTTTAAATTCAGCACCCCTAAGTTCTGACTCGAAAAAAGACTGAAAATTATGAAAACCTAGCCTATACTTCACTACTTCACAAATTTACTTAAGTAAATTTACTTAGTGATAATTCTGCTAATGAAGACTTTGTTGAACAAGCACCAATGGGAAAAAAGAATATCTAATTAACACCAATCACAGCCCTACATTATCATATTTTCCAGTGGCAACACCACAAATTCCTCCAGTGGCACTACCGACTACTAACAAAAAAGATAAGTATTAGTCAAAAACAAGCAAAAGGACTATATGTTTTTTTTTTCGATATTTATTTCTCAAATTCACGACAACTAAAAGAATCTCTCCGTTTGATGTAACTTAGAAGATAGCTTTACCCAAAAAATAAATTGCTTGCTTTATATATTTTTCAGGTCTTGGAAAACGAGTGAATGTTCAAATGTCTGATATAACAAAACAGCAAGAAATTAAAAAAAAAAGCTTGAACTAGAAGTGAGAGAATTAGGAGAGAGAAAACAATCTGCTGGGTGAACAAGTTGTACTTATAGAAAACCAAAGTTATGTGATCAATGATAAAGGACAACTAATCATGTTACAAAACCAAAATGAAAATGATTCTGATGCAAAATATTTAAACACAAGTGTTACAAACAATGATTAAAAAAATTCTGCAGCTGTAACTTTTCAGTTTATTTTAATTACAGTACTGTACATATAAATTAATTTAAATTAGCTGAATAAATGTTAATATATGACTTTATTATTTGTTTGATCACCTTAAATAATATCTCTTATTCAACTCAAACCAAAAATTAAGAAGTACCAAAGAAGAAGTTAGCTTAGATATATTTCATGCTAATGGAATAACTTTATTAATCAATTATTTTGGAAGTTCTTGTACAAGAAATTGTGCTTGTCTTATCCTAACGGTTCATTAACAACATGTCTAACATCATTAACTTCTCCTGCAATGTCCATTGCCATGTCCTCCTCCTCATTAACGTTAAGATCGATTACTATATCATCATCTCGTGATATGTTCCAAAGTGCAGTACAACACTTTAAAACTTTGCAAACGAAAACTGGTTCAAGTCTTAGGTAATTAAGACAAGGAAACTTCTCTTTAATTACACCAATAGCACATTCTATAGTGCGCCGGTTTGCTTATGAGCCCTTGCGAACCGCTGTTGTTCTTGTCTATTTACATCATTAACAATAAATACTGGTACCCATCAGTAATTTAAATAACTATTTCCTTGTCTACAGACAAGTCTACAACCTTACTAATAATTTCCACAGCCTACTTAAAAATTCATGCTTAATGAGAAAATATCAAAAAAATATAGACATTCCATTCAAGAAAAATAAAAGTTTAAAGATGTAAACTGAGGATTCTTTGACTGTATATTCACTTAAGTCGTTAAAGAAGTTAAAAACTCGATTTGTGATAACCTTTTGTCTTTGTACACATTTAAAGTTATTCTGTTCTAAGTCCTCGAAGACGGGTATCGGTATTTAGGAGATACATCTCCCTGAGGTTTCCATAATTAAATTTGATCATTGGGAAGGTGAGAATTAAATCTCCCCCTAGACGGCGGTCTCCAAAGCACTGTAAGCTAGCCATTTATAGAGTCTCAGAATAGACTTGATGCATAACACCAAAGGACAGACTTGCAGCTCGACGCTGAACATTTTCTAATAAGTTTTGATCTCGAATGAAAATCGGACACCACACAACACCCACGTATTTAAGCAGTCGTCGAACATATTTTTTGTACATATTTGCGGACGAATGAAAAGAGATCGTTAAGAAGGAGTATCAAAGAAGATATATCATTAAGTTAGCACGTTTACAAGTTTTTAAGATATGTTTGGAACATGTTAATTCTGACGTCACTGTAACACCTAAGTATACATAAGCTAAAAGGGAAGCAACCAGTTAGAACACAATTTACTTATTGAGTCCAGATTAGTTTGTATATTATTGTGATCGAGAACAGGATTACCGTAATTTTGGTATCGTCAGCATTGAAAGCTGTTTTGTACTGAATATGATGAGGTAAGTCACTTGTATACCCTATGAGTAGATGTGGGCCGAGAATTGACTCCTGAGGAACTCCATTTATCACTAACCTTTCAGATGAGTAATATTGACCAATCCTGACGCAGAATTTTCCATTGGAAAGGTAATTTTGAATCCATAGCAGTAATTTCCTATGAATACCATATGATTCAGGCTTGTACTGTAACGGTACAAATGAAACTCTGTCAAAGGATTTGGCAAAGTCACGATATATCATATCAGTTGGTAATTTATTATCAAGAGAAAGAGTCCAGTCATTAACACAGCTTAGTAGATTTGTGGTAGTTGATCATCCTGCAACAAATCTGTGTTTTTCTGTTGATACTAAATGATGACTTATGAGAAAGTCATGCAGATATTGCATCAGCTAAGATACTTTTGATGACCTTGGATAAGAGAGAGGAAACTTATAGGACGATAATTAGCATGATCCATTTTATCACCTTTTTTGTAATGATACTTTCCACAAATCAGGAACCGTCGATGTTTTAAGCGACCGATTCATGATGGTGCAAAGAGGAGCACAAAGTATGTCAGCAACCTTTTTTAGAAATACAAAACTTTAACCATCGATACCAGGCCATGAAGTTAATTTTGAGGCAAATCAGTTTTTCGTTTACTATCTCGACGTTAAACTTGTACTAGCCAAGAGTTCAGCAGTTTCAAAATCGGCGCAACAAAGAGTGGTATTAGGTTGTTGTAGACGATGTATACTTACTTTGGAGTATAAAGTTGGTCGGACATGTTTCTATAGCTTTTAATGATTTTTTGAATTTACAATATTTCCGTAATATTCCACTCTGATATTTCTAATGTATGTTTTCAGTGTGTTTTAGAAAGTTCTGTAGGCAATAAGCTCCTGGTTGGTCTTTGACAGCTTATATCTTCTCCAAAATTTACATTTGTGATGGATAAGAAACATAATATCCATGGTTTGAACTTAAAGGATTTTCCAATGTGCGTGTATTGTATCCATACAAAAACCAAATAGAAAAGTTTGTTACAAATGGAATTTTTAATTTAATTTAATTTAAAATTAAAATTGTATGTCAGTTTATTGTCATATTAACAACTTATTTAAATATAATTTTAAAGTTTTACGATACAATACAAAGTTAGTCCTCTCCTGTCTATCTGCTTTTCTTTTTGCACTTGCCTGCTGATTTTATTTCGGAATAATTTATAGAATTTGAATGATTGCTGCGACAAGAAAAACCAATCTAAGTTTAGAAACTTCCGAAGTCCTACTAACAAGAGCAATTCTGTGGGTAAATGTATTCGATTTACATAAAAGGTTTTTAAACTCTCATACCGAATTGAATAATAAAAAAAATTGATTATTACAGTGATTTATTTAAGTTATTAAACATATTAAAGCATACAAAACTAAATAATATAATTAAACAGAAAAATAGAAATTATTGCGAGGTTGCCGCACTAACACGACAAGAAAATATTTAATCAACTAAAAAAATTTAAAATAAAAATCTGGATACATACTTATTTGGGCGTTTCAGAGTTTAATAAAGTTATTGTTTTAATTAGTGGTTGTGAAGGATATATCAGAAATGAGGGTTAAGCTGGGCGCCAGTTTATATTTGAATTTATATAAGAGCTCCGAGAATAAACAAACAGGGACTAGTATATAATAAATTTTAAAGTTATGCCTTAATGAAATTTACCAAAAAAAACCGATAGTCTTGCTAACGATTATATATAACAGCGTACTAATACTCTGCTACTTTCTAATTCAATGGAAATATGCACAAATTATCATGATTGCGAAACCAGGGAAACCATCCACAGAACCCTTTTTCTACCGCTCGATAAGTCTACCACCAAAGATATCAAAAATCTTCGAGAGACTTCTTATTTGTAATTATCTACCTATATTGTTTAAATACAATTAACTCTTCCAAACAAAGAACAAGAATCTGTTTAGTAAGGAATATATTTTATATACATTAAGTTCCATTGGCGATACAAGATGGTTCCCAGCGGAGCTTGGCAGTTTTTAGGCTAGTTTATGGTGATAAACATTGCTGCTTCGCCGGAAATCATACGACTTAACTTGCTGAGTCACGCTTGTTCAAGAGGGTTTTAAACATATCTTCTATTAGAGTAAGTAATGCAAAGATTTATTAATTTTATTGTCAATGTCAATATTTTCCAAGAATTTATCAGTTTAAATCTTTTTAGTAAATGGCCTGTTTGGCTACGGTTATAAATCAAAGAATAGTTAATTTTTGTGTTTCGTTGGGCATAGACCCGTTTTCAAGTTTAAAATTTAATCAATAGTTTTCATAATTTCGTGTTCATTTTGATAATAATTATTTGTTTTATATGTATTCATTTTTGGATTCATGTTGTTTTTACGTTTATAAATATTTAAGTCTAGCCAATACATTAAGTACCGATTTTTATTTATAATTATAATAATAATAACTAATCAACTTCACTAGTTAATAATCAGTAAAAAGGAGTGATGTTTGCCCTTTCAATGGAAATGGAAAGTAAAACTTTATAGACTTCACGCAGGATGGGATAGAACTTTAATCACTGTTGATAACATAGACTTGCATAATTAATTATATCAATATTTATCATTTTATTGCAATTCACGCGCGTCTAGGTTTGCTCGGAGATATTTTGTCATAAAAATATTGTTATTTTTATAGAAAGAAAGCATCATTAGTACACATAAGGCACATCTTTGTTACATCATTAAACTGATATCGGTGAACTTTGGTTGGATTCCCAAAAATACAAAGACTAGGTATTTTTGTAATAAATTTACTTTTTTCTTTAATAAGTGGGATCGCCTCTTCCTTAGTTGAAAATACAATTTTAATTGTCAGCATTTTCCCGGACAGTAATTTCCCAGTCTCTGAAATTTAACTTTACCTTTTAAATTTTCGACAATTCCTATAATGTCCATTAAAATCGTTTTTTCAGTTTCAGTCGCTCGTAGGTTTTTATTCTGCAAAATATTTTTAAAACTCTATTTTCCAAAATCTTTCCTCGAGCCATTACTTCTATCCCTTCATATTTTTCCTCCTCCTAAAATATCTTTCTACAAACTACCTGCAAATATTGTGCATTTTGATGCCTCCTACAACATCGAAGCAGTTATTCTGCCATAGCAAACTTCATACCAAGTGATGATTTATTTTGAGTAATATTTAATTTTTGCAAAGATTTACAATCACCTTTATCGATATTTTGCTGAATAAACTTTATGAATCCTTGAGCAGACATATAATACTTTTTATGTAATAAAATTAACTTATGAATAGAAGTTTTCGAAAGTATATCATTATTAAATTCTTGTAGAAATAATGAAGCTTGGCATTCACGGTTTTTTTCTTCTTCCAAATTTTTCCCAGAGGTACAGGGATATTGGTTATAATTTGACCACCCTATTATTTCTGTTATAAGTATTTTATAAAAGATTTAGGAGTATAAATTAATTTTAATAAAATATAATTTGCACACTAGTAGCGTTCATCCCCGTAAATTATTTTTTTATTAGTTAATGGAACACCCTGTATATTATGACAGATTCGGATAGTGCTTTTTTTTATAACCACAATATATACTTTTCTCCACGACCATTACTGAATGTATGAATTCTGAAATCATTTTTAATAATAGAATGTAAACATTCACACTCTAGAGTCTGAATATTTATTCTATAATACTTGCCTCTAATGCATTTTGCATGTATTTTCATTCTTTATCAAGGTAAAGAATGGATTTTCTGTAATCGAAATAAACAATATGGATTGCCCTAGATTTCAAAAGTGTCACTGTCAGATATAAAATGGCGACGGTAATAATTATTTTCAAACAAGTTTTAATTTAAACAAAATAATGAGTGAAAAATCAAGTGAAGTAGATATAGAATTTAATAATATCTAAAATTGCAAATTATGAAAAAACATCAATGCACCAGATTTTAATATCGGTAAGTGTACCACAGCACTATAAATATTAATACAATGTAATACAAATATGTCAACAAATAACTTGTGTTCAGATTTAATTTAATTTTGATTTATACTTTTTGATCGTGGAGAAAATATAGTCTGTTACTCGGTCAGAATGAAAAAATTCGACACTCGTGGTTCCTCACACTCGCTTTCGCTCGCGTTCGGAATTTTCCACTCGTGTCGAATTTTTCATTCTAACCTTGTTACAGAATCTACTATTATATATATATATAGCTTTTACACTTTCAAAAATAAGGGACAGTAAATACCTACAAAAAGAGGTGACTGTACAAAATGACCGCCGTTTTTAATACAAAATTCATACCTTCTTCTCAAATTTTATATATTTTTTTAAATTGCATTATTATTTTGATTGTTAAGAAGTTCTATTTCAGCTTCAATTTTCTTCCTAATTGAAATCCAAATTGCGAAATGATTATCTAAGTGTTCTCGCACTTCTCTTACATATTTACTGTCCCTTATTTTTGAAAGTGTAAATGCTAGGACTATAAAAATATATATTTTGGTTATCCTAAAAAAAAGCACTATCCAAATATGTCATAATATACAGGGTGTTCCATTACAAATAAAAAATAAATTTTATACTCCGTAAGGCATGGACGCTAATGGTGTGAAAAGTATATTTTATTAAAATTAATTTATATTCCTACATCTTTTATATATACCTTTTTTTGTATCTGTATGCATAATAGAAATAATAGGGTGGTCAAATTATGACCGATAACCCTGTACAATATCTGGGAGGGACAAACTTTTTGGTGCCAGTTCCTACTTTGGATAACTTAGATACTTTCCAGTAGCACTCAACGGAAGTTACAGATGATACTTCTGGTCTCTACGATGTAGACATAATATAAATCCAGATTGGAAGGAATGAAATATATATAGATAAATATATAGATGTTTCTAACACACCTTCTTCGTTCACGAATCACACCCTGTCACTTAACCATTCTTTCTCCCTCTCATGTGCTGTCCTCTTACATGATTGTCAGAAAAGTAATAGACTGAACCTTCTTGAAATGTTTGAGAATCACTCGTGTTTCAAGAACGATAACTTGACTTGTCTCAATGATCAACTTAAGACCAAAGATAACCACATTTTTCTTTAGGATCTTTTTTATTCTTTTTTTAGTTGATTTCTACAATTTATCTTCGTTTGTTCCTACTTCCCTTCTGTCCCCCCCCCCCTTAAATGTCTTTCTAGGTTATTTTTTACCAATTTTGTGATCTCTTCCAGTTTTACCAATTTTTTCAACCATTTTGTTTACCTTCCGTTATTTGTTTGTTCTTCTAACCATAGTTTGCTGGTCTTTGAATTATGACATTTGTCTAAACGTCAATTGTAAACCACTTTTTCTTTTTGACAACGACCTGGGCCTGTACAAAATCTCA
This sequence comes from Neocrepidodera transversa, assembly GCA_963243735.1. NCBI lineage: Eukaryota > Metazoa > Arthropoda > Insecta > Coleoptera > Chrysomelidae > Neocrepidodera > Neocrepidodera transversa. Next base: position 11,623,634 of record OY725340.1, on the reverse strand, counting down.
TCTAATCACTTTGATAAACGTCACTTTTGTTGTGTTTTTAAATTAGGTAAACTTAAAAAAAAAATTTAAAACGTTCTTTTTAGGTTTTAATGTTCATTTAAAATTTTGTGACCAAGGGTAGGCCATTTACCTCTTTAGCATGTATTTTTTAAACTTCGGTAATTCTTCCAATTTTAATTTCCGTTGATCTCTGTAATGTTTAGTTCCGTCTGTCACTTGTCATTTTCAACCTCCATCCCATTAACTTACTTGATTTTTTCTTATCAGTTTGACATGTCGGTGCTCGTGTCTCTAAACTTTCTACTGCTTCTGCTCCTTACTTACGCAGAGTACTCTTTTGATTTTGGACTTTTCATGTCCAATCTATCAAAGTTGGCTTATTTTCAAGAAGGGCTGTCATTATCGACGTTTATTACAGCATTTTCGACGTATGTTGAAGAACCAATATGTAATCTGCATTTTGCGTCAATATGATTTCCTAATAAACTCGCCTCAGTTTACTCACTGAAGCATCCATTTGCTTCTATATTCAATATGTTCCAACCACTATTTGTTTAATTTTAAGTAATCCATTGCGTTTCGTTTCATGTACCCTTCCTATCCCCATATATGTATTTTTCCAGTTTTTGAACCATGGTGTTCCATTGTAATTTACTTTTGATTTAACAATTGTTAACATGTTAGTTTATGGTAAATTGTAAGCTAAAAATTCTCTAGTATTTCCAAATTATTCGATTGTAATTATTTGTAGGCCTTAAGATGGCTAGTAGCCGAAACTAGTTTGCATCCACTTGGAAATTTATTACAAAAAAGTAGCACGATTCTGCAAAATTTCGCGATTTAGCTAGATAATACGAAGTTTTATCTTCGGAGTCATATATTTCACAGAACTAATTATTTTTTTACTTGTGTTATAATTATCTATATGCCCATGGGTTAAGTAAAGTCGGGTGGTGCGTTAAAATCTTTTTTTTGATTCATTGATATGAATAGATCGGGTATGCTCGAGTAGAGAACACAGTGTTTTAAGATAGAATTTTTGTAAGAATTATTTCCGTCGCGTGTGGGAGAAATGAGATACTATGACAGTACAAAAGGATAAAAGTTTACGACAACCGCGGTTGGAACTTTCGAGTCTTGTTGAAATTATTGTATTCTGTTTTTCCAAGATTTCAAAGAAAATATCAATATTTCAAGATTATATTAACACGAGTGAAATTTACTATTGAATTCGAATCATAATAAAAATTGCCTTTCTTAAATATCTTAATTCATAAGACCCCATACCGGAAACGGTGACCAGGTTGGTTAGGACATCAGCCTTTATACTTGGTCATTGTTCGGGTCGTGGGTTCGATTCCTATGAATCTCAAGTGTAAATAAAGTCAGATAAGACTTTGGGCAAATACAAAAAGGTATTTGTGCTAGTCCGCAGATCACCTGAATGACAAAGGCATAGTCCTGGGTTTAGGGTGATAAGCCCTGGTAGCAGAAAAGAGACGTTAAAATTAATAGCAAAACATTGAATATAATTCCACTTCTTGTTGTTTAATGTGATTAACCATAGAATTTCTTTATTTTGTCAGAGGAGAATTTTTAATCTCAAAAAGATTAGACATCTGAGTTTGTAGTATTTAAACTAGTAGCAGCGGTTTTAAATGCGAATAAATTTACGCTAAAACAGCTTATCAGTGCCTATGAGAACTATATGAGTTATAAATCGAGTCTAAAAGTAATCTATAATTTATTATCCACAATAAAATATGTGTAAAATGTATCTACGTTCATCTTTATTAACTATAATTAAACTGACAGTTACACAGTCTTAAAATAATACTAAAAATATAACTATCAGTTTAAGTACCTAAGTAAAATGTAGTACAGTCCAAATAAATCGTTAGAGGCGACCGCTTCAAAATTATTTCAGTAAAAAAATTCTGTTACGTTTCAAGCTTTTATTTGGCATTAAATATTTGACGTTTCAACAAAGCCTGATATTTAATTTATAGTTCAAATTAAAATAACGTGAGTACGGTTCTTGAGTAAGAAAACTTTCGAGGATATAAATTAATTGCAAAATTGAATTTACTTCCGAGAATTTTATCTGAAAGTGTTATCGCCCTTTTCCTTCATTATCGTCGTAATATAATCTCGCTTTCTTTATTTCCACTTAAAAAAAAATACAATTACTCGGATTATATTGTTTTAATCTATTTTATAAAATACAAAAATAGGTGAGAAAAATAAGGAAGTTAAGTATTTTTACAGATGTTTTTCTACGACCATTATTAAAAATATTATATTTCTCACAATCTATTTAAATTCAAAATTTTCAGAAAAGGATGTATCCTACACGGCACAAAGGCAAACACATAAGTAATATTTATAGAAACTAAAAAATTATTGAAATCGGTTAATAAATAGAGAATTTACAGACAGGGGTGTTTTCAATTAAAATGTTTCACACTGTATATAATTGTTTAACCTAAATTTTTTTAGTTTTTAATTTTCACATGCGAAGGGTGTCTAAAAATAAGCTATTTATATACCTCGAATTCCTCTCTTCTCTTGTCACGGTTGTACATGAATCAAACATCTTTCAACACCGCACGAGTCGAATCGTCTAGAGATAGCCCGTCCCAAGGTAGACCCGTACCGGTGCTATATTAGCCAACGTTCTGGGCCACAGGAAATCACCGACTGTATCTGAATACTACCTTGAACCGTGTTAACTACCCCTCATCCACCACTATAACACCAACTTAAACCACAAATTCCAAAATGATACCGATATCTTCCTCCAAAAAATCATAGAAACCCCCAATGTATTTAACACCCAATCCTTACTTCCTTCGCCCCTGATGGCAAAGCCTCAGTCTGTTAAAAGGGGAAAAATTATGCTCCAGGTCCTGACCAAATCTAACGTCAGCCCTCAAAAATCTTCCTGCAACCATACTGATACTCATTATCCTTACTAACCGTATGAACGCATGCCTTGAGCACACCCATTTTCCAATTAGCTCGAAAACATCCACCATCATTATCCCTACATAAATATCCCACATCCACAAATTTCTACAGACCTATATCCCAGACGAATGTTTTAGGTAAGTTCTATGACAATCTTTTCAAGGACCGTATCTGGAACTTTCTGGATAAAATGGGAACGATCTCCCTATTCCAAAATGGATTTATGCCTGAAAATTCCACCAAAGATGGTCTAGTCAGACTTCGCAACCTACCTTCTAAAGATCTTAATCTTGATCACTGTGGATCGTCCGTCCTTTTCGATGTCAAACAGGCGTTCGTTCAAGTCTGGTATGCCGGTCTCATTCACAAGATTTCAGACATCGAACTTCCAACTTCTACTATGTTAAAGTTGGAGCCGTCATATCTGACCCATTACTTCACAAGCCGAAGTTAAATAATTCTCTGTCTTGGCTCCCCTACTGCATTGTTTATACAAACACGACATCCCTAGCGCCTCCTTTACCTAGCCAGTATATTCAGCCCTACGCTGAACCACCAGATGTACAATAGCTCTCAACAACTTCTAGACCTATTCTCTCAATAGTGCAGTGAGTGGAGAATTACTCTGCACACCAAAAACCTTAACATATCATCTTCAAGCACCCAAATCTATCCAAAAACCTCAGTCAAATTCTCAATGAAATCAACCTTAGGCTTTGGGCAGAGGTACTCGTTCTCTTGAAAGATATTACCTATTTGGGATTGTGCACTCTATATTGAGTGGCTGAAGTCCAGAAACCTCTAAACATAGTTAAGAGACGAGTTTTTCTCATCGGACCTCTAAATAGACGATATGATAGATGTAATCCTGAAAAACTACTTTACACCTTCAAAACAATCATTCACCTTTAATCGATAAAAGATCTCCCAACTTATCTTCCCCGACTTCTTGTCTCGTGCACGTCTTTTTGGCAACTGTGAGAATTTTTAGGAAAACCCGCTACCTAGACTTGAGCATCCCTTCAAAACAAAATTCATGATATTACTAATATCGCTTGAATTATTTCCAGATTTAAAGGAATACAAGGACGGTACGTTGAGAGAAGACCGGCCAGCAACAACATCAACCCCTAAGAAATACTCTGGAAAAAATTGACGGTATCTTTATATATCAGACGAGCCGCCTCTACTGACTCCTATGGAAACAGGTCTTGCATTTGTGAACCTTCCTTGCCTCGTAAGTATCTTTACAGTTCAATATCTTATGTTGATAATATTCTAAAAAAGGAGTATCTCTCCTACAGGAGGGACAGATGAATAGATTGCGTTGCAAGGAGATATACCATGGAGGGTTTAGCAGGTATACCGCTCACTCTGCTTAAAGAGTGATCTGGAACGAGTCTAGCACTACCTCACGCGTGGAACATAGCATGAGGGATCTATAAATGATTCTCGCCTCCACAGTTCAGGATAAGAGGTGTAGTACAAAAAAAATCGTGGTAACCTAGTAGTTCCCTTAATTTCATATATAGGAAGGTGGTGACAGTATGCTGTTGCTACCTTTGGTTGGTAATATATATCGTGTTTAGCAGGTAAAATCCACTAATACTTGGAGTCTTTCTCTAACTCTCAGGTGCACTGATTTCAATAGGAAGCTGGTTTGTAAGTTTATTGTTTGGATTTTTAATGCAAAAACTAATATTTATTGAAGAAAAAATGCTTCAAATGTTTATTGTATTTATTCATCTGGGAATAACAACCTACGCAAAAAGGACAACATGCAGGATGGTCTAAGAGGAAATTACCAGAAGTAAACCTGATTTCCGTATCGAGGACGGAGACATCTGGGACATCCCTCAGGATGAGATACCAAAAAAGTATAACTTTGTTAACGAATTCAGAACAAACCTCGGTAGAAAAAGTGAATGGGGCGAGGACACCATTCCTAGCCTCAACAGAAATGCCATTATATAGTACACTGATGGGTCCAGGATAACAGAGGGCACTAGAGTAGGAGTATTCGAGCCTGATACCAGATGCTTCGAAAGCTTGGGCAAATCCCCAATCATTTTTTTAACAGAAATCTACGCTATTGAAAAATGTATACAGCTCAACGTTAAAAAGAAATTACGCAGGCAAAAAATTGTCATTATGTCGGATAGTCAAGCAGCCATCAAAGCGCTGAGCTCCTATGTAATCAGCTCCAAGATTTTCAAAGAATGCTTAGAAAAACTAAATGAGCTAGGCAAGAATAATATAGTCACCCTGCTATGGGTTCCGGGACATACCAGGGTAGAGGGTAATGAAATAGCAGATAAACTCGCCAAAAAAGGGGCTGAAACACCAATTCTGGAGCTGAAGCCTTTTGTGGGATCAGAACAAGATAACACTGGAAGAATTAAATAGAGAAGTGGAAATAAAAAGATTCAACCACTGGAGCTACAAGGAAGAGGTCCACAGAATGTATCAACCTGAGTAAAACAAGCTTCGCATATTAACATGAGTCCTAACAAGGCGTTGTCGACTAAGAGGATATCTTAAGAAGCTTGGACTAGCTGAACAAGAAGAATGCAGATTTTGTGACTTAAGAGGTTTAAAACTCAATACACATACTCTCTACATTGCAAAACCTAAGGCCACAATACCTAGGAGCATATCAGATAGAAGAGAGAGATCTACCGAATATCTAATCACTGAGATATCCTTAACAACTAAACACTAAAAGGAGGCACAATAGATCTTATAGGTCGCGGTACAATTGTGCTTTATGGCAGATACGTAAAATCGTAGGTCAAGCTCACTGAATTTATATTTGAAAACTGTACTTACAGATCTGTAAAGACTAAATATTTTACACTACTAACTTATACATTATTTTACTGAATTTGATATTAAATTTGGCAACGCAAGGAAAAAACAAGAAACTGGGAGAGAAAAGGAAGAATAAGGAATTTATAGGTTTCAAAAAGGGACTAAGTCGGTCGTAAAAAATATTTGTCCTGATCGTTACAGGGTAGTGAAAGCCACAAACCAACAACGAGGCAGGGACGGATTTAACTCTTGAAGTAATTTCAACATGTTGGATATAAGTATGACCACCCGATATATCTTTAAAGTTAAAATTTAAATAAAATAACTACACTTAAATTCTCAGTTTATTACAATTAACAGAAAGTTAAATTATTTCATTTTACTGCTTGACTGATTGATGATAATTATGTTCGGTTTTAAAACAAGAAAATGTTTGTTAAGGCCAAATATTTTATTATTTTTAAAAATATTGGATGTATTTACATTATCAACCTGAATGGCTTTAAAAATAAAAAAGTATTCTTACAAAGAACAATTAATAATTCTTTCAGAAAAAAATTAACTTTCTTGTGACAATTTTTGTATCCTATCAGTTAAAAATAAAAATCTCATTTTTTACACTTGTATTCATTACTCACCATTAAGTGCAGATATAAAATAAAACAAGCAAATTGTCTGATAAATATAGTTTCTTTGTTTATAATCATAGAGAAAATCCTTCATTAAATATTTACCAGATTGTTATTGACGTAGTTTCGATGAAATATTTTGTTACTGATATTAGGAACGCAATGTGGTTCGAAATGCGAACCAATTACAAGCTTCATGTTATAAATGGAATTGCATAGCACGCTGCCTGAAATATGGCGGTTAGAATTTGCCCTGGCACGCATACGTCAGGGTTGTTGGTTATAGTGTGTTAAATTCGTAGATGCTTGATAAGACGTATCGGTATACAGGAGTTTAAAATATCTGTATATTGAAAACTGCTGACAAGATTTTTATGAAAATTTGTATACAAGGGTTCGTCATTGTGCCACATATAAATAAAATATTTTTACGTTTAGGTCTATATATAGGTGTTCCGAAAATAATTCTCTTTATTATTTTTTACATATTAATGTACTCTCCTGTACAATTTTAAATAATAATCAATTCAGAGCTATTACCTTTCTGATAATGTTACTTCGCAAACTTTTTCTTCAAGTACAATGTAGATATAATAAATAAGATAAGGAAATTAATATTAAATAATTTTCAAACACAATGTAATATAATACATTCTCTGTTCTAAAATACTAACACAACACGAGGTGATCCTAACATTTATTATTTGCAAAAAAATGAAAAATTAAATGATATAATTGTATTCAGACTAAATAAGATACGAACTAATAATTTTAAAACAATCATGTTATAATAAAAATTGTCGACATAATAGTTAGGGTGACCTTGAAACTATTCTAAATAAATATATTTAGTAAATAAATTATATCGGAATAAACAATGCTGACGACTATTATCTTGATCAATGGGTTTTCTCTCTTTCTCTTCCCTAATAGCACAAGAGGTCCGATTGACGTTTTTTTATGGTCCATTTAACGTCAGACCGTCTGAGGACCAAAATAAAATGTTTTATAAACCTTTGTGCAAGAACGTTTTTAAAATGAACATAAAGAAACGTCCAAAATATGTCGTCAAAACGTCCGAAGTCATAAATAAAAAAAAAACGTTGTCTTAGCTATACTACTCGGACGTTTTTAAAACCTGCCATAAAAAAAAAACAAATAGTACTTAAAAGGTTTTTTAACGTCCATGTTAAAATATTTTTTATAAAGTCACAATAGGGACGCTTTTAAAACGTTTTATTTGAGTCGTTTTTAAAACTACCAGTAAAAACGTTCAAAAAACGTTTTGTTTAGGTCCTCAAAAAAATGTTTTGAGAAAAAGGCAAAAAGTTACGTTTTTTAGACGTTTTTGTAAGTTGTTTTTATAACCACTGTTAAAAACGTCCAAAAACCGTTGTTTTTAGGTCTGCAAAAGTTTGTTTTGAGAAAAAATCATAAAAGGGACGTTTTTAAAGGTTTTATTTCAGTGGTTTTTAAAACGATTAGTAAAAACGTCCAGAGAACGTTTTGTTTAGGTCCTCAAAAGAGTATTTTGAGAAAAGTCAGAAAGTTACGTTTTTTAAACTTTTTTGTAAGTTGTTTTTATTACCACTTCATAAACATCCATTGTTTTTAGGTCTGCAAAAGTATGTTTTGAGAAATAGTCATAAAAGGAACGTTTTCAAAACGTTTTACTTTAGTCGTTTTTAAAATCACAAGTAAAAATGTTTTCGTTGGGTCAGTAAAAGTATGCTTCCATAAAAAGTCAGAAAAAGGACGTTTTTTAAACGTCTTTGTTAGTCGTTTTCATAACTAGTGTAAAAAAACGTTCACTACTATAAAAAAAAACGTCTTATAAACGTTCTTAGGTACTGTAAGGGACGTCCAGTGGTCGTTTTAAGAGACGTCCAAGAAACGGCCTTTGTCGAACCATTTATTTAGTGAAACGTCTTTAAAACGTCGTTTTTCGACGCCTATACGACGTTAGAAGTTGTGACATTTGCACTATAGAAAAACGTCTTATAAACGGTCTCGGGTACTTTAACGAACGTTTTTAAAACGACCCGATGGTCGGTCGTGTACGTTTTTAAGATGTTTTTTTAAACGTCTTTGTGCTATTAGGGTAAATGTCCAAACGCGATTATTATATTAATTATTGGTTCTGTTTATCAAGTGTGATGGTAACTAAATATTTTAAAGCATATAAATTTAAAATTAAGATTAAAATAATAATAAAAAATAATATTTAGCTTTTATAATTAGAGATGATGTCCTAGTATCACCTGACGTTGTAGAGATTAAAAATTAGGTGAGATTGACGCCTGGAGACGTCGTATTACTTAACCTTGAGAGAGACAAAATTTACCAGAACAGATATTAAATTTCCTTATGGAGAAATACATGTAAAAATGAGGGTTTCGATCCCGGAAGGCATGTTGCTCCTTTACTGAATTAAATTTATAAATGTTACTGATCGATTTTAACTTATAATGGGTTTTTTTATTCAAGTTTCATTCATTTCATATATCAAAGTACCAGCTGTTGCATTTTTTAACGAATTAATTTTCAACCCTACAGTTGTCGTTTAGTGTTAATTGAAAATATGTCAGGATTAACAAAAAAATCCACCTTTCACAGAGTTTGGTAGCATGGCCTTTAATTAGGGGGAATGTTTGATTGAGTTTTTATGCATTTTTGGGAACATGTATTTAGAAATATTTGATTCTGCTGGTAGTAACAATTAATGTATTACGTAAAAAGCCATTATATTCCATTTCAGTGTATATTTATGTTTGTTCAAACACTCCATATGATTAATCAACGACTTTAATTTTTTGAATTTTTAGATAGCTTTTTACAAGTCAGACCAAGCGATGGCATTATTTCAAAATTACGTTTTATTTTACATAAGTGGTTATGGCCGTTAGAGATTTTTGTTTTACAACTTCTGTGCATATCATTTACGTTCTGAGTTAATTATAATTTTTATTGACTTATAATAACGATCAAATATAAATACCCATTATTCTAACGTACGGAATTGTTATATTGCTTAAATTGCACAATAGTCAAATGGAATGCATATATACGTATATGAGACATGCAGCAACCGCGTGGTTATACAGACATCCGTTATTTCAGCGTTACTCATCAAAGTTTAAATCCAGAGGCATGATATATTAACACTAGTGATTTTAACAACCACAATTACGGGTGCATCGTAGGAAGCTACGTTCAAAATGTACGATATTTGGACGTTAGGCACCGCAATTATGTGATGCTATGAGTAAATGTGCAGTGCATCATTTAATTTGTCTTACTTCAAAGCTCTGATACGTTACTCTAACGTTACATTAGAAAAACGGATGTGTATTCGCTGGGGTGCGGATTACATTGCCTTTTTATTTCCTGAATATTTTTTCACTCTCTTTTCGTAATATTTCATGTTTTCCTCTATCCTCTGGTCTGTTAGTTCTTATCCATTTTAACCTAGCTTCCGCTTTTCTTTCAATTATTTTTTGGTATTCGGTATTGTATCATTATGTTTTGTTCTGTTTCTTCTTTTTACCTATTATTTGCCAAATTCTTCTTTCACATGATTACTTTTGCAACGGCACTTCGGTCGTTACGGGTCACTTTGGCGCCTTGGTCCAGGTTTCGGATTGCCTCGGGCGCCACCTTCCGTTTAGAGTGTGAAGACCACTGCACGGGCAGCGTCAGTGGAGAAAGAAATACTCCAGGGGTCGTTATGGTTTCGACCAAAATCACTGGCGGCCAGAAGGGCGGTCTTTACTTGCCCTGCTGAGTTTGAGTACCTGGGTATTAGCTGCTGGGATGTTAATTCAAAACAAATAAAATTCAATAAATTAAACTTTTATTTTTTACCAAAATCCACAAAGGGCAATCCGGAAATTGAAAAAAAAGGGGGGGTTATATTTAAAAAAAAATGGTGATCACGTCATTACACGAATTTATGCGTTATTTTATGGACGCACTGTATATTAACCATAGGCATCCATTTAAAATACTTAGTAAAAAAATGATCAGAGCATCAGAAGTTAATGCGTTAATTAAGCGGCGCAATTTTAATAGTGTTATTTAATTGACGCCCTGTACAATGAAGTACCCTTAATATATTATTATATAAAGGCGTATTAGCATTATATAGATCATTATTTTGGCATATTATACATTTTATTAAAATTTCTAATTTATTAATGTTTGGGACGCCTTGTTTAATAAAATAATTATTAGTATATTGTTTAAAATTTTGATTACCCTGTATTATAATACTTTTCACAGCTACATACCAAAAATTAAAAGAAAACTATAAATTATATCAATTATTTCCGTAATATCTAAAATACCTGTTGTTTTTTTGTTGGACACTGACATATCTCTCTAAAACCTTTAAAACTCATTCATAATACCTAAAAAGATAATATATCAAAAAACCGGGACCGCTTTTCCCACGTTACCGGTACATTATCCTTTATACATATAAAACAAGTGAAAAACGGTAATATTTTCCGTAATTCATGTTTCCGAAAATTTAAAGTTACGAAAATTAATTTTTATATAGGTATATCCCTTATATACTACAGTATACAGGGTTCCAGAGATGAAACCGACAAAACATAGGGGGTTATAGAGACTGCCAATATGATTGCAAAAAGTCATATACAAATGTCCAAAACCGCTTCGTTACTGATATACAGTGTGATTTGTGAATTTAGACAAAAAATTGAATCCGCCATATTAAATACAGGGATAACCCGATTTGGTTTAAATTTGGTACATGAATTGCCTTAATAAGTAGCCCTTTGAACGAAACAAGTATCAGGACCGGAATATTCTTTTGTTCCATCTTAAGTTCTTGTAAGAATAACTCATCCTGTATAATGGTTATCAAAAATCTGAGCTCAGATTCGAAATCTCCGAAAAAAATCGTACAGGAACTTGTTAAAAAAGTTTCTGGCACCATTTCAGTTATTCCGTAATAAATTATTATTTTCAATTTTTTCATTCGAGAAATTAATTTTTGGATAAAATACCATCAAAAATGGAATATTAAAATAAAAAATTACAAAACCAAGACATAAATATTGTTTAATTAGTTCGTAGTAAAATTTTATAAAATACTTTCATAACCCAAGAAAAGACGAAAAAATAAATTCGTATCAGGACCGGAATGAGTCATTTCTTGTAAGAATAACTGTTCTAGTATAATAATTATCAGTATTGATGTTGTATCGATTATCGTTGTCTCTATCTCTTACCGTTCTCGAGTTGAATCAGGCTAATAGACAGACGGGTGGACAAAACCGTTTTATAAGTTTCTTTTCTTCGAAAACTGTAAAAATTAAGTTTTTCATGCTAAAATCAAACGAATTTAGGGAGTTTTAAATTTTAGGTTCCCAACCTCAGGAACCAGAAAAATAACCACCTAAAATCGTAACAAACAAACCTAAGAAATATTATTAATTACCACAAATTGTAATTATGTGTTGTAAATACTAATAGATTAAGTTCATTTTTACATATATAGGGTGTGCTCATTTGCTTTTAATAAATTTTTGAGATAATGCGAAATTTGTAGACTTCTGGAAAAAAAATTTTTGTTTGCTAAACAAAGGACCACACACCGCGTTAATGGAAAATTGGCTTTCGGTGAATTTGCTCGAGTTTTTAATATATTGTAGCACTCACGATGCTAATCAAATGTTTCTAATGCCCTAATGCTCTAAATTCGACGTTTTAGATTATACAGGGTGATGAAGTTAACTTTTCCAAAATTTCAAATGGCAACTGTGAAGATACATTATCGAATATACAAACCATATACACTTATGGAGTATAATAATTCGTGCATATATAAATGGTATACAGGGTGAGTCCAATGATAGAAAGTTTTCAGTGATTTCCAAAAAAATTGTGGCAGAATTTCTTTCATTTACCGATATTTTGCAGCCAGACGTTTTATTTCTCATGAAGCCGGATCCGTCCTATGTTTATTAATATCTCCAAATTCCTGAATTTTCGGATAACTCGGAAATGTCAAGAGTACTTTTTTGCTGTACTTGAACCGATCCTGGGAAAATAAAAATTTTTGAAAAATAGGGATAAAATAGAAAATTGAAAAAAAAATGAGAAATGGGAAAAAAAATATTGGAAAATATGGAAAAAATAATGAAAAACATGGAAAACATAACGAAAAATAGTAAAAATATAAAAAAAAATAATTAAAAATAGGAAAAAAAATAATGGAAAATGTGGAAAAAAATAATGAAAAATATGGAAAAAAATAACGAAAAAAAAAGAAAAAAAATAACGGAAAATGTGGAAAAGAATATGGAAAAAATGATGAAAAATATGGAAAAAATAATGGAAAACATGAAAAAAATTATGAAAAATATGGATAAAAATAATGAAAAATATGGAAAAAAATTGTGAAAAATATGGAAAAAATAATAAAAAATATGAAATAAATAAATAAAAATAATATGGAACAAAAATGAAAAATATGGAAAAAAATTATTAAAAATATGGAAAAAATAATGAAAAATTGAAGAAAAAAAATAATAAAAAATATGAAAAAAAAATTATGAAAAATATGGATAAAAATAATGAAAAATAAGGAAAAAAATAATGGAAAATATGGATAAAAATAACGAAAAATAGGGAAAAAAATAATGGAAAAAAAATAATGAAAAATATGGAAAATATAATTAAAAATGGAATAAAGTAATGAAAAGTATGAAAAAAAAATAATAAAAATATGGAGAAAAAATAAAAAATATGGATAAACAATGAAAATGGATAATCATAATGAAAAATATGGAATAAAATAAAGATAAATAGGGAAAAAATAATGAAAAATATGGAAAAAATAACGAAAAATATGGATAAAAATAATGAAAAATTTGGAAAAAATAGGGTATTAAATGAAAAAAAATATGGAAAAAAATAATGAAAAATATTGAAAAAATTATGAAAAATATGGAGAAAAAAATAATAAAAAATATGAAAAAAAAATACTGAAAATTATGGAAAAAAAAATAAAAATAATGAAAAAAATAATGAAAAATATGGAAAAAAATAATGAAAATGGGGAAAAAAGTAATAAAAAATAGGAAAAGAGAGAGAGAGAGAGAGAGAGAAAGAGATATTAAATCACATAGAAATATAGAAAAAAATAATGGAAAATATGGATATAAATAACGAAAAATAGGGAAAAAAATAATGAAAAATAATTAAAAATATGGAATAAAGTAACGAAAAGCATGAAACAAAAAATAATGAAAAATATGGAGAAAAAATGAAAATATGGATAAACAATGAAAATGAAAAATATGGAATAAAATAAAGAAAAATAGGGAAAAAATAATGAAAAATATGGAAAAAATAATGAAAAATATGGATAAAAATTATGAAAAATTTGGAAAAAAATAGGGAATTAAATGAAAAAAATTATGGAAAAAAAATAATGAACAATATTGAAAAAATAATGAAAAACATGGAAAAAATTAATAAAAAATATGAAAAAAAATACTGAAAATTATGGAAAAAAATAATGGAAAATGTGGAAAAAAATAATGAAAAATATGGAAAAAATAACGAAAAAAAAGAAAAAAAATAACGGAAAATGTGGAGAAAAAAAAATAACGGAAATGTGGAAAAAAATAATGAAGAATATGGAAAAAATAATGAAAAATATGGAAAAAATAATGGAAAACATGGAAAAAATATGAAAGAAGTAAAAATAATATGGAAAAAATTAATGAAAAATATGGAAAAAAATAATTAAAAAGATGGAAAAAATTATGAAAAATATGAAAAAAAAAATAAAAAATATGAAAAAAAAATTATGAAAAATATGGATAAAAATAATGAAAAATGTAGAAAAAAATAATGGAAAATATGGATAAAAATAACGAAAAATAGGGAAAAAAATAATGGAAAAAAAAATAATGAAAAATATGGAAAAAATAATTTAAAATATGGAAGAAAGTAATGAAAAGTATGAAAAAAAATTATGAAAAATATGGATAAACAATGAAAATGGATAATCATAATGAAAAATATGGAATAAAATAAAGATAAATAGGGAAAAAATAATGAAAAATATGGAAAAAGTAATGAAAAATATGGATAAAAATAATGAAAAAAAATATGAAAAAAAATAATGAAAAATATTGAAAAAATTATGAAAAATATGGAGAAAAAAATAATAAAAAATATGAAAAAAAAATACTGAAAATTATGGAAAAAAAAATACAAATATGGAGAAAAATAATGAAAATATGGCAAAAAACAATGAAAATGGGGAAAAAAATAATAAAACATAGGAAAAGAGAAAGAGAGACAGAAAGAGATATTAAATCACATAGAAATATACAAAAAAATAATGGAAAATATGGATAAAAATAACGAAAAATAGGGAAAAAATAATGAAAAATATGGAAAAAATAATTAAAAATATGGAATAAAGTAATGAAAAGTATAAAAAAAATAATGAAAAATATGGAGAAAAAATGAAAATATGGATAAACAATGAAAATGAAAAATATGGAATAAAATAAAGAAAAATAGGGAAAAAATAATGAAAAATATGGAAAAAATAATGAAAAACATGGATAAAAATTATGAAAAATTTGGAAAAAAATAGGGATTTAAATGAAAAAAAAATAAAGAAAAATATTGAAAAAATAATGAAAAAAATATGAAAAAAAAAATACTGAAAATTATGGAAAAAAAATAAAAATATGGAAAAAACTAATAAAAAATATGGAAAAAAATAATGAAAATAGGGAAAAAATAATAAAAAATAGGAAAAGAGAGAGAGCGAGAAAGAGATAATAAATCACATAACTAGACGAGTATAGGTAGGGGTAAAAAATAGCAAAAATATAAGCATAGTACTTTTTCTACTCGACGACGTTTCAACATGTGTGCAGAATATGTCTATGCGAAAAAAACGGAGCAGGGTGGGGGTTCGTAGTCGTCGCATTTACTACACCCTTGTGGTCAGTTGCTTGTGTTAATTTATGAGGGCCAACCGGGAAACTCCCGGTCATACCCGGTAGGCCAGCACGCGCCTGGCCATTTCCTAATTTTGCTTAATTATATTTATGTGGTACATGAGTTTTATATTTCATTTATTGAACATATTTGAGATATGGATAACCTTGTGGATTTAATTATTATACTGTTGGTGTATGAATGAATTATTATACTTTATAGTGTATTTGTATCAGCGATATGAATAATTCACGTATAGTTGTTTTGCTTTGTATATTCGAAAAAGTATCTTCACAATGGCCATTTCACCGAAAACCAATTTCTCATTAATGAGGTGCATGGTCCTTTTTGGCGCCCAACGTTAATTAGATTCGTTTAGTAATTAGTCTACTATTGTTAATATTGGTATTTAACAATTTGAACGAATTTTGCAGGTTACAATCTAAATATCTAAATACACCAAGCACACAAAACAATTATTATAGAAAGTTCATTAAAGTGCTGTTCAAACTACACTACGGTGAATTACGAAGCTTTACAATACATATCAAAATAACATAAAAATAAAATTTGCCCTGATGATTTTAGTAAGCTTGCCATAAAGTGTTACATATCCCTACTAACTTATGTACGGAAAAATATGAAGAAAATGATAGATCAGCTTTATTTTTATTTCTGATGAAAACATTTGTACAATAATGAAAACTTTGCGCACTAAAAATTTGTAATAGCAACAGAACTCGACTGATTATATTCTCTCATCAGAAATTAATATTGACCTGAATATTTACTTGTGCAGAAATTAGTAGGGGAAGGGTAAAGATCTACACCCACTACACCGGACCGTACCATCATCATAATCGTACCAACACATGCAATAAAATATTGTTTGAGAAAACACACATGGAACTATTTCGCTGCCAACATACATCGGCTGCCAACATACATCGTTGAGAAAATTGTCGTTACGATTAGACCGGGAGCAGATTGAGAGCGCATATTGGGAGGCAGTATAAAAAACTGTGTCGTCTGCATCTCAATTTCTCAATTTGTGCCCGGCTATACGGTCATGGCACTGTCCTGTGTATTGGCTGGAGACCTTTATATTTTAGGTTTACACTGTACAATATTAAGCATATTTTATCTACATATTTTTAAAATAAAGTAAACAATTAAATAGCTGTTTTATACTAGTGAAAGTTTTTTTATTTGATGTTATAAAATGATATTCGCTGAAATATACAGGGTGTCCAGAGATGAAACCGACAAAACATAGGGGGTTATAGGGACTGCCAATATGATTGCAAAAAGCCATATACAAATGTCTAAAACCGCTTCGTTACTGATATACAGTGTGATTTATGAATTAAGACAAAAAATTCAATCCGCTATATTAAATACAGGGATAACCCTGATTTAAATTTGGTACATGAATTAAACTAAATGGCCTTAATAAGTAGCCCTTTGAACGAAACCAATATCAGGACCGGAATATTCTTTTTGTTCCATCTTAAGTTCTTGTAAGAATAACTCACCCTGTATAATGATTATTAAAAATCTGAGCTCAGATTCGAAATCTGCGGAAAAAAATCCTACAGGAACTTGTTTCTGGCACATTTTCAGTTATTCCGTAATAAATTATGATGTTGAATGTTTTCACTCGAGAAATTAATTTTCGGATAAAGTACCATCAAAAATGGGTTAATATAATAAAAAATTACGAAACCAAGACATAAATATTGTTATTTTCTTTAATTAGTTCGTAGTAAAATTTTATAAAATATTCTCATAACCCAAAAAAAAGTGAAGAATATAGTTATTTTGTACTTTTCTACAAAAAAAAAATTATTTACGAGAATATGGAATAATATAGGTGCTTTTCGAAAAAAAAAATACTAAGCAACCAGGTTGTAACATGTAAACATTTTATCGGCAAAATATATAAATACTCTTATTATGTCAAACATATCTTTAAGCTTTTAGAGTTTCCGAAAAAAAAACTCTTATACAACGGCTCTGTCCGTTCATCCCTCTGTCGATCTATCTGTCTGCCTGTGATAAGATTCAACTCAGAAACGGTAATAGACAGCGACTTAGCATTGTGATATCTTTGACCTATAACTTCGAGGTCATTTTAAATTTTCGAAAACTCGAAAAATTACGGCGTTGTTCATTTGTTTTTCTCTAAAATTCAAATAAATAATAAAATTGGTTCTCATGGCGCCACCTACAAATGCGAAGCTGAATTTCATTAGAAACAAAAAATATATAATATTTAACAACTAATTTTTAGCAGCACCGATTAAAGTTATACTTTTCCGCATGCAATTAAGTGGGGAAAAGATACTTTACGCAAGTATTAGGAACAATATTTTTTCTACAAGCGCCTAGAATTAAAAAAAAATTTTAGCAAAAATATTTTTTTGTCATTAAACAAAAATTTTCTTAGTGCTTCTTAATAAATAAAACATTAGGCTGAAAGTAATCATAGTAACTAAGCAAGAATTAATTTTTTAATCATTTTAGCATTTATAAAATCAGTACGAAAAGTAACTTTTCCGCACTAGTGTGGAAAAGTACAACTTTTCGCACTCAAATGCGTGCGGAAAAGTATACTTTTCCACACGCTTGTAGAAAAAATCCGTTTCAGTAGCTTACAATTTTTGTCTAAATACAGTAGGCTTGTGTCAAGTGTCAAATCCCTATTTTTATTATGAAAAAATATTGTTTAGCTAGCTGTCATGTTGATTACAAAAAATTATTGTGCGTTGTGTTGTACTTTCATAAATTCAAAATTAGTAAGCAAATATAAATTATAAAAAATTCAGTACAGTCCTTTTTGAACAAATTCCTATTCGCTTTTTTTAGCAGATTTTGAATCTGCGATCAGAATATGATAATTATTATACTAGAACAGTTATTCTTACAAGAAATGACTCATTCCGGTCCTGATACGAATTTATTTTTTCGTCTTTTCTTGGAAGTATTTTATAAAATTTTACTACGAACTAATTAAAGAAAATAACAATATTTATGTCTTGGTTTTGTAATTTTTTATTATAATAACCCATTTTTGATGGTATTTTATCCAAAAATTAATTTCTCGAATGAAAAAATTGAAAATAATAATTTATTACGGAATAACTGAAATGGTGCCAGAAACTTTTTTAACAAGTTCCTGTACGATTTTTTTCGTAGATTTCGAATCTGAGCTCAGATTTTTGATAATCATTATACAGGGTGAGTTATTCTTACAAGAACTTAAGATGGAACAAAAAGAATATTCCGGTCCTAATATTGGATTCGTTCAAAGAGCTACTTATTAAGGCAATTTAGTTTAATTCATGTACCAAATTTAAACCAAATCGGGTTATTCCTGTATTTAATATGGCTGATTGAATTGTTTGTCTAAATTCACAAATCACACTGTATATCAGTAACGAAGCGATTTTGGACATTTGTATATGACTTTTTGCAATCATATTTGCAGTCTCTATAACCCCCTAAGTTTTGTCGGTTTCATCTCTGGACACCCTGAATATGTGATTTTCTGGTTATTTATATGTTATCCAACGATTGGGAACAAAATAAAAAACAGTATATTAAAAGATTAAATTTATACCAAGTACTGTAAGCAGTGCCCGAAACATATATTAGCCCAGGATAATAAGCGCCAGGAAAAAATAATTTAATCCAAGAATTATTTCAATTTTCTGTAATAAACTTAATGGATTATCATAATAAATAATTAATTATATATTATGAAACTACATATTATTTTCGTCATAAACAATATTTTATTTGAAATACTTTTAAGTTTTAATAATTTGATTCCTATGCATCCGTATACCGGACAGCTGTTTCGTCCCTTAAGGACTCATCAGCGGCAATATGCTCGGACTCATCAGCGGCAATATGCCCGGACGCATAGAAATCAAATTCTTAACTCGAAGGTGGACCAAAATTGCCGAGCAATACTTCTAGGGGTGATAGAACACCTAAAAATAAATAATGTTTGTCTAATGAACCTATGTCCAAAAACGCTTATTAAGGGTGCAACAACCCCTAGAAAGGGCTTCACGATAATTGGTTTTTCATGAATATCTTTAAAGAGGGCTACTATAGAATATTCAAATTTTAGGTAGTACCTAAGGATAATAAGATACGTTATTTATGTATTTTGTCTTGATTCATCGAATTCACTACGGGTAGTTTTCAAGGGGTGAGTTACCCTTTTTTAGGCATATTTTTTTGTTATTAACTGTTTTTCTTGGAAAAAGCTACTCTAGATGTATCGTCAAAATATTAATCGTTTTCGTGTAATTTGAGTTCAATAATGGGCGTGCTTGACTTGTGAACATGCTAGGGACAAATATCAACTTGCGGTAACAAACAGTAAAATTACAATTTAACTTTTTGTATTGTCAATTAAATGAGTTACATGAAAAATATTTTAAGTCTTCCTTGCAAAGCCTATATACTAATAATATGAATTTTTTTGTTTTGCATCTAAGGAAACCGTAATTATTTTATTACTGGTGTTACAGTCTCGAAAGATGAACACGCATATCTTTGAACTCAAATTACACGAAAACGATTGATTTTTGGATGATACATCAAGAGTACCTTTATTTAAAATAAAACTTCCGAAAATCCGAAAACATTATTTTAATATGCATTTTCCAAAATAGTTGATAACAAAAAAGTATGTCTAAAAAAGGGTAATTTGCCACTTGAAAACTACCCTTAGTGAATTTGAAGAATCAAGACAAAATACGTAAATAGCGTATCTTAGTATCTCGAAAGATATTCATCAAAAACCAATAATGGTTAAGCCCATTCTAGGGGTTCTAGCACCCTAAATAAGCGGTTTTCGACATAGTTTCATTAGACAAACACTACTTATTTTTAGGTGTTCTATCACCCCTAGAAGTATTGCTCGACAATTTTGGTCCAAATTGTATACCTGTACTAGGCTAAAGTTAAAAGGATATTGTACTCAGGTAGACAGCTAACGCCATGTACCAATGTCACACGGTATCACTTATTACTTGGGAAAAAGATTCCACCTATGTAATAAGCGCCATTCCAAACTGGAACCGACAGAGCGCTCATATCTCTAAACGGTATTAAAACACTTAACAACAAGTTTTTAAAATACTTTTAAGTTTTGATCATTTGATCATTTGATTCCTATGCATCCATGCACATTGAACCTGATGAGTCCTTAACGGACAAAACAGCTGTCCGGTATACGACCTGGATGTATAGGAATCAGATTCACAAAACTTAAAAGTATTTTAATAACTTGTTAAGACTTCTATTACCCTTTAGAGATATAGGCCCTCTGTCGGTTCCAGTTTGTACTGGCGCTTATTACGTAGGTGGAATCTTTTTCCCAAGTAATAAGTGATATCGTGTAACATTGGTACATGGCGTCAGCTGTCTGCCTCAGTACAACATTATTTTAATATTTTATTTAATGATTTTTTGGAACTATATTTACCGTAGGATTTACCAATCAGAAATTGTAACGTAACGAAAAATAGAGATGTTGATGTTATTAGTTCTTTAGTAACGATTATTAATTCAAAATGTTAATAGTTAATGGTTATTTTTGCATAGTCGATAGAATCGTAGAGTGCATAAACTGAATGAATATTGGATACGACACCGACGCATACGTAATTATTGCAATTTTATACGAGAAAAATAAGAGAAAATAAGGAAAAATAAAGTAAATAAAAAAAAAATAATGCAGGTAAAAATATAAGAAAATGCGGAAAAATTAAGGAAAAATAGTGAATAATAGGGAAAAATAGAAAAAATGGCAAAATTAGGAAAAAATAGAAAAAAAAAACATGAAAAAGAGGGGAAAATAAAGTAAGATAGGAAAAATAATATAAAATGGAAAAAAAATTTGGAAAAATAGGAAAGAAATAGAGAAATGTAGAAAAATAAAGAAACAGTGAAAAATTAGAAAAACGAGGAAAAAATAATCAAAAATAGGAAAAAATCAGAAAAAAATATAGAAAAATGCGAAGAAATTGTGAAAAATAAACCCAAAATAGTAAAAAAATAGATAAAAAACTGGAAAATATGAAAAAATTGAGAAAACCAAAAAAACAGGAAAATATAGGAAAATAGGAAAAATTGTAAACGAAAGGAAAATACAGAATAGCAAAAAATTATATAAAATTAAAAAAAATCAGAAGCATACGAAAAATTACAAAAATATAAACAAATAATGAAAAACAGTCAAAAATCGGACAAAATAGAAAAATGAGAAATAAATTGTGAAAAATAAAGACAAAATAGTAAAAAATAGAGAAAAAACCGGGGAAAGTAGCGAAAAATTGGAAAAAAAATAGAAAAAAAACGGAGAAAAACAGGGTAAAATAAAGTAAAATAGGAAAAATAAAGAAAAATTGGAAAAAATAAAAAAACATCGGAACAATATGGGAACATGGTAAAAATAGTGACAAAAAAAGAAAAGAGGGAAAAATAAAAAAAACAGTAACAAAATTGGAACTATGAAAAATAATATAAAATAGAAAAAAATCTGAAGCATACAAAAAATTAGATAAAAGTGCAAAAAAATAGTGAAAAACAAAGATAAAACAGTAAAAAATAGGAAAAAGTAGGGGAAAATGGAGAAAAAAATTCAAAAAAATCGGAGAAAAAGATGGTAAAATAAAGTAAATTAGAAAAAATAATGAAAATAGGAAAAAATTGTGAAAAATAAGAAAAAAGGAAAAATATAGGAAAATAGTGAAAAAAAGGAAGATGAAGGAAAATAAAGGAAAACAGTAAAAAATTGCAACAACTAGAAAAAAATAATATAAAATGGAAAAAAATCGAAAACATACAGAAAATAGCAAAAATGGGAAAAAATTCATACGAATGGTGATAAATAGATATAGGAAAAAGTAAGGAAAAATATAGAAAATAGTGAAAACAGATACAAATAAAGACAAATAGAAAAAAACAGGGGAAAATAATGAAAAATACGGAAAGTTGGAATAAATGAGGAAAGGGGCAAAAAAAGAACAAATGAGGAAATATAGGACAAATAAGGACAAATAAGGAATAATAGAAAAAATGACAAAAAATAAGGAAAAATAGGACAAAATTGGAAAAAGTAGGAAAAAATAGGAAAAAATTATGAAAGACAGCAAAAAATAGTAAACGAAGGAAAATAGAGGGAAAGAAATATTAAAACACGTTTAGAATTGAAAAAATAACTTAAGGATCTTCGTTTCTGACGGGAGTCCCCCGATCGCACAATCTTTTTAATATTTTTTTGGATCTGACCAAGTATAACTTTTTCTGATATTTTTCCTTTTCCATTTTCATAATTTGACAATTATCCACTTCTTCGTTTTATTTCCCTATTTCTTGTCTATTGACCTAATCTTTTATGTCTTGTTTTCAAATTTTTGTACACCTCTTGGTCATTTAAATTCTTCATATTCTCCGTGAATTTCATCGTCATTATGATAAATATTCTTAACTTTGTTATTACTCCCATATCCAATATTAATTCAATTAATTTATTTCTTTTGATTGAATTCTAGTGATCAAAAAAGGGAAAAATAGAGAAAAAGTGAGCAAAATAGGAAAATTTAGAAAAAATATTTGGAAAAAATAGTTTAAAATAGGGAAACAGTAGGGAAATGGGGAAAATGAGGAAATTAGAATAAAATAGGAAAAAACAACTTCTAATAAGGACAAGTAAGGAAAGATAAGCAAAAAAAAAGAAAAGAGGAAAAAATAATGGAAAACAGGAAAAAATAAAAAGATATAGGAAAAATAGAGAAAATAGTGAACAATAGGGGAAACCAGAAAAAGAGAAATAAATAGGGCAAAATTGTGAAAAATTGAGAAATTTGCAAAAAATAATGAAAATTAGGGAAAAAATAGAGAAAAATAGGGAAAAATAGGCAAAAATTCAGCAGAATAGAGAAGTTTGGGAAAAATGGTGAAAAGTGGAGAAAAATCGGGAAAGGTAATAAAAAAATCGAAAAAACAGAAAAATAGGGAAATTAGAGAATAAATATGGAATCATGGTAAAATCGTAAAAAATAGAGCAATATTGAACAAAATAGAAAAAAATGAAATAATAGAAAACAATATGGAAAAATAAGGAAAAACAGAAAAAATTATGAAAACAGGAGAATATAAAGAAATAGAAAAAATAGGGAATAATAGCAAAAATTGGGAAAAATTATGGAAAATGGAAAAAAATGGGGAAATAGGGAAAACTACAGAAAAATAGTAAAATTTGCAAAACAGGAAAAAATAGAAACACATGAAAAAATAGGGACCAATAGGGAAAAAGAGAACAAAACTAAAAAAAATAAAATAGGGTTATTAGAGATAAATACAAAAAATTCAAAAAAAACATAGGGAAAAACAGGATAAAATATGGAAAAGCAGGGAAAAATAAGGTAAAGAAAATTAGAAAAAATAGAAAAAAATAAGAAGAAATGATGAAAAATATGAAAAAATAAATAAAACAGGGAAAATAGAAAAAATAGAAAATGCAGTCAAAAATATTAAATAATAGAAAATAATAGGAATAAATGGGGAAAAAAGGTCCATATAGGGAAAAAATAAGGAAAAATAAAGAAAATGGGATAAAATAATAGAAAAAGAAACAAATAGAAAGAAATAGAAAAAATGGGAAAATAGAGAAAATACTGGAAAATAGTGAAAAATAGGGAAAAAAGAACAAAATAGATAAAAATAGGAACTACTAGGGAAAAACAGTTACTTTTAAAGAGACTTTTAAAGCCAAACTCAGGTATTCAGCTAGTATATCCATAAATGCAACAAATTTAATTTTAGATCTGTCAAACATGCTATGTATGGCATAAATTTTCATCAGATGTTGCGAAACTCGACTAAAGAAAAATTTCCTGGTCTTTCAAAAGTCTGGAAACGGTCTTTCCGTCATATGTGCTTTTAAAATAATTCAAAGTGGCCTCCTGTAGCAAAAACAAATGAATGTTTTTGAATTTTAAGCGCATAAAAATGTGAAACAAGACATATCCTTATTAATTCCAGAATTTGGACCAGTTATCTTCGAATTGTAAGACCGGTTCCAGACTCTTGAAACACGCAGGACCGTTTCCAGACTTTGTATAATGCAGTTTAGTACATTAGTTCTAGTTAAAGAAGTTTAATATGTCTCTTTTAGAAGTATTAGGCTTGTTCGCGAAGCGAGTTCCTAACATGTTATGAACATACTGAGTTGCGCAGTTATAAAATAACGGATCAGGAGTCAGCGCAGTATAAAATAATGGAAGAGTTAGTTTATACTGCGCAACTCAGTATGTTCATAACAAGTTAGGAATTCGCTTCGGGAACAAACCTGTTATATATATTTTGATAACTTCAGAGTTCGTTAAATACCGTCTAAGGTTCGAAATTGCCTGTTAACGTGTTAGCCGAAATAGTTTTATTAAAGGAATTTAATTTTACATATTAAGCGATTATTAATTATAAATTAAATCATTTTTAATCACTCAAACTAAATTATTTTTTAGTCTCTCTATTTACCCTGGGCTTATATTTGGGTACTATATAAAGGGTTTCCCTAAAATCAACAGCCAACTCTTTAGGGCAAGTTCCGTGTGCCAAATTATGCCCATTGAAGTAGGGAACTTATATCAGTAAATGCACCCTTTCAATTATACAGGGTGTTAAAATTTAAATTATAAAATAGTTTATTATCAATAAAATTGAAATGAGGATTATGAGGTTGAGAACGTGAGTAGATCATTTCGAGCTTTTTCCAGAGGCGTGCATGCACCCTTTTTCCATCTCAGAATATCCCGCCACGAGTTAAAATGATAGATTTTTTTAAAATTTTTGAATTCTATCAACTTTCTTTGGAAAAAATGTATTAACATTTTACTATGCTAAAATTGACAGTTTTCGAGAAAAAAGTAATTTTATTTAAGGACGTTCATTAAGATATTTAGTAAAAACCAAAACAGTTTTAATTTTAATAATTTATACCTAAAGTGTATTTTTTTTTGTTTTTACTAAATAACTAAATGAACGTTCATAAAGAAAATTACGTTTAGCATAGTAAAATGTTATTACTTTTTTCCTAAGAAAAGTCAAAAATAATAATTTCATCATTTTAAGTAGTGACTGGAAATTTAGGGGTGGAAAAACGGTTCTTCCTCGGAAAAAATCTAAAAATTATCCGAGTTAAAACGAGTAATTTACCAACCTGATAATATTCATACATCTTCCTTATTACAATCGATCTTACCGTTTGAAATTTATTAATTGGTTAAAACGTGATTAACTTGGGGACATGTTTCGGCCAACGATGGCCATCATCAGGACTACAATACAATATATAAGTATTGGATTAACAATATAAACATACTCAAAATGGTCTTAAAATTTGGTATAAAAATTAAACGGTAACAAAGTAAAAATCGGCTGTGTCACCCCAGAACTTTCCCGGCTCGACCGTAGAGAATATGTTATTTATTATTATTATTTTAATTGCAAAATACTAAGCATTACATTAATTTACGAAACACATTAAAAACAGCGATCCGATGGTGAATACGTCTACCGAATTGATATTTCAATATTGATGACATAAGCTGCGCATGCGCACGTTGTATATCACACTGCTACAATTAGGATCTCCTAAAAACATGTGTGAAAAATATTGGGAATTCGGGAAAAATTTTCATACAATAGTTGTAGGGAATTTTATGCTTTACAACTTTGCACTGAAACATTTTGCACTAAAGAGCATAATTTACTTCCAATTAAAAAAAAATGGAAAATCCTAAATGTGTATTTTTCTCGCCATCTAGCGGCGAAACTATGAGGAATTTCGATAAAAAGTTAAACAAAATTTGATGCTTTACAACTTTGAACCAGAAAATTTTGTACTAAAATGCATTGTTTGTCCTCAAAATCAAGAAAAACTAGAGAAAACCTACATGCACCTTTTTAAGCGCCCTCTAGTGGCGCAACTATTGGAAATTCTAGAAAAAGTTTCAGACAAGAGTTGTAGGGAGTTTTGTGCACTAAAACTTTGTACTCTAATATTTTGCACTAAAGTGTATTATTTATCCTCAAAATCAAGAAAAACTAGAGAAAACATACATGCACATTTTTACGCGCCTTCTAGTGGCGCAACTATTGGAAATTCTAGAAAAAGTTTCAGACATGAGTTGTAGGGAATTTTATGCTATAAAACTTTGTACTACAACATTTTGCACTAAAGTGTATATTTTGTCCTTAAAATTTAAAAAAAAAGTAAAAAATTGTTACATGTGCATTTCATCAATGTCGGTCTTGAGGACCTTCTACTATACCAATTTAAACCAAAATCTAATGGTCGCATTCTAGGTACACAACGACCGTCCATACCAAATTTCAGCTTGATTGGTCAAACGGTTCGGCAGTTATCGTGGAAGATTACACACAGACACACAGACAGACCATACGATGGAAATGGTTTCATTCTTCTTGGGGGACTTCAAAATGGATATTTCCATCGATATCTCGATTTTTTTTTGCTCGTTCACCTTACTTTCCCTTTGATGGGCCCGGGAAAGTAAAATTCTAAAAATTTTTTTTTTTTTAAACTATTTTATTTCTTTAAACTTAACACCCTGTATTTTTGAAACGGTGTATTTAGGGACATCAATTTGCATAATTTAGAACAAAAAATTTACCCTAGAGCGTTGGCAGTCGAATTTACGGACACCCTGTTTACCGAGTGTAAATGGGTCATTGGCCACCCCTATAACTTTTATACGTGTTAATAGAATTATACCAAATTTTTGTCGATTATAATAGAGTTATTTTTGGATTTTTTTAAATAAAAATCCAATATGGCCGACATCCGGTTTGACCGAAAATTGAAATGGAACACCCGGTACATTTTTATAAATTTGGATTCTACGACTTAAAACACGTACAAATCGATTTTCAAATGTCACTTAAGACGCCATTTTTATTTTATTTTTGATTTTTTTTATCCTACCTAGGTGCAAATTAATTATAATCAAACTAAAATTACCTAAAAGTTCTTTATTTTTGTTTCTTAATAATTATTTATATTTAAAATATTTGTAAATATTCCTTAATTTTATTAACAGGGATGACTTCAGGAAAATTTTGTATCGAAATTTTAAAAGAATAACATTCCTCTTTAATTCAGAAAAAAGAATGGTTATGTGCATCATTTAATTTTTTATTTTCTTTTTTAATTTTTTTTTATCCTTCCTAGGTGCAAATGATTTGGTCTAAATTCATTATAATCAAACTAAAATTATCTAAAAGTTGTAAATTCTTTATTTTTGTTTCTTAACAATTATTTATATGTAAAATACGATGTAAATGGGCCTTAATTTTATTAACAGGGATATCTTCAGGAAAAGGGTTACATACATCATTTTAATGATGAATGAACTATTTTTAATACCGGTTTTCCCATCATTTAAAAAAATTAAGTTTTAAACAAAAAACTGGATTTGCTGAATTAAATGTTTAATAAAATAAACAAAAATAAATAATTGAGACCACTGAGACTTTTTAGGCAATTCTAGTTTAATTATAAGTAAATTAGACCAAATCATGACCACCTACGATGTATAAAAAAAATTCAAAAATTAAATAAAAATGTCTTCTCAAGTGACATTTGGCCGATGTGCAGGTATTTGAAGTCGTAGATTCCAAATATGTATAAATGTACCGGGTGTTCCATTTGAATTTCCAATTTTCATGGCATTTCCGGTTGAACCGGATGTCGGCCATATTGGATTTCTCTATAAAAAAATCCAATAATCGATCAAAATTTGGTTATAGGGGTGGCCCATGACCCATTTACACCCGGTATAAGGTTGTATAGTAAATATAAGAAAGTAAACATAATATTAAACCATTTTAAGTATAACTTTTATGTCTATTCTTTATTTTATTTTATATCTCCTTACATTAAACGAATGATTAGATGGCTATGGATACTTAATAAATAATTCCTGCGTTAAAAATTTAAGTTGCACTAGATTTAACAGTTTCTATAGGTTCTTTTCTCTTGTCTTTTCAATGAGATAAAGGAAATGAAGAAAACAAAGAATTGTACAAAGGCATTTTCACTTTAAAGGCATTAAAAGCTAAGTGTTAACACCCTAAAGCTTTACTAAATTCACCGTAAAAGCTCGAAATCAACAGCGAAAGTCTGTTTCAAGGAAACATCGAATTTGGTAATAGTCCGGAGGTCAAGTGATTACATTTATTTACAGACACTTTTATTTAAGAAATATAATAAATCAATATTTTGACAATTTAGTACCTAATTTGATTGTTTTTTAGTTGACGATAATTCACTAATGTATAAATGTATACAGGATAATTCAGTTTATATCTACAAAAAAATGTACTTAGATATTGAAGTGAAATTTCTGTATGGCGGTAGAATGATTTTAAATGATGATTCATCAAAAACGTAAAGTGTAATAAAAAATTGATGCACGCCCCTTAGGGTTGGGCCGTTTGAGGGGATTATAAAAATGGGTTTCCATGGAACAAATTAGATTTTTCGCATAAAAATGACACTACGGAATACGAAATTGGCATTTTGCCGGACTTTTTTATGGGAAAATGCTCGTCGTAGAAAACCATGCAAGTCTATCTACTTAGAATTGGGAAAGAAATTTTCCGTTGCCCTTATAATGGCCACAATCATCCAAAAATTTCAGTAGAACGATTTCTGATATGTCAAATTTTTGAATGATTGTGGCAAAATCTCAATCTCGTGTTTCGTAAGGTCCTTTTTGAGCGAAAAATCTAGTTTTTTCCATGCAAACTCATTTTTGGATTCAAATTCCGCGAAAATGAAGACCCGAAGTAAAAATCGAGAAAGAGGAATCGATAGGGAATTTTATGACGAACATTTAAAAAAAAATCACCTCCAACGGCTCAACCCTAAGGGGCGTACATCAATTTGGGTGGCGTCGGTTGCATTGGGAGCGCTCAATAGGAAAGTGTAGGTTAAGTATAGTTGACTTAGTTGGCATTATGAAATTTAAAATAATATTCTAAAATTATAAAAATCGATGAAAATTGGGGAAATTCAAACATCAAAAAACTTAATAAGAACAAAAAATACATAAAAATCTGAAAAAAATAGGAAAATTGAAAAAAAAATGGACAAAATCGAAAAAAAAAATAAAAAAATCGACAAACTCAGAAACAAAACGATAAAGTCAAAAACACTGTTTGTGTACTTTAACAATTTCCTATAGCTGTATCTAGAGCGTTTTACTTTTAACTCGCATATTGTCCATGTACTCACTATTTTTGACAGTTATTTTATAACTCAATTTGAAGTCTATTCTGTAACGTTTTAGTTAATTTTAACTACTAGGTTAAAAGTTATTTATAACTATGCGGTTAAACTTTTAACCCAAATGTCAATTTCAAAGATGTCATACAGAATATAAAATGGAAAATAACCTCCGGTTACTTTTATAACCTGGGGTTAATTTTAAGAAAATTTTGACTGAATACACCCTTTAACTGTCCAGTAAAAGTCATACTTAATATTAGTACGAGAGCCCAATAACAAAACGATGTATGATCGGTTCACGGTCAAAACCGTATAAAATCTTTAGGTTTTACGGTCCAGAATCCGACTAGGTATTGAGAATTTTTTAGAGTTCCATATGCTTCGAGCGCATTTTTAAAAATGTTAAATAATTTACCCTACCTGTATTAAAGCAACTTGTTTCAATTTTTTTTTACTTTTTGTATAAATGTCAGGATATAATTCTAAAAACGAAAAGAACGTCTGAATTGAATGGAAAATGTGTTCACATGATTCAAAAAAATTGACTATTCAGTCTAGAATGTGAACTTTGAAAAATGGCTGCAAAGCAGAAAATTGTGCTCGCTGACGTTTGCTTTTTGTGCGAACATTTAATAAACGAAATGAAAAACAGAAAAAAGAAAACCTCGTCGTTGGTGGTGATTCCCTTTAAAGGACATAAAAAACTACCAAGTTTGAAGTATTTTTGTTTAACTAATATAAAGTTGTGTGAAAAAATATTAAATTATGCGATCGATTTTTAAAAAAATCGATTTTTTTCGATTCGATCTTTAAGTGCATAAGATCGATCTTTTGGAAAGCACATCCCTAGCAAAAACTGCTGTTCTTACCCCTTCTCATGGCCCTCCCTTATACTATCAACAGGCTGTTCTCACTCTGGCCTATAAACGATGCTCAATCTTATAAAAAATGATTTTTTCGCATTAACTAAGACAAACTAAATTAGTAAAAAGGTTTTTAGACAGATTGCTTTAATATAAATAATGAGATGACACAGGTTGGCTAAATTTTTTGACATTTTTGAAAATTCGGTTAAGCCAGGTGCTACGCCAAAAATATCTGATATTGGGTTTTTAGGGTTCAGGATGGTAAAATCAATCGGTTTTATACGGCTTTGACCGTATTTTTATGAACCAAAAAGGTTGGTCGTGGGCTCTCGTACCATATCAAAAATGAGGAATAACGAATAACTTAATCAAATTTTATTGTACCAAAAAAAAAGTCTATTAATACGATGATTATTCGACTGACAGAAAAGCGCATTGTACCGTTACGAATATTTTTATATTTTACTCAAAGATACTGGTAAAGATTAATCAAAAGTAGGAAATTTAGAAGTGGAAAACTCCTTGAGATTTGAATGGCTCTTATCAAGAATCCAAGAGGTGATAAAAGAAAATATTGGTATCTAATAGATTTTTTTAGATGAGGCCAATTATTGTACCTATTTTTCATAAATCAAAAATTAAAATAAAAGAACATCCAAACTTCGAAATTAGTCTCGGAAAAAAATCCAAAGTTTTTAGCCATTTCATACTAGGTTAGTATAAAATATTTTTTTTGGTTTCCTTAAAAAAATCTGATGTAATTTTTGAATGAAAAATTTACACGTTAACAAAAAGAAGTATGAAAAAAATTGACTTTTTGTAAATCTGGCAACAATTGCAAAAGTTTTGTAAATTTTAATGCTACGAAAATAAACCATAGTGTATAGAAAATATATGTGTAAAAATTTGTATAGTAATGGCGTCATCACTTATAGCAACTGCCACTTCCGGTTGTCCCATTGACACCAAAATCTAATCAGATCTAATCTTGGGTATAAGAATCTTGTATGCAAAATTTCAAATTTTTTAATTCGGTAGTATTTGAGTTATCGTTACTACAACATCCATTCTAACACAGTAACACACACACACACACACAGACATCGTCGCGAAAATAACAAAATCGTATTCTAGGCACCTTAAAACGTGTTTATCCATTGTAAAATCACTACCCAATTTTTAGCATGATTACTATACCTTTTTTACCTCTCGCCCTTCAGATAAGAGAGGTATAGTAATCATGCTAAAAATTGGGTAGTGAGTTTTCAATGGATAAACACGTTTTAGTGTCCCTTGAATTCGATTTTGATATTTTCGTGATGATGTCTGTGTGTGTGTGTTAGTGTGTGTGTGTGTTTGTGTGTAGGCATGGATGTTTTAGTAACAATAACACAAAAGCTACTGAATTAAAAAATTTTAAATTTTGCATACAATATTCTGATACCCGAGATTAGATATAATTAGATTTTGGTCTCAATCGGACAACCGGAAGTGGCAGTTGCTTTGAGTTATGACGTCATTACTAAAAATGGCAATAAAGTTTTACACACATATTTTGTATATACTAGTTTATTATCGTACCATTAAAATTTTTAAAACTTTTGCCACTCTTGCCAGATTTACAAAAAAGTCAATTTTTTCATACTATTGTGTGTTAACATGTAAATTTTCGATTCAAAAATGGCGAGAAATCATGTGCTGGCCACATCAAATTTTTATCTAAAGGGCTAGAGGTAAAAATATACCTTGTATTGTTTAATACTACTTAAGTTTAATAGAAAAACAATTTAATATCAACTACAGCATAAATGTAATCATTTGACCTGCGACTAAAAGCTTCTTCGATAGTCTTGTTTCGTGAGACATCGAAATTTCGTAACGTAAAGCAAAAAGCTCTCCAGGCAATCTACAGAGAGTGAACTCGAACTCAAACTCACCCTGGACTGAGGTAGACACACCCCCTCGACCCCTGCTACCAAGGGACCGTCGCACTGTAACAATAGGGTTCAATCAGCCCTTTCACATTTCTCAGGTCACATAGACGTCGTTCAAAGGATCTAATATTTAACTTAATTACTGATCGACTCCAATCATAATATTAATATTAAAGTATAAAAATATATAAACTCACACATATCAAAAATATATTCAATCAATAATTAAAGTTATAATAATAATAAAAACTTGTTTTTTTTCATTAAACGTTTAAATATTTTCATATTTATTTTTTTCAACTTTTTATTTATTTATCGTTCCAGCATTTTTATTTTTATGACTAAATATATTTCACATTTTAACTTCCGTCAGATATGGAACTACCATATTATGTATAATATTTTTTTGTCCGTCATCTTTGTAGCTTTCCATTTTTTTCATTAATTTGTGTATCCAATTTGCCATGTTTCTTTCATTATAAAAATATTAGAAATTGTCATAAAACAAGCAACCAAGCAGCTATTAAAGACTGTATCCTTAACTTTATCAATTAAACTATAACTGGTAAATAATGATAGGGATATAAATAGGTTTAGAGTTTCTGTTCTAGTGATCTGTTAACCACAGTTTAAATCCTATATCCAATCCATTTTAATTTTCTTTTTTTTTTCTTCATTTAAATGGTTTTTCGTTACTGTTTCTTGATGTATATTGTAAATTACTACTTTTAAAAGGAGATCACAAAGAAAAAGCTTGGTATTGGATAAGTATGTTATTTTTTAGACAAAGTGTAGTCCAAAGGTTTGTCTGGCAAGTGCTATTTAGCTTACTCATATCTCAATTGTGGTTCAGTTTTCAATAAATGAAATAAAACTCGAAGTTGTATACCATATAAATATAATCAGTAAAATTACTAGGAACTGGCGAGTAGTTTTGGTTGACAAACCATCTTCAGCCATAAAAGTTATACAATAGTTCGATCAAGGGTTTTTGTACAAAATCAATAGGGTAAATGTAGGGCTTCACACGAAAACGATACTTTCCTCGTCTCGTAAAACCGAGGCGAGAGCGAGACGAGACCTTTTTGAAAATTATTTAGGCGATACCGAGACCACATACGGCGAGAGCCGAGAGTCTCGTTCATATTTCTTCAGAAATATTTTCTGAATGTTCGGGAAAAATAAACTAACAAGCACTATAAACATTTAATTTTTTTATAATAAAAAAAGGTCTGCGTGGGTTACGATATATTTACGAAATCTAAAATCTGGTAAGCATCTGTTACTTGAGTACTTAGGCGAATAGAAGAAGCAATAAAACTATTAAAATAAAAAGCCATAATTCCATAAAGAGAGAAGTGGTCATAAACTACCATAGTTTTATTATATACTCATAGTTTTTATTATAACAAAATTCAAAACAACGAATGTGGTTAGTTATTTTTGATAAATAAGTTAAATAAAAAATCTGAATGTTATGCATTGTTTGGCTAACACGCATTTGTACTCGTATTTTAAAGAATAAACGTAATGAAAATTATTATAAGAAATAGGAAAAAATAATTTTAGTTCTTATTGTAAAAATTCGGATACGAAACCCTTAACCCATCTGGAAAAGATCTTTTAGTTTTATTTTTCTACAAAGCCATAAACTTTAAAATATGTGCAAAACAAATGGACCTACAAAAAAGAGAATCTATTTTATTGCTTAGGGCACGGTCATTATTAATTTTTTATATAATTTTAATTAGTAGAGCTTAATTTTTACTTGTCATGGATTCCGATTTCAGTTGTTTTCGGCTTTCCGGAGTTTTCGCTAACGACAACTTTCAAGTATAAATTTTAATGTTATTAAGTGTTATTAACAATTTTTTATGTTTCAATTATAAAAAAACATGTTTCGATTTTTCTGTTTTCGTTCGAACTTTTTCTACTTTTTTTCCATAATGAATTAAATTAAATCACAATTATGGAATTTTTTTGATAAATCTCAAAGTGGTGCTAAAGAAGTAGTTTGTAGTTTATCTAAAAAGATATTTAAATACCATAAAAGTACTTTCTTTAGCAATAAGGAGACGAGACAAACGATTACGAGACGAGACCGAGACTGAAACGAGGTCGAGGCGAGATTTTTAAAATTTTCGCCTTATCTCGTCTCTTGTGAAGCCCTCGAAAGTGTGCTTTAATTTTGTAAAAAAAAACTTGATCAAAGTCGCCGTTTCCTAATTACTGATTATATAACTCATTGTAAATTTAACCAATATCAGTTGCAATTTCTACTTAGTTACCATGTATTATTGATAAGTGAATATACCTTTGACGAAGTGGTATAATCGTTCTGGTAATTCGCATCCTTCCATTTAAACAAATTTGACACATTAAAATAATGTATCATATTTATAATATGCAAACGACAACAATCTAATTTGTTATACTTCGTTATATAATCGTACCGAATACCACGCGAGCATACGAAAATAATATTCATACTGTCCTTCTCACTTGACGTATAATCGATTATTTTCTATGCTCTTGTGATATTACTACTGATTATATTTATGTGCTACTTTACGAGTTTTATTTATTTATTAGTAGAGAATAATAAATGATATCAAATAAAATTAAAAAACTAAAATTCTTATTTTATTTCCTTTATACAACGTCTACGTGACTTTATTTTCTAAATACAATTATTTGGTTTATTTTGATAGTGTTTATAATATTTTTAATTAGTTATCAGTAATTGGTTTGTATGCTTGGTGTATGTATATATAGGGAAAAAAGATTTTTTGATATTGTTAAATGTTGTGTGTGAAAATATAATTTAAATGAATCGAAAATGATCCTTGATGATAAGATGTTGGTTCTGAAACAGAAAAGTAATTAGAAATGTTGAATAAATTTTGGGTTGTTTTGAAATTAAATGCCAGAGTAGTGTAATTAAATTATTTATCAATATTCAAACGTTAAGATTTTATATGAAAAATAATTTGAAATCTACCAATAATATACAGGTTGGCGCAAATTTAAGTGAACATAATTGGGAGTTCGTAGGGTTGGTTTCAGGAAAAACAGTTATGACTACTTTCGTTTTATTTATTTAACTAAATTTTTATAGATCGAAAAAAACTTTGTTAAACTTTTCTATAAACAGTCAAACGTCGCTAAACATAGAGTATTCAATTTTGTAAAACAAAGTTTCGTCACCCTCAACTATTTTTTATTAAATACGTACCTGTACTTTTTATTTTACTTTTGAAATCTCCGTTTTTTCTCTATCCTATGATATAGAATACATAATTTTTCAGTAGGTTTTGACAATAAACTGTACTTTCTAAAATTTTTTAAGTACGGTCCTGTATCAACAATGATAATGTGAGTATTTATTTAAAAACTTAATCGAATAATAAAGCTTGATTATTATTTTTTTACGAGTTTTGTATTAAAAGTATAAATATTGCAAATGACCGCGCAAGCAATGTGTAATCTATAACATATCATATATGTATCTTAGCAATTAATACAAAATAATGAACTAGTATGATATAGGGGAGACTGATGTCAGTTGTAACAAAAAATAAATATACTATAAATATCAAAGTGTAAATTTTTTATGTAAGTTCGATCTTCGTTAAAATTGATACCTGACAGGTTCCAATTTTAAGTTGGTCAGCGTCAATTGTAACACCAATTTGAAAAGTATATTTCAGATAAAAGCAACATAATTAAAAATAAAAAACCAAACAATAAATTTATTACTGTAAATGCAAAAAAAAACTAATGGAAAACTGCATGTAAATCATGTGGTGCATGATAGAAGAATGCAGCAGTTATTCATTGTCAGAATTGCAGTTACGACAAATGAAAAATGGACCTGTCTTTGTGCAGCTTTGTGCAGCTTAAGTGTGACAACTGTTTTGTCAGAATTGCAGTTACGACAAATGAAAAATGGACTTCTATTTGTGCAGCTTAAGTGTGACCACTGTTTGCAGCTTCTACATTGCAACCACTCTTCTGAGCTTAAAGAATATGAGCCAAAACATTCCAAACAATACGTTTCGTCTTCATCGAAAAATTTATCGAACTCCTTTTTATTCTTTGGTTTTTTCTATTGTGGTTTCTTTATTGCTCCTTTCTTTTCAATTAGAGAGTGTTTTAAGCGAACTATTATTTTCTTTCATTTCTGGGTTTTCTTTAAGTACTCCTCTTCTAATAAATTATTTTCGGGTGTATCCGTCAAAACTGTCGCTTTTCATCTTTTTCTTCCTCCATTTTTTGGTTGAGTAAAATCTGCTTTAGGCAATGGTTTTATAATTTTAGTTGTAACCAATATGAAATACATACGGTATGTAGTGGAGATGGAGGAGTATTATATCTTTTTCTTGATGGACCTGGTATATTTTCCATTGGAATAGAGGATCTAGATGTTGATGGTCCAATTTAGTTTGTAACCACATGTCGTTTATTTGTATATTCAAAGGAATTATTTAAAATGCTTGTATTCTCATTTCCAATATGTTGGTTGAAAGAATAATGGCATTTTCATTTTCAAGAGGACTATCTGTTACAGAGTAAGGAGCAAAATCAGTATCTGTAAGCTGTTCTCGATTAAAAGGCCTTATAACAAGCGAACCCATCAAAAATATTTTTTGGCTTAGTAGCCAATTGAAGATGTGCTCTTACAACTGACGGTACGTCATAAATGGTCATCCTTTTTCCTGGATTGTTTTTCATCCATTGATCTGCAGAATTATTGAAATATTTTTTAAATGGTCCACATACCCCTCGATCGAGAAGTTGAACCTATGGGATGTATGAGGGAGAAATGACAGCAAGGTAATGAAGTTCGATCTGCAACAATCAATCAATCGAATAGAAAAATGGAAGTCATGATTGTCCAATGACACAAGTACTTTGTCGGGTTCGCTGGGCTTAGAGTGTTCTACTAGATGTTTGATAAAATTAAGAAATTCGGTTTCTTGCATCTACTCAGATTTATTTCCAAGACCTGTAAACCGTACAGGTCCGTCTCTTATAAAATTGTCCTTATAGTACACCCGGGGAAATATAAACATTGCAGAAACAGTATTACCAACTGAGATGACAGCCACACATACAGTAACAAGTGTGCCTCGTTCGTGTGATGTGATGTTTTTTACTTTCCCGGCCCATCTCCTAGAAGGGAAAGTATTGTGAACGAGCTAAAAAAAAATTCGAGATAAAAACAGAAATATCCATTTTCGGGTCCCCTGAGACGATTAAGACCATTTCCAGATGGAAGTCTGTCTGTCGGTCTGTGTGTGTGTGTGTGTGTGTGTGTGTGTGTGTGTGTGTGTGTGTGTGTGTGTGTGTGTGTGTGTGTGTGTGTGTGTGTGTGTGTGTGTGTGTGTGTGTGTGTGTGTGTGTGTGTGTGTGTGTGTGTGTGTGTGTGTGTGTGTGTGTGTGTGTGTGTGTGTGTGTGTGTGTGTGTGTGTGTGTGTGTGTGTGTGTGTGTGTGTGTGTGTGTGTGTGTGTGTGTGTGTGTGTGTGTGTGTGTGTGTGTGTGTGTGTGTGTGTGTGTGTGTGTGTGTGTGTGTGTGTGTGTGTGTGTGTGTGTGTGTGTGTGTGTGTGTGTGTGTGTGTGTGTGTGTGTGTGTGTGTGTGTGTGTGTGTGTGTGTGTGTGTGTGTGTGTGTGTGTGTGTGTGTGTGTGTGTGTGTGTGTGTGTGTGTGTGTGTGTGTGTGTGTGTGTGTGTGTGTGTGTGTGTGTGTGTGTGTGTGTGTGTGTGTGTGTGTGTGTGTGTGTGTGTGTGTGTGTGTGTGTGTGTGTGTGTGTGTGTGTGTGTGTGTGTGTGTGTGTGTGTGTGTGTGTGTGTGTGTGTGTGTGTGTGTGTGTGTGTGTGTGTGTGTGTGTGTGTGTGTGTGTGTGTGTGTGTGTGTGTGTGTGTGTGTGTGTGTGTGTGTGTGTGTGTGTGTGTGTGTGTGTGTGTGTGTGTGTGTGTGTGTGTGTGTGTGTGTGTGTGTGTGTGTGTGTGTGTGTGTGTGTGTGTGTGTGTGTGTGTGTGTGTGTGTGTGTGTGTGTGTGTGTGTGTGTGTGTGTGTGTGTGTGTGTGTGTGTGTGTGTGTGTGTGTGTGTGTGTGTGTGTGTGTGTGTGTGTGTGTGTGTGTGTGTGTGTGTGTGTGTGTGTGTGTGTGTGTGTGTGTGTGTGTGTGTGTGTGTGTGTGTGTGTGTGTGTGTGTGTGTGTGTGTGTGTGTGTGTGTGTGTGTGTGTGTGTGTGTGTGTGTGTGTGTGTGTGTGTGTGTGTGTGTGTGTGTGTGTGTGTGTGTGTGTGTGTGTGTGTGTGTGTGTGTGTGTGTGTGTGTGTGTGTGTGTGTGTGTGTGTGTGTGTGTGTGTGTGTGTGTGTGTGTGTGTGTGTGTGTGTGTGTGTGTGTGTGTGTGTGTGTGTGTGTGTGTGTGTGTGTGTGTGTGTGTGTGTGTGTGTGTGTGTGTGTGTGTGTGTGTGTGTGTGTGTGTGTGTGTGTGTGTGTGTGTGTGTGTGTGTGTGTGTGTGTGTGTGTGTGTGTGTGTGTGTGTGTGTGTGTGTGTGTGTGTGTGTGTGTGTGTGTGTGTGTGTGTGTGTGTGTGTGTGTGTGTGTGTGTGTATTCTTCCACGATAGAGGCCACACGTTTAATCCGATTGAGCTGAAATTTGGTATAGGGGTCAAACGGAAGTACCACTATCAAAAAATCAAAAAATGACACATGCAATATGTCACGGAATTTCACATGCTATATGTCATTTGAAAGCCCTAGAAAAACTCTATTCTGAAGAGTTAAAATTATTTCTCCAACTGTCACCTGTCAATAATAAAAAAATGTCAAAATTTGAAACTCCAGCATTAAATATCTGAAGAAGTATTAATCCGATTGAGCTGAAATTTGGTATATGGGTTTGGGCTATATGTCGAAAGAATGAATTGGTTTTTGTACGAGATCTGTCAAACCGAAGTATCACTATCAAAAAATGACAGATGCAATATGTCACGGAATTGGACATGCAATATGTCGTTTGAAAGCCCTTGAAAAACTCTATTTAGAACAGTCAAAATTATTACTCCAACTGTCACCTATCAAAAATGAAAAAATGTCAAAAGTTGAAACTTTAACATTAAATATCTGATAAAGTATTCGTGGATACTCGTCGGGAAAGTTTTGGGGCGACACAACCGATTTTTTATATAAGTTTATGGCTTTGGCAAAGACCAACTAGCCAGTGTGCGATGTAATGAATTCTACCTGTTTCGTTCCTTTCGTAGCGATCACCTTGGTTGGCTTTTGAACTAAGGACACGTCGGTCTCATCAATATTATAAATATTTCGGGGTTTAAAAATGTACTATTCCAAAACACTAGATAATTTAATGTAAAAAGTAGAAACATTTTCTTACTAATTCCGGTTCATTCCATTTGTTAGAAAATTTAATTCTGCTAGCAGTAGCAAATTAAATATCTTTTGTTGTAAGTCCGTAATACAAATCTACAGTATTTTCACATTATTTGGCAAGCCGCGACTCTTGCTCAGTACTAAGCACTAAACAAAAGGATTGCATCCTATCTTCTTTAATACGTTGTTTCGTAAAGAATTCACATAGCAATTTAACGATATATCACATATACCATAACTTCTAGCTACTTGTCTAACGGACTTGTCGTTGTCTATAACTTTCCTTGCTGCTTCATCGTAAATGTCTTCAGGTATCAATCCTCTTTAGGTTTTTCTTACTCTAGGCTTAACCATTTTTTAAGCTAAAATGAGAAACGTTTTATTGAAACAGAATGTTAACAGGTATCAATTGTAACATGTTACAAACCACACCACAGTTGGTGTTACAACTGACACTACTAAACCTATAAATATTGGATCTATATTTGTGATCGTACTACAAAACAAGAACAAAATCTGCATATGCAAAATTCTAGTAAGAATAACAATAAAATGATTTTGAACGTTGAAAATTTACTTTTTATTCGATTTTCAGACACCTGTTAACAAAGCATATGATAGGCTGACTGTTACACCTTACAGTAAATAACATAAGTCTATTAAGCATTCGTTTGTAAATGCGTTTTCGTCCCTTGAAATAAATGTCTCGGTAACGTCCTTTATAACAATCGACACCTGTTACAACTAATACCAATCTCCCCTACAATTATAAGTGTTTTTGCCTATATAGCCTTTCTTTATGTTATCAAAAGCTAAGATTATTTTATGTTAAAAAGTAGAAAATTACTCTACCCCGCTTAATTAAAGCATAAACTTGTAATTTCTGATATTAGTTTTATCAAGTATTTTAAATGGACGCTTATGTATAATAAATGTTCATTCATGTTATCTTCGCGCATATTTACAATATTGAAAAATAAGTGATTTTTGATAAAATTCTTTCGACAGTATATTATTGTTTATTTTGCTTTGTTTGCATTCAAAATCGGTTCAGAAAATTTTATTATTGAAACTAATAAAAACGGAACGTACCAGAGGAATGTTCTGCAGCTATAGCTCTTATCGACCAAGGGTTAAACTAGTAACAAGTGGAACAATAATAATGCATCGGAGTTTTGCAATTTCCCGAGTCTTAGCGAGGTTTAGAGATGCAGGCAGCAACCAAAACAGAACTGGACAGGAACCTCCAAGAGTCACCACAGATCGCCACTTGATATTAAGTAAAAAGTGAAAAACTTTCCCGACGAGTACCCACGAATACTTTTTCAGATATTTAATGTTTCAAATTTTGACATTTTTTTATTTTTGACAGGTGATAGTTGGAGAAACAATTTTGGCTGCTCTAAATAGAGTTTTTCAAGGGTGTTTAAAAGACAAATTACAAGTCAAATTCCTAGACATATTGCATCTGTAATTTTTTGATAGTGACACTTCGTTTAACAGATGTCGTACAAAAACTAATGGGTTCTTCCGATGTGTAACCCAAATCCATATACCAAATTTTAACCCAATCGGATTAAAAGTGTGGCCTCTATTGTGGAAGAATACACACAGACAGACAGACTTCCAACTGGAAATGGTCTTAATCATCTCAGATGATCTCAAAATGGATATTTCAATACTTTCGCTTCTCGGAGGTGGGTCGGAAAGTAAAAATAAGGCAAAATAAGCAAACATAGGGACTATAAGGGATAAATGGGGAAAAATAAGGAAAAATGAAAGAAACCGAAAAAAACTAGAAAAATATAAGAAAAAATAGCGAACTATAAGGAAATATGTGGAAAAATATTGGAAAATTAGAGTAAAATAGGGAAAAACAGTAAAATTAGAGTAAAATAGGGAAACATATATGAAAATAGTGAAAATGGGAATTTAGGTAGAACAGATAAAAACAGGGGAAAAAGGAGAAAAATGGAAAAATTAAAAAAATTAAAAATTAAAAAAAATAGTGAAAAGTGGAGGAAAATATAAAGCAAAACAACGAAAACAGAAAAAAAATAATGAAGAGAAGAATAAAAATAAAGAAATAGGAAAAAATTGGAAAAATAGAAAAAATAGTAAAAAAATAGATATAGATAAAAACTTGTAAGAAAAACGGAAAAATAAAGTGAAATATGCGGAAATAAGTGTAAAAAAATAATAATCTATAAGAAATTTTTTTTGTTATAAATTGTTTGTTTATATTTAGTAATTTAGTAATTATCAATAACCAACATAAAATATTTAAAAAAATGGTGGAAGTGCTATATTTTACATATTTAATCACGACGGTCATGTTGTTCATTTTAAATAAATAAAAATAAGGTATCTCAGAAATTGCAGACAAATAATAGTCTATAAGAAAGTTTATAAAATTATTTATTAATACGTGATAATAGTGTTTGTTTACCTTTATAGCTAATTTAATAATTATAGATTTAAAATATTTGAAAAAATGGTGGAAGCTTCTTTAAGGGTCCCGGTAATATTATTCATATTATATAAATAAAAATAAGAAGAGACGTACTTTAAAAAAGTTTGTTACCAAATTTCATATGCCCGTCGGTCTGTCTGTCTGTCTGTATCTAGCATTTTTTTTTCGAAATTTTAAGTTCAGATTAGGATTTTATATAGCCAAGATACTAATAAAAAAAGTAATATTAAAAAGTTTCAATTGAAAGTTATAGGAGTCTAAAATTTTTAAATTTTGTGAATTAAAATTTCTTCTTGGACACGCTAGTATTATTTTGAAAATAAAAATTTTAGTAAATATTAACATTCCGACAGACACGTAAATACAGCGGATTTAAAATTGAGTGTGAATATGTAAATAACATTTTTCCAAATTAGAAGATTATCAATATCTCAAATGTGGTAAATTTTCTATACATAATAGAGGTCTCAAACTGTAGGTAAAATGAGTTTAACGCACTAAAATTATACTTAATTTCTATTAAATATCTGAATACATTTTCTTAACAGGCGCAAATATCATATTGTATCTTACCTGAAATGGTTTTTGGATGAGGACTCCATTAATATTACAGATAGGAAGCTGCGGTTTTCACCAATCTATTCTGCATGTAATTTTTAAGAGCCCGTCCGTAGCACTTCTTTTAAATTATATTTAGTAAAAGTGATACGACTATCAACTTTAACGCGAAACAATTTCATTCCTTTTTCAGACATAAGTGCACTTAACATTTTAAACAATATTTTAGCAATCTACACCTTTGCCTTCCTTCTTTTTCCACAACCCATTGTCTTATTCTATCGTTTCGGATATCAAATTGTGGAATGGGTTTTGTGGGAATATTTTTATTTTTCCCTTCAAATTTTCGGTCCGCAGAAGTATTAGGCCTCTCACGTTTTTTGGGCTTATCTAATAAACATAATCCTTCTGCGACTTCAGCGCGAAATCCGAACAAAATCAAGAATCTCATGTTTATTAGAACCAGAATTTTTCTCCAAGCATTTACGAGCGACATTCTACTTAAATGAAAAAAAAAGTAAATACAACTTCTTGCATCGCTGTAATATCCTATGCAATTAGACCATCAATAAGGTCAATGCCACCCATAAACTTATTATAAATTTTGACGATATTGGGTCTAACCACGTCTATTTTCTTTTTTTGCTGTTTGCTGTATCAAGCAATTCTATAAGTAGAAAGAGTACCACAAAAGGTACTGGCATGAGTAACGGTCTTATTGTCAAACCACTTCATTGATTTTTGTACTTTTTTTTTGAATGTGCCGCGCCCTTGCCGTTTCATAATTTTATCCACGCTAAATTTACCTATACCATCTTCTAATAAATATTTTAAATATCATGAAACAACCGTCTATTTTTAGTTGCTATATGGCTAGATATCATCCAAAACAAAAATTTATATTTTGAGGCGCTCTACCCTGTTCTGCGCAAAAAAAATACTAAAAAAAATATTTTTCCATTCAATTTCCTTGGGTAATTCTCTAACCGGCAACCTCAAAAGTCACGAGGTGTGCGGGCCTATTTAAACTACAATCATAATAGTAGATTCTGTAACAAGGTTAGAATGAAAAATTCGACAAGAGTGGAAAATTCCGAACGCGAGCGAAAGCGAGTGTGAGGAACCACGAGTGTCGAATTTTTTCATTCTGACCGAGTAACAGACTATATTTTCTCCACGATCAAAAAGTATAAATCAAAATTAAATTAAATCTGAACACAAGTTATTTGTTGACATATTTGTATTACATTGTAT
Source organism: Neocrepidodera transversa (assembly GCA_963243735.1). Classification (NCBI taxonomy): domain Eukaryota; kingdom Metazoa; phylum Arthropoda; class Insecta; order Coleoptera; family Chrysomelidae; genus Neocrepidodera; species Neocrepidodera transversa. Next base: position 11,579,395 of record OY725340.1, on the reverse strand, counting down.
TAATATTTATAGTGCTGTGGTACACTTACCGATATTAAAATCTGGTGCATTGGTGTTTTTTCATAATTTGCAATTTCAGATGTTATTAAATTCTATATCTACTTCACTTGATTTTTCACTCATTATTTTGTTTAAATTAAAACTTGTTTGAAAATAATTATTACCGTCGCCATTTTATATCTGACAGTGACACTTTTGAAATCCAGGGCAATCCCATATCGTTTATTTCGATTACAGAAAATCCATTCTTTACCTTGATAAAGAATGAAAATACATGCAAAATGCATAAGAGACAAGTATTATAGAATAAATATTCAGACTCTAGAGTGTGAATGTTTATATTCTATTATTAAAAATGACTTCAGAATTCATACATTCAGTAATGGTCGTGGAGAAAATAAATTAAATTTATTTAAACTTCAATTATTGATTTGATAACTAGAAATTACAAGGCATTTAACATTTATTATGAAATATATTAATTCTGTAAAAATTGCTGAAAATGTCCTATCCCTTGTTTTTGATTTTTTATGGTTTCATTTTCTTACACTTCCATTTCTTTCTACTTCTGACTCTAAATTTTGTTTAATTAATATCTGACGTTGTGCGGGTTTGCTCCATTGGCGCTACGATAAATTGAGATTATGTAAATATAGCGTTCTGTTTTAATTGCATTCTGAAATTATAAGAGTTCTATCCATATATATTTTGCTACATTAGTGTTATTGTACTTTACGTTTTTGTTGTATTAATTATTTGAAGTTTTAACGTTCTGGTGTTTTTGCGTTTTGATATTTTACTAATTTGAGAAAATATATATCTGGTTCTTTAATATTTAAATTTAAAAGGTGATCCATTATCTCAAATGTGGTCTACTGAATAGTAATGAAACTCAAAGTCGAGTACCACAAATTTTATTATAAAACAGAAAATAGGCGACTATTTTCGGCTACAAGCCATAATTAAGCCTAGAATATAAGTACAGAGATAGGAAATAAACCTTCTAAATTTTTTAAAAAAAATTAGACTTGCCCGAGAAATAAAATATAATAAATGATATTTTTTGAAAATTTGACAACACAATTTCCATTTAAAAGAAAATTTTGAAATATCGTGTGTACACCAGGGGTAGAAGAGGTAAAGGTAAAGGGAAGGTTGTGGTACAAGAAGGACTTAAAATTAAAATAGTGAGGAAAGGAGGAACATATTAGCGGTGAATTGACAATGCATCCAGAAGTTTGAGGCGAAAGGGAAATTGAGGGTCAATAATTCTTAGTGGACATCTGAGAAGTCCAACCATGAGTTTATGGTGTCCAAACGTGGTCAATCTGACGTATTCATGACCAAGTGAGTAGGTGAAAGCAATCCAAATAACAGTAGCAATCAGTAGGCTTAATGTACACCAAAAAGGTTTTGGCCCTTTTGGAGGCCAGCCCAGAAGGTTTTCAATAAATATCATCGATAAAGAACAGTAAGAAAACGCACAATCAAATGGTACTATGTAGTAGCACATTTACAAAATGGTCGTTAAACTTGACATGACAATGAACAAAGTTACTGACATAATTTTTTATAAAACAATTAATAATAGCCTGAAGGGCGGCGCCATTAAAATATAATTATATACAGAATTAGAGACAATATCTAAATAATAGGGTGGAACGTGAACAATAGTATAACTGTAAGAGACTGGGTGTGGATACAGGTAAAGGCCATCGAGTGAGGAGGAAGGAAAAGCATAATGTCTTGTCAATTAATTATGAGGAAAGAAGAAGAAAAGGCAATTGACACTTGACATTTAAAGGGGTGATTGTAAATAGTAGGCAAAACATTTTTAAATAATAAGAAAATTGGAAACATGAAAGGGAAATAAGAGAGAAAAGGATTTGACTTTATTTCCTATCGCTGTACATATATTCTAGGCTTGATGATGGCTTGTAGCCGAAACTAATCGCCTATTTTCTATTTTATAATAAAATTTGTGGTACTCGACTTTGAATTTCACTACTCTTTAATATTTGTTATAATACGATTCGATTTTTTATGGTTTTGATAAAATAGTATTTTGCTATAATAAATGTTTGCTTTTTTATTAATTTGTTACAATACCCTTTTGCAAAAGTATCTGTTTGTTCTTTTAATTTCTGCTAAATTGTGCCGCCCCGTTATAATTCTTTTACTCATATTGTCAGAAATTCCGTCTCTGAGAAATCGCCATTTTCTGTATCCATATGATTCTAAAATATAAAATCACCCTATATGAATATTTGGTATAATTAGTAGAAACAGATATTTGGAACTCATTAAAATACCGGTAAAGTGGTCTGTTGTAAAAAATTACCTACCCTAATCATACTTAACAATAGTTTATGATTATGGCCATAATTATATAGTCGTCAAGCTCTGTCCAAAGCTTGGTCAGTATTACAAAGTTTCTTTTTAAAATAATAGGCACTGGCCTACACTTAAATCATATTGTATTAACTATTAAGTTGTCTATTTTCCAATTAACAACTATAATTTTAATTTGATTAACCTATGTTTTTGATAAAATTATATAGTGTACGGGTCGATTATCAAGCCATTAAAACAAATTACTTTTTAAGTAATGCACAATTAAAAAAATATTTAAATCCGATTGAATATCTCAAATGTGGTCTACTAATGAAGTAATAAAACTCTAAGTCGAGTTCCACAAAAAAAAATTTTTTTATTAAAATGAAGAACATTGGCAACCGGTTTCGACAAGATGCCATCATCAGGTTTAGAATACAACAGTTTTTATGACTTTTGGGGAATAAACATTATATTACAACTTACCAGAAGATTTAAATAAATGATTATTTATTGAAAATTTTTAGAAAAATGTATAAAACAAGTAGTTGAGTAAAAGATTAGTATGCGCTCACTGGTGGAAATAAAAAGGGATTATAGGAGGAAATTTGTGTACAAGAAAATGAGTAAGATTAAAAGGTGACGTGGTACATGTTGTATAAGGAAAAGTAAATGGTTTGTAGGGAATAAGGTACTTTTTAGATACTTATCAAAATTATGAAAAAGGAAAGTGTAGGGAAGTGCCGGCGGCAACGATAATTTCCAATCAGCTTGAAAATTGTTCCAAAAGCCTTTTTGGTTGCCAACATCAGTTAACAATTGGCAAAAGTAATCGAACGAAGATGAACTTATAAAAACCATGTACAAAATGGTGGTTAAATTTTGCCAGTACAGAATAGTGAAAATTTGAAAATTAAAAATTTTTTTTAACACAATTAGTATAACAATTTCCTCAAAATAATTAAATTAATGTAAGTAAAACTCACGACTAGAGCATCGATATTTTGTTTAAAGTGTCCAATCGATCAATGAATTAAAAGAAAATAATAAAATATTCCGACACAAAAACAAGAGTTTTCTAAAATAGATTCTGTATTTGCAAAAATGAATTTAGTGATATACGTTGCATTTTCGGCAAAATATTTTTTTAATTTTTTAAGTATTTCTTCACTATTTGTGATAAATATTTAACAAAAAACATTCGTCTTTAATTAATGAATAAATAATAATTAATCCACCAAAAATTTACTTAATGAAGAATTACAAGCATTTTAAAAACGCCTAAAAATATTACGCGGGATAAAAACATGTTTTTAGTACTTTGACGCAAATAAAATCACTTTAAAAATAAACACAAGAACTGTGCGCAACACGAAATTTATGGACGTTTTTTTACGTTTTTTTTCGATTTTTTTAATTTTTTACGAATTTTTTACGGATTTTTACGATTTTTTACGGGTTTTTACGGTTTTTTACGATTATTTACAATTTTTTACGATTTCTTACGATTGCTTAAGATTTCTTACGATATTTTACGATTTTTTACGATATGACCTGTTTCGATATTTTTAAAAATGGCGGAGACATAATTTTTTTTGATAATTCAACCTCCTACAGTTTCACCCCTGTAGGTCGGAAAACTGTATTTGAAAAATGTTAATTCATAATGGTTTTACTTTGTTGTCATTAATTTTTAGGTGTTTTTTATAATTTATGTTGTTATTCATTAATTAAAGTTTTTGTAAATTTATTATTATTTGTTCGTTAATTAAAGATGTTTTTTGTGGATTATTTATCGCAAATAATAAAAAAAATACTTAAAATATTAAAATTTTACCAATTTAGGTTAACAAGTCTTCATTAAAATTAAAAAAAAATTTAGTTTCAGTTTTGGGCTCTCACAATTCACTCCATTTTAGAATTCAAACTCGAAATTTTACAAGAAAAACCATTTTGCCGAAAAAGTATATCACTAAATTCATTTTTTCGTGCTCCTTGCAAATACATAATCGATTTAGAAAAATTTGATATACAGCGTGTTGTTTCCAGGTCGGAATATTTTATAATATTTTTTTTACTTCGGACCTGGATTTCTTTTTTTGTAAATTTATTGATCGATTGATCACTTGAAACATAATATGCCCGCTAAATATCATGAACATATACAGTGTGGTTAGAAAGTTATGAACCATGCAAGATATTGGCAAAATAAATAAAACACCCTGTATCTTGGTTATTAAAGTAGTTAAACTCATTAAGTATGGGGTTTTTAAGATCGTCTAGGTGTCCCCTATCTGCAGTTCACGTATGTCACTTTCCCAATGAAACACCCTGTATAATTAGCCAAGGAAGTGGGAGTGTTGGTAATGCCAGAGTTTCTATATTTATCAATGTACCTAATGTGTTCTTTGATTCTAGTTTCTGGTCTTCTACCTGATTGACCGATATAAACAGAGTTACAATCATGGCAGTTTCAGACGTGTTTTCCCGAAAATCATCCCTCGAAGGATGATCGCTATCATAATCAATTTCAGAACTAGAATTATCATCAATGTACAAGTCATAGATCATATCTTCAAACTCCTGCTGCGATAAATTTCGCTTTATTGTTCAAAAACTCATATCTGCTGAAAAAAAAATTGTAACTTCAAAAAAATTTGGTACCGTTGAACCCCGTAAGGGGTCCCTAAAAGACCCCACTCGCATAAACACTAAACCTTCAGAACCTGTCTTCTCGGAATACCGCAGCGCACTGGTCATCGGAAAGTGCACGTGACTCTCGACACATAGCTAACTGCTACGTTGCCAATATGTCCAAATAATTTAGATATTAGAGAATTAACACCTGTAGAGTCCTTCTGGGACCCCTAACGGGATTTTAAGGGTTAACCAACTTTGCATCTATATTGAGAAATCCTGATAGTGTTCAGTCAAATTTGCGCTACCTTAATAAATTTTCTGGATTTTATTTCATAATAAAAATTATCTTACTGTCCAATAATTTCAAATGTAAATGTTTTTTAAACAGCAACCATTTTAAAATCTTCTACAGTCACACTGAAACACTTAAATGAGTTCAAAAAATAAACTGAAAAATAAACTGAAGCGTGATACCCTTATTAACTACATTACATTCCTAATTTTTAATTAAAGCCAAAATTGCATTAAGGCACTTTATTTAGAGCCTTAGATATGTAGAGTCTAAACTAAAATAACAATAACAAGTATGTACATCTTTAAAAATAGTTGGTGCTATTATAAATAATTAATTAGACTTTTCCAAGTTAATTTTATTTAACTATATGGCACCTTCGACTCAATTTTCTATATATAATCAGGTTAAATATATCCTTAGGATATAGAATAGAATCTGGTTGTCAATGATTTTACTGGGACCGCATTTACAGATAATCTAAAGCGAGTCAGTTTCCATAAACAATAACAGAGTAATTCAAACTCAAATGGAAGCGACGGCAGAATTATCTCCTTGGATCTCAACATCAAATTATACTAAGTGGGATAATAATATTTGATATCAATTAGATCAGAATGAGGTACATATCCAATTTCAAAATTAATATCAAACTTCCACAAGAACGTCGGTGTCTACGATATTATTTTAGGCGAGATGAGGTAATCTAAAATACATTCATAATTTTATTAATATTAAAAATATTTATTATATTAAGAGAAAATTTAACTGTTAAAGTAAACAACTAACAGTAAAATAGCTGAGAGTTCTAGAGCACTCCCTATAGAAAATATCATAGGAAATTTTTATCCATGTCAAGGTCATGTTTCGCTCAGCTTCTAGTTTTACAAATTTTGAAAACCGTGAAAAAAATATGTTAGAAGTGGGGAAGAAAAGGGGATAGAAGTGGGAAAAAGGGGATGGAAGTGGGAAAAAGAAGGAAGAAGTGGGAAAAAAGAGGTAAGAGAAGTGGGAAAAAGGAGAAAATAAAGTGAGAAAAAAGTGGAGAGGTGTGTGGGAAAATAGGGGAAGGAAAGAGTGAAAATGAAAAAAGGGGAAAGGCAGGAAAAATAAGTTCTAAACAATGAAATTACTCAAAAAATAGGAGAATAAAGTGAGAGAAATGGAAAAAAGAGCATTAAGAAATTTGTAAAAAAGAAATTATTTAAAGAGTAGAGAAAAAAGGAATGGAGGGAAGTGGAAAAAATAACATTGGAAACAATGAAATTAATAAAAAAGGAAAGGGTAGTAGAAAAAAATTGGAAAAAAATTTGAAATGTAAAAAAAATTTCACAAATGTTTAACAAAAATTTCAATAATCAAAATAAAAACCAAAAATAACTTGAAATAAAAATCTCAAAAAAATAATTAATAATTCGATAATTTCAACAATTCTGAATATTTTGAAAATTTTAAATTTCAAAAAAAAAACTAGAAATTTCAAGAAATTTCAAAAATTTGAAAAATTTCACAAATTTTGAAATACCGTATAAAAAATATGTTATAAATGGGGAAGAAAGGGGATGGAAGTGGGAAAAGAACGAAGAAGTGGAAAAAAAGAGGGAAGAGAAGTGGGAAAAATAGGGAAAGAAAGTGGGAAGTAAGGGGATAGGTAAGTGGGAAAATAGGGGAAGGGAAGTGGGAAAAAAGGGGAAAGGCAGGAAAAATAAGTTGGAAACAACTTGTTTGACTTTTTTTTAGTAATTTTATTACTTTTGTTAACTTTTTTTAACAATCTTTTGATTTTTTAGTCATTTTTTGGCGTTTTTTTTTGCACTTTTTTGTAATTTTTGACTTTTTAGGTGTGATTTTTTCATTCGACTTTTTTAGAAATTGTTTCACTTATGTCTTTTTTTGTAATTTTTTGACTTAACTTTTTTTTTAGGAATTTTTGACTTTTTTAAAACAATTTTTGCACTTTTTTGTAATTTTTGACTATTATCTCTATTTATTAAAAATTTTCCATATTTTTGAAAATCTAATATCGGAAAAACATCGCCCGAAAAGAACGCGAAATATAGCGGATAAAAGAACTTAAAGATTAAATCAATATTTTTGCCGTAAATTCGTGTTTTCGAAAATTTAAAGTTACGAAAATAAATTTCTATATAGGTATATACTACAGTATATATGGTATAACTAGCGGGAAAGTATAAATAGGTCAAGAGCACTCCTTATAAAATATATCATAGGAAATTTTTATCCATGTCAAGGTCATGTTTCGCTCAGCTTCTAGTGACGTTATCAGCCTTCGCTAGATGAGCCTCAAACGGCGGATCAAATCTGATCATCCGGGGATCAGAGGCTGATCAAATCTGACGAGATCAAGACTCGTTTACCGGAGGCTGATGACACCATGAGAAGCGAACCTTGACTGGGACAAAAATTTACCAAAATGGACCTTAGTGATTTCCCTTGTTATTTTCCATAAGGAGTGCGCTGGAATTATCATAACTACTTTTTTCGAGCCTCTTTCTTACAAGGTCCAACCGCTTTTCGTCATTATCAATTGCCAAAAAGTTTAACGAGCTTAACGGGAGGAGAGGCTTAACGAGCCTCTTCCGTAGGAAAAAAAAGAGATCAAGCGATAAGCGATAGGTTTTGCCACATACAGACACAAGAAGTCCTCTTTTACTACCGCTTCTAAGTATTGTGGTCGGTCACAGCTACAAAGGCACTCATTAGAAGTACTTGAGTGACAAAATGCACTAATTATGGTCGTTAAGGGCAGCTTTCTGGGTAGTTAAACGAGTCTAAGCAAGTTTCTATTCATTGAATACTAAGGATACTTTTTCAGCTAGGAGTGCATCTGTTTACCTTAGGGTTGCTACTTCTTCGGTCAGGTTAGAGAAATCGATGGACCTAGCGCAGAACCGGTATATTTCTACTACTAATGAAATTCTTTTATAGAAATCTAGAATGTTGTATTAAGCAATTTGTATTTATAATTTTGGTTTTTGGAAAAAAAAATTGTGATCTCTAACTATTTAAATCCGAAGCATAAGAAAGAGAGCAGGAAAACTTTGGTAAGAATAATTTATATGTATCCGTACTCACCTATCAAACTACCGGTTTATTTGGCTACTTTTAAGTAGATTTAGATAACGGTTTTTACTACAAACAAGCTAAATTATAATTGCAGAAATTTTACAGTCCAGAAATATTTAAATTGTTTTATTTATTTTCATGGTATAGTTACAAATGATGTAAAAGTTTAAATACAAACGGGGTTTCGACCTTTTTTCGTCCTTTGGACATAGAATAGATGGATTCCTAGAAATGTACTTTATCATCAAGCTGTTGGACAAATCTGTTTGCTTGAATTTATATAACTCCTCTTAATAATTATTTAAATCATTTTTGTGTACACTATTATTCAAATTTAAATTGTGTCGCCCCAAAACTTTCCCGATGAGTATCCAGAGACGAATACTTTTTCAGATATTTAATGTTAAACTTTGATATTACCTTATTTTTGACAGATGACAGTTGGAGAAAGAATTTTGACTGTTCTGAATAGAAACTTTGGGAGAGTATTTGATACCGACCGGTCGCGACCAATTAGCAAACACCGTTTTTATTTGACGACCTATCGACCGGTTTCCAAAATTGTAGTTTTTATTTAACGATCACAACCGACCGGTTCAAGATCACACGGCCCGGAATTTTTGTCGGTAGAAGCGGTCAGTGCAATGTCAGTTGTCAAATACACATTAACATATAAATTACGTTTAAGATTAAATTTAGAAAATTCAAAATGAATAAGTATTGTTAATTTAAATTATAATGGACAATCATTTGATGTCCAGATAGACCAAGAAAAACCTATTTGGAAATTATGAGTAGTAAGTAGTTGTTATTAGATACAAATTATTGTATATTGTAACATGGTAATATTTACAATAATTTCAGGTAAAAAAACTTCCATAATTATTCTCAACTTGTATATAACCAATTTATGTAGAATACTGATACTACTGGTGAAGATGAAACTGAAAATGATCAGTCAGTGTTTGCATCTATAGATGAAAAATCCGAAACTGTGAAGAAATTGTGGCATTTGAATAAAACTAAACTTCTTCTATAGAATTACGTCTTTCTGCTAACGAAAAATGTATAAACCCTAAACTTTGCACAAAAAATGAATAAAAATGGATATGAAGTAGATGGAGCTAACTGTGCAGATAAATCCATATTTTTAAAGTTAACAAAACTGGAATTTTAGTTTAGAAAAATATATGAACACAAGATTTTTGCGTTTTTCTAATCAAAGCGACCGGACGAAACCGCTGCCATCTGTCATTGCGATCAGTAACGTGACATTAACGACCAGCCAGCCAGATCGGTCGGTAATCAAAAACTCTCCCTACCAAGTCAAATTCCATGTTATTTGCTTCTGTCATTTTTTGACAGAGACACTTCCGTCTGACAGATGTCGGACCAAAACTAATGGATTCTTCCGATGGAAAACCGAAATCCATATACCAAATTTCAGCTTAAGCGGATTAAGCTTGTGGCTTCTATCGTGGAGGAATACACACGTACACACTACATAGATACACAGACCAATCGACTTCCATCTGGAAATAGTCTTAATCGTCTCAGGTGACCTCAAGATGGATATCTCCATTTTTTTTGGCTCGTTCACAAAAAATTTCCTTCTCGGATGGTGGGTCGGGAAAGTAAAAATGTTACCATAAAAAATATTATACTGCCAATTTTATTTTTGAGCCTGTAGAAATTTTATAGTTTGTTGCGTAAAACACTGTTTTAAATATCTTTTTCAAGATGTATCTCTTAGGGATTTTAGCTTTGTAACAATTTTATACAACCCAGAAATTTTACATATCAAATTTATTTAAAATATAATAAGATTTTAAGTTTTTTTCCCTTAAAGGATTGCTAAACTGAATTTTATTTTTTTTGTCTTGTACCTTTTCATTTTTACAGCATAGAAAGAAATAAGTTTCTTGTAGAAAATTATTAGTAGAATTTCCTGTACAAAGTCACTTCAGTGAAAATCCTCAACGTTATCATTACAAATTGACCTATTAAGATAAAATAGAAAATACGTTGTTCGATAAAGCGCTACATGTACACCCATTTCCTATCTATAATTTTCGAAAATGTCTACTCTTTATCGATTTGTCAATAACAGCAATTCCGGCAACAAGCTCATACCATATATGTAATAAAGAAACGTAAATAAATATTGAGGTACGATAATAAAAAAAATGACCATAATATGTTGAATTACGTACAAGACTTTGTAAAAACCTGCTACAATTAGAGCAAATTTAAATAAATTCTCGTTCATTCTATTTGAAAAGTAAATAAAACACCATTTGAAAAACAGTGATCAAAGGAACTAGACCCTGTAAGTTTGCCTCTACCTCCTGGCTATCATTAGCAAACATGTCCTTTTTTGGTAATTATTAACGCTCATCATGTATAGAAAAAATAGAACTAAGTTAACTAACAAATTATATACAGGACGGGGCAGCACATACGGCACGGAATTTGGTTTCTAAACCATAACAATAAGAGCTATATTTTAAAAATATTCATAAATATACAGGATGCTTTAAAAAAATTTGGCAAAACAAAAGTTATATATTTTTAAATGGAACGCCGTATATTTTTTACATATTTGGATTCGTCCGATGAAGCTGATTTCAAAACCCTATTATACCTATATTATAAGCTAAATAGTTTTGAAGTTATCGACAATTGAAAGTCGTATTTTTTTACCTTTAAGTGATTGCTTCGCATGTGGCCGAGAGCTGACAATAAATTGTTGAATTGGGCTCCAGGACGTAATCCACCCTAAGTAAATAGGGGGACCGGGCGTGGTCAACATAAACTGGGCAACAAAAATTGGATTCACAAAAAACTGCAACACGCCTAATCTGTTAGCTACCATGGATGAGATTGACAAGTGACAAAATGAACTTTTTGACAAACGACAGTTGTAAAGAACATCAAAAATATGAGATTAGAATAAATTAACAATTATAAATTTGAACAAACAATTATTAACAATTTTTAATTATTTTACTATTGAAGAATAAATGAAACAAAAAATAAAATTTATAAAATGTTCGAAGAAGAGAGAGAACAGGTACCATAGAAAAGAAAGAAGAAGAAGAAGAAGAAGAAGAAGAAGAGTGAAAAAGAAGAATGTTAAAGAAGAGAAAGAAGGAGACATTGATAGATGTCAAAAGACAGTAGAAAGAGAGAGAGAGGTTGGGACACGGATGAAGAAATGTAAATAAAGGGACACAGGACAGAAACGGTTGCCTGTATGTTTTCTTAGCATTAAACTCTAATTGATTACTGTCAGCTTAAGCTAAAATTCAAGGTAAACGAGAACACAAGTATACTGTCATCGACAAAGCTATAGATAGGATTTTTTTTTTTTTTTTATAAAAAGTATAAAGTATAAAAAAGAAAAAGTATAGGAGGTAAAATGAATCGCGGTGGGACACCGGCGTTAATAAGGAAGGTATCAGAAAAAAAAACATCGATACTTTACTTGTAAAGAATGATTTGTAAGAAATCTAGAAAGGCAGTTGTAAAACTTTTTGGGCATGCCATAAGATCAGTAAGTTCGTCAAAAGCAAATCATGTCAAACATAGTGACATACTTTACATATGTCTAGCGCAATCGCGTAGGACTCTTTATGTTGTCTAACCGAGCTGTTCCAGAGATATCTGACATAGGTGAGAAGGCGCGTTTCCAGCTTGAAGTGAATATTCCTTTTTTATTGGACATTTTAAAAAAGTCCGTTATCTTCTCTCTGGCACAATGTTTAAGCTTGGGATAGGCGCGCTTCTGTTTGGATTTTCGAATTTGGATTTTATAGGAAATCAAATTGAACGTTTTGGATATGCTTTCTTCGTCAGATACACTCATAAAATCATAAAAACATGCATACCTTGCTATTCTGTTCAAATACATTTTGAGAGGTGCATCATCTTTATTTTGCAATCATCTCGTATTTAAAAATTTTTAGAAAAAAAATATTCAGCTTTAGGAACAAAACTTAACATTATGAAAACAAACTGTTAAATAACAAAAAACCAACGAAAACAATAAAAAGATGGCTAAACTTTGGAACTCCGAACATGACGTATTTTTATGGTAGTATTATTCTGTCTAATATGCTGTGAAAGTTTCATATGTAGATTTGTCGCGTCTTCTGGAGCAAACATAGCAGTGCCCGACAGAGTTTTGTGGTCTATTAAGGAGAGGGAGTGGTACTTCCCGATCATTTAGAAGAACTGGAAATTATGAAATTGTTAATCAGAATTCAATCAGGAGTCAGATCAAATCCTATGCACAACTTTGAAGATGGTCGGACCGTGCAATTGTTTCTAGTAGTTGATTTTATTTATAAACGCACAACGGCGTATATTTCGTGAAACATTAGATAGAGCGTCCAGTAAAACCGAGTTCAGTGGAATGCAGCATCGGCCGTGTACATCGGACTGGTCTGTACATCGGACTGGTCTGCACAAGGACGAATACCCAGGAATTGAAATAAAACACGTCTATTGCCTCAGAGGAGTACGGGCTTGTACGGACGTCTTCGGCCGAACCCTCTACAGACCCGAACTGAATGGGGTTTTCCAGCTTATTCGGCCGAGCTCCCTCGCCCACAATAAACAATTTTGTACCACTTCATTTTATAGATTGTCCAACAACTAAAACGACACCTTTAGCGTCTCCACGTCTCTATATAATTTTCTCTTTGTTTTTACTTTTCCTACTTCTCTAATTTTTAACGTAAAGTTGTAGGTACCTATGGATTGTGAAAAATTAATTAGTTTGATTGAAGATCCGCCGTCTTCTCATCACGGATATATTTTCCAACAATATAATTTTGTTTAATAAATCTATTTTTACTGGAGATCGCAAACATAAACGGGAGAATGCTGTCCAAAACTGGCTCCAGTGGATGAACGTTTGGCCGTGTTGCTGGTCGGCTGTCAAAGCCGTTGGTCCACCAGATCTACTCCAATTTTTGTATGGTTATAATCGGTTATGATAACTGGTTTTTTTGCATCGCCCGTTTCCTCATTAAGTACCTCATCGAAGTGCATTGATAACAACAAAATGACTGACCTATTTTTTTCGGATAGTAGGATACAATCCTTCTGAAAACTAAACTTTTCTTCTTTACTCCTATTTAGTAGGAATTATGAAAGGATCTCCCTCTCAATTTTTTCATCAATGCCATGCTGAAAAACCATACCTGCCACTGGATATACTAATTGTGTCCAATGGCTTCGACGGAATTACTAAATTTATATGGACCCTCTGGTTGTATATCAACGTAGCTTTCCAAATTAAACGTGTATGATGTCTTTGCATCGACCAAAAGGCAAACACGTTGATGCCATATTTGGCCGGTTTTGATGGAATGTACTGATTAAATTCAGAGGGGCCTCTAAAAGTCAAGAACTACTCGTCCACGGTTAGGTACTCACTGGCAATAAAATTGTTTTAATAATTTGCAAAATATTGTGATTTTCATTTAAAAAAAACACAATTTGAAATTATTAATTATTATTTTTTAATCACGCTATATAATACAAAATATTTTTAATTTGCATAGTAATAATAACCCTTTACGAAAACCAAAATAATATCAATCCATTTTCTATACAAATACCAACGAGTATAGGATGCACAACCCTGTATTATAACATCATTCAAATTCCTTGTTAAATAATCAATATTAAGATCATTCAGCATTACATTACGCTAAAAACTTTGCTAAAGGACAATAGATATAACCTCTGTGTAAGTCAAAGCTTAGACTAGAGTTCAGTTACCGGTTCTATAAATCAGTCTTTGCTTCATTCTAAGATTTATGCTCCGGATTTTCACCTGGCCTCATTCTAAACGATCTGGTATTAGAGCAATAAATGCTGGCTGCCAATATCCATTATTAGTAAGGACACTCGGTAACTGCAACTATAACTTGTATGTGTCTTACCAAAGGCGTATCATATTTTTTTATTAAAATTATCTTATAAAATTATAAGAAGTATGTTAAATATTAGAGTGTAACTCCGGAAATTTAAAAAACAATATGTTCCATACGATCGGAATAGTTATTAAATATCTGCCAAGATTTAAATTATCTTATTTTGTCCAAAATACTATGACACTATTGTAAAATAAACTTTGGCCGCCATTTTCTCGGTAACGGTTCGTTCGACATCAAATCTGAAAATACTTTATAAGCATACTTTGTCGTCTTAAACAATAATCTGAAGTCAGATTTGAAATATCTTGATATTACACATACAGAATTATATATTCCAGTGAAAATATCAAATATTAAGGTTGATTAGAAAAAAATTCAGTAATTACTTTATTAATATTGTAACGCTCTTTGCGTTGTCAAGCGGTCTTTTGGCGCCTCAATCCAGATTTCGGTTTGCCTCGGGCGCCACCTTAGGTTTATAGTGTGAATACCGCTTACACTGGGCAGCGTCAGTGGAGAAAAACAATCCTCCAGAGGTCGTTATGGCAGCGATAAAATCACTTGCTGACAGAAAGGCAGGCTTTGATTTGACAAATAAGTTTTAAATGCACCACCAAATATGATTCTATCTAATGGTTACTGTTTGTAACTTGTCTGAGGATAAAATATAGCTAACTAAATCACAGAGACCGATATGTGGCTCTCATGATTGTCCATCAATAAAAGAGATGGCGAATGTTTTGAGGGCTTTACGTATTGAAAAAAGTGCTTAAAAATTGAATAAACAATGTTTCATTTCAGAAGGATTTGCACCACTAATACTTCCAGGTGGAGCCCTAGTCAACATAAAATAAACATTGGTGGCATAAAACCACCTCCAGCATTCACCGCTGCAATCATAGTAATATTTGCTCCTCTTTCGACTCTTGTCATGCTTCCAACCTATTTAGAATCCTTTGTAGCCGAGATTTTTTGTGGAACGTGGACCGTAGTTAATCCAGATATAGCAGATAAAATCCGGCGAGAAAGAATGACCGTTCGGGCAGGCACAGGTCTATCAGACCGGTGTATAAGGTACCGTTTGCGGCATCTCCCGGCACGGGAGCGAGTGTCTTCATCTGTTGGGCTCAGGTTTAACTGGTACAGCTGATCTTATATTCAGAAAAGGGTTGCTTTTACCATACTTTTAAATTAATTGCAACCAAGTGCCGTGCGTGATATAATTAATATGTTTTAATTATCAAATATTAAGTAAAGGAATAATGGTAATTACGTAACTTCGTTACAGCATATTGCATAAACTTGAAATACGAGAAATAAAATGACATAATTTAGTAAAAATATATAAAAAAATTAAGATTCCAAATTATAAATCATATCCTTATATATTTTTGTTGAGTTTGCTTTCTTGTTTATTTGTTTGTTTGATTGTTTATTATGTTTGCAGCGGTTTGCTATTGCAAACTTGAATGGTTTGTTCATTATAGTGTCCATATATATTTTCTTAATTTTTAACATGCTCTATCTGTTTATGTTCTCTCACCTAATAACTTCTTAATATTAGAAGTAATTGAGAATGCAAAGTTGTGTTAGTTAGTTATTCTGAAAACACTATAATTCCGTTCTACTTATAGGATTGACTTCAAATTTTTCACAAGCATATTTTAGAGCAAAATATTCTATTAGATTGAATTTCATCCCCGGCGGAGAAAGCATTGAATTTAAACATGGAGCAATTAAATTATTCTAATTGGTCTAGAGATCATCTCTAATCGTTCTGTTTGGTTGATAGTTGAATTATTTTCTGGACTCAATGTGAAAATTTATTAATAGGGTATAACGCTCTTTGCGTCGTCAAGCGGAATTTTGGCGCCTTAGTTTAAGTTTCGGATTACCTCGGGTGCCACCCTCCGTTTCTCGTGTGAAAACCACTGCATGGGCAGCGTCAGTGGAGAAGAAATACTCCAGGGGTCGTCATAGTATCACTGGCGGCCAGAAGGGCGGGCTTTACTTGCCCCACTGGGTTTAGTACCTAGATATTTGCTGCGTGGATTAAGGATAATCAAAACTAAAATTACAATAAATAATACCCTTTATTTATTCCAACATCCGGCGATTAAAGACAGGTGTGTAATACGGTTCTTTAATCTTTGATACGTCTGAGGGTACTGGCACGTCTGGTCGGATTGACGGTTTCATTACTGTACAGGACAGCAGAACTTGGCTTCAGCCCAGCTTGACCTACATCTAAAGGTTGCTGACTGGTTCTCAGGTCGAACTCGGACTGGACTGGAACTCCAACTGGGACTGCCGCTGGAACTCTGATTTCGGGCTACCACTGCAACTACCGACAATTGTCATACTCGATAAGAACTTCGGCTTTTACGAAGCACGGATGAGAGTACCTCCATCTGTTGGACGGAAGTTCAACTGGTACTAGCCTTATATTCGAAGCTTCCCTCATAATTTTAAGTTAATTCTGCTTCAGAGTCTTGCGCGATTTAATTTATATATTTTCATTATTGCGGAAAAAAGTAACTTTCCTTGACTGTTTTTAATTTAGCTTGCATACCGTTACAATAGTATTCCCTCTATCTTACCCATTAAAATTAATTTTAAAACCTTATATTTATCACCTCTATATATGTGCCCCAAGTAACAGACTTGCATTTTGTATCCTGTCGATATTATTAAATCCTCTAAACTATCTGCGAGTATGACAGTGTCATCAACATAGCGTGTATTATTTATGGATGTATCGGTTTAATTTTATTCCTTTTGTTTAATTTTATAACGCTATCTAGAATCTCTCTTCTACATATACATTAAATAGGAGAGGGGATAATAATCAATCATGATCATTTTCGGATTTTGATGTGTGCGTTGTTTAGTACTTATAGGTTAGACTCATGGTTTAGTGTTATTAATGCAAGTGTACCTGGTAAATGGCTGGTAAGTAAGTTGGTAACCACTGGTCTGACGATAATATTTTTCTTTTTCTTTTTAGCTAAGGAAAAGTGTGTAAATATTACAGAGATGTCTCAATATCAAATCTATTACAGCCGATAATAAGGATGAGGGACAAACCGAGAATCTTTTATTTATTCCCAGAAGATTTAATGGACCATATTGTATTCCACACTTGTATGTTTTACAATCACATTGTGAAAAAATATTTGTCCAAACAAATAACTCTAAAACCAAAGTATTTCTAGGTGTAAATTTGCTAAAGTCTTTAAAAGAAATGCCTAGTTATCGCGATTACTAGTCTTCCAGACAAGAATTAAGAGACTCATATATAATTTCCGCAATTTCAAGAGATATATTTTCCTGGCTGCTCAATATTTGAGATAAGGTCATTTGTTCGTCTGGTAAGAACCTGACATTTATTTGAGTTTGCTTCGTGGTCAGTATCTCTGAGTTTGGCATTGTGGGAACTATGGGAATACCGATCACCCTTCAAAGCAGGCTGCGAAAATTTCGTTCTCCTCATGAAGATGATAAACTCATGAAAAGAAAACAATTTTTAGCCTGCGCCAGAGAAACCGGTTTGAGAAGGCTGACAAATATAATGTTCAATCCATGCTTGACACGAGAAAGATACTAAAAATATAATTATTTTTGACAAATGTTGTAACTTTTCTTTACTTTCCAATATTCTTTCTCCACGACCATTACTGAATGTATCAATTCCGAAATAATTTTTAATAATAGAATGTAAACATTCACACTCTAGATTCTAAATATTTATTCTAAAATATTTGCTTCTTATGTATTTTGCATGTATTTTCATTCTTTATCAAACTAAACGAAGTGAAGTAGATATTGAATTTAGTAATATCTGAAATTGCAAATTATGAAAAAACACCAATGCACCAGATTTTAATATCGGTAAGTGTACCACAGCACTATAAATATTAATACAATGTAATACAAATATGTCAACAAATAACTTGTGTTCAGATTTAATTTAATTTTGATTCATACTTTTTGATCGTGGAGAAAATATAGTCTGTTACTCGGTTACAATGAAAAAATTCGACACTCGTGGTTCCTCACGCACGCTAACGCTCGCGTTCGGAATTTTCCACTCGTCGAATTTTTCATTCTAACCTTGTTACAGAATCTACTATTCTAACTTTAGTTTTTTGACAGTATTTGATAATAGCTAATACAATTGAGTATAAATATTTCAACTGGTTTCATATCAGATACATGTCTTTTTTGTAGAAACTTTAAAAATGAACTTTATTTCATGTTTTCAATTTTTTTTCTAAAGTGTGCGCATGTACCACATTGCGCCAGACGGAAGGTTAAAAAGAACTGCGACTGGCTAAGGAAAACAGGTAGAGTCATGGCTACCCAGTCACAGACTTTTGAATAAAATCGTAGCTTTATTCTATGGTCTTCACAACTGCGTGTTTTTCTTTTTGGTAAGCCAATCAGATCGTATTTTCGCCACTATCATATATTTTATTATATAACTGTCATCTTTAATTTTAGCATCTCTTCATGAATATTTTAGCATATTGCATTGTAATAAATTATAATTTTTTGTCTTCTATTATGGAGTAGTTTTTAAATAAGGCATATTTTTTAGTGCAGCAATAATTCTTAACCTTAAATTAATAATTTTATTCAAGTTCACAATGAACTCCATTAAACTGTCAACGCTGCAAGTCTCTGAAAGAATAACAACACATTACGATGAGTTTTTCATCTAAAGAGCACCTGGCAATTTATAAAAGTGTCTTGAAAGAGACAATCACACAAAAGATAAAATAAATAAAAGAGAGTTTTTCGATTATAGTTTTCTTTTAATACAATGCTTTATTTATATCCCAACGTATAGCAATTGTAATTTGAAAATTGGCCAAATTATGGTTAGATATCAAATTTAAATTTTATTTTGAATTTTATTTGATGAATGTACACGAAAAATAGTATTAGTTTTAAAATTTTATATTTTAAATTTCTAGTTTATTACAAGAATTACTATTATACAAATACTAATGATTATTTTTTAAATTGAATTCTACCAGTAATAATAAACAAAAGTGTAAGACAAGGAGACTCACTATTAGCCACGTTGTTTAATCTGGCTCTAGAATTCGTTTTAAGAAATATGCAACAGGGAAATCTAAGATTAACAAGAAATCAATTAATCGCATATGCAGATGACATTGTATTATTTACAAAAAAGCAAAATCATGGAAAAAATACTAAAAGAGATAAAATAAGAAGGGATGAAGTAGGGTCTAAAAATTAATGTGAAGAAAACTAAAATAATGAGAATTGGAAAAACAGGACAAAATGGAGAAATAGGAATAGAAAATAAAAAATTCGAAGAAGTGCAAAAATTTAAATACCTGTGCGTATTGCAAAATAATAAAGAGGAAAATATTGACTAAATACACAAAGATGAATATATATTGTTATGAAATTTGTTATACCCTGTAATTTTGGGTAATTGTTAGGAAATTTGTATGATTTGTTATAAAATATTATAGTAAGTAAGGGTTGGTTGAGTTACAAAAAAATGGATAGTAATTGGTATTAAAATTAACAGTACTTCTTTATTTTAACATTAAAGAGAAAAATGTAAATTAAAAAGAAATTTTTGGTATTAAAAGTATAAACTAATTTTTGTGATATGAATAGGGCTTAAGCCATTTAAAATTCCTGTGACAGGTTGGATGGCATTTTCTATCAGGTGAGATGATTTGTCATTGGGTTGGTGTCAACCAAAACTATAGTTTAAAATTAAAAAAAATATAGTAGGTAAATATTTTGGGGTTTAAAAAAAAAGAATTGAACGTGGTTGTTGATGACGGATTAAATAGAAAATAGATTGTCAAAAATTGTTTAAAAAAAGGTATTTAAAAAAAACTGTAAATAACAAGTATTGGGAAAAGCAATATAATTTATAAGAGATGTATGGGTTGTTGAAAGGAAGAAATAAAAAGTTTTTCAAAAAGTAAGAGATATTATTTATTAAAAAAAAATACAAAGAAACAAAGATATAAGAAGAAAGTAGTGACCATTTGAGGAGACAGAACGACAAATAGGAACAAAAGTGAAGGAAGAGTAGCAGTGGAAAGGCGGAGACAGAAAATAAGTAAGACAGAAAATAATTATCAAGATCTGGTAGACCAAAGGAAGAGAAGAAAAGAAGATTGTTAAATTTATTATTTTTGTTCAATATTTGTTTATTTTCATTTATTTAGGCGCTGTTGAACCCAGCCCAGTGAGAAAGAGTTTCTCAGGTGAGAAATGTGATCCACCCTGTATCCCGTGGATTTTACATTTCAATAATATATAGTTAAATAATAAGACCCATAACAATATATGCAGCTGACACTATCACTATAACGAAAATAAAAGAAGATAGGTTAAGAATAAACAAACGAAAGATAATAAGATCCATTCTGGGGCATGTGAAGATCGGACAGCAGGTATCTAGAAGGAGAACGAATCAAAAAGTATTGAATAAATGATGGAAAATCAGAGAATAAGTACAATGCTAAATGGAAAATGGGGACTGCTGATCCACCACGTTAAATGGATTTAGAAAGCGAAAGTGGCGCAACGTCACATGAGGTGTCAAGCCATAACATAAATAGTCTTAATTTATGGTATTAAGAGAAAAGAGAAGCAGGGTATTTGGTAATTTATACAAAAAAAAACAACAGCTGGTTTTAACATTTAGAAATAAAATACAACATATTTGTCAACCATTTAGAGCCCAATATTATATATTTATTGAAAAACTGTAACAATACATAATTAATAATGTAACTTCTTCAATAGTACAATTATTATGCTATTATTACCTTCCTTGAAAGGAAAAATGCTCCAATTGTTATTACTACAAAGGCAACAAAAATTGTTGATTACAGTTAGAAATCGTTAACATTTTATTGATTACAATCTATCCAGTTGAAAAAAGTTAAATTATAATGTTTTTTTTTATTAAAAAGTTGAATAACGTGCAATATGTTTAGATATAATTCGTAATATAACAACATTGTTATTGATTATTGCTTTAAAAAACTATTCAGTAAGGTACACTAGAAATATATAGCAAATAATAAACAGTTGTAAATTATTTAAAAAACAAACGTAAATTGAGACAAACATAATTTGATAAAATGAAAAATAATTATCTTTTTTCTTTCATTTGGTGGGTAAAAATTAAATGTATTGTTTAATACAAACTGAAATTCATTTATAAATTAAAACACTGAGGATGGTGTACTCACTAAATGTATTATTGGTGGGAATCCTATTGTTTTATCGATGTAGTATTAGCTTTAATATGTCCATCTTTTTCCCATTATGTCTATCCATGGCAGTTTGTTTCCCATTATATATTCTCACTTTCCTTAAGTCCCCATTACATGCCTCTATCCACTTTTTACGAGGCCACTCTCTTCCTCTTGCGCATGTGTTCTTCTCCATTAAATAAATAAATTAAATAAAACAAACCTTATTTACCAAAGCAAAGCTAGTACATACATAATAATTATATTTCATTAATCACAGTCCATTCAAATTGACCCTGACAAGGTTATTTTTCAATCTATTAAAAGCGTGGCAGCGTGGCTGTAAATTTGGTGATGGTTTGTTTTGTAGCCAAAAAATTTTTTACGTTTATAAACTGCTTTATTATAAAAATACAATGCTAAAAACAAATCTTTAATTGTTGATACTAACAACGGTTCTCAGCAGACTTTTTACATATATTATGTTCTAGGTGATATACAAGCTCGAAAATTTTTTTCATTGGCTCCTTTTTTAAGGATGGTTTGACTAATTAAAATTAACGGTAAAAAATTACGCGTCTTCCTGAAAGTTTTTTTGACAGGAAAAAAAATTCGAATGCCCATAACCTCGAAATATATTGTCCCCGTCCCCACAAAATGAAATTGTAATTAAAAACTAAAGATAATTTCGTTATCTACATTTTTGGTCATTGAAATTTTTCTCCAAAAATTAATAATTTTGGATACATGGAACCATTCGTGTTTTCCAAAATGGCCACCGCAAGTCACCACATAGCAACCCGAAAATCCAGATTTAGGCTTGATTAGTAGCATCCTATCAAATACAAAAAATCGGCGAGGGTATATTTCGTTCACAAACATGACTTTTTTTGACTAATTTTATTTGACTATTTTGTTGAGTGACAGTTAACAAATTACGATGACAGAACTAAAAATAAAAAAGTGACATATGCGGTAATCATGTCGTGGCATATAATAAGAGTTTGGTTTGTGGTCATATATGTAATACTCCTATATCAAAAACGTTCTATCTTTGCCTGTAGAAACAAAGCGTTCCGACAGAAGGAGATGCAAGATCGGAATTGGATGCCAACGCGCATGCCCATATACATAAATTGCATTGGCGTCGTGCCCCGTGGTAAAAAAGGAACGTAGAGAAAAGGAAAATTAGGCAAAACGTAGGCGATTTTACAGCTGTGACGCCTATGCCTATCCAAGACTGCGTGAGAGAGAAACGATCGTCTACACTCTACTATCGGCGACACACTTCTCTCTCAAGATGGCGATATATAAGTATTACATATATGTTTGTAGTATGGTGCCTTGGTTATGCGGAGACGTGACGTCACACGCACCACAATCCGCTCTAAAACCACATGGATATTATTGATTCTACGTACACTCTACAAAATGTATATATTTATAAATTTTAATATTTATGGTTATGTGATGGTTTTTATAGCCAAAAGAAATTTGCAAAATATAAAACAATTCTGCACGAAATACGAATTTTCTTTGCCTATATATTTTTAAAACTTCTGTCTACTAAGATTGAGCTAATATATTACATTAAGCCAAACTTTTTTATAACCTAAATTTTATAATCAAATTCTAAACATCTGAGAGAAACGAAAAATATCTGAAAAATGAAAAAAAAATTATAACAAAGATAAAATCAAATTTGAATAATATTTTGAGAATAATTTTTAATCAGAAAATTTCTCTAAATTATCATTGAGAATCGAAACTAATTACTTTCTTCTATTTCCTAATACAAGATTGCGGCAAACTTATTTTGGATTTATTTTGTTACCTAAATAAACCTTCTAGTACATCTGAGACGCTCTCTGGAATTGCAATCATTTTGTCGCTACACTTAATGAAACCGACCTCGTTTGAAATCAATTAAAACGACTCGAAACCAGGTAATAATACAGAGCTGGTTGCGAGAACAAGCAGCTTATCTACAAATTCCAAAGTTTAAGAGAAATACTTTTTGTATAGTCTGGGGAACACCAAAATGAATATTTTGTCCAGAAAAATAAAATATATAATCGATTGTGATAGAAAATATTTGACAAAACTTTACAATGTCAGTAATCATAAAATAATTACAATTTATAATATTTACTAGAAAAAGTTACATGCTTACTTGGTATAATTAGTTTGTTTTTATTTTAAAACATAAATATAATACAAAATATGAATAACAACAGGGTTTTGAGAAGTTTATAGTGCGAAGAATATCGTTACCAGTAACCAAAACTATACTTTTTTTAATAATCTGGAGTTGATGATGAACTAAATATTAACCTATGGTCTAGCTATTTATTCCCACCTTCAAGCATGAATGCATTTTTTCGCAATTAGTTGGAAAAAGCCCGCCAACCTTAACGAATTAAGCTGTGAAGTGAACTATATAGAATAGGTCCTTTGTCTTTAATTAAAATATTTTTACATTTAATTATTTCTATCCATTCAAATGCATATTTTATTGTGCACATTTTTAAATAAATTTACATTATCCACACTAAATTTATGATTATGCTGAAAAGCACGTTTAGAAACAGAAGATTTCTCAGTATGACCATATTTCAAATGAGCCATCTGCTCTTTAAATCTAATTTGTACAGATTTTTTAGCTTGACCAACATAATTTTTGTCACAATCGGAACAATTTATTTAGTAGTAAATTCCACTTTTTTTCAAGTTACTTGTTTTATCTTTTGTGTTGATTAGTATATTTTTCACAATGTTTGAATAACCTGATTTGTGAAAAATCATTTGAAATCCTTTTGTAAGGTATGGGTTATATGGCAGAGAAACTTTTCGGCTTATCTCTTATGTTGGAAAAAAGTGGTATTCTTTTAAGTTTTTCTTAAATGTATGGCGATTAATTAACTTATTTGCTAAATTTCTCTCAAAACCGTTAATTCCAACTATTTGCTACGCACTCGGAAATCTATCAGATTATTAATTGCAAAATTTGCTGTCGTCGAATTGTTAAGCATACAAGGAAAATTTAAAGAATAAATAAACATTAATTTATTCAGTTCGAGTGGTACTAGGAAGGCTATTTCACGAACCATCTTTATTTTATCCCAAAACCATTAAATTAAATGGGCACGCTATTGAGCGGAAACCAGAAGCAAAATATTTGGGGCTTACTCTAGATAACAAACTACTCTGAAATAAATACGAGAAAGAAGTAACGACAAAGGCTACGGAAGTCTTAATGGTATGCAGGAGCTTTGCAGTCAAAAACTGGAAATGCTAACCAAAAATCTTGCAGTGAATGTACGTAGCTAATTTAAGAACAATCGTTACCTACGGAGCTGTTGCTTAGTAAAAGAACTAACCTTGCAACCTCGAAGAGTACGCTCTCGAAGGTCCAGAAGCTAGCCTGTATATGCATAACAGAAGCAATGGAGGTAATCCTAAACTACAAACCCCTTCACATACAAGTGTAGAATATGGTAAAAAGGACAACATGCAGGATGGTACGGGAAGATATCACTAGACGTAAACCCGGTTTCCGTATCGGACACGAACACATCTATGACATGCCTCAGAAGGAGATACCAAAAAAGTATGACTTTGTCAAAGATTTCAGCATAAAGCTGGGTCGCAAAAGTGAATGGGACGGCCTCATCAGAAATGCCATTGAATAGTACACTGATGGGTTGAGGACAGCAAAGGACGGAATAGAAATTTATGGGCCTGGTATCAGATGCTTTAAAAGTTTGGTACCTTTCAAACGGAAATATACGCTATTAAAAAATCTCTAGTTCAAAGTCGAAAAGAAATTCCGCAGGCAAGAAATTGTCCAAAAGTCAAGAAACCATTAAAGCGCTGAGCTTTCACGTAATCAGCTCTATGATCGCTAAGGAATGCTGTAAAAAACTAAATGAGCTAAGCAAGAATAATACAGTTACCCTCCTGTGAGTACCGGGACATACCGGATGGAGGGATACGAAATATCAGATAAACTCTCTAAAAATTGGATAAAAACACCATTTTTGGGGACCGGACCTTTTTGTGCGATCAGTAACAGCATGATATTGAAAGAATTGGAAAGATAAACGGAAATCAAAAGGTCCAACCACTGGAGTAATCTATAAGGAATAAGACAAGCGAAAGTTATTTGGGGAAACTATAACCAGAAGAGGTCCACAAAATGAATCAAGTCCAAATAGAAATAATTTAGCCCGCTTACGTAAAGTAATTTAGCGTTTGTTTAATTATAAAAAACGTACTTCAATTTTCAGTTGAATGTATTGGACATTCTTTTAAATTTGTTGATGTTGACATTTTTTCTTATTAACGAATCTTAACTGCACTTAATTTCGTGACCTCTCTTAATTGCGTTTGTACTTTCATCCATCGAAGTTATTTTTTTCATTTAGCCAAATCAAAATTACTTTTTTTTATTATTTTGTTTCACCATACAATTTTTACAAACTTTTAAATAAACATTTCGACATTTATTTTCTTGTCGAAAAAATATCTTTATTATCGTACTACAATTGTTCTATTTCTTTGCTTCAAATACATTAATTAACTTACCTTCATTTGATTGTCGAGTCGTCTTTGGCCAGGACAATTCGACAAACTGCACTTATCTGATTATTTTAGTATATATTTGATTTTCTTTTTCATAATCGTTTGTTATAAATTTTTAGTACATTGATTTTACTGATTGTAGCATAAAAAATCATTTTTTTTTTGTTCATTATAACTTTTTTTCATTATATTGAATTCACTGATCATTATTAATTATTCAATTTGTTAATCTTAGTTATTTGTACCTTTCTGACATTTTTCTTTATAACTAACTATTCATTTGTAAACTTTGATTTTCATTTGTTTGATACTCTGACGATCCGTGTGAGACAATTTCAATTCTATCAGTATGTGTAAAATTCACGAAACTTTCTTTTGTGGTCCCTAAGACAATATCTTAAACATAAATCAGTGAAGTTTTGGTTGTACGTGTAGCCACACATTAACTCTTGTGGGTCTTTTGATCAGTGCAGACGGCTAAGTGAGTTTACGGTCATTAACTCTGAATTTTTTCACAACAAAAAAAGCACTCTTGAAGAACACTCTTAGGCGAGGACCATCCCCTTGGAATATCACACAGAACTTATACTTCAGGAACACACCACAACACTGCTAAAAAACACACGCTGCTGCTGTCACCCCATCCCCATCCCCTTGGCATATCACATAGGACTTACACTTCATGAACACACCACATCACTGCCAGGACACACACGCTGCTACTGTCACACTCCAGGTGACTCATCCAGAGTTTGACGTCCCACTTGTCGCCTCCGGACGATTCTGGGTAAATCAACAGAAAAAGCGCTCTGGGAGCATGAAGACCACTCATAGCGAGGACGATCCCCTTGGCATATCACACAGAACTTACACTTCATGAACACAACACATCACTGCTAAGACACACACGCTGCTGCTGTCACCCCAGGTGGCTCATCCAGAGTTTGACGTCCCACTTGTCGCCTCCGGATGATTCTGGGTAAATCAACAGAAAAAGATCTCTGGGAATGCTCTTGAAGACCACTCATAGCGAGGACCATCCCGTTGGCATATCACACAGAACTTACACTTGATGAACACACCACATCACTGCTAAGACACACACGCTGCTGCTGTCACACTCCAGGTAGCTCATCCAGAGTTTGACGTCACACTTGTCGCCTCCGGACGATTCTGGGTAAATCAACAGAAAAACGCTCTGGGAGCGCTCTTGAAGACCACTCATAGCGAGGGCCATCCCCTTGGCATATCACACAGAACTTGCACTTCATGAACACACCACATCACTGCTAAGACACACACGCTGCTGCTGTCACCCCAGGTGGCTCATCCAGAGTTTGACGTCCCACTTGTCGCCTTCGGACGATTCTGGGTAAATCAACAGAAAAAGCGCTCTGGGAGCGCTCTTGAAGACCACTCATAACGAGGACCATCCCCTTGGCATATCACACAGAACTTACACTTCATGAACACACCACATGACTGCTAGGACACACACACACTGCTGCTGTCACACTCTAGGTGGCTCATCCTGAGTTTGACGTCCCACTTGTCGCCTCCCGACGATTCTGGGTAAATCCATTAAAAACCCAAGGACTGTGCAAAACATTGTTATGATAATTTTTTTTGTTTTATTTGACTCCTTTCCAGAAAATCAATTTTCTTGTTTAATCGGCAAGTAAGCAATTAAATTATTTAGTGGGGGATCAACTTGTCGGGATCCTTCAGACAGACGTAGGCAAGTGGCGATCAGGCAATTCATTTATTTTGCAATATTATTAAAAATAATTTTAACTTACTTATCCATCCTGAGTCATAAATTAGTCATTACCAACAAATTGTAACTTAAGTCTCATGCTATTAAATACTTGTTACATAATCAGTGAGATAGTGAGATATCTTCAACGATTAACCACTAAAAGGGGAGAAAATAAATCTTATAGGTACCGGTATAATTAACCCCCATACATACAATCAAAAGAAAAAATAATCTGAATATTACAAAAAGTTTATGTTGCCGTTTAATTTTCCAATCTCACCGAAGTAAATAATTGGATGGCGCCCCTAATTTAAAAATTTAATATAAAGTCTTGGTTCTCTTGTTGAAGTAAAACCATCCCTAAAAACAAAAATTGAGCCTAAACAGCCTGAAAAATTATCAAATGAAGCATCAACTTAAAATGCCAATATTTTTACTTTCTGCTTCTTATTAATTATCAAAAAAAAATTCCTGATTAGCAGTTTGAATTTAGAGGTTCACTCATCTATAGACCAAGTTTATAGGATGATAGACAAAAATTTGTTAGCTGTAAATATTTTTAATTATTATTATTTCGTTTTAAATTAGCGACATTCAATGTGGTCCTTTGCATTGATTTGACATTTTTCTTTATTTACAATATATTTTACATTTTTAGATTATTTTTGTCAATGTGAATGATGAAAATTAATATTTTATCATTTGCTATTTAAAACAACACTCTTATTTAGTCCAGCCAAATTTAAAATTGTTAACAGGATGGGAACAGTTGGAAATGGTAAAGTAGCATATAATAAACGTAAAAAAAAAATGCGTGAGCAGGGGTGTTTCCAGATATATTTGGGGGGTGAAAAGGGGTGGAATTTTGGAATATTGCGATTGCCGGTGAAAGTTGACGTTGAAGAGAAAAGTGTATACTAGGAAAGTTGTAGATCATACAAAGATCTACAACTTTTATATCAATGATTTTTTTCACATAACTTCAAAATCTCCGAGTAAAATGCAAAAAACCGCTTTTATCGTTTTTTATTTTTCACACTTTTTGTGTCTGAAATATCCATAAATAATAAAACTAAGGATCTTTTGTATTTTTCCCTTCAATTGAATAGTGCAATTAGTTTTAAGAATTATTTGAAAATTTAAACAAATTATTACCATTTAGTAAATAAAAGATGGTTGCAATATTCATTTTTTGAATTTTCCAATTTTTGAGCATGTTTCTAAATGGGGACTCTATTTTTTTATTATTTCACAAGAAATTATAACTCAAAACGAAAATATTCTGACCTGAAAGAAGTCTTCTACGACAATTTTTCAAAAGAGAAATTTATAATTCGAAAAATATTTTTTTAGGCAGAAAAACGCGATTATTTCGGAAGTTTCTTAATCTTTTTATCTGAACAAATTTGTGGATATTTCAGACAAAAAAGGTTAAACTTTCACCAAATTTCGTCAAAATAAAATTATTTTTGTGTAAATGAAAAATAAAAAACGATAAAAGCGGAACGTCAACATTCGCCGGAAATCGCAATAATCTAAAATTCCACCCCTTTTCATCCCCTAAATATATCTGGAAATACCCCCACTCACGCATTTATTTTTTTTACGTTTATTATACGCCCCTTTACCATTTCAAACTGTTCCCATCCTATTAACAATTTTGTTTTATTTACGCTTCAAAATAAGCTAATTCGACTGGACTAATTCTACCATTATAGTTCTCAATATTGTGCTAACTTTAAAATTCCTAGACTATTTTCAAAGTAAACTGATAATTTTAGAGTAAAAGATTCTGGCTTGTTAGAACTTTGAAATGCGATGCAACTTTGATATGAGAGTGCAGGAATAGCAGGAAGAGCAGAAGTAGTAGCTCGAGGTCGTTATCGAAACGATGCACATTTCCTAAACTCCTGCAGTTTACATTCCTGACATTTATTATCGGTCGGGTTAGAACTCGTACTTATAATGTAAAATGGTTTAACACGAATTACTTGAAACTAGCTGAAATCTATGATCTATACACGTCTAAAAGTTTGTTAATGAAATGTTTTAATTTTGAGTGTGAATTCACGGTAATAAAACGTTAGTTTTAGGATGAAATAGTATAAAAGTTTGCTAGTTTTTAGATAGTAATTATATAAATGGGTAATGTGGTTCACCATTTATTAACAAACGTTTATTTTCATTAGAAAATATCTAAAATGAGAGCAAGTAGTATTCGAATAAAGTTGTAAAGTGTGATTTTTTTTATTAAAATCGTTGGAAGTAAAACAAAAATTTAATTGATATATCAAACCCGAGAAAAATTTTTTTTTGAAAATTTCAAAATAATGTTTATTTTAGAAAACTACGTTTTTTGTGATTATCTAGAAATATTTATTTAGAGAAGATAAAAAAATCTAAATTAACCACTAATTGATAAAATAAAGCTGAATTATTGGTTTAAGTTACTTTTTACTCCGCATGACTTTATAAAAAATGTTAAATTGAACTTAAAACCATTTGAATTAAAATAAAAAAAATCGGCTGCATCACCCCAGAACTTTCTCGGCTCGGCTGTGGGGAATAGGATTATTTTAATTACAAAGCACTAAGCATTAAATGAGTTTATGAATCATATTTAAAATAGTGAGCTGATGGTGAATTGATATTTCATTTTTTAATTATCTAATGGTGTAAAAATGTTACCCAAGTTTCATTTAAAAGGAGAATCGAATTCAGATGTACTTTCCATATTTATTTTTATGTTTAATTTTCTTGTATTCATACAAATCAAATGTTAATTCAAAAATTTTGTTTGACATTCAAGCACCCATTATTTTAAGAAATCCTAATTGTTGCGGTCTGCGATGCAATACGCTCATACGCCCACTTATGTCATTATCAACATAAAGTATGAATGACTTTGAAAAAACAGCTGATTTCTAAGGTTATTCGATAATAAAGATAAACAAAGATGAAAAGATGATTATCGAATCCATTCATCAATCAGTTTCTTTGTTTTTACTTTGAATATCGTACCAGAAATTCCTGAATGGGTTTTAGGGTGGAAGGGACATTTGAATATCAGAATTCAGGTCTACATGTTTAATATTTAAAAAGTTATGCATAAAAATAAGAATCAATGTCGTATTTCTGGACCTTCTAGTGCACCAATTTGCACCACAAACTAATGGTCGCATTCGAGGTACGCATCAATCCTTCATACCCAGTTTCAATTTAACTGATCACACGTTTCGGCAGCTATTGTGGAAAATTACACACAGACGCACAGACAGACTTTACTCTGGAAATGATCTCAATCTTCTGGGGGTCCTCAAAATAGATATTTCAATTGATACCTCGAGTTTTTTTGCTCGTTCACTATACTTTCTATTCTATGGGTCCGGAAAAGTAAAACTAATGTTTGAATTTTTATAAAAAATTTTATAATAAATTATGTCAGCAAGAATAAAAGAATATAAAATGACAAAAATCGCACGAAACCATTAGATAATCCACCTTATTTTTAACTATCGGAGATGTAAACACAAGACTTTCGCCAGTCGAAAGGCAATAAAAAGTTATAAAAATGTGATTTTGTTTCAGATTTTTCTCATTTAAATTTTAGCAGCCATAGCAAAAATTAAACTGATATATCAAAATCGACTCTCTTTTTTGTTTTTTTTTTTTTTGAAATTTTGAATAATGTTTATTCTTGAAACCCACTATTTTAGAATTATCTAGATATATTTGGTTTCAGAAAGAGTTCATGAAATAATATTCAAATATGAGTTTAAATTTTTCGCATCAGGAAAAAATTATTAAAGATAATCAATTCAACTTAATGCCATTTAGATTACAATTAAAAAAAAGTATAATTGTGAATTTTTACACAATTTTTTATAAAAAAATGTGAGTGTAAAATAACCAAATTCACAGGAAATCTTTAGATAGCCCATATATTTCTTAAACTATCTCGATTATTTTTTTAAAAATTTTGAAAAATGTTTATTCTTAAAAACCACTTTTTTTAAATTATCTAGGAATATTTTGATGATCAAAAAAAATTATCTGTTTTGAACTTAGACAAAATTAATGTTATTTGAATTTAAATTTTATTATTTAATTACAGGAGTTTGTACCCAAAACTTGGGAAATGATAGAGGGGCTAAAATTAATGATGGTACTTCATATAAAGTTTGTCCCTTACGCCCTTCGTTAACGAATTATAGGGCTCCCAAATTAAAAATTCAAAATTGGTTTTTATTTATTATTATTAAACTACTTATTTGAAATAAATCAAAAATTAACGATTTATAAACACCATAAATTCGCACTCAATAGCGTTATAAACAAATCTGCACTACCCTTGTGAAGTCAGGTACGGACTAAGTTCAATGGTTAAACACATTTTTTTTATCTGTCATTGTTTTCACTTCTAAATATGACAGCTATATTCCACAAATATCGCTAAAAGAAAAACGTCCTCTTGTGAGAACTCGATAAAATTAACGGTTTAAGAGATATGTGCAGTTTTATGTGGCACTGCATTCATCAATTGCGCGTTCACCATTTTTTTAAAAATACTTACGATTTTAGGAAACATTTCGTATTACTATTAAATAATAATCTTCTACACTTTTTATAAATTTTATTTATATAAAATTATTATTATTATTATTATTTTATTTATTAAAAAGTATAGAAGTTTATTATTCTAAATGTAGACTGTCCTGATTTATTAATAATTTAATAGTAATACGAGATGGTTCCTTTAATCGTAAGTATTTTTAAAAAAATGGTGAACGCGCAATTGATGTGCAGTGCCACATAAAATTACACATATCTCTTAAACCGTTAATTTTATCGAGTTGTCACAAGAGGACGTTTTGCTTTTAAATATGTTTGTGGAATTTAGCTGTCATATTTAGAAGTGAAAAAAAAATGATAGATAAAAAAATGTGCCTCATTAACCATTGACATCACAAGGGTAGTGTAGATTTGTTTATAACACTATTAAGTGTGCATTTATGGTGTTTATAAATGGTTAATTTTTGATTTATTTCAAATAAGTAGTTTAATTATTATAAATAAAAACCCATTATTAACTTTTAACTTTGGAGCCCAATAATTCGTTAACAAAGGGCATAAGGGACAAATTTTATATGAAGTACAATCATTAATTTTAGCCCGTTTATCATCTCCCAAGATTTGGGTACGAACTCCTGGGATATTAAATCAAAATCGATATCATTTAAACTACATTAAAAAATTACATAAGTGTGAGTTTTATAAAATTTGTGTATAAAAGAAATAACCAGAATTTTTTAGTTGTCACATATATTTTACTTTCTTGGTCCCATAGTAGGAAAGTATAGTGAATGAGCTAATAAAAATTCGATATATCGATGAAAATTTCCATTTTGAGGTCCCCCGAGAAAATTGAAATTTCCAGAGTAAGGTCTGTCTGTGTGTAATTTTCCACAATAGCTGCCGAACCGATTGACCAATGAAGTTTAAATTTGGTACGAAGGGTTGGTGTGTGCCTCGAATGTGACTATTAGTAGTAGTAAAAGGTCCTCAAGTACGACATTGATTGAATACGTATGTAAGAATTTTTGACTTTTTTTTTAAATTTTA
Source organism: Neocrepidodera transversa (assembly GCA_963243735.1). NCBI lineage: Eukaryota > Metazoa > Arthropoda > Insecta > Coleoptera > Chrysomelidae > Neocrepidodera > Neocrepidodera transversa. The sequence goes on along the minus strand of OY725340.1, from coordinate 11,545,861 downwards.
AAGACAAACAATACACTTTAATGCAAAATGTTTAGTGCAAAAGTTATAGTATAGTATAAAATTTCCTACAATTTTTGTATCAAACTTTTTCCAGAATTTCCAATAGTTGCGCCACTACAGGGCGCGTAAAAAATGTGCAGTTTGGTTTTTCCAAATTTTGAGGACAAACAATGCAGTGAGAATTGGAGGGGGTTGAAATCTCAAAAAATTCAGATCTCCGCCATTTTTGAAAATATTAAAAAAGACCATTGGACTTTTTTTATGCTCTAATTATTATAAAATTAATTTATCTGAAACTTTTTTATCCTTCCCACGGGGGTGGACCTGGAGCGGGTTGAAATTTAAAAAAAGTTATATCTCCGTCATTTTCAAAAATATTAAAACAGGTCATAAGACTTTTTTTATGTTCTAGTTATTATAAAACTAATTTGTCTGAAACTTTTTTTCATCAGACCCACGGGGATGGAACTGAAGGGGGTTGAAATTTCAAAAAATTTATATCTGCCATTTTCAAAAATATTGAAATAGGTCATAAAACTCTTTTTATGTTATAATTATTATGAAATTAATTTGTCTGAAACTTTTTTTAATCGGACCTATGGGGTTGGAACTGGATGGGGTTGAAATTTCAAAAAATTCATATCTCCGAAATTTTTAAAAATATTGAAACAGGTCATTAGACTTTTTTATCGAATAATTATTATAAAATTTATTTGTTTGAAACTTTTTTTGATCTGACCATATCGTGCAGTGGTGAAGGATGAAAGTCTCAAATTTAGACATTAGAAATCTACCTCCCCTGTTGACCCTACCTACAGGATTTTTTTTTTGAAAATTTTGATATTTTGCTCCATAAAGATTAAAAAAACATGAATAATTTTATACAAATTTTTCTTATTCGCATAACAAGCCATATTTATCAAAAATTTTGTATGTAAGATAACAGACCTAAATTTTTTTAGTTATTTCATATATTTTTAATACTAGTGCAGATATTAAACCGAAACCTAAGCAAGTCAAAAAAAAATATAAAAATGTATTTTTTTTATTTTTTACCATTATAATTGTATGCTCAAAGTAAAAATTTGATTGATATATTACAATCGGAAAATGTTCCACTTGCTTTTTTCAGCTGGGATTCGATAAAAAAACCATTATCACCAAAATTTGTAAAAACTGCTAATTGAGAATAAATGAAATGTTTTCAAAAACTGAATTTGATTTGTATTCATTTTTTTTTGTATCGGAAATAGTTAATTAGAGAAACATTACATTGACAATATCCTATGGGATATTACTACCTATGGATTTTAAAAATTGAGGTCTGATAAAAAACATGTATATTTGCAGTTCAATACATTCTGATTTATACCATTCCTCATTTATTGAATTCCGGGTTTTACATCAACGTTGACGAATATTAAATATTTTCAAAATGTCACCTACATCGACAAATATTTGGAAACGAATCACATAAGGTTAACGATGTATTTATACACAAAAATACTTCAAAAAATACAGTGAATATATGAAAAATGGTTACTGACTTTGTGCCATCTGGCTCTATCAAAATCGCGTTGGCATTGAAAAAAAAAGTGTTTTCCTTAATAACATTGGATTAATAATAAATTCTCTAAACCTTCGTGGGACGAATCGGGGTCGATTCGGACCCCTATGCCTATTTTTTTTATTTATTTCTAAAAGTTTAACACTCTGAAACGATACTTTATTTTGTTGATAATAATTAATTAATGTTATTAAGCTCAAATCTTTTTATTATGGGTTCGTTTCACGAATAGAATTAGAAATATATCAGAAGTAGAATATTAAATAAAAAAAAAATTAGCCGCCAGTCTAATTAATTTTTTGATGTAATTAGAAACAATTAACAAAGAAACTATGATATATTTCAAAATCCGTCACATCTTCCTTTTTGGGGGTTTAAGGAAATTAAACTCAAATTAAACGTTATGTTTGTTTTATTTAAATAGATAAAAATTTCAGAGATCTTTCTTTTTTTTTTCTTGTTTAAACAAAAAATTGGCTTATTCTTGAAGGTTTTTTTCTTCAATTTTTCTTCTTCCAAGGAAACTTTCAGCCAGATTTGCTCCGGAAAAAAAATGGTTTGGTCCAAAAAATTAGACTATTGTCTATTTTGGTCCAGGAAATAACCAAACTTGGTCCAAAAGAAAAAGAAGGAAAATGTAATCCCGAAAAAAAACCCTATAAAATGAAGGGAGAAAAAATCTTCAATAAGAGACACGAACGATATAAAAGTGAATTATTTTGACTCAATAGGCAAAGAGAAGGTGGTTAACATGGGAAAGACATTTTATAGTAATACCTAAAAGAGATGGAGGTCTAGAGAAGGGATATGGAGCGAGCTGAAACCAGATAGACCGAGTAAAGGAATAATAAAAATACAGAGTGGCACAAAAAACGTAACAACTTTGTGCATGCAGCTTCCTAATAGCTTCGTAAAATAGACGTACTGACATATATTAAATATTTCCCGCCGCATTCGGCATTTGAAAGTAATTTAAATTGCAATTTTTAGTTTTGCAGTCCATTTGTACCTTGGCCCAGAGCCAGTGTTTGTAAAATTAATAACAACGTCGAGATATCGATTTGTGCTTTCTTAGAATATTTCTGGGATTCCCCGATACCTAATACCATTTACGTACATCTGATAGAATAGACTCCTTTAAGTTTTTGAATGTTTTCGGTGAAGTATAGAACTGTCCATTGTAAAATATGAATGCGTCAAAGAGAAAACCGCTTACAAATGAAGAATTAGAGTACTGGCTTGAAAATGTTGATCCAAAATATGATATTATCAATACGGCCTTTCGACCAGCGACCTGAATGAAGATATTTTCTCAGATGAAGATGAGCAAAGTGACAATATAGATCCTGATGAAAAATTGCGTGTATTGGAAATAACATCAACTTCCGTCGAAAAGCAAACTGTTCCAAAATAGGAAACTTAGTGGTCAAAAATTCCAGGAAATTTGAAGGTTAAGCGTTCAAGAGCTAATATCAGTTTGTCAGATGCTTTGCTTTTATTTTTTTTCCAGATATTCTAAATTTAATAATAACTGAAACAAACAGGAAAGTAGAAACGTTTTACACAAAATGGACTGATGAGCATCCCGGTAACACCAAATTGTACATACCCATGGATTCTACAGAGATTGTAGGTTATATTGGTCTTTTGTTTATTTTCGGTGCTCTTTATTGCTCTAAAGAGCCTGTTAATGTGCTTTGGTGTCAAAATATTTTTTACTGTCGTTCCATAGTACCGGCTACCATGTCAAGAGACAGATTCAAGCAAATTATAACTTTTTTAATGTTTGACAATTTTACAACCAGAGACAACAGAGAATCGCAAGACAAATTAGCTCCAATTGGAAACGTCTTTAACATTTTCGTCGCCAATTTTAAGTAGTCTCTAAATCCGAGTAACCATCTGTGTGTATATGAATAAAGTATGCCCTTTGGAGACCATGGACACTTCACAGTTTACATGAAATTCGAGCTTGATAAATATGGACTCTAGTGGATTGCGAGATAGCTTATATTGCAGATGTGCAGGTATATTTGGGTAAGTTGATGACTTTATTCAGAAGCAATATATTTATGTGATAATTTTTAGAAACACAAGATGAGAAATCAGAAAAGGGCCAATGCTAAAGATTCGTTTTTGATATGGTAGATGCTTTAGGAGAGGAATTTCGAATCAGAACTGATAATATTTTTATAAATATAACATTATGTGGTACTCTAAAAAAAGGCAAGACTTTTTTTCCGAGCCAATTTTGCGGGCAACATATAAAAAATAATCGAGTATGTTTTCTTTTCGAAAGTGTCCTCCGATCCATAAAATAATGCTGTTGTCATATTGATGTCAAGTGAACACACTGATGACAAAGTATGTGCTAAAAATTAAATAAACCAAAGATATGACTATGATAAAAAGCAGTTCGATAGGCGTAAGACATTTCTCTTGTGTCTGTGTACAGAACTTGTAAAACCAAATGTTTATTGATACAACATCAAACGCGTTCAACCAAACATAAGCCCTCATATGACAAATCACTTTCCTGATGTAATCGAAACAAAACCACGTGCTACTCAAAATGTCAATACCAGGGGACGTTGCTAGTTATGTAAAACAGAAAAAGACAGAAAATGCATAAAGACATTACGTGTAATCATTTCGCCTACTTACAACTAGAGATGTGACAATCACTGACAAAAAGTCCTCCCAGGTACTAAGCACTCAAAGCAAGTGCTTAAAAATTACGAGGACTAAGCACTTTTACAGGAAAGTTCAATTTGTTCATGTACGCGATAACGGACATTATCATTGTATAAAAGGTTTTTTATATGCTGGGTATCCCTGCGAAATAACTGTATAGACGTTTATTATATAAATTTTACTGGATGGATCACAGCACTCCAGAACTAATAACAACCGACACCTGCCGTTCCTACTCCATCCGGTTTATAATATAAGGGATTGTGTGTGTGAGCGGTGGCTCATAAACAGTAACGTCACAGCGTGGGTGCTTTTATCATGGGTTAAAGTCAAGGTTAAAAAAGGTTACGCGTGGTGTGACGACGATAGTGGGCGCTTATCTATGCATATTTATCTATAAAAGCGGTGTAGAATTTGGTGTTGTATTAGTAATTAATTGAGTGAAATGGGTGTAGTAATAAAACATAAGTTAGGAAGTTTTCAAGATAGCACAAGAAAGTTGTGGTATGTCGAGCAGCAACTATGGCTGGCTGGCCAACCCTACGTCTTATTGCAATTTTACAAAGATGCAATGGAGTGGGACGACAGAGTCGTTGAAGAAGAAGAAGGAAAAGAAGAAGAAGAAAATGACTACTTTGAAGACCTGTATGGGTTCTATGAAGAACTGGGCGACCCAGTTGACAGCGATGACGACTACTCCGAAAGTTACAATGCCGATCGACATTGACTGTTTGGAGGACCCCTCTATTAAAAACTCGACGACGACGGATACAGGGATAATGATGTTAATGATGATGATGACAACGCCGATCGACTGTATATACCGCCCTATGAAGAGCTCGACGATGGACCAGTTGACAGAGACGACGATGATGATGATGAACAATCGACAAATTACAACTACGATGACGCCGATCAACTACATAGGTCCTACGAAGACTCGCATTTATTTGGCCTCCTACAGGTCTGATCTTGGAGACGATCTCGTCCATTCTTAATGTAGCTCAAATATTCCTTTTGAAAGAACAAGATCTAGGGGCCAATCGGAACTTTCGGATTTCGGACGAAGATAATGAAACATCAACAGCAAACAAATCCAAAATTACTTGAAGAATTCAGTTTTCTGTTACAATCAACCAAGAATTATTTATACGATTTATATTAAAAAAAATCATGGGGGATTGTTCTGGTGGGTTCATCCATACAGACCACGCCTATGCCATCTACGATTGCTAATGTAGTGTAGGAAAATGCAGTTGCTCAATTATATTACCTTGAAATCGAAGGGCTAAAAGGGCGACTTCCTAGTAAAACTAGAAACTTATCGTATGAAGGATATTGTACATCTAGACAAGAGCCAATGGTAGAGACAGGCCTCTAAATCCTCTACAAACAGCAGTAGAAAATGTAGCACACACAGCTATGAAAGGCATATGAAATTTAGAAAATATCAAAAAAGAAGTCAAGAAGACAAATTTTACAGGTGGTTAGAACAATGACAGTGGAGCCTCTTATTAAGTATTATTGGCTCTCCAGTATGGATGAATAAGCCCTTATAAATGTTTTTCCAATGATCCCATTATCAAATCTATTATAAATGTTTTTAATCATTTTCTTTATAGATAAATCGGTGGTGTAAATATTTAATTATGCTGTTATATCTCCATCACTCTTTATTCCATATAATTCTTTAATTTAACCCCATATATTATGTGGCTATAATAACTAAAACCTATCCCATATTCTATGGGTTAAGTTTTAATTATTTAAAAGCATTTTCAATTCATCGAAATTCTTTAATGATTGGCCTCTAGTTTTGGTATTCAAACTTGTTGAAATCACTTCGTTAAATGTATAAAAAGCAAAATTGTCAACAAGATAGTTCGTGATTCAATTCGAGTACATGCAGCGGAAATCTAAAATGCGCTCTCTAACCACATATCAAACACACATTTCCCTATCTGGTGTTATTTAACGCCATTCGAACGCATTACAGGCGGATTACATTGACATTTATTACTAACATGAACAGCGTCGTAGTAAATGTTTTTTTTCCTATTAAACATTGTTTTATCCAAAATTCCAATAAATTCATATCTATGTTAATTAAATTAACAATTATTTAATTCACATTTGTTTTTATTAAAACTTATTTATTTTGGTTTTCTTTTTATTTTACTTTTTTTAAGATAATGTTACTTTTTAATATATATTTGTACTTAGAAACAGAGATTAATTTTAATTTAACTCATGGGCATTTCGAGACATTGATTTCTTCTTCAGTAGAGCTATTGCAGACATACAAATATAAATTCTAGCGACGCTCAAACGTTAGTGTACAATTTTGGGACGAGAATCTTTATGATGTGAAGTATGAATGACTTGTGCGATCCTGACTAAACTTCTCACAGATATGTAGGTTAATATTATAGATAACGTGACGTGGAACAAGTTCTAAAAATTTGAATGCAAAAAATTCAATTCAATAGGGCTCTTCACTGACGAAAACTAACTTCTAAAGTGAAAACTGGAATTCGATGAGGGTTTTCCTACGAGAGTTATAGTGTTTACATCCAAAGAGATACTGAGACGTTTGGACAGGATTTTTTCGCATTTTATGACTCTGGGAGCTCTATAAAGCTATGGTTTCCGCCAAAAGTCACAGTCTCGCTGAGGACTATCTCTGGGTAGCCATGACCAGGTTGTCAAGACTGTACCTCGCCAGTCATCAGTCGTTGTTCAGCTGGTCATTTTATAAACAGCTGTTTATTGTTTGCGAGTTTTTTTGGGGTAAGTTGGCTTCAGACTTAAGCCGCCTACTCACGACTTGACTTGTTAGAACTGACATGTCCGGTCCAACCTAGAACCCTGCGCAGATTGGTTCGTGTATGGGTTGGTTGGCCTGATTAGTCGGCATCGGCAGACAAGGCAAAAACCGACTAATGTGTTATTGTTTGACCAGCTGATCCAAAGGAAAATATAATCTCCCAATGTCAGAGAATGGAAAACGAATTTGGACAGAAATATTTGAAATGTATAAGGATGTTTAAATTCCATAATTTAATTAATTTAAACAGAAATTTATTTATAATATTTTGCTCAAACACGTCACTTGATTATGTTCCACCACCTAGGCCAACCCTGTATTTCTGTACCGATGATCAGCTGCAAAAAATCATATACGTCACTATCATTCCGTGCTACTCCTAAAAGGTCTATTTTGCTGGTCAGCTGATCGCTTTGACAAATCCTGTCCTTACCGGCGAAAATCTTAACGGACATCTGAGATCGGTTTCGTCAACTCCAAAAAAATTGGTACTGCCGAGACACATAAAAGGGAATTCACAGAACAGACATTCACGTGAGAACATCATTCTTTTTTAACAATTACTTTAAACTTTTAAATTTCAAAAGCAGTAGAGAATTTTTTCAACGTACAGTTAAAGATGTATTTATTTAGTGTATTGTTTAGTGTATAAAACTTTATGAATAATGTGTTATTTCAATTTTGTTTACATGTATTTTGTTTTTGTTAACGGTATTTTGAAAGTCGATAGAAAAAACGTCTGAGATAAAGACGGAATAACTCTTGTGTTGAGTTTAAATCTATTTTTAGATTTTAAAATCTACAATAATAGACATTAGTATGAACTGAAAGAATAATATTATTAATTTTAAAAGAAATATGAATTATTTGGTATTTTCTGGATAATATTTCAGTGAAATTTATCCACTCAATCCAAACAGAAATTTGGAAGAAGAAGAAGAATTGTACAAGAAATAAACTTGTAAAGTTTTATTCTAAACGTCATTGCCTTTACTTACGGTAACTTTAAAGTAAATGAATGTTCTATCTACTGAGTGTAAAACTATAAAACTATTATTAGCAAACGCTTATGAGATAAAATAGATAAATGTCAGTTGTATTGTTTTAGTATAAAAATATTCTAAAAATAAAACATAATTTATTTAAAAATACTGAACTGATAATTTGTTGCCCAAATACACAATTGATTTTAATACCAAAATTTGATCATCGGAAACTAGGCGAATTTTCTCCAAAAAAATGAAAATTAATTTCCCATTTCAATTGTTCTGACATATTTTTTTTACAACAACACATAATTAATAATCTTAATTTACGTATATATTCCTTTCATTACCTCCTTGTCTCCGTTACTGGATTAGAGTGGCATTTATGAAGAACATTAAAGGATTTGTTTTTTTTTCGGCATTACAATCGGCACGCGAACGCCTCATAATCGTGCAAACCTCAAACACAACCTAACTTCCATTACTTTAGTAGGCTCTATATGTGAGTCTGAAGACTGACATGGTATAATTACTTTTCTTTTCTTCTTTTGTCTACTATTTTTTTTCTTTAAGTGGTTGATATAACTGATATAAATAAAATTCCAAAATAGTTGTCTGAAAGTATTTTTAATAAATACCATTTTTGCATTAAATGAGTTAGTCCAGTTAATAATATTTTTAATTTGTTCAGCTTTAAACAATGAGAATTTATAATTAATTTTGACGTTTAAAAATCGATATAGCTTTGTTAAAACCTACCCTGATTTTGTAACTTAATTACGAGTATAATCTCAAAATAAATACGATTTTACTATTTTCTGTATAAGTATTGAAATAGGGGCTTTAGATTTAGATTCAGTTAAAGTTCTTGTTAAAAGGTGAACGGCACCTCCTGAATTTTTTCTACGGTTAAATAATATCTATTTTCAAATTTTTATCATAAAAAACTTCATTTTTGTAGATGCAATTTAGAATATTAACAAATACTTGCTGCACTTTGCCTATTTATTTAAACAAAAAAAAATTAATTACCATGTTAAATTGGTTTTTTTTGTTACCCAATTTTATCTTTTTCTCAGCTCAGCACAAAAATGTGTAATACAGATCCAGTTATAAAATAATAAAAATGGCAGATAAAATTATTTATTTGCCATCTTCCAAATTTGCATAAAAGAAAAAAAATAAACGCGATAGTATATTATTATTTCAGCTATATCAAAAATGTTTAGTTTTAAAAGAACTAATACGAATTTTTTATTCATTAGCACATGGTACCGAATTAGCGTGAAAAATGACACATAGATAGAGCAAAGTAAAAGCAGAACGAAAAAACGGTCACTTTTGTTTAAGCAACCAAAAACTAGGGTTCAGTCAATGAGGCTAACAAAAAACGCAAAAGATGGGATTAATGAAGGCAATTTAAAAACGGAAAAAAGGATAGTTAAATATTAACAAGCGTTCGAGCGTGCTGAATACATAGTCGAGGAAATATAGCACTTGAGTTGAAATATATTTTAAAATTGAATTGTTGCATCGAAAAGAGCAGTTTTAAAAGAGTATCTTTTAATTTAGCTAAGAAAAAAATCATATATTTGACAAAATCAATCTAATAACGCGAATTTCACTACTGGTTTGTGAGTCGCTATATAAGGTTATTATTATGTTCAAATTAACCTCCGTGCACCTAAAGGTCAGGACTATACCAGGAACGTTATCGCTAGGAGTTTTATGGGAATTCATAAGAAATCGATTGGGATTTTTTAAGTCGCCTGTCCAGATTCTGATTCAACAACCTGTCCAATTTCTTAGATAATTGGCCCAAAATCATACTCGGGTGTTTTTCGAGTGACTTTTTCGAATCTGACATCGACCAAGTCCACCCCGAGTATATGGTTGATTTGGTAACCAATTTCAGTAAAACTGCCGGAAATGACGTCATTAGTCAGGACGTCCAAAGCACCAGGTACTCGGTGGGAAGTTGCCGATGTCAGATTCGGAACGAACAATTCAAAAAATTCTCCATAGGACAGGTTGCCCGGAGCACGAGTTAGTCGGGATGGGATTGCCGATATCAGAATATAATTTCCTCTTCTTTTTGTATATAGAAAAATATAAGTAAAAATTTTCTTAAATTGCCCACTCCATTTTCACCGTTATTCATAAAGCCCGGACAATATAATATTTTCTATATAATTTATCATTTTGTCACATCCCATTGGGCAATTTTTAAATTGCCTGGACATTATAAATAATGCCCAATTATTTATATTCACCGTATATACATTTTACCTTTGTATTGTAATCTTTCTTATAAAAATTATTGTACCCCTTCTGATGTATCCCGCCAACCACTGAACACTTTATACCCCCATATTTCTATATACTTCGCGTAGACCTGTTACCTATTACCCATTCATAGTATTCCATGTTTTTACCGTCCCCCTTAAACATTTCAATTTATATTTTTATTCCCTTAAAATATTTTTTCACTATTTTAATATTTATTTAATTTTTTTTTTTGGCTTCTAACTATAACTCCTGCATCACAAACCATCAACGACCTTTAATTATAATTATAGGAATTCAGATTGTGCTAAAATATTTTTTTATTATTTTAATCTTAAAAATTAAATTGATCGTTTAGGCAACAAGAAAAAACCTCTGGTATGTAAAAATTAATTTACAATATATAAAACTTTTTGTGCTTAAATTTATTTTACTTTCTACATTTTTTTTGAAACCCACTGTATTTAGCTAATACTTTTAAGCATATTAACATTTGGATAATGGCATACGTGGCATTTTAGTAGGTAGTCGGAAACACAGTTATTTAAAGTTCAAAAGATATAAAGGTAAAACATTTTTAAAGCCCATTAAGCCTGATTGAATTTTAAAAATAGGGAATTTCTTTTCATCCCGTTTTTATTCAGATAAATTTAGACAGGAATAAAAGTTGTATTTAAATGATAATATAGAATTAGGAAGGAAATGTAAAAAAAATGAGTATTTGATTAAGCATAAATTTTAAAAACATTAAAATCGCTAAATAACTTAAATAAGTTACTAATTGATTGTTTGTGTAGAATATATCATTTATTAAAAAATTGGATTTCATAATTAAAAAATTATGAGTTTGAATTTTATTAAAGCCGAACATTTAGATGAAATTGTTGAAAAATAAGAAAAAAAATTATTCTAAAAGAAATTTCAAGCAAGGCACACCCGGTACATGTTTTAATACAAAATTATTTTTATAGATACAAATAACATAAAGAATAAAAAATTACATACCCTATGATCCTTGGGCCTAGTCTCTTGTCTTCTTGGTGTACCTCCTTCCACATCCGGATAAATCAGATTTCTTACCGCCCCGACGAACCTCGGTTCGAAAATCACACTCGGTAACGCGAGCAACGTTAATTTCGTATTGTACCACGTTGGCATACCCCCGACAAAAACATCCGAATTAGTGGAAAACCGACCGAAGTTAAACTCTTTTCCCCTAGAGGTCCTCATTTGCGAGACCCCGTCAACTGTCAAAATCGTCCTGTCTTCGTGTCTCTGTACGTGGACCTTATGCCAATGACCGTCATTTAAATCCCTACCTACAGTGATAATCTGGGCTCCTCCTCCCAGATTATACCTCAGCCTTAAAGCGCCCTCTACCAGCTTTATTTCGAAGAAGTCGTAGGTGCCGCCGTCGTCTGTGTAAAACAGCAACCCATTCGGTTGATCCGTCTTAAATTCGAACTCTACACTTCCGTTAGTACCACCTCCCCACTTTCTAAATTGCGAAAACGAATTCGCGGAACCGTCCAAAATAAATCCGTGGGCTAGGTAGAAGCAGAAAAATATGGCTAGTATTTGGTAATACATTTTTTTTGAGCGTTGAAGTAATTATGAACGACGGACATTTAATGTGTAATTTTTGATGGAATTAGCACTTAATACTAAATCGAGCATGACGATTAAAGTTGCGTAGGCGATATGTTAGGAGTTACGAATATTTCTAAAGCAGCGGTGTAACTGATAGATCTAGATGACACGAGCTGAAACAAAAAAACAGAAGTTAGTTTATTGAAAATGTTATAATATGTGCCTTGTATTGTACACATGGATTAAAAAGTGACATAAAATCCATGAATGTATAATAATAATAATACCTCTACATTTCACCCCCTTCGAGTGAATCCCAGAAGCCAAAGATCAAAGTAGTTCTTCAGTTACGTTCTCTCTTAATAATCTTTTTAAATGTAGGATTATAGCGAATTTTTATAATGTCACATTTTTCTTGCAATTATAATATCAAATCGTAAAAATTAATTTCTCTTAAACTACTAATTATTACAGAACTAATTAATCTATAAATATATATAGTTAAACAAGCTAAATGCCCACTAATATTTGCGTATTTTATTTTTAAAAAATTATTTTTTTTTTAATTTTATTTATGAGAAAATTTGATGCGCTTTCACCATTTTTTTAAATATTGAATCTGTTTATTTTTAACAATAATTTAGAAATTTCTACTTAATTAAAAAAATAATATTAAAATCTGTTAAACAATCTAAAAGCCTCCTAATATTTGTGTAGCTGTTTAATATCAGATTCAATTAGAAGTATTTGGGTTCAAAGTGTACGGGTACGAAAACATGTTTTTAGGTGTTATAAATTTATTTATTTTCTGAATGTCTTCGTGTGGGTTGGTACCAAACTATAATCGGCTTAGTTCAAATAATAGTTTTTGATTTTTATGGTTTTCTTACCCATTTTTTTTTTTTTGATAATCTAATTAGATACTTGTATCAACTTGGGGGTAAATTAAATATTTTGTGGATTTAAGATAAATTTAACTGTAACGTAAGATTTTTAGTTAACGTCTAGATAAAGTCTATTTAAAATCTAGTTGAAGTCTGGTTATGGACATATGTTATATATATTTTGGTTACTGTCAAAAATCTCAGAACTGACAAATAAATGTGAATGTTTTGAGGTTTGTCTTTTATTCTATCTATGCTAGGTTGGGGTAGAATCTACAGAGGAGGCCTGAGGGGTATATTCACTTAGCTGGCGCCCACAAATTTAACATCAGTATCCTTAATTTTTTTTTATGTTTGATCTACACCCGTCTCTACTCGAGTTGCGGAAAGGTTGAGACCAGAATAGACATTTTTTCAATGCTTGCAATGTGTTCCTACCCTTTCTGAATCCATACTGGTTTTCTGTCTGCTCCAGCTCCAGCTCACTCACGAGCTTGTTTTTAAAATGGCTCTAGTATAGCTTATTAATTTTATTTAGCAAACAGATGGATCTGTAGGAAACGGACCTATTCGGTTTTCTTTTTAGAAACCAGAATCAGCTTAACCTATTTCCAATCCTCTGGGAACTCTGGCCTTTTCAGAAGAGCGTTCACCATATCCAGGAGCAGTTTTGGTGGCGCTCTTCCTGCCTCTCTTATGGCTTTCGCGTGAATGCCGTCCGGTCCAGGGCGCGTTTGTAATGGTGCGTAGAACTTTGGATTGAAACCTTTCTATTATGTCCAGGTAAGATTTCTCTCTTCATGCAGATACGAGTTTTTCATATAAGTCCCTTGTCCAGGTGCAGTTTTTACTCTGTCTGATGTGGGTAACATTTGTCCATTTAAGGTTATTATTGGAGTTGGTAAATGTTATTTGTAGCGATTTTTGTTCATTGATTTGTATTCTCCATTTTGTTTCCCAGTCCTGAATTCTATATAATTGGTCCTAAAGGAGTCTTCCAGCTATATTAGGGTTTCTATGTTTAGCGAGTATAATTTTATAGTCAGCAAATGTGCTCGTCGTAATGTTTTCACTAGTTGGCAAGTCTGCTCTGCAGAAAATATATAGTGTGGATCCCAATACACTGCCCTGGGGAACTCCCGCTTTAACTGGAAATATTTGTGTTATTTCTTGATCGTGTTATACCATAAAGAAACTTTCTTGGAGGTATGATTCTAAAATAAGGTATATTGTGTGTGGTAGTGTATTCTTTAGTTTATATAGGAGGCCTTAATGCCAGACCTACACAGTAGGTTTTGTGTTCAAAAATTTGGTTGATGGTGTCTACTCTGTAGACTTGTTCGATCGTGCTGTGTTGCTGGCGGAATAAAAACTGGTGGTCTGGTATGAGGTTTTAGGGCATGATTCGTGTTAAAAGTCGTTTTTCCAGGAGTTTTCTCATAGTGATAGGTAGGAAGCTCATAAATCTATAGAAGGAGACATCGTTGAGAGGCTTTCCTGGTTTGGGAATAAGGATGACTTGTGCAACTTTTCATTGTGATGGGAAATATCCGAGACGTAGAAATGCACTAACTATTAGTGTTAACAATTACCTTCGTAGCTATTTCTTTTATGAGCTTTCCTGTGGTCAAGTCGCAGCCTGGTGCTTTCTTAGAATGTACGTTAAATTTTATTTTTTCTTGCACTTTCTTTACTGTGAATAATTTCGGAAGATGCGATATTTGGTGTGGTGCTTTCAGTTTTTGTTTAATTGTTTCTTCTTCCTTGGGAGTTAATTGTGATGGGAATGGTTGAAAGATATTTTCCATGTGTTGTGCAAATGCTTTTTCAGAGTTCGATTTGGCCCACGTTCTGTGTGCTTTGCGTATTGTAGGATTGGGATCTTTAAGATGTATAATGTTTCTGGTAGCTTTCCATAAGCTATAATCGGAGTCTGATTTTTTTAGGTTATAGGCTATAGATCTGTTCGCTTTAATATAATTGTGTTGTGCACCATAGCTTATTCTTTTTCTTATTCTTTTTTTTGTATAGATTACATCAAAATAAAGGCTGCACTCGTAATTGCTATATTTTTTTATTGCATTATTTCAGTAACACGCACAACAACTGGATCAGATTTTTTAAGCATAAAAAAACCGTTAAAATAGTTTCGTCGCACATACGTTCGTATGCGTAAATCACTCGTGCGCGCAAATTTGCTCTAAGGAATACGCACCTTTACCTAGTAAGGATGTAACTTCGACATTACCTTCTTCGATTCAGGTAATACTATCTTTTTCGGGATGTAATTGCAAATAGGTCGTTTATTAAGATTTCGAAACGATGATAATTTATTTATTATACAAAGTTATCTGGATGATAATAAAGAAATCAATTAGTTTTATATTCTATTTGTATTTCATATTTACATTAATTATTTCATGTTTTGGAAAATAAAACTGTTTTTTGTTTTTAAAATCCTATTTTTATTAATACAAATGACTATTTATTTTTTAAATATGAACTAAATAAATTTTCCGCGATAAAACAAACTTTGCGTTGTTACTCATCAATGTTTTATTTTTGAATATCCAAATTAAATAGAAAAAGCAGTCCAAACGGATTGTAGTGGAAAGCGAAAATAACTATATTGTAACAATTTTTTACATTAAAAGTTATTAACAATTGTTACTTTTATTGGGATATTAAAAATAGTTATGTTCGTGCGTTAATACACTTTTTAAATCATATTTGTATAAAAAATTAACTTTATTAAAAATAACTACATGAATTCATTGCAGTGAAATAGACAACACAATACTACATTTCTGGTAATAATAAAATGTTACTTTTTAAATTTATTGGGTTGTAAATGGATTAAAGCAAATATTATTCAGCACAAATTAAAACTGTTTGCTAAAAAATATTGTATCGATACTTTTCGACAAAACTGTAGATCTGTCTATACAACTTTTATGTGTTATTGATCGATTGTGTGTGGTAACAACGTTACGTGTATTATCGAGAGTAGAAAATATGTAAGCGAAACGCTATCTATCGAAACGAAATGTAATAAGTTTGGAAGCTATAGGCGATGCTTCCTTCTTACTAAATTGTTGTTGGAATACGAAATTGGAACTGAAATTTAGCGGAAACAGCCACTTATTTCGACAAGGGTAATGAGGAAATACATCTTTGGCTTACCGTTGGCTGCCTTCAGATGTATAATGTGATTTCTCATCAGGATTGGACCAGAATACGATACTAGTTTGGTAAGTGCAAAAAAATCGTATCCTTTACTACTGGTATCTACAAAATATTAAAAATGATAAAAAATAAATTATCTCTACAAGTGTAATATCGGTAGTGGAAATAAATTGATTATGGCACTGACAGTTTATTTTATTTCATCCTGTCTAGTAAATCTACTTACCCTGTACTTATTTGCGGTCGGTAAATGGAACATTACAGTATCAGATACCGTAATTTTAATACGGCAGTAGACGTGTTAACATCGACTAATTATCGAAGGACCAAACTGCGTTTTAAGCAGTTGAATTAATACCAATTTACGTTTCAAGCAGTTAGATTATTATAAAAAAAAGGTTGTGTCGCCCCAAACCTTTTTCAGATATTTAATGTTAAAGTTGGAAATTTTGAAAATTTTGTATTTTTGACAGGTGACAGTTGGAGAAATAATTTTGACTGTTCTGAATAGAGTTTTTCAGGTGCTTTCAAATCACAAATTGCAAGTCAAATTCTGTGACAAATTTCGTCTGTCATTTTTTGATAGTGACACTTCCATTCGACAGATGTCGTACAAGAACTAATACACACACACACACACACACACACACACACACACACACACACACACACACACACACACACACACACACACACACACACACACACACACACACACACACACACACACACACACACACACACACACACACACACACACACACACACACACACACACACACACACACACACACACACACACACACACACACACACACACACACACACACACACACACACACACACACACACACACACACACACACACACACACACACACACACACACACACACACACACACACACACACACACACACACACACACACACACACACACACACACACACACACACACACACACACACACACACACACACACACACACACACACACACACACACACACACACACACACACACACACACACACACACACACACACACACACACACACACACACACACACACACACACACACACACACACACACACACACACACACACACACACACACACACACACACACACACACACACACACACACACACACACACACACACACACACACCCACAGACACACAGACACACACACACACACACACACACACACACACACACACACACACACACACACACACACACACACCCACAGACATCATCGAGAAAATATCAAAATCGTATTCTAGGGATCTTAAAATGTGTTTATCCATTGAAAACTCACTACCCAATTTTTAGCATGATTGCTATACCTCTCTTGTCTGATGGGCAAAAGGAAAGGTTGAACATACAGGATGAAACCTAGTTCAAAAAACCTAAAAATTTAGCAGGATTTTGAGATTTAGAATAAAGTATTAGGAAATTTCCAATGACTGAGTTTGTACTGGGATCGATACCTTCCTCAAACTTTGTAAAATAAAAAAAAGTAGGCACATTTAATAGTATATTGTTTTACGAGTGACGAAAGTAACATTTTTTGAAGCGAGACAACAGTTTAATAGCCGAGGCGCAGCCGATTCTGGCTGAAAAAAATGCTTTCGACGAGTGAAACACTATACTTTTTCTACAACCCTGTTTATGTCATAATAATATTTTATATATATTTCTTGTGGAGTATTTGGAAAATTACTATCACTTTCTAAATCACAAATCATGATAAATAAAAAACTAACAATATTTTCAGTTGAAACTGACAAGTCTAAACATTTAACGAGGAACGTCAAACTATAATGGAACCAGGCAACAACTAGATATAAATTGTTTTTAAATTTTACTGTATTTTTACGTTTCTATTTTACTTTTTTATTAAACAAAAGTAAAAAAGATGCATTCTAATTATAGAAATGATTCCTGTCTTTGTTTACTAATAATTTAAATTCATCAAAACAGTAAATCCGAGGGCGGGAAATTATTGAAAATATAAATTTAACTTTCGTCACTAGAGACGAAAGTTAACGCTATGAGAATTTATCTCACTTCTGACGGAAATCAAGTTTTCGCTGAAGGTATTCTATTACAAAATGACGCCTTTTTGTAAGGGGTTATAGAAAAAATATTTTTAAAGTCGTCAAAAAAAGTTTTATTAAATTTAAATTAACAAAATGTTGGTATAAACAGAAAAATAGTTTCTATCACATTTTAATACAAACAGAAAAAAACTAAATCTTATAAAAACAAATGTTTAAATTCTCTTACGCTTTAAACTAAAATGTTTAACCTTCGATATGCTCTATGAGACTACGGGAACTATTGTTTACTGCCAAGTCCTTCCAAAACTATTTTTTTGCAGACTAATGATGTCACCAAGATTCGTTAATATTGTTTGTTTTCTATTATGGCTAATACCTCGGTCTACAGAGTTTTCTTGAGCTTCAGCCAGCATGGATAATTTGGTTTTCGGTAGAAAGTATAGAATTTTGCTGTCATCATTAAATTTTTCTTTATAATATAAATGTGTTTTTCCCTTTTTGCAGTTATTTCTACTATGTTTGTCAGCATGTAATTTAATAATTGGTGGTTAACGTGGGCCACTTCGTGAACTTTCTAAAACTCATTTATTTCACATTAGTGTAACTATTGGACCAGTTCCCTACAACTTCGACAAAATCTTGAAAATCGTATTTTTTGGGGGTTTTCTTTATTTGTAACTCTACGAGATGATGAAAAGAATCTGCTGTCAGCTGCAATTTTTTAGGAATTAATTCCATACACCAAGTAGCTTAAGAGACACCAGTTTTTATTTTGGCTGGAACAATTGTAAGCCCAGAGAACAACATTCTTGGAGTCACATGTACTTTCAAAAAATGTGTCATATATACTAACTATGTCCTTTTTTTCGATCAAACGTAGTTTCGTGCCAAAGTACGGCACTTGTTTTTTTTACTTGTTAAATTCCCAAGTGATATACAAAGGACTGATTAAAAACAGTAAGCCTTGGAGTAAAAACAACCTGTTTAAATATGTCTAACCGAGGCAGCATGATTACTTTCTGCAAATCAACAGAATTACCGCTTCATCAGTTAGCTGCTTTGTACAATCTTTATTGTACTGATCTCGAGATTCTCGTACAAATTTATTATGCTCTTTCCAAGAACTACATCCATCACATGTACTGATTATGTTATCCTTGGTATGGGTCTTATCATGGAGATCAAATATCTCACATTTTTCGCATTGCACATGACCCAATTTCGTATATGATATTTTCATACCGTTAGTTACTACAGATCTAAAGAAATTTGTATATTTGAAAATGTTCCTATAAAGTATTTATGCATATTAGTTATAGTTATGTCACTAGGTAGATATATCTTATTAGGTCCGTGTTCTCTTCGATAATGAGGTACACCATGGGAAAATGATTTTATATGATGCACAACGATTTTCTTAGCAATAGTAATACCACTAGTGCTATAAAATTACCGATATTTTGTTACGAATGCGTGTTTTCTTTTAATTTCACGAGTCCAATAGGACAAGTGAAATTTGTAAAGAAAACACGCATGAGTAAAAAATTAACCGGTTAATTTTAAAGCACGCATGGTATTTAAAAGAATATTTCACGAACTTTAATAACTAAAAATTAAATCATGCATTTTTATTAACTAATAAAACTATTCCCAAATTTGTCAAAAAAGTGACACTGACAGATATTTTAATTGCCATACTGGGTTGCCATGACGACGTCTTTTGGTTTTCGTCTTATCGATTTGGTATATCCGCTGTAAGTTTTCGAAAATACCACTGTCCTTATGGGATTTTTTATACGTGAGTGGAATATTCAATTGAATTTTTCTCTTCTAAATTCCTCGATTATCTTTTGGGGGACTTGATAAAATTCTAAGGATTCTATTATTATTGCACGCATATCCTAACGTGCCTAGAAAAAAATTCTTACGGACTTTTTGTTTTTCACCTAAATCGTCTTTTAAATAAAAATTTCGATGAATATTTTTTTTAAATAAGGTTCCACCGTATTGATGCGGCTTTCAATACTGATGGAGCATCTGTATAATCTATAATAAAAATTGTTTTTGTTGTTCAAAATTTTTACGCCAATATTTTTCGTTAATTATTAGTAATTTCTCCTGTCTAAATTTCACGCACTTGGAAACAGGTATTACTTGATGTAGTTTATATTTATTATTATAAAGAAATTTCTTTCGTTCTGCATGGGAAAACTTATATTTTTTTCTTGATCTTTCTTTTCCTGGTTTTGTATATAGTAGCGGTTTCATCTACAGCGAAAACTTCTCTTCTGCTAAATGAAAAATTAGTTTTTTCTTCTGTTATGTCTGTTCTATCATTTGTTACTAGGTCTTCAGATTCATCATTGATATCAATAATGTTGTCGATGTTGTTTATTTCCTGTATTATTGGTGGAAAATTCTCGACAGGCAAGAGTTCAATTTCTTCAATAACAATCTGGTTGCTGCTATTATTTGTCTCCATGTTATCTAAAGTAACATTTTCTGCAACTTCACTTGTGAAACTGATTAAATTTTCTTCAATAAAACTAACTGTCTGTAAGAATGGGAACATTATTTTCATCAGTGATTATCATATTTTCAATATCAAAAGGTGAATCAACAGAAACGGTTTTCAATTATCTTAAAAGTTCTGTTTATAATTAAGTCTAATATTTTTCAGCTACGCTGAAACTCGTGTTGCTTCTTTCAATTTTTAAATGTTTACTTGGCCTTACATTTTCAGGTTCATTAGCAAGGGTGCCTTTGAGACTAGCGTTTCCTAAAAATAGTTTCATCTTGCTTATTTCTCTAATTTCAAATAATTGGCGATTTTCATTTCGAGATTAATAGTGCAATTTTTTTCCTCGTTTCATTTTATCTATAACAAAAGAATGGAAATTTAAAATTCAGTATCACTAAATAGAACTATTAGTTATGTGCCATTATGTGGCTACCGCCAATTATTCAAATCATGTAAATATCATAACTTAAAAAGAAAAAACAACTTACCTATATTATTAAAGAAATATTTTTAAAACTTTAAACTAATTGTGGTCTCTAAAATAATAACACATAACACTTCAAAAGACTGAATTCAACTGAGAGTAAATTTGTGTTGTGCTACACTGTTTTGTTGCAATGCATTGTAGCGGTTCGCGTATTTCATTGTGGACACAAGAGAAGAGAGCCGTATGTAACATAAGCCATTTAGAACTGATATACTGACGAATATCAACAACATATTAGTAGAAAAGAAAGCCGGATGTGGATATAAATATAAGAGAAATTTAAGCATACTAGTAAACAAAGCCGCATGTGCCTACATAAGGCGTTTATAACTAGCATTACGGACAAAGTCAACATGCGGCTTTATTTTCATACATGCAGTATTTTTTACTAGTAATTAGGTAGACATAAATAGTTCGATACAAATCAGGTAATTTTTAAAATAACTTTCATGACTTTATCGACTTCAAAATACAGATAATTTGATTTTTTTTTAGAAAAATAAGACCTCATAGAATTCAAATATACCATTGTTTTCTTTATTTATTCCTACTTCTGCAACTTTATTTATTTCTACTAATGAGGCCATCTTTTTTTCTTTTTACTTTCCGAACAACAGAGTTGTATAGAGGGAAAGTATTGCGATCATGATATTTTGACCCTACACTGATTTTAACGGATTTTTACGTTTTGAGGTCACCTGAATCAATTTATACCATTTTTAGCATGATGTCTGTCTATGTGTGTGTCTTTGTGTCTGTGTGTGAACACGATGGCGTCTAAACGGTTGAACCGATTTAGATGAAATTTTATATACATATTTAGGGTAGCAACGACCTGTATAGATTTTGGAGTTAATCGGACAACCGGAAGTTACAGTTGCTATAAGTGATGACGTCATTACTAAACAAGATGGTAATAAAGTTTTACACATATATTTTTTATCCGTTACAGTTTAATTTAGAATAATTAAAATTTTCAAAAACGTTTGCCATTGTTGCCAGATTTATCAAAAAGTATTTTTTTTTCATATTTTTCTTAAATAACCAAAATAATGCATTTTTATGAAAAATTACAAGATATAGAAGTTGTAGAACATAAAATTTTCTACACATTTTCTTATTACCGTTTTTTTGAATTCCTCATAGTTTCGCCGCTAGATGGCGTGAAAAAAAAATTATATAGACATTTGCGACTCTTTTAGATTTTGAGACAAAATTATTGATTTTTATGAAAAATTACATAAGATCAAAATTGTAGAACATAAAATTTTCTACAAATTTTGTCTTTACTTTTTTTCGAGTTCCGCATAGTTTCGCCGCTAGTTTTTATTTTAAATTTTTAAGCAATTTTTATCTTTATTAAATTATTATTTTTTGGTTAAATTTTAATATTGAAAATTTAAAAAAATATCGGTAAATTTGTAATAATTAATTTTATAAGTGTAGTTTTTTTAAAATTTTATTACAAAAATTGTGGAATTTTTTAAAAATTGGCTAAGAAACATTTAAAATTATATTATGATTTTAAACTAAATTTAATAACTTCTAAAATATTAAAGTTATTGAAATGGTATTTTCACCAATCAAAAGAACATATACATTTCTAAATTCAAAATGTATTTTAGTTTCTTAAAATTTAGAATTATAATTATCATAGAAAAAACAAAGAATATTTTTAAAATTTTTTGTATTTTCGTTTTATCAGTAACTATAAAATAAATAAAAAAAGTAAATAGTATATCCGAAAGGGATGTGTGTAAATTATTTCATAATTTTAACATATTATTTGTAAAAGTTATAGCAAAAAATGAAAAAACAATTCAATACCCATGAATTTTTGACAAAAAATTTTTTATTTTTTTAAAATAACTTAATGCATTTTGATCCATAAAACCTAACAGAAAGTCTCTTTCCCATTTGGAATATAATTGAATGAGATATTAATTATTTATTGATTTTAAAATTATTCAAAAATAGGTTTCCATTTTTTAAGGTTAATATTAATATTAAAAATTAAAAAAAAAACCCTTAAATTTCTAGTAAAAAACTATAATTGTAATTTTTTCAAAATTTTATTCAAAAAATTGTAGAATTCATAATTTTTGTTTTGAAATTTAATATAAGTTTTAAAAAAATTTAATAACTTTAAGAATATTAAAGATATTAAAATGGGATTTATACCATTCGATAGGTAATATAAAACTCTAAATTTAGAAAATATGTTAGTGTCTTCGAATTTAACATTGTAATTGTAATAACGGTAAACTAAATGAAAAAAGTAAATAGTACATCCGAAAGGGATCAAAAAGTACATTATGTGTGAAATATTTCATAATTTTAAAATAACACTGGTAGAAATTATACAAAATTATAAAAAGTTAAAAAAAAATTTACAAGAAATTAAATTTTTTTTAATTTTTGTAAACAATTACTTTACTATGATTGTTCGGAAAGTTGGGTGGGATTACCCCCTCATTTTTGTGCTATCATTTCTCTCTTTGTCTGTTTATCTTATATACATATAATATTTCACTTGATGATTTCATTAATTTATTTTTATTTTTCATGACCTCCCTGTTTCCTCTATGTTACCGAGCTCTAGTTACACGTTTTTCCTCCTTACTTAAATGTATTATTTACCTTCACATTCATTCTTACCTTATGTTTTACAAAGCTATTTATACCGTTTTGTATGTCTCCTCTATTATTTGTATCAATTTTTATGCCATTGATAACTATATTGTAAATATTTCATAGGTTTTCTTTCTTTGATTTCTAACATCTCGTTCCTGATTTATTCTAATTTTAGTTGTTCATTTTCTTGCTATATCACTTCCATTTCTTCCCGTAGATCGGATTGTCTCTGCTTTATATCTTTTATGTCTATTAGGACTCCTTTAACCAATTCTGTAAGTATATCTAGTTTTTCATCATAGTTTGTTTTATATTTTACTGGAGTTCTCTCATGTTTTCTTATTTTTATCAAACAGATCCATTAGTTCCTCTTTTGGTCTTTTCTTCTTTTCGTTTTGAGATGTGTAGTCGTGGCTGTCGATCTCTTATTTATTTGTTGTCAGCTACAATAAAGACTTATCTCTGGCCAACCCCTCGTAGGGTTGGTCTTTAATAACTTTACTATTTTTTGAAGGGTATCTTATATTTTATAGCCTATATAAGAACTATTCCTACCTGTTCTATTTGAAATTCTTAATTTTCCATATCAGCTTTCTCTTTTCCTACCTATGTATTCCGTCTATGTGTTACTTTTTTCCATTACCAACAAATATCTAGTTATTAATTAAAATACAAACAATGTAATAAAATGACACTTCTATTTATCTTTTCTTGATACAACTGACCTATTTCTTTTTTTTTTCAGAGAAATGAGACAAAAAAATATAAATACAGAAGAGATTTCAGCAGCGACATTTAGATCTGCAATCCCTAAAGAAGCTTATAGCTGTCAGCAGAACATCGAAAAGAGTGATTTTATTACCAGCTTTGGCCGTGGAATCCCACGACTCGGAAGTGCAAAGACAATCTCCAGGTAACTAGAAGATCTTCTATTGAATCTGAATGGATTTAGGAAATTCGGAAAAGGTATTTTGGAAAAAAAGTATAAAATATTTCAATCTAATGAGAAAGTATAGAATAATTTAAATAAAAAAACTTGCATTTCTACAACTATAAAAGCAGTGGTTCCTATTTTTTTTAAAAATAAAGAGTTTTTAATAATTTGTATTAAAATGATTACTTTTTAAGGGGGACACATAATTTCAGTTAATTATATATAAATAAGTGTACAGGGAGGTACAAATTCAATTGAGCACTATTAGGATTACATAAACCGTATACATAGTTGGTTAAAAGGGAAAAAGAAGTGTATTTTCAAGTTGAAATGATTAGTTTTTTCAACATTAAAATATCAGGTCCGGTTTTCTAGATATTTGAGAATAACCGGAATTGACGATTTTCGTTTTATTTAAGATTCATGTTGACCCTTAGAAAAATTAAATACAAATTTAAAAATAACAAAAAAAATCGGGAATGTATATGATATCTAGGCTAGTATTTTCCTAAATTTTCAGTAAAATCGGCTTCGTGGTTTTAAAAAAAAATCAATAAAAATACTTTTTTCCCAATTATAAGTAGAAGTACTTTATCGATATCAACTAGTTTTTGTGAAATAATTTATTTTGCTAAAATGAACATCCACAATTTTTTTTAAATTTTTGAATTTACGGTTTTGGTCCAAAAGGAAAAATATTTTTTAAATCATTTCTAAATTTTTATTTTTTGTATTTATATTAATCTTGTTCAAATCTATTTGAAAAAATTAGTATTTAATACAATCTTTTAGTACAATTATTATATTTATATATAATGATATTTTATAACTTATAATAAAAAGCAGAAAATTGGACATATATTTTTTCCATCCGATCCTGTCCTGCTATAAGACCATTGTCGCGTTTTGATTCCCAGTCAAAGAACGGCTTTTTGTTTTGCTGATCTTAACTTTATTTTCGAAGCGAAAATGTTTTGAAAGAAATGTGTTGGAAATTATTTTGCCTATTCAAGCCAAAATGGGAATGTATTTCAAGATGACCCAATATTTGTTTTTCTGTGGTATATAAAGAGAAACCTAAATCGATTTTTCAAAGGGAGAATAATAATAATTTATTTAGTAGTGAATTTCTATTTAACAAACGAATTAAAAGATTAATTATAGGAATAATTAATAATTATAATGATCGTAAAAATGTGTATATCATTAGTAGTAATTTTTGGGTTAAAATAATAAAAATAACTTCTGTATTTATTAAATATTCTGTATCTACGACCTTCCATAAAAGTTAGCGTTTTTACACTTATTCCAGTACTTAAAAAAAAACGTTAGTGAAAAATATCAACAAAAAAAAAGAGGAAAAGCACGTAATGAATTATCCCCATTAAGATAGTCTTCGAGACGTTATTGTTTATCCAATGTTATATATTTATAAAGAATATTGTAGCGGATTTTTTCTTAAAATACAACTTTACCTATTTTCCTTAAAAACTGACTAATGGAATATTAGGAATGTATAACAGAGTTGCCACATTATCCAATATTTGAAAGAAGAATTATTTCATCAAACAAAATTATGAAAATCAAATCTTTAAAATACATAATTATTGCTTAATATTCTAATATATCAGATTTAAGATCATTTGTGTCAGAGGTAATTTACAATAATTAAATTTTAGGGACCCTATCTAAATGTTTTTTTTTATAAAAGCTCCAATATGAAACAGTTATATATGCGTAATTTGCTACACAATGACAACACTGTTATGTCATTGCCATGTGTTTTAAAATTCATTTCTCTCTCATTTTTTGTCATGCAATAAAAGGAGAACATTTTATTTGTACTTCGGATGGAAAAGACAACGTCGCTTTTATGTCAAGCGATCAGTGCTTAGTTAGAAGGAGCTTTGAGTTCATGTGATCAATGGATAGGCGGTAAAACTTTGTGGGAAATTAACGAATGCTTCAGAAAACACAATTTATCGGGCGTTAACAAAACTAGTATGAAAAATAAGCGAGCATTTAATAAGAAAATTAAAAAAACGTGGACAGAAAATAATAATTTTAGAAGATTACGTTAAACAAGCGATTCGACAAACAATTCATTTTTTTTTTGTAATAAAATCCCCACTATAAATAAAATCAGAGCGATACGAATTTGCCAAAATTATCGAATAAAGTCTTAACACGTACACTGCATGAAATGAATGTTCGTTACTGAAAAAAGAATCGTAACAGTGCCCTAGTAGAAAAAGAGGAAGAATTGTATGCCGCAGAAAATATTTAACGGATATTCGCAGATGTCGTAATGAGGGGAAATATTTATTATTTGGACGAAACTTGAGTTAATGAAGGATACACTGTTACAAAAGTTTGGCAGGATTTAGAAATTTATAAATCTACCAACAATTACTGACCTCACTTTAATTAAATAATTAAATTAAATTAAAATGTAAATTTATCGTATACCTATGTAAAACAATGAACTTGACCGCCACTGGAAAAATATCCTCTTTTCCCTTAACCACCGAAAATCTGTACTACTTTGGAGCAATGACAGATGTCAACATTCCTTTCACATTCCTTAAGATATTCCATAACTGTCAGTTTTTAAGGAAAATGTGTATAGTGCGCAAAAACATTATTTGTATCATAACTATGATAATTTTATTATTTACATCCTACTACAGGTTCAAAATTTTGTGCTCTTATTTTTAAAAATATTGTTAAATCAGACGGATTAGAAACGTCATTGGGAAAGGTTAAAATTTTAACTCTGCATAGGGCATACCTAAGTGATTCTAAAAAAACCCATATATCAGGTTTGTCGCTCTTTATAACCGAGATACTCGGATATTCATTTTGCCCATATATTTCTTGCTTAATAACTTTTAAACCACCCTGTATATATATTTTATATTTGAGACATGTACTCACTTTATCCTGATAAATCTACTGATGTATTAACGATAAAGAAATTCCAGGTCCGGCTCTGGTAAAAATTTATAAATTCGGTTGACTAGAAAACAACACCCTTGTATGTTAAAATTTTTACAATATTTTGTTGTAATTAAAAAGAGCTTAAAAAATCGAATCCAACGATGTACATTTAATTGCTACGCAGACGATTTTACTTGTCTTAAATTGCTGTCTTTTCGAATTTTGGTGGTAACCACTAGACTCACGAATGATTTGATTAATTTTATTTCAGTCTGATTAAGGTTATTTAGCCTAACCAAATATTAAGTGCTGAACACGATGGGGACCCTGGATCTTCACCCATTAGCAAAATAACTCCTTAAACGATCAAAAACTACTTCTTTGGTACCAGGTTTTATGAAGTATACCAGATAAGAGAAGAAAAAAGTTTAAACCTCCGCTCTCGTGTTCAGCATCCTCGAAAACTGGGGTGACGCAGTTTTGTCGGTTGGAAAGGACGTATTTGCGTTTTAACCCTTATTGGTGGCGGTTTTTTGCGTTTTGGGGGGGTGCGGTTAAGTTGGGGAGAGTTTAAACCACCGCTTTGTTATTCAGCATTCTCAAAATCGTGGAGGCTCTGAAATATTTACACTTTTCGAGGTTTTTTCCGACTCACAGAATTCACTAAAACTGCACGGACTGTCAATGCAAACTGGAATGGATATTTTTTTTTAATTAAAGAATACAGAAGAAGAGCTCTTAGCTGTTTTATATAGCAGTAATAATGAAAATAAATACGATTTGAATCGATTGATCACGATTTTGTATTGGATTCGGAATCTGAAGGGAGAGCACGTCGATTACGTCGATTTAGTTGAATTTCCTTTAAATTTATGTTTAACTTTTTTTCGAATTTAGGGATTTGGACTTTTTTTATTTTGAAGACAAACAATGAGCTTTAGTGCCAAATGTTCTAGTGCAAATTTGTAGAACATAAAATTTCCAACAACTTTTGGATCAAATTTTTTCCAGAATTCCCAATAGTTTTCAACCATGATTTCAGGAGATCCTAATTATAGCAGTGTGCTATATAATGTGCGCAAACACCAGCTTATTTCATTATCAACATTGAAATATCACTTTGGTAGACATATTCCTACCATCGGCTTCCTATTTAAAGTTTGTTCTATACATTAATGTAATGCTTAGTATTTTGTAATTAAAATGTATGATGCTTGCAGATAGACTATTTAAAATTAGGCTAAAAATTTATTTTTTTCATAGTGTGATGGAATCCATTTATTATCCCGGAAAGAAACTCTCTCCGGATGAATCAATAGTTTTATTTCGTGGACGCTTCATTTTCCATCAGTATGTCAAAAACACACCACAAATAAGGCATAAAATTGTATACGTTGACGGAACCTAATGGGCTCATCTTGAAATTGTTGGTTTATACAGGGGCATTCGACGCATTGGGAGGAAAAGGCCAAACGATAAAAGTTGTTTTAGAATTGCCAAAAGATTATCTTGATTCAGATCATTCCATCTGTATTGACAATTTTTATAATTCATTCGAATTAGAGTAACCCTACTCTGGGTAACTGGGCACGAACCATTCTTTGGCATAGCCAAAAGCATGCCAAAGGTACTATATGGAAATGGGCCAAGAGGAAAACTCTCCAGCACTGGGTTAGCTTCACTCTAAGGCGTTAATAGTCAAACCATCAGGCAGCACCCTATCGCAGATCCTAGAATGGAGTAGAAGTTATCTACGCATCTTAATTGGACTGCTTACAGGGCACTGTCACCTGCGTTACTATATGAAGAAGCTAGGTCTGATTCAATGATAGGACTGTCGCTTCTTTAGTGTGGAAGACAAAACGGCGAAGCATATTCCATGCTCCTGTCCTGCTATGGAAATGAATACGCTTCGTACGTTTGGTTTCATAGAGCTGGAGCCTACCGAAATCGAGGAAGCTCCATCTAAATCAACCATAGACTTCGTAAGAAGGTCTGGATTATTTGGTGACTTATAGCCCGTAGGAGTGAGTCACAATAGACCTCTCCTGGCCGCAGTGGAGGGCCGAGCTGACGCCCCACTCACATCGAACCTCTATCTATACTTTATATCTGGCTTGACAACTAAGAGAACATATTGTACCGGTACCCTTATTATAAAAATATAGCATAATCCAGTAAATATTTTGCAAAAAAAATTAAAAAACCATACCGTGCCATACTCTAATAATATAATAAATGGAAAATGGCGGTATAAACGGGTCGTTTTATACATTTTAGACGAATATACAGGAGAGATGGTAGAGCATGTTGACAGGAGGGGACAAAATTCGAATACGATTTACCACTACAACAAGCATGTGGATGGTGTTGATTGCCAGAATCAATTAAATTCTTATTACTCAGTTAACCAAAAGCAATAAGATGTTATAAAAAATAGGCTTCCATTTTATCCAGCTGATAGTCCTTAATTCCTATTTATTCTTGCTACAAAATGGCGCTATACGATTTTAAACAATCACTTTTGTGTACTCTTTTGAAGATAAAAGCACCCAGATTAGAGCCACAAAGGAATCGGACAAGAAATGCGTCTCTTTACAAGATAAAAGTGGAAAAACCAAGGGAAAACGTTGCAGGGTATGTTTTTAACAAACGATACGAAAATATACTGTATACCGTTTTTTAGATTTTGTGACTTTGCTTTATCATATGTGTAATTTCAGTTATACGTTTTTAAATTATTATTTTTCTTTTCATTTTTTAAAAATTAAGTTCCTTTTTGATCAAAATTGATGTTCAGTTTTTCAAATACATCGAATTATATCAATCGGGAAATAAGAGACCCTAATAATCACTTAATTATCAGTCTGTCTGTCTGTCAAGACCCTTTTTCTCAGGATGACGTGGAGGTATCAAGCTGAAATTAATATCAAATACTACGGTCCCTTGGAGCTATAAAAAATCAAGCTATTAAGTCATATACGGAGCAAACTTAAACATATTGTTGATGTGTTTTTTGAAATTTGTAATTTTTATCAATCAAGGACACAATCTATAAATATACATAATTTTATGGTGCTTAATACTTAATAATGAATATTTTGCTTTCTTTTGCAATTTGGTACTCTACTCCAAATCATTGTTTTTTATTATTGCCCTCGCCGAAAGATGGACTAACTAGCGTACTTGTTTTGCATGCTGAGCAGACCTTATGGTACATCACAGCCGGAGTCGAGTGGCAGTCCCAATTGGAGAAGTAGTGGGAATTCGAGCTTCAGTGGCAGTCCTTCGGCCTTTAGAGACATGTCAATCTGAAGGGAGCGAAGCAAATTTCAATTGCAACGGAGTCCGGAGTCTAGTAGCGTGCGTCTGACATTGCCGAGTAGACAACCATGTTACACACCTTTTCCTTTTACGCTTGGTAATTGGTTTGGTATCATTTATGATAATAAAAGTTTTTTTTTTATTTTACGACTTTTATTAATTCAAAGTTTTGGAATATTCATATACCAGCATAAATACCCCTATACTCAACCCAGTAGTAGCCCTTCTGGGTCTTGTTGATACCATACGACCCCTGGAGTATTTTTCTCCTCTGATGCTGCCGCGCCCTTCACACTATAAACGGAAGGTGGCGCCCGAGACAATCTGAAACCTGGACTAAGGCGCCAAAAGGCCGCTTAACGACGCAAAGAACGTTAAATCTTTAACTTTAATTAACACATATTTAATAAGCCGAAGTAGAAGAAAAATATACACTCGCTCGCTTGGATTAAATCCACCTTTACTCTATGATTGTCTCTTCATTTTTTTAAATCTGTTGTTTCAGTGATTACAATAAATTTTTATTTATTTGATTAAGAAGTAGTAAAAAGCAAAATTTTGTATGCTCTTAGTATATAAATTACTATTTAATATTTTTTTTACTTTAGAGGCTTAGAGCAAATCAATTGTTTTAAAATCAATAAATGCAAGGCTGTTATTTATTGAAAATTAATTTTCTGGCGTCTATCTAGTAGCAAAGTAAAACTATGTATTTCGTTTCAATCAATCATCTTTTCATTTAAAGTCCATTAGGTTTGACTGATATACGAACTTATAAAATTCTATACGCTATTGATGGATTATATTTAGTAACAAAGTTATGCTTTTGCATAACGAACTTTAAAGTTTTACATGTAGCTGATTTTAAAGAAAAGAAACTTTCCAAAGTGATTAAGATTTTACAATTTATTTACAAAATAAAAAGGAAATAATGATCAGCTCCTGCGGTTTTGTTTTTTAAGTTGTGTAATAAAAAACAAAGAAGACAATCAAATATTATATTATAGTAAAAAAATAAAATTTTAACTAACTAAATCCACTGAAATTTTGATAATCTATATGTTAATAAGCAAAAATAAAACTACGGACCCCTTTTTTAAGCGTAATGCGAGAACGGAGGAGTATGAAATTTTGCATGGTTAAAGTTTATATATATATACATATAACATTAATATATAATATGACTTTTTGTGTATCACTGGCATAAGCTAAAAAATATAAAAAGAAGTAAGAAAAATGTTTGCCCTCAAAAATAGGAATAAACAGAGAAAAATAGCGAAAGTAGTGAAAAATATAAAAAAATAGGGAAAATTAGTATAAACGTTTTTCGTGGAAAAAATGATAAAATAAGAAAATATAAGAAAAAATAGGGAAAAATCGGAAAAATATTTGAATTAGAAAATGGAAAAATAGGAAAAATCAGGTAAACAAGGAAAAACGGAAAAAAATAGGACAAAATAAAGAAAATTAGAGAAAATAGCGGCAAGAAATAAAGGAAAATGGGAAAGAATGGGGAAAAAAGAAAAAAATAGAAAGAAACAAAAAAAATAGAAATAAATAGAAAAAATTAAAAAAAAAGAAAAAATAGAAAATGTTAAAAAAATTGAAAAAACAGAAAAAATAGAAAAAACACAAAAAGAGAAAAAAATTGAAAAAAATTTAAAAAAAAAACAAAATTGAAAAACAAAACAGAAAAAATAGAAAAAAATATGTATTTGCAAAGAGCACGAAAAAATGAATTTAGTGATATGCTTTTCATTTTCGGCAAAATGTTATTGTAAAATTTTGAGTTCGAATTCAGAAATGGTGTAAACTGTGAAGGCCCAAAATTGAAACTAATTTCTTTTTAAGGTGATTTAGTTTTAATGAACATGGATAAACTTCACTGGAATATTATCCAGAAAATACAAACTATTTCATATTTCTTTTAAAATTAATAATATTAATCTTCCAGTTCATATTAATGTCTATTATTGTATATTTTAATATTTTATAATCTAAAAATAGATTTAAAATCAACACAATATTATTCCGTCTTTCTCTCAGACTTTTTTCTGTCTACTTGCAAAATACAGTTAACAAAAATAAAATACATAAGCGACTGTTGCTATGCAAGCTTATCTTTCTCATATATTATCCTATCATTATAAGAGACAAAAAATATAAATATGTTTCTTCCCGCTACGATGCTTAATTCAAGACTATTTACATACCACGTCACATGACTCCTACCAATAAAAAACCACCAACCCTTCTCTCCGTTAGAACTCAGAGCACAATCATTCTCTCGCTTATAGACTGTGAACCAATTCAGTCATGCATTCAATAAAGCAAAAAAGTTTCTTAAAATAAATAAAATGGTGCGTAGTTAACAGCAACCAAAAAGTTTTCATAATAAAAAATGGAAATAATTTTTACAGTGAGTGAAGTGATTAATTACAATTTAAATAAACATGTTTCGGTTTCATATTTTAAGTTAATATGCCGCTTTATGTTTTTTGCTGTTCATGTTTCGTACTTAGAAAAAATGGATTAAAAATCACATTAGTATTTTAAATACTACTTTTATTTTAACATTAATATTGGTTTAACTTCTACCTAAGAAGTTTGGTCCTTCGAGGTCTTGGAAAAAAATGTTATCACTTCGTATTCTATTAACAGTTATGAATACTAATATTCATAATTCGTTCAGAACACTAGTAGTTTTATGCATTTCAAATTTTTTAATTCAGTTGTTTTTAACTTATCGTTACTACAACATCCATCCTAACACCAAAGATTAGGTATAGTAAGATAGGACAGTCAGACAAGGCGAAAAAAATGTGAGAGGGAGGGAATTTCCTGGAAAGTACTCCGAGAGCACTCCGAAAACGTTGAGATATAAGCCGAGGCATAGGCGCTGTCAGTACAGTATTTTTTACCGTGTTAATATAGTAATATCAAAACATATTTGTGACTTATTATATTATTTGTTTGATTTTGGAGTGTTTAAAATAAATTATAAATTCACATATTTTTACAATTTTGTTTTATTCCAGTGTTAACTTGGTCAATCAAAAACATAATGTTCATTTCTAACCGCTCAATCGTACGCCGGTGGTAAGAGCTTATAATTGAACGTACAGGCATCATGCAGCGGTGCAAATAAGTATTTACTGATTTTGCTAGGTTATCATTACCAATATTTGAGACGTTCCGACAGATTCTGTGATTTAGGGTTGAACGGCTTCTAAGTGGGCTGGTCATTATTTTTAAAACCGCCTGTATAGATAGCATTACTAGATTTTGCTACTTGTTTACAGTGTAATGTTAAGAAAATAAGTGTTTATTTTAAATTCACCCCGTAGAAATGTTTAATAAAATATACCGTTTGAAGGTCACCAGACTTTAAGTTGAAACATCAAAGAAATTACGCCGGGTGTCCTATATCTTACTATACCTAATCTTTGCAAACACACTAACACACACCCAGACATCATCTCGAAAATATCAAAATCGTATTCTAGGGTCCCTAAAACGTGTTTATCTATCGAAAAATCACCACCCATTTTTTAGCATGATTAATATACCTCTCTAATCTGAAGGGCGAGAGGTAAAAACTACTGCGTACAAGATTCTTATACCCTAGATTAGCGAATTGTTCATACACTTTTTATTTGTTAGTTTCATGTTGTTTTGACTGTTGGGTCAGATTAGGCACATACTTGTAATTTTCATTAATAATTTTTTTCTAAATTATATATCATTTATTATTTGAAGAAAAAAAAATTACCAAGGTGTGAATTAAATTCCATAGTTAACATTCCATATACCATGCTTTTTTCTTAAACAATTCTTGATACTCCGCAAAAATTACATAAATTGACAATACTTTATTAACTTGCTTGATTAATTTTTTTATTCAACTATTTTTACCTCTTGTGACCTTTATTCATAAAAAAATTAAAACAATCTTTTAACATACTTTTTCCATAGTAATTTGACGTTAAAATTATTAAACAAATAATAATAAGATTCCTTTACTTTCCACAATTGTTGATATACTCTTTAACCAATTAATTTTTTTTAACTATAAAATCTAAATATTTTATTATATTAAAAAAAAATGATCTAGTAATTTTTTCTCGTACTCCCAGTTAGAACTGTAAATTTAAATGACTCATACATAGTGTTTTTAATACAATATATACTGAAATGTTTCGAATTATTGCCAAATTTTTATTATTCCCAAAGCCAAGTTATTTTTATTATTTTTTAATAAAAATAAAACATATTTTAATCTCTCTATAGTTCACTATTAAAAATAACTATAACTATTATAATATAATTTATTGTTAATTATTTAACCTTCAATCTCATAATCAAGAATTAAAATTATGAATAAACATTTTCCTGAATGCATCTTAATAAATGAATTATTGTGCAAAATTATTTTACTAATGATAATTTTTTTAATTGTACGATCAGATAAAAATAAGTAATATTATTAAAATATTTTCTACAGTTTGGATAGATATTTTATTGGTAACTAGAGTATTATCCTAGTTTAACTATGTTTGATTTTCAAGACAAAAACATTTTTAGATCCTGCCACGCATCGTAAAACATCTATTGCTGCCTCCTCCCGTAAACTTATCCACAACAAACCAAGTTTCGATCGCTTTTCTATATGTAATCTTAAACTAAGAAAAGGAGTTTTGAACTTACAGTAAGCACTACTATAGCACTCGATTATCATCCAAAATGTCACAGTTTAGCACTAACAAACGAAAGCAAGCACAGTATGTTCCGCGATATCTGTACACAATTATGTGTTTTGCAGGAACGAGTTTGGAGCAATTTTCCTGCACTGCCGTTGCGCCGTGACGGCATTTGAGCGCAGGACGCCATGCGCCGCGAAGACTGTCGTCTGTGGCGGTTGTTTAGCGACGTTGGCGAAGTTTTTGATATGTGTTTGTGTGAGTGTATGGACATTGGTGGCGGTTTTTGGCGGGATCTGCGACCGCAGGACGAATGAATGGCGTTGATACTATATATAGTCCATGCTTAAATCGATCCTTTAAGAATAATGTAGCTAATGATGACAAAAAATGATAATTATGATCAAACCTTGTAATTTATTTTTTTTTTAAATTTAATGTTAAAGCATTAAAAATTTTATTTTTGATTAATAAATTTTGAAGCAAGCATATATCGTCAGATAGAGAGATGCATTATAGTGGTAAATTGAAATGTGAATATTTTAAATAACTAGAAGGATCAACTGGTAGCTTATTTGAAATAGTATTTAATTCTGTATTTAACGATTTAAGTAAGTTTATTTTAATTTAATTTAGTTTAAAATAAGCTAATCAGACCATACAATACAACTATGAATTATTAATAATTGGAATAAAACACAAAGTCTTGTTCCACAGTTTATATTAAAAAATAATTTGTTAAGTTTCGGTTAAGCAACCATCATCAGGCCTGCAAATTACATACGTTCTAAAACAATTGTTACAACCAACCATTAAGTAAGACAAACCGTAGTATTGAAATCGTGCAAAAATCTCAGAAATTTTGCTCCAAATGACTCAAAATGTCATGAAACGTGGAAAAAATTAATTTTCCGCGAAAAAAAAGTCTGTCTGTGTGGATGTGTGGATGTCTGTGTGCACGATAACTCGAGAACGGTACGGTCGATCCGGAAAATTCTTTCGGCCATCGGTTTTTATTTAAAAAAGAAAGGTTCTATCAGAAGATGAGCAATTTCGGGTACGAGGATCCCGGAAAGCAAATTTGTCGATACTGATTTCTTCTAAAGTGTTGTGTAAGTCAAGACGCTTCGATTGATATCCATATCGCATTCGGCTCATTGAAAAAAAAATCGGTTGTGTCGCCCCAAAACTTTCCCGACGAGTATCCAGGAATACTTTTTCAGATATTTAATGTTAAAGTTTCAACTTTTGACATTTTTTTATTTTTGACAGGTGACAGTTGGAGAAATAATTTTGACTGTTCTGAATAGAGTTTTTCAAGGGCTTTTAAACGACATATTCCATGTCCAATTCCGTGACATATTGCATCTGTCACTTTTTGATAGTGATACTTCCGTTAGTCAGATCTCGTACAAAAACTAATGGGTTCTTTCGACAGATAACCCAAACCCATATACCAAATTTGAGCTCAATCGGATTAATACTTTTTCAGATATTTAATGCTAAAGTTTCAAATTTTGACATTTTTTTATTTTTGACGGGTGAT
This sequence comes from Neocrepidodera transversa, assembly GCA_963243735.1. Taxonomy (NCBI): domain Eukaryota; kingdom Metazoa; phylum Arthropoda; class Insecta; order Coleoptera; family Chrysomelidae; genus Neocrepidodera; species Neocrepidodera transversa. The sequence continues at coordinate 11,508,689 of OY725340.1, read as the reverse complement.
AGTTGGAGAAATAATTTTTTCTGTTCTGAATAGAGTCTTTCTAGGGCTTTCAAATGACATATTGCATGTCCAATTCCGTGACATATTGCATCTGTCATTATTTGATAGTGGTACTTCCGTTTGACAGATGTCGTACAAAAACTAATGGGTTTTTCCGAAGGGTAAGCCAAACACCTATACCAAATTTCAGCTCAATCGGATTAAACGTGTGGCCTCTATCGTGGAAGAATACACACACACAGACCGACAGACAGACTTCCATCTGAAAATGGTCTTAATCGTCTCAGGGGTCCCGAAAATGGATATTTCCGTTTTTATCTCGAATTTTTTTTTTAGCTCGTTCACAATACTTTCCCTTCTAAGAGGTGGGTCGGGAAAGTAAAATTGAAAAAAAAAATTATTGGAAAAATTCCGATTTTTTCGAATCGGATTTTCTTTCGCAGACGGAAACGGGTCGTAGTCTTGAAAAATCTCGCAGAGATTATTCCTTTTACCAGTTTTTTTTTTGTAATTCTTGAAATGAAATATATGTTCACATACTTATTAAGACTGTATTATGCGAAAAAAAATTTTTGCCTCCATTTTGAAAAGAAAAATAGTGTTACCATATGATAACGCTATAGGCTTTTATATATAAATTTTATTAGCTTTTACAAAAATATAATATCATCCTAACTAAATACATAAAAATATTAAAAACAGCTTTATTTACTTTATATGAAATATTTAAAAACATGGAATACAAAAGCCGACGTTACATTTTCCTATATATTGTACGAACACCCGATGAACATCCTTCGCCTGCGCAACTTTTTATTTTTTTATCCGGGGTTTCAAAAACTAGATGGTTCATTCCATCATATCTTACATTGTCTAAAATTTTACTCAACGACAAAATGGTTTTTAATGTTTTAGGTCATTCACCAGACTTAGGAATGGTCCCATAACTTTATAAGTAGAACGTTGTAATTTCGCTTCGAACTTTAAATTGCGTGCTTCAGTATTTCACCTGACATTCTGTGTATTTTCCAGGCGTTCACTACTGTGATGTCAATAAACCATGTGAAAATAAACCACCAAAATTTCTTGCTGCGAATACCTATCTTGTATCTTGATACATTATTATCCATGAGATCTGTACCTCCCATATGTGCGTTATAATCACCAATCAAAGATGGACGAGGCATCGTAATAAACCTTTTTTAGACAAAACTATAGTAATTTACGTGAGATATAGGTAAAATACCGTGACAGGTTTATACAACACTAACAACCCAACGAACTACCATAATACTTCATAATACATAACTTCATATGTACCTCTTTATTTTTTGTGAAAGTTTTTTTATCAGACATGGAACAATTTCTGGGAATGCGATTTTCGCGGACAGTACCAGTACCCTGATATCACCTTCCTTTTAAATGTTCCGGAAGATTTAAACCAGTAAATAGGTTATCAAAGTAATGCTCATATGGTCTGTCTTTTGCTTATCTTATCAGACCCAACATAGACACAAATGGTGCCGCAGCTTTTCCAATTTTTTTATTCATAGATTTCTGGCTGCCTACTATTTTTTCCTTGATATAGCTCACAATTTGGTAAATATCCAGATGTTCTATTTAGTACCCAAACTTGGGTTTACTACGAATACACTGCCTGTATGGATGTCATACTCTCATCATACTCTCATCATAACTGAGGTGTTTTTTCTAGCTGATTGCATTTCAAATATTTAGCTTTTAGTTTGTTTATAAAAGATTTTAGTTTCCACACTTTGTCATCCAAGTTCGGTTTAGAATTATCAGCGCAATGGAGAAATCGCATAGAATGGGACAAAACGGTCCCATCTCATGACCCCAGTCATCATCACATTATTTACATCGTATTGTAATATACGATTATTATTATTTTCCTGATAATACTAAATAACCACTTACTATTAGTATTGCTTTTTATTTAATTTTTAAAAACTCTCGGGTAGGGTAAGTTTTTAAATTTTTAAGTTTCGTCATCGAAGAAACGCTCAAAAAGTTGAGCGGGTGAAAATCTCTGCGCTAATTCCCGCTAATCCAGCTGCAGTTTTTTTAGACTCTGGGAGGTACGATGAGGTTGAAGCTGAAACACTGGCTGTGGAAAGCTTTGGGTCTTCTGGCTCTGCAGTGACGTTCTGGGGAAGATCTGGCTCTTTCCACTTTGTGAACAAATTTTAGTCCTACTGGAGCTCGCAGTTGTCGGTCCGAAAGATTGTCCATTGTAATAATTTTTGGAATTTTCATCGAGAAATTAGCATGAAAAGCAATTTTTTTTTGATAAAACAAACATTTCCGCTTGGTCCCAATGGTTGCAAATTTTTAAAAGGATACTGCAATTCTTTTTAGCTTCGAAAGTTTGCAGAACTTTTGCTTTGTTTGGTACTCCGGAAATACGCAAATATTTTTTTTGATTTTATACTCATTTCCGTGTTACAGGTTAGGTTCAAAATTAATAAAAACATTGTTATTAAGAATATCTTCATGTGCAACCCTAACTAAAAACTTTTGGAATTATTCCGAAACTTACTTTAATAAAAAAATCCAATTTTATGAAAAAAAATATTTTCGTTTGATGCATGAGGTTGCAAATTAACACACTTTTTCATAAAATTATTTTACTTATTTCTTCGAGTTTGCAGAACTTTTAGAATTTTCATAGAAGAATTAGGATGAAAAACATAATATTTTTGATAAAACAAACATTTCCGTTTTGTTTAAAAGGTTGCAAATTTATCAGAAGGTGTAAATTGCTATTTTTTAAAACTTTGAAAGTTTGCAGAACTTTTGCAAATTTCTCCGCTCTGATATTGCAAAAATTCATTAAATCCCGATTTTCAACATCTTCCGTTCAGAATATTAGATTCTGTAACAAGGTTAGAATGAAAAATTCGACACGAGTGGAAAATTTCGAACGCGAGCGTCGAATTTTTTCATTCTAACCGAGTAACAGACTATATTTTCTCCACGATCAAAAAGTATGAACCAAATTTAATTAAATCTGAACACAAGTTATTTGTTGACATATTTGTATTACATTGTATTAATATTTATAGTGTTATGCTACACTTACCGAAATTACAACCTGGTGCATTGATGTTTTTTCATAATTTGCAATTTTAGATATTATTAAATTCTATATCTACTTCACTTGATTTTTCACTCATTATTTTGTTTTAATTAAAACTTGTTTGAAAATAATTATTATCATCGCCATTTTGTATCTGACAGTGACACTTTTGAAATCCATGGCAATCCCATATCGTTTATTTCGATTACAGAAAATCTATTCTTTACCTTGATAAAGAATGAAAATACATGCAAAATACATAAGAAGCAAGTGTTTTAGAATACATATTCAGACTCTAGAGGGTAAATGTTTACATTCTATTATTAAAAATGATTTCGGAATTCATACATTCAATAATGGTCATGGAGAAAAAAGGTTCCAAATCAGACTTAGTATCATTCGAATGTACTCTTCACTTTATTAAACTTTTAAAACTTTTGTAATTATTGTTAAATTTTTGGCATATTCTGTCTATTTCTACTGACCTATAGAATGTTTGTATAAGACTTCTGATTACTAATTACAAAATTAACAATATTTGTTGCACCAACAAAAAAATTTCTTTATTCTTGTGAATAAAACTTGTTTTTCTTTAGACTACTAGAATCATTTTTAATTAGAAATGTACGAATTTATTACTATGTAAGACAAAAATAGTCAATATTATTATGTGCTTAGAAAATAAATAGGGAAGGAAAGAAGTTCAAAATTTAGAAGGCAGTGATTGAGTGTTATGTGGAAGTATAAATAAATTATAAAATTGGAAAAAAAATCGATATAGGGTCTATATGTTACTCTACAGTTTATTATGTATTACTTATCTTATGAGTATTCTTCTATTGATTTAGTTGAGAAATCAAAACTGAAAATAAATTATATTGTTTAATTTTATTTCGTTTAAATAATAAGGTATGGAAAAATTCAATTTAAGCTATATTTTCTGAGAAAACCCTAAAATAAGTCCTTTATTAAAAGAGAAAACAAGATAAATACTTAAAACGTGTGTCTCAAATTACAGCGTTAAGGCAGCCATTCTGTGAGTAAAATGTTGCTATCATCTATTTTCGAGACGTTGTTATGGCGTAATTTCAGAGACGTAATCTGAAGAAAACATGTCTTCGAGCTAAAAAATGTGTTCCCAACTTTCAGTTTAGAATAATATAGGTTATGTAAGCATATATTAGTATACAGTGTGTTAGAAAAATAGAATAAATTAATTTTTTATAAATATTTAAATTAGCAAAAACAAAATTAAATTATAACGAAGTTACGAATTTACAATAGTTTTTAATTGCCTACTTTCCGTTCTTATTATTTTTACTTATTAATAATAATTGTAATTCGGTCCCTATATCTAAAAATAATTATTATAATTAGTTTCTCCCTAATAATTGGTCGCAATTAGTATTTTATTAAAATCTTGTGCCCGGCAATATACCGTAATTAGTTAAAATGAAAATGCACCGTGAAAATGAAAAATGTAAATAAACACCGCAACCTTCTAATGAATTTATAGTCAAACGCGTGTACTTTTTGAAAGCGATAATGTGTTGCGTATCGCGCGTTGCTAGTTGCTAGTTGCTTATTGCTTTGGTGTGAATTCTACCTAACCACAACAAAAAAGTGAGCAATTTTTATTTTTATTCGCTGCGTGCGCACTGACAGCTCCAACAACTGGAAATGAATTTATCGTTACTTGAGGAGTAACAAAACATTGAAATAATTTCAAAAAATTATCGTGATGTCATTACCCTTAGATACGTGAGATTTGGCAACACTGAATAAACATTAATAACTTCAGATCAAAAGTTTTGATTTATTAAAAGCGAGAGCGCAAGCTCAACATATTTTCATGTTTTCGTTTGTGGTAGAATTTCTAAAAATCGTGAATATTATTAATGCCTACTGAGTGAACCTTCTCTTGATTGAGTTAAATCAAAACAGTTCTTCTCTAATCTGCCCTACTAATAAAAAAAAATTAAAAAGTGTTCATGGTTCAATAATTTCATTAAAAATGACAGAATTTGCAGTAATTATTTTCTTCCGAAAAAATGACATAAATTTTTTATCACAAATTTCTCTTCATCTATTGTAAACTAAATTCTGTCGTAATCTGCTTATAGATTTCTATATTATATTTTATTCTTGTATAATTTTTTTTTATAGAATAATAGTATATTCTTCAACTCGCATAGAATGATGACTATTAGTCACGAGAATTAATATTCCGATATGAGTGGTAGCGAGTGTCGGATTAAATCGAGTGAATAATAAATATATATTCTCCACGACTGTTATACAGATTATTACAACTTATAAAAATTAACAAACATTCTAAAAATTATAGGACTGTAGCGTTGAATTCTGAGCTTTATTAGTATTAACATTTATGGTTATATTCGAATAGTTTGTGAAGTTTAGTGGTGCTGAGTTGGACTCTAAGTTTACATTTTTATCCATTGAGTTAAATAACACTGAAGATGACAAGGATGGTTCTAGTGGGCATCGAATATATGCCTGGCAGCAGTGGCAATCAAGGTCAACTACGTACAGATTAATCGTTTTTTATATCTCCTAAAGATATTCGCCCACTACCTAAAAAGCAAAATAACACCAAAAAAACTTTAAGAAAAAAAGGAGCAACGGTCATGTTAACCTCTATTCCTTATGGGAAGATTTTATAGAAAAAAAATGAAAAAAGAGGAAGAAGCACTAGAAGTGAACCGTTGGAGACCAGAAAAAAAGAAAAAAGAGGAAGGTAATCAGGTTAAACTTAAACTTAAACTAAAGTCAAAAATTTCGAAATAAAAATACAAACAAAAACTATAAAGAACGGAAATAGATGAAAGTTCCTCGGACGAGGGTAAAAAAGAAGAGGAGTGCATATTTTGCAGTGACTTTTACTCAAATTCATCACTTGGAGAAGACTGGATCAAATGCATAGTATGCCTGAACTGGGCTCATGATAAATGTGCTGGAGTTGATGACAATGATGCAGATGACTTTACTTGTGATTTATGTGCTCGGAAATCTCATTTAAAAAAATGCTGTTTACTCTCTAGGTTAGATATTCTGTAGTTATTAATTTCTGTAGCTTTTTTAACTATACAGTCATTAGTTTTGCTTTTTTTTCACCAAATAAAATTGCTTTACATTTTATTAAGGAAGTATTATTCTTTTTGACATATATTGCTTATATTAAACTAGAGGATCGATTTACCCCTGTCGAGGTATTTTCTCCTACCCAGTAAGACAAAATGATCCCTTTGCAGTATATATTTATTATAAGTTCCACCTTTTTAGAAATACAGTTTTGATAATAAGGTATGCTAAAGCAAATGCGTTGTGCCAGACAACGCGTAATTATTATATTTTATCGGACAACTGGAAGGAGTTATCTAGCATCAAACCTTAAGGGGATCATTTTTACTCACGCTCCCATACCCCACACGTACCCCATATACCTCAGAGTAGGAATAAAACTTCCATAAGAGCAATTTAATAGTATATTATACACCAGGGTAGAGAAGATTTCTTTCCCAACTGAGCTTTATTATTATCCCGAGATGCGAAGCATCTCGGTATAATAAGTTGCAGGGCAGAGAATAATCTTCTCTACCGTGGTTAATTTAGTATTTTTGTTATTAATATAGGTTTGTTCCAACACGAATTTCTGCATCGTTCCGAAACAGTTTTGAGATCGTTCTCGTTGCATTTTGTAAGCATGCGCGAATTCGGATAGTTTCGTGACGGTACAAAAGTATTTAAACGTTGGATCGGTTTATGTACGATTTATCATAACCTAATAAATTGAATATAAACAGGACATATGTACTTGTTTTTACCTAAATAATTTTAATATTTTACTCTTGTAAACAAATCAAATGAGTAACAGCAGGAGAATCTTTGATAGATAGAAAATGAGATGAAGCATCTCAAAAACCGCTGACAAGATGCTAAATGCGCATGTCAATCCATACAGTCACTAATTTTTAGCAGGTTTGTTCCAACACGTTGAAAGACCGTCAACGTACAGCCACGCGCATGAGCCGTAGATAAAAGTTGTTCCAACTGAGAGGTGGCGGTAACCTGACGATCCTCTTGGTGTTCCAACAAAACTCGTGATCGTGTTTGTCACGGTTTCAGGATGGTAATTTCGGTACATGCTCAAAATTAGTGATTGTGTGGATAGACATGCGCACTTAGCAGCTTGTCAGTGGATTTTGAGTGCTCCATGTCATGTTCCAGCTATCGAAGATTCTGCTGCTGTTCTCATTTGATTTGTTTTGTTGTTTCTCAAAATCGTTTGATCTAATACATAAGTAAACATGAGTGACGATTTAGATAAGGATTTTTATCCGACGAAACCAGTGAAGACGATTTTGAACTGTTCTTTAACGAAACAAGAGTAAAAAATGAAAATTCGGTAAAAACAAGTGTTAATATTCAATTTATTAACGAGAATGATCACAAAACGGTTACGAAACGATGCAGAATTTCGTGTTGGAACAAACCTAGCATATACCGAAATTACCATCCTAATACCGTAACAAACACGATCACAATTTTGGTTGGAACACAAAGGGGATCGTCAGATTACCGTCACCTCTCGGTTGGAACAGCTTTTTTCTATGGCACATGCGCGTGACCGTACGGTGACGGTCTTTTGATGTGTTGGAACAAACCTTAGGCTTTTTTTTGCGAGGTACCGTTGAAGGCTTCGGTCGGCTGTTTTACCTAACCGTTGCATTTTCGTGTTGATCTTGTATGACCTCTGTCCATAATTGTCTTTTAGTTCATTTAATTTAATTTATGGCTTTCTTTAAATGTTTGTACATATTGTTTGTAATATTTGTGTCTAATACAATTATTTGTTTTACATGGTTATGGGTATCAGATTGTAACCATTATAGTGAAAAAAGTAAAATAAAACCAGTACTTATTCATTTTAAGTGTCTTACCTCTATGTTATACTGTCTGTCTTTCATACTAGCGTAAACTTTTCCTCTCACCACTTTTAAGGGATGAAACTTGCCACATATCCAGACTCGAGCGCATTTTCTGCACGAACTGTTACTTTTGGTTCATCTTTAAATAGAGCCATAATCTCGCCTACCTTAATTAAATATTTTGCCATAATTAAAAACGAAACATCTTTTTTATTTTTACTTTCAAAAAATCAACTTGTAAATAAACTTTCAAAATGACAAGTATGACAGTTGTCACGTGGATTTCGTTCTTCCGGTTAGCCGCTCGTGAAATAGTTACCATGGTTACAGTTTTTGTTTGGAAACATTTCAGGTTGACCAACATAAATTATAACAGCACGACTATCGCGGTCCATTAGTGGATAGTGAAAAATTGGCTCCTAGTAGGACAAAAATTGACCTTCTCGATTCAAACACAGAATACATAATATCTTCTAATACTAGTAGTGGAAAAATATTATAGTAATCATTTTCTGACTAAAAAACGAACTGAACAAATATGATTAAGAATCGATATGAGTTTTTAATTATTTACTACGGCAGACAGCGTGTTAACGCTGCTTAAAATTATCGAAGGACCACCTTAATACAGAGTATTAGTAATTAGTGTTACCACAAAATAAATCAAATTATTTAAGTGAACTGTAAGGGCTATTTACTCACCCCATGATGAGACTCTCTGAACTATTGGACTGTTTGCCTATTTATAGTTTCAGAAAATTTGTAAGAGGGGATTTGTAACGGTTTTCTGCTTTGCGATATGAAAACCGACCTGTCCGGCGATCACACGTATTTCTGCGCTTGTCGCTCTTAGAAATATTTTATCGCTTAGAGGGAGATGGCGATAGGGTGAACTATTTTGTACAAACAATACTAAATAACAATCTATTTTTAGATTATGGAATGGTCACTGGCCAAAAGTATAAATTAAAATGAATCTTATTGAATTTAAAGGAAACATAAGTTTATTTTGTGAATTCTGGATAATATTCCAGTGAAATTTATCCACGAACATTATAATTGTAGTGCTTCATACAGTACATATAATTCTCTGTCAGTGTCATCGATTCTAAAAATTTCGATCACATTGCACAGATGATAATCGTGGTGGCAGGAAAAACAAGAGAAAGATTCAGCAGTTTCCAAGCAAAAATATATATAAAAGAAAATGTTCTATGAAAAACAAAAAAAATATTTCTCCCTATAATAATTTCACACATATAACTGTCAAATCGTATCAACATAATAAACAACCCTAACTTTTACTTTTGTGCTATTTTATAAACATGATATTTTTTCATCTTTAATATTTTAAGCTGCTGTCAGGAGTGATTTTAATATAAAAAATAATTTTAGCAGGTATAGAGATATTCTAGATAGAGAGCTTTAGCCCTTTATGTATGTCCCGCGAGCCCGTTTACCTTTTTTAATCCTGAATATTTATTAAATTAAATTTCGTTTTTGTGCTCTTTTAACGTATGAAAAAATTGATGCAATAAAAACATCAAAAATTGATTATTGTCATTTTTGTATGTTTTCATACATCAAAAAAAGTTACATGAGAAATTATTATTATTGTAATGGTAATTACAAATTATTTTCTTTATTTTCTGAAACGTAAAAAAAAGTATATTTTAGATACTCTTTTTTATCGTAAAAATATTACAAATTAAAATAAAAATCATCTTTCTTTTCAACGATATCCAAGAGTAAGTATAGTAGGATACTTCATATATTTACGTAATAGGTACTCCATCAGACGACGGTAAAATCATGGAGAATCACCCTAATGTCTTGGGCAAATATTTGTATACCATTATGCAGCGACTGTCGGTGGAATGACTTTTTATTATTTCCATGCCTGGATGACACCCCAGGCGAGGCGTCGCGATCCAAATACTGATATACACGCGACGGTGGTCTTGATTGAAACTCAAGTGTCGCAAAAGGCTGTATTTCTATTTTTAGATACTCTCGTAGACGTTTTAATAATGACAAATATTTTTTTATGACCAAGAAATAAGCCAAAAAAAGTTTTCCAATAAAAAAACAATTTGTTAATAATAAATGACAAAATACTTAGATAAATTGTATGTAAATGCATCCAGAATAAATATTATCTAACAGTACAATCTTACAAAATAATTATTCTATAATTTTAAACTCAAAGCTAAAATTCTTCCTTAGATTGTACTTTTTTTCGTGCCTAGAATGGACTCATCCAGTGATTTGTTTTTATATTTTATTTTATAATTTGGCCTACCGTAACACATTGCACCGGGTTCAGCCCTTCTGAGACCGATCCTGTGGCTATAATTAATTCTTAAAATTTGAATATCGGGGCTATAGTGGCTTGTGACGTGGCCCAATTGAAACAGATTATATTGGGCTATGTTGTCATATCGATAAAACTGGCAACTCTCGTTCTCATTTGTTATGATTAATAGAATTAAAGAAGTATATAAAATTTTTCTATTCTACAAACGAACAAAGCTAGAATCTTGGCAATGCTGTAGAAAGTAAAACGTTAATTATTGGTCAAGAAGAAGCGCCACTTTCAAAATGTATTAATTACTTTTTATTGATTTTTATTAATTAATCAATATTATAAGAACAATGAAAATTAACACAAACTACTAGGTTCTTTAAGCTATTTATTCACTAATATAAAACCAATATATTCGTTTCTACTGGATAAATCTATTGTCTATATTTTTTATCTGACTGTTACTAAATTTCCCCTGATTCGTAGCACTACCACCATCTTATTTTTATTATCTCGCTACAAAGACATTAAAAAAACAAATTCGTTAAAAGAAATAAATTTTATCTTAACGTGCAGTACTACACCAAGGTCCTTTTTGTACCTTTGAGGTCTCTCAGTCATGGCTCCTATCGTACATTAAATTTGAATTCTTTAAAATTGAACTCACACTTTGGTGTGATTAAACTAATTCTACTCAGTTAAGTTTTGTCCTTTATTTTTCCAGTACCACCCCTTTTTTTAGTGTTCTGAGCTTAATCTATAATCGAATTTTCGTCTATGGTTTAATTATTATTTTAATTTCAACACAATGTTTATTTTTATTTTGTTAAAACATGTTCAGTAATATATTGTTGTACTTGACATGATTTTGATTTCTTCGAGTCATAATTCTTCATATTTTCATTTTCTTCTCAATAAAAGTAAAAATTTCCGAAACTATATCCTGAGTTAATACTCACCAGATCGGATAAAGAAAATGTAATTGTATACTCAAAAGTCAAAACAATTTTGCAAACAGAATTAAAAACAAGCTATAATAAATCTTTCTTAAAACAAAACTACACATAAATAGCGGGAAAGTTTTATGTTGGCCACAACCCATATTTTTGGAATATTTACATTTTAATTTATTTAATTTCTTGCTTAATATTTTTTCCCATTTCTCTTTGACTTTTGTCCAATTTATTTCCCATTTCTTGCATCATTTCTTTCTGACTATTGTCCAATTATTGTTTGTGATGCCTCCTTTCTCTTGTTTTTGAATATTTTGACTATCACCTTCTTGTACTGATATTTCATCTAAATTTTGTTTTTAAACTTCTGTTATATCACCTTGTCCAAGATCTTCTTCCTCTCCCAATTTTCCGACTTTCTTACTATCTCTTAGATCTACTTATTTAAGTAGCAAATCAAAGCAAAGGTACTTATACACTGTACAATGTCCGACAGGTCCATATTAAAAAAAAATAACTTTATGGTGGCCGTTAAGACACGAAACGTCGTATCAAAGATTTATTAGTACAGTTTTGTAGAAAATTTAAGATCATTTTATCATATTTTTTAAAATAAAAATAATATGCGTAAAAACCAAAAATGTCATTTTTAGTTTTCCCTGTATAATTCGAGAATGACGAAAGTCCCTGAAATTTTTTTTACACCAATCCTAAATAGTTAACTTTTTTCCAATTTAACCGCTTCTGTATATATTACGGGTTTTGATAGAGCAAAATATACCAATTTTAGACACCCTGTGTAAGTAAATCTAATTATATTGCTATATAATTAGCGAATCAAATCGAAGGTACTTATTGAATTTACAATGTCCTTCCGTGCGTCTGTCTGTCTATCGGTCAGTCTCTCTCGGCGATAACCGTTTCGAATTTTGGATATCTGTTTTCAGCAATCGATAGCTGGCTACATTAGCTTACCCATCCATTGTTCTCAATGATCTAAGTCAACTTTAACCGTATGTCTGTCCGTTTGTCCGTGTTTCCATCCATCTCAGCGACAACTTGAGAACGGTTTCGAATTATGGATTTCCGTTTTCAGCAATCGATATCTGGTTATCTTAGCTCACCCAACTATTGTTTTCAATTACCTCAACCATCTGTCTGTCCGTTTGTCCGTGTTTCCTTCTATCTCAGCGATAACTCGAGAATGGTTTCGAATTTTGGATTTTTGGTTTCAGCAATCGATAGAACAGTTTCGAATTTTATTATTTTTATTGATCTAAGTCAACTTAAACCTTCTGTCTATCCGTCTGTCCGTAGCTGAGCTACTTGGATACTGTTAGCTAGGTTTATTTTAATTTTATTCCATTACAAAATATCTTTTAATATGAACATTCTCCTTTTATCCTAACAATGTTACCTTCTAAAAATTTTTTTTTGTTGCTATTGATGTGTTATTTATCTCCCTTAAAATTTTTCAACCACTAGATTTTTTATATAAAAAATAATAGTACATATTACTATATCTAGTATAATTTCCTCCATTACTTCTTTTTACCTATAAATTTTCAAAATTTTCATGATTTTACCTTTTACTTTAAAAATTTTATAATGATTTTTCTCCCACTTTATATTCTCTATATAATTTTGAAATAATTTTACGATTCTCATATATCACTTCGCGAAATATTGCCTTCTATAGAATTTCAATCCTTATATACCAATTATTTTAAATTAATTTGTTTAACCACTAAATATAATACACAGAGTGTAATACATTTCACTACAATATGTACATATATGTATAAATCCACATATTCTTTTATTTAAAGTTTGTTATCAACAATAAGGATGACTGGTCCTTCGAATATATTTTTTATAGCACTAATCCGTTCAATATTTGAAACCCTCCCCGTATATAAATATAAAATTTTTAGTATATCTTTTTCTTTTAAAAATTAACCAGCTTTCTATTCTTAAATAACCGCTTTTTTTCATTTTATTGTCAATAGAAACTTTTCTCCTGACCATTTCTTGATAAAAATAAAAACTGGAATTCCACTGGGAACAATAACATGTATGTTAGAGAAAAAGATTAATTGCCTTGTGAACGCTTAATAAATTATTTATGGATATTTTACCGCCAGGATAATAAAAGTTTTGCAACGAACTTTTTTATCGATTACCTTCGTTAAATTATTGGTTGGATGTATAACAGCCTTTAGGGTATAAAAGAATTGAGGCGTATCTTATTTATGTTTAGGTATCGGTTCCTAAATAGATAATTGAAGAAAAACATTTATAATAAATAAATCTAAAATAATTACTTTTAATCAAGATAATATTACTTCTTGAAATTGTGAAGTTATAAAATTATATATTATTTAATAGGGGAGTGCATGGGGGTGTTATTTTTCTTTATTTTAGTTTTTTTATTTGTTCCTGTTTACGTTATTTTCCTCTGTTTTGCTATTATTGTTTTTCCACATTTTGCCTATTTTTTTCTGTTTTGGCTTATTTTTCCCAGTTTTTACTTTCCCGACCCACCTCCTAGAAGGGAAAGTATTGTGAACGAGCTAAAAAAAAATTTCGAGATAAAAACGGAAATACCGATTTTTGGGTCCCCTGATACGATTAAGACCATTTCCAGATAGAAATCTGTCTGTCTATCTGTGTGTGTATTCTTCCACGATAGAGGCCACACGTTTAATCCGATTGAGCTGAAATTTGGTATAGGGGTTTGGGTTACCCGTTCGAAAGAACCCATTAGTTTTTGTACGATATTTGTCAAACGGAAGTATCACTATCAAAAAATTACAGATGCAATATGTCACGGAATTGGATATGCAATATGTCATTTGAAAGCCCTTGATAAACTCTATTCAGAGCAGCCAAAATTATTTCTCCAACTGTCACCTGTCAAAAATAAAAAAATGTCAAAATTTAAAACTTTAGCATTAAATATCTGAAAAAGTATTAATCCGATTGAGCTGAAATTTCCTATAGAGGTTTGGCTTACCTATTGGAAGAACCCATTAGTTTTTGTACGAGATCTGTCAAACGGCAGTATCACTATCAAAAAATGACAGATGCAATATGTCACGGAATTCGACTTGCAATATGTCATTTAAAAGTTTTTGAAAAACTATACAGAAGAGGCAAAATTATTTCTCCAACTGTCACCTGTCAAAAATAAAAAAAATGTCAAAATTTGAAACTTTAACATTAAATATCGGAGAAACTATTCCTCTCTGAATACTCGTCGGGAAAGTTTTGGGCGACACAACCGATTTTTTGGTAAAGATAAACGGGGGTGATTAATATGATGGAGATAATTTAAAATAATGTCAAACGAAGCAATTTGGGAGGAATGTTGAAGGAAGAAGATAGTATAAAGGTTGAGTAAATAAATAAAGTAAGCTGTTTTGAAGAAAGAAGAGTGATACAAGATTTGAAGTTGAATTTGTTGGAGGAGTTTAAAGAAGAGGAAGTGAACAGGATTTAAAATTTATTTTTATGTTTGGTTTTTTTTTTAATGTTTATTTTTTTTCATGGATCCCACCCTAAAATTGAAATTTGTTAGTAGCGTACCATTACAATATTCTTTTTTTTAAATACATAAAAGCTTATTTCTTTCTTTTTGCTAATATACATTATATGATATATCTTGTGATCTTCTGAATTTTTAACTATAAAATGGGAATCTATTTTTAACTTACTTTATGGATTGTCTTAATTACCTAATTCCAATTTGACGTCAAAGTACCACAATTGATTTATTGATATAAAATTTAAAGTTTAAGGAGGGCGACTAGTTTCGGCGAAAATTCGCCATCATCAGGCGAATGTATTCATGGTAAAAGAGGGTAAAATTATATATTAAATTGAAATTAAACTAAATAATTGGTATTACGTGACGCAATATGTATTAATATTTTTGTATATGAAAAATTAATAAACGAAAATTTAACAATTAAAATGTGGTACGAAGTGGTTTAATTTAAAATTAAAAACATGAAAGTGGGTTGACAATATGTCCGCATTTTTACATCACATGAAAATTAGGAAACGGGTAAAAAGGAATTCTCCAATTCTGATGGAATCAAAGTATTAAATTTGGTGAATAGGGTGTGGTTACGAAAACATTTTTAATGAAATAAAAATGGGGGATGGCCAAGAATTTAGCAAGTATTAAGAAGAATTTGAAACCCCGACGTGGGGTAGGAAACCACTTGGTCGATGTACAGCCAAGCAACCCCAAGGGTGACGTACCAACAGGAATGAAAAAACCAAATATCAAAATCAACTGCAAGGAGGCTCACTAGTAAAAGGTTTAACCACTGACGACGTATGGTCGCGACCATATTTTTTTTATCATAAAGAGCAGGTATCATAAATTCGGTAATTTATAACCTAAGGTCTTATATTGATACGATCTGAACTTTATAGTGTTCCACGGTAACACTATAATTTAGAATTTACATGGTCACATTACAATTTTGAATTTCCACAGCAACACTACAATTTTGAATTTCCATGGCCACACTACAATTTTAAATTTCCACAGCCACAATATAATTTTGGAATTTTCACGATATCTCCAGTTTGAAGAACGAAGACCACGTGCTTTAAAACAATGCCGGTGTCTTGTGTAGCAACCAGAGGAACTCTTAGGAAACTTTCTCTATCTTTTGTGCTTAGCTAAGTGTTATTTATTTAATTTTGTTTTCTGATTTCACAAATGATTTGTTTTTATAAAAATGAACCAAGTTTAATTTTTCGTAGGAGTTTAATTTTATTAAACCCCAATAAAAAAAGATAGGACAGATTTTGAAATATATCTTAGTTTTTTTTGTCAATTATTTCTAAATTCACCAAAAAATTAATTTGACTGGCGCCCATAATTTAACGTTAATATATTTCAAATTCTATTCGTGGTAACTAACCCATAAATGTTTGAGCTAAAACACTTATTTTTAAAGAAAATAAGGAAAACAGTCGTTAAATTTTTGGCCAAGTTTACTCAAGCTTTAGCATTCAAAATAAGAACTAGCGAATCCCTGGAAGAGGGAGTGACCGAGTAGCAAAAGGGATAGAGCCCCCTCTATTTCCTAAAATAAAAAGAAAAAAATATTTACCCTTCAACATTTTTACAGTGTAAATTACTGAATTTTTTTTTAAGGTGAAAATAGGAAATTTTGATACGCCATTGCCAAACAGCGAATGTAGAACTTTATATGTTCCATAAAGGACTTAAACATTTCCAACAAGCTGAGTAAATGATATTGTGGTTAAGATTGCATCTGCAGTTAAACATTTTAATTGAAATGAGGTTCATTTATAGTGAAGTTTCTTGGTTCAGTTATGAAGTTTTGCAGTTTCGCGGTGATGCTTGTCATGAGGCGTGTGTCGGATTTACTTACAGTTGTTTTACATGACAAGCTCATTTTAGTTGGGTCAACAATACATTTATATTTTTTTTGAATTCGTGTTTTGAGAGCATTATATACAAGTGCACACATTGTTACCGTATAGTGAATACTACAAGGAGGTAGAAAGCTTTCTCCGTCAAAAGGGAAGTCTTTTTTTGTTAATTGAAATCAAACTATCAATAATGTAATAAAGTGCCAATAACACTTTCCCGCTATTTATATGTAGTATTTTAGTTTTTGAAAAATATTTATTATAGCTTATTTTTCAACTCTGTTTGCAAAATTGTTTTTACAAAGAAAAGTTTGTGATAACCTAACCGTTAAGACTACTTATATATGTGCCTTATGTCTAGTCGGACAAATATTTTATTTGGAAAATTCTGGTAGGGGGCATTAATAAACATTTCTCAAATGACGTTTTGGTTCATAAATATTTGTTGTTGATACTATAATTTTTATTAATCGTTTGTTGTATACACACCTTTAGTATAGCCTAAGTGGGATCTGTCAAAAAGATATAAACTACAAAATTCTCTATTATGATTTGTGAAGTAAAGTGAGTAAGAACTTGTATCTTTCTGATTATTTTTCATTATTTTAATATTTCATATCTATCGTTTGATTTGATAGCAATTGTGCAATTATGTTATTCTTTTTATTTCTTTATTAAATACAACGAACTATTTCTCTTTGAACGGACTTTTATTTCCTTTAAGAATACAACTTGCAACAAGGTTGCTTTTCACTCTACTTACTAAATTGACAACTGACAGACTTCAAAGTCAAAACTAAACAATCCTACCAACTAATAAAGGGGAATTTTAGCGTTTCATTAACAAATTATTATAATTGATTCATATTTATCCCTCGTGTTCTAATAATATTAATGATTTAGCTTATTTCATATCACTTATACGAGCATTTTTAATTATCCTTCCATGTGTCAAATAATATGGCTGTTCTTTGATTTTTTTTTATGATTCAATTTAAGTTTAATTATAATCTTATCTTTGTATAGAGAAAACATTTTTGCTATTCACGAATTTGTTAGTACGTTTGATTTCTTTTATAACTTTATTATTCAATATTAATCAATATGCCGTACCGGTTATCATCAAGGTAATTTGAAATTTAAGTATAAATTGGTGCTTCCTGTTAAAAATTTTAAAAAAAATTTGAAGCAGAATTTAAATGTCGAATTGTCTTTGGCCAGGAAAATTCGATAGACATCATTTTACTTAACTATTTTAACATGTATGTGATTATTTTTGGTTAATGTTAATTGTCATAATTTCTTATTTCATTGATTTCTTCATTTGCTGTTAGAAAGAATTACTGATACTCATTATTGTAGTTTTTCATTTCATTGATTTTATCATTTAAGATATTTTGAGATGCAGTTGTGAAATTCATTGATATTATTATTTATTGTAAAATTCACCTTATTGATCTTTATCATTTATAATATTTTAAGATACAGTTGTTAAAAAGTCATTTATCTGTAAAATCCTTATAAGTATTACATATTTTGTAAAATTACTCATTAAGTTCGTTTAACTCATGATCGGTCTGTGAAGGACAATGGACTCTCATCCAGTGATTTTTTTTATATTTTTATTTTATAATTTTGGCCTACCATAACACATTGCACCGGGTCCAGCCCTTCTGAGACCGATCCTAAAATTTGAATATCGGGGCTATAGTGGCTTGTGACGTGGCCCAGAAACTGTGCAGAACGTTAATAATTATTTTGGGGACTAGGGACCCTTGACCCAAGTGACAGTTATTTATTTTTATAATTTTTTGATAATGTATAGAAATATTTGAATCACATTCACACATTCTCTGTGATATTATGCACAATGAACATCCAACACATTTCAAATTTTAAAAACCTAAAGTAACAAAATTTTCGTTTTTTCAAAAAAGGCTGCATTTGGTTCCATTGTCTTAATATATAGGACACGTGATCCACCATTAGGAACAATTGACCCAGTCGTAGACTTTACACTTTATAATAAATAATTTTATTTTTCTGTAAGTACCTACCCAAATATAAAAATTATAATTCTTATTCTACAGCAAATTTCAAGTTTTGCTTGAATATAAAGTTAGTGATTCTATTATTTTTTTTTTATAAAAATTGATAAATCCAGAATAACCTCAACTTGTTCGGAATCAACTTCTGATGTATTATCCTGTTGAGGCCACTTGAAACGTTGGTTTTTGATTTTCCGGGAAAATTTAGCCAAATAATATCCATGGGAAATATTAAGAACTTGCTTCGCTTTCTGGCAAATGCTACAATTATCCAATCGTCTTTTTTTGGGTAATTTACGTCTTTCTTTGAGTGCGAAAATGTCTAATATTTTAAAATATAAAAATTGCGCCCACACAAATTTAACTTAATAAAAAAATTACCTGTATTTTAGTAGAGTACGCCATGTATATGTTCGCAAACCCCACAATTCGCAAAGCACACAATTCGCAAAGCCCACATTCGCAAAACCTACGCCACCATTTTAAAAAGACACCATTTTAGAAACTAATCATATGATTTAAGTAGGTTCAGTGGTCAAGAGGTCTACAATATTTCTCATAATTTATGATATTTAACGGAAAACCATTTTGCATAAGAAGAGCGCGGGGTCCTTCGCCAAATATGATTTTTATTTGTAAAAGAACGTAGGGAATCCCATCTCTGCACCTTGAATAATATATTTGCTATCTGATTTTTTGAAGGCTACGAAATACGAGACAATTAATTAAAAAGATAACTAAAATTTTTCTTTTTTTACGTCTGCTTTTGGTTTTATGTTATCAACAAAAGAAAACCGGTATTTTATCGATAACTCGCGCTCCCGCTAAATTTCTAATCTCTCATTCTTAGTTATACAGAACAGCCGCTATACGAAATCGTAAAATGTGATGCGCTACTTAATCGATAACTCACCTGTACTCCTGCTACCCTATTACAACCAGAAGTGCCCCGACCCCAGTCAAGGTATTCGCCCTTCGGCCTATCTAACATTATCGACACGAAGAGAATGCGCAGACAAGGTCGATGGATTAACCTATTTTATATGGATTAACCTAATAATTTTTATAATCATCAGGGAAATTTATGTTTATTACAATTTTGATAAATGCCATTATTTATCTAAAATAATCGTTCAAAATAATATCAAAAATTTACTATAAATGAAAATAGTTAACAAAATTATTATATAATATATTATTATTTTTCTGTCAAATTTGACATTTACTTTTAACAATAATTTCGTACTGTTGCTGTAAAACATTAAAGTTGAAATTCAGTGAAAAGATAATCCGATAAGTGAATTAAATCAGCAAAAAAATTTAATTGATATGTTTCGTTGCTCATGGTAAATTTTGACTAAGTTAAGACAAAGGCTGTGTAAGGGTTACAGCTAAAGCAATTAAATAAAAAAAAATAGTAAAAATTTTTTCTTCATAACGTGCAAAAAATTTGTATACATCCAAAAAAAGTAGACTTATTTTGAATGCATTCCATATAAAAAGTCTGGAATTAAAGACCATATTAGATATATTGACAAATACAGGAACTCAGATAAAGTTTGTTTAACCATCCTCTGGCGTTACGTCATAATCATATATGTAATACTCCTATATCGCCAACGTCCTATTTTTGTCTATAGAAACAAAGCGTTCCGACAGAAGGAGATGCCAGATCGCAATTTGGTGCCAAAGCGCATGCCCATATACATAAATTGCATTGGCGTCGTGTCCCGTGGTGAAAAAGTAACGTAGAGAAAAGGAAAGTTAAGCAAAAAGTTAACCTAGGCGATTTTACAGCTGTGACACGCCTATGCATATCCGAGACTGCGTGAGAGAGAAACGATCGTCTACACTCTACTATCGGCGACACACTTCTCTCTCAAGCTGGCGATATAGGAGTATTACATATATGGTCATAATCGGTGATGTATTCTGCTGTTTTACGTGTGCCCTATATTATTTGAATATTATTTCACACATAACCTCAAAATTAAAATATAATCAATGACATATTTTAAGGATTGGTTTCAATGACGCATGTTAAGGTGTGTTTGTATGAATAAATTGGTCATCATGTCTATTTATTAGGAATGGGTAGGGGATGATAATGCCAAGTTTTAAGATCTAGTGGTATGATCCTTACATACTTGACTAGACTCAAAACCTAGTTCGTAGGGAGGCTATTGAACAATAATATTTTGGTACAGTTAGAGTGAGGGGTTTCAGTCAAGACTAAAACTGGAAGTGTAATCAGATGACTAGACTAGGGTAAAGCTATGGAGGGTATAGAAGGAGGGCAATCTCTAAGGGACAACACGTTTAAAATGTGGTCAACATTTTATACGCAACTAATGGTACTAAAATAACCGACGTGGCGCTGACGATCGTATGTTGAAAAACTGTTTGTAGATTGATTAGATCCATAATCTCAAATAACGTTTTTTATTTAATGGAGCCACCCAATTTTTATAAAATATATATCTTTTAAAATTTACGTAATGAATTAAAATTATTATTTAAAAAAAATCAAAGGAAATGTCAAAACTGTCATCAACAGTCGATCAACAGCGCCACCAACTGGCTTCCAAAATTGGTTACCTTTTTCTAACGTTGCGATGTGCCTCCTTCTATACCCTCCATAGGTAAAGCCAATAATAGTCGAAAATAAGGGTAGATAAAGAAGAAAAAAGAAAAAGTAAAGAGGGGAGATTTGTGGAAAATGAAAATGATAGGAAAGATAAATTTATAACCTAATACCACATTAGGCTTGAACACAGCTGAGGAGAGATACATTTATTCGCCTTATTCTTAAACCTGGTTCCCACGGTCAAAGTTTATTGCTGCTGAATCCATTTTCACATCAACGTGTTCAAAAAGATAAATATTTTAATATTATAATTATATTAGTAAATAGGGATAGTAAATTATAAAGAATGTAGATGAATACTGAACTCAATTGTGAACAATTAAATGTATGTACAACTGAGAGATATATCTTAATTTAATTGTTGAGGTGCCCATAAAGTTTTAAATAAGGGATTGAGTGAATTTGAGTATTTAAGCAAGTGACAGAG
The DNA here is from genome assembly GCA_963243735.1 of Neocrepidodera transversa. NCBI lineage: Eukaryota > Metazoa > Arthropoda > Insecta > Coleoptera > Chrysomelidae > Neocrepidodera > Neocrepidodera transversa. Next base: position 11,486,839 of record OY725340.1, on the reverse strand, counting down.
TTCGAGTTTATCTCCCGTAGTATTTCCAGATCCTCCAGAAGGTCCATTTTCCTAAAGTTGTTGACTGGGACACTGTGTAGTATTTTGCTATTATTAGTAGGAGAGAAGTTATGGTTATTAAATTTAATATGATGTCCAAAATTAGATTTATCAGGTCTAGATAACAGTCTTATGGTTCTACCTATATAGGTAGCTTGACAGGAATCACATTCTAATTTATAAATACCACTTCTTGACTACTTAGCAATCCCGTCTTTAGTTTTTTAACGTAAACTTTTTATTGTAATTTGTGTTTCAAATGATATTTTACGATTTGGCATATTTTGTAAATGACGGTAAGTCTAAGAAGTATCTGGATTAGGGAATGCCAAGTTTCTCTTAATTAACCTACGAACCCCCTTTATACATCTAAAAATCGTGGCAGCACTCCAATTTTTATTAATGAGAAACTATTCAAATTCAATTAAGTCATTGATTTCGGATCTAGAAGTTATGTCAACCATATTCTGTATGACTTAATATTAAACGACACGTCTCGTAGAGCCCTCTTGCATATAAAAAACGTAATACATTTAGGTCAACATTAATTTTCAAAAATGTATAGAGAATTTTAGCACCTCACTGGCTAACGTTAACGCTAACGCTAATCCTTATTTCGAGCAGACTGGACATGCTCACGTAAAAATAAAAATAGCATTATACGGTAAATTTTAGGAAATAGCGGTATGTTTAGCGGGTCCCCTTAACTCAAGTACATTAAACAATTGTCATAATTGACACGTGACATAACGCAAAATGTAGAAAAATGCAATTGCTTTGGCTAAAACTCTATTTTTTATACGCTAACCAAATTTTAGCGTTAACGTTAGCGTTAGCTTGTGAGGTGCTAAAACTCTCTAATATCTTCTTTAATTACAGGTTAGGTTGTCAAAAATAATATTTTAGGGTAATACAAATATTTTAACATGACATGTATTTTAATAACACTCTGTTAAATATATTTGATCTGTCATTATTTATGTTTAAAAAAAAATCAGACTTTATTAAATACCTCATAAAGCCATTCCTATCGGACTATCTGACCATTTATATAGTTTTCTAGTTTTATACCATAATAAACATATTTTCATGAATATTATGTTGATAACCGTTCTACACTTCCAATTTTATATGCTCTATCTCTATCAATTTTTATTAATGTTACCTATAATTTTAGTTCAAACAATATTTTACCCATTTCCATGTTCGGCGCGTTATTTTTACTATTGATCATTTGTGTAATATATTTTATTGCTGCTATAAAAATACTTTATGTTGGATCGAAAGCGATGTGAGAATGCCGACGATGTTAATATATGCTCTTTTATATTCCCTTTTATGTTAAACTAATATAAAAGTAAAATAAAATATGCCTAGCTCAGATTTTTGATTTTTTTATCCCACTTTTATTATGCCGATTGTCCTAGTACTATTTCATCTAAAAATAATGTCAGCCTAACTTTAGGTATTTTCCATAAGACAAAATCGGTATCTGTAATAGTATTATTTCATATATTAATTAGTTTTATTTGAAAGTACAAAAGAAGTATATTAATGCAAGTACAACATTTTCGTATCGAATTAAATAATAATTTGTAGTTAAGTTTAAAATAAATAAAAATAATAGTCGCATAAATTAGAAAAAGGAAGAATTGGGAATTTGTAACGTTTGATTTTCAACAATGTTAAACAATAGCGTCAGCACTAACCAAAACTATACTTTTTTATTACTGTACGTACGTTTCTCTAACTATGTTAGCATCATCAGGAGTTTATAATAAAAGCAGGTTAGTAACCCGAGTAGCAAATGCAAATTGAGTAAGATAACAATTAGTTTCAATGTACAATAATAATTTTAACAATAATTTAACAAAAGAACGCGTTTAGTAACTTAGCAAAAATATTGCATAGTCTTCGAAGCCTCGAGGTTGACACAAGTAGGGTGAAGACATGATAGATCGAGAGAACGACACCAAATCAGGAACATCGGAAAGCAGTACCCCTAACTGAGAAGCAGTATTTACAAAAATTATAGAGGCGGTTTTTTGAGCGAGTCATATTCGAGTATAATTACTCTGGGTGATTATAGTAATTGGGACATTGTCCATTTTTTTGGCTATAGTAGACAAATTTTAGTTCGGTAGAGGTACTCGCAGGGTAATGAAGTGTCAACGATAGTCGGGTATAGTGAGTTTAATAGTGTAAACGATACCAAAATCTGATGATCTTCTTCCTGACCTAGGAAAAAAGAAAAAACAACTATAGGATATTTGGAAACTAAAACAGAGGCTAAACCAAATATGGAAAATGAGATAGAAAACGCTAATACAAAAAAATTAAACGGTCAGAAAAAATAATATAGATGAAACAACAATGGTAAGTACAAAAACATATAATTAAAGACTGAGAATACGTACCCATCATCAGCCGACAAATTAATAACAGCAAAATCTCAAGAAGAAAAAACTACGAAGCATATACACCGGTTTTTTACAATCAAAAAAAGGGAGTAATTAATTTTACACTATCGGCAGGGAGCACGACCAAAACGCCATCTGATGGTGCATAAAATCGTGTTCGACAATTGTGAGAAGTATGTAAGTTGTGTATAAAAAATAAAAATTCGTTATAAAAAAAACTCATTAGAATTTATAAGCACATTAATTTAAAACATGTGATTTTATTTTTGAAAGAAAAATTCAGTAAAACATGTTGTGATGAACAAATTAAATATAAAATATGTAAATAAATATTAAAAACTATGATTCTTAGGTTAGGTTAATCAGTGACATCTAAAAAAAAAATATACATGACAGCTAGAATAATAAAAATTTATGAATATTTACTAGATTTTCAGGTCACAATAATTTCTCATACTTTTTTTTAAATAATTTTTAGGCGATGATGAATGCAATTATTCAATCAAACTGGATTTTAGTCTATTTGATCAAACCAGATTGGAGTCAATTACTCATCAAATATCATTTTAACCCCAAACGATGGATAAAGGGAAGCAACTTATCCCGGCTGGTCATGTTAGAGATGTGAAATAATTGAGACATAGTGGCAAAAGTTATTTAATCACATCGAATAATTGTAGAATAAAACACATTCATCTAAGTAAGCATGCTACAGAAGTAGGTTATACATTACTTACTTTTTTCTCCTAACTGTATTTATCCAGTTTTTTCTTTTCTCTAATTTCCAACTAGCTCTTGAAAATCTGTAAAATTTGCACTTGCTATTTGCAATTAACAACACAACTATTATGAACCATTTTTATATTTAAATTTGACGTGTTTATTTATGACAAGACCATGATTTTACGGAATTTTGACCATTACGAGCACTGCGATCGTTTCAGTTGTCCCCACCATGCACTCTGCACCCAGCGAATACGTTACCTCTTTTTCATGGCAATCTTTGATATTATCTGTCTGTCTTTTCTCTTCTAATGTTGTTAATGGCTCAGAAAAATTATTATTCAAATCTATTAAGTCTTATTTGCCCTTGACAGCAGATTTAATACAGGTATACATATCTTCATTATGTACTTCTTTATAGAATAAAAATACATGCAAAACACATCAGAAGCAAGTGTTAATAAATATTCTAAAACTCAAGAGTGGGAATTGTTACATTTTATTATTAAAAATGATTTCGGAATTATTACATTCACTTATAAACATGGAGAAATAAGTTTTTCTACATCTACATGGATATTGTCGATTCTACGCACACTTTACAGATTGTATAATATGTAGGCAATAGCCTAAGATGAAATCCACCAATCAGAGTTCACAATATCACTTCATTAGCGTGAAATATGAAATCCACCAATCAGAGTTCACATTTAGTAACCCACCACTTTTTTTTTATTTTAAATAACCTGTCAAAACAAATGTTAGATTTTTTTATACTGATCCTATATTATGTTCTAATACAGAAACATAATAAATGGTATAATCAAGGAAATTCACCAAGGTAAAAACCTGAAAATTATGAAAAATAGGGAAAAAAATAAGGAAAAAAAGAGAAAAAACATTGGAAAATAGAAAAAAAAATAATGAAAAATAGGGAAACACATGATCAAAAATAAGGGAAAAAATATTGAAAAATAGGGAAAACATATTGGAAAACGGGGAAAAAAATATTGGAAAAAGGGAAAAAATATTGAAAAATAGAGAAAAAATAATGAAAAATAAACGGAATCTTCTTCAAATAACCGGTACAAGAGACAATGACAAAAACTTGTATTATTGTCAACTGTCTAAGTAGTTGGCCAAAAGACAAATTTGAAAATCTCTAAAATATAAAGCAAGTAATAACACTATTTCGCAAATCCTTTAAACTTACTTTGTAGGACGCAGCACTTCTAGCACAAAAAAAAAATCCATACTCAAAAGGGGTGAAAATTATTATACACAATAAGATATAGTTTTAATGATTACTTACAGAATTGCAGTTAAGCAAGCACAGCATATAAATTTTACTATAAACAATGGTACGAAAATTACGCATTTTAAATAAAAAAGTGAAAATTATAAAAAATTTTTGTTAATATTTAAAAATTAATGAACAAAATTTTTTCAGCGCTCCATATTGTAGAGGTTCTCAGAAGAATTCATCGCTGTGAAAACCAAGCTTAAGAAAAAACATAACCTTGTCAATAGAATGTCAAACTGACTGAATGTATTTCCGACATACTCCAATTGTTTGAAATTAGCTTATTTTGTGACGAAGTAGAGTCAGGGGTCACAAACTATACCTTGTTCATACATGTCCATACTATCACCAAGGGATAAATACTCGATTGACCGGGCGTAGTAGACAAAGAAACGGGGGATAACGCAATAAGCCCACGCGGCTGCAGTGAATCCGGTTCCAAAGAACGGTCGAAAAAAAAAAAAAAAAAAAAAAAAAAAAAAAAAAAAAAAAAAAAAAATGGAAGCCAGATTTAGAATTTAGTGTGGGCCTTATGGAGCGCAGGGTTGCCACCGATGTCAGGTAGTCGGACGTTAGAAAATGGAAGGTTGAGCACGCTATCTGTTATGTTGCCGCGGAACTAATTGTACTGCCCATGGCGGATTCACTGTGCATCGGGAAAATACAATATTGGAAACAATGCATTTTTTACAAATAAATTACTATTACTGGAGCACTTTTTTACTGAAAAAATTTAAAATAATGATCCAAGAAACCATGTGATTTATAACTTATATGTCATACATAATTAATAAATTAGAATAATATAAACAATTTTTATATTTCTAAATTTATTTAAATTTTCAATAAATCCAAAAAAGGCTTATGACAGAATAACTTACACAGAGCTCATCGCCTTTCTAAAGCGGTTTCGAAGATAAACTATTCTCCATAAAGGAAATCTCATTACTTGTAAATGGGTGTATGTATTCGTGGAAATGACTTGCTCGAGACATTCTGTACAATGTTCGTGCTAATGATTCACTTTGTACGTTCCTGCGACTCGCGAGATAAAGTCATCATCTTTACTATTTGCGCAAATGATGTTATATGTGCTTTATCTCTTCGACTTCATTGTTTAGAGTAAATGATGTCTTTTAGTCTGATAGAATTTATAGGAACACGAATAAATTTTAGGTTGTAGAATTTTGGGTTATCACCAATATAAGACTTTTCGGTTTTTATTATGAAACATATTTTAAGCTAAAATCTCATTTAAAATTTTCATATATAAATAATATTTAATCATAAATACCTGCGGGGCAAAAGGAACCATTTTAGTCCGAGTACTTGGTTTAAATTAAAATAAGCGTAAGCGCTTATCTAGATAATATTAAATTATTTACTACTTGTAAAAGTTTATTAGATCACAGCGAACAATTTCTGAAAATATTATGTAAATTCATGTAAAAATATAGAAAAATGTTTCAATAATAAAAATTTCAACGCGGCCCCTACACTATTTCACTGGCTTGCACAGCACATTACAAACCTCCTTACAAGTTCATTAAAGGCTTATTCCAACGCATAAAGCATACTCCCAAATAGGTAAATTTGCCCAATGGAATGAGCCTCTCTCCCCAGAGTTTAAGGCTGATGTCATTGAGAGATTGATTGGATTTTAGGGTGTAGTTTGGATTTTTGAAAGTGATAAGTTGGGGATTTAGAGTAACTCTTCATTTATTACGCCATTGGGAAAAGTGATTTAAGAGTTGTTGGGTTTTGGTACTCAAAGCTCTAGCGGAGAGTGTAGTGTCATCACCGTAGAGCTGATTATCTTTTCTAGGTAAGGGGGTGGGGGATGTTTTGAAGGAGGATATTTGTGTCGTTTTGGAAACGGAGATTGAAGTTTGAGTTGTGGGACTTCTGAGGGTGTTTGGAGGTGGCCTTTGAAAGCAGTGTCCTCAGGGGTAAAGGGAGAGAGTGAATGGGGTCCTAGTTAGGGGGATTGGGGGTTAAGAGGATATAGATATCCGAAACTTGGAATAAAATTTAAAATAGTAACTTTTTCGTTTTGATTTATATCCCACCATGGTCTTTGGTGGTTGATGAACTTCTGGTCAAGAGAAGAAACTGTATTTCGTGCTCTGTTCTCTCGGTTTTCCTGTAATGGGTAAGCATAATGGCATCGTTTTCGATCGGTGCAAACTGCACTAAACCTAATTGTTATATGGGCTAGAGGATGAAGCTCTTAATAAATCTAAATACAACGACACTAGTCCCATTTACCATTAGGAAAAACTAAACCTAAAGCCTTTGATAAGGAATAGGATCACTATTAAACACTATACAGATGTTAAGTACCTAGGCGTTATTCTTGACAGAACACTCACATACAATGCACCCCTTTCAAAAATTATCTCGAAGGCACTAATGGCACTTTGCACATGCCGACAGCTTTTGGGAAAACATGTGTTGTTAGACATGCAGCACAGAGCAATGTAAGAGTTACAAAAAGTGCAAATAGTACAGGAATCACAGGAGCATTCAGGCCTTGTCCAACTGCAGCCCTAATGGCAATGTTGGACATACCACTTTTACAACTTCATTTAAGACAAATAGCTCTTGAAAGTGCCTATAAGCTGAAACAAGGAAAGACTTATAGTAACTTAACTATTTATCTAAGGATTCTGGAATCAAAACCACACTCTATGATGATACCCATCGAAGTTATTATTAATGATGACAACGATACGAATAAGGAAATTGTAAAAATTCTAAAGATACCCTCAAGTTTTACACTTATAGGGCAAAAGTTAAATAAGGAATTAGGATAGATGTGGTATGGGTCCAAATACTAGACTCTCAATAGCCCTCTGAAATGCTCTTAAAATACTCCAAGAGTGTCCCAATGGACCAAAATCTGTATAGATTCAGATAGCCAAGCCGAGCTAAAACCTCTATGATCATTATCATATGTATCTAAAATGGTCTGGAACTGCAAATAATCTCTTAAACAATTGGCTCAATGTAATAAAGTAACTTTGGGATGGGTGCCAGGGCACAGGTTTATTCATTAAAGTGATATTGCTGATAGTCTTGCTAGGCAACGAGCAACGGATCCTTTCATTGGACCAGAACCATTTGTGGTACTTAATTGGTACTTAATCTTCAAAAAATTAAACTTAGAATAATCACAGGACATCTGACTACTCACTGCCTCTTAATGTATCAATTATAAATAATTAGAAAAATAGACAGCAGGAATTGGAGACTCCGCAATGCGATAGACGAAGCAGCTGAACATATTTTTTGTGAATGAAAGTTATAGTACGACAAAGGCTAAAGTATCTAGAGACCAAAATAGAACCCAAAAAACCTTAACTTTAATAAAAGTCTCGGTTTATCGGACAAAAACTGCATTAGAGTATACACAAAAGTTGTTATATGTCAAAGTGTGGAAAGGTTAGATGACCAAACCTCTATAATCTACAATCTAATTAACTAACTGCCTAAGTTGTTCGATTTGACAACGAGGACCTTAATATTTTTTAATTTATTTGATTACTACTTATGATTTAAATAGGCGAATAACATTTGATATAATTGACAGATCTCTTTCCACATGTAAATATACATAGGCGTGTCTCATAAATGGGTAACTGGATATACGAACTGTTTATTGCCTTTCTCCATAAGAACCAAACAAAATATACAGAAGCTTTAATAATGGTCTAAGACTTTTTATCTATTAAACACCTATAGCCTGTAAATAACCTTATTTATTATCGAATTTATTTACAATGCCGAAGAGAATGAAGATGATATCTTTATTGCAGGAAAATATGCCAATGTAAAAAATACTTTTTAATAAATCTTGATCCATTCAATTTTTTTTACGAATTTTAAAAACTTTGATAGCATTAAATTTGTTGATTACATTTCTCGATGGTCACCAAAAAATTAATCAGTTCTAAGTTAGAACAAAAACAATTTTTGGTGAAAAATTTGGTTAAAATCGATTCAGTACTTATAAGAAAATCGTAAATAAAAGTCAAAATCTCGAGATCAGTTTTTTACCAAAACATAATATTTTTACTTTATATAAGTACGCCTTATATATACTATTGTGTAAATAGTATATGTAGCGGGGAAGTAATAAAATTAATAACTTCTACTTTAATTAATTTTTCGCCAAAAAGCATTTTAAATCATATTTCTAATGCCATCTGTTAAGTAATATTAGAAATTCAGTTATTGATTACTTTTTGTGTGTAGGTGTCTAACATTGTTCAAATCAATAAAGAAGCATATATACGGTAAGTTTGCTTTCCACCGACAGATGGTACTGCAATATTTATTATTTCCTAGACAGACTTTAACATTATTCTATTCAGCTATTGATTAAAGCTTAATGTAAGATTTTTGCAAATGGCATAATCTAAAGAGAGTCCGGAAAAGGTTTTTTTGTTGATTATCTACATTTTTATTATTAATTTGTTAGTTTTTCGGTGTTCTTAAAACAAAGTAATTAGAAGAATTATTTGTTGTAAAAGCATAGAATTTAAATTTAGAGAGCGGGCTTTCCTTGAATTATACAATGAAATACGATTTATCGTTGTTGAAATTTTAAATTTTACTACCGAACGACTCCACCAGAAGAAAAACCTCCTGGCGATGCTGCCAGTGACCATACTCCGACCAGCATAGAACATTCCCGCTGACTACACACCGAAGTTGCCGTAAAAGTTTTATTATTTTCCTATTTTGTAACAGGCCTAATAAAGGTTTCGACCACTACAGTTGTAGGCACCTGATAGGATTTTGTTAATTTTATTTAGTTTTCCAATTATCTAGGTAAGATGTAAAACGAATGTTTGTAATTTTTTTTTCCAAAGGAGGAAGGGTGTGTACCGAAGTTATTTTTTAAATTCCGTAATAGTTAAATTAAATCGCGCACGACACTAGATTTAGAACTAACTTAAAATTATAAAAGAAGCCAGCCGTACCAGGTGAACCTCCGCCCGACAGATGAAGACACTCGGGTCCATGCTTCTTAGACCCCGACGTTCTTATCGAGTAGGACGATTCAATCAGTTGTCGGTAGTTGCTGTAGCAGACTCAATTGGAGTAGCAGTGGCAGTCTCAGTTATAGTGGCAGTTCCTTGACCTCTAGAGATAGCTCAAGCTAAGCTGAAGTGAGCGAAGCAATTTCAATTATACCGGAGTTCAGAACCGTCAATCCGACCGTCGCCAACCTGTAAGATACCGCCGAGTAAAGGCCTTGTTACATACCTTCCTTCGGATTTGGTTTTGGTAATTGAATAAATGGTTTTTATTTACATGGTTTCTTTTGTATTTATTTGGTTGTAAGTTATATCATTGTAGCAGAAAATACCCCTCAATCCAGTACGGCAAGTAAAGACCGCCCTTCTGGCCGTAAGTGATTTTGGTCGATACCATAATGACCTCTGGAGTATTTTCTTTCAACACTATAGTTTCCCCTGCAAGTGGCCTTCACAGTATAAACGGAAGTTTGCAATCGAAAACCTCTACTACGGCGCCAACAGACCGATTGACGAAGCAAAGAGCGTTACAATTGTAAAGGTAATCACCATATTTCATATTGGCAAAATAACAATGTTTGTCCGGAAATCCAGAAACAAAAAAGAATTAACGACATAATTGCGTTTTAAACGTACCCTATATGGAAGCCTTGACGCAGATCGCAAACAATCCAGAAATAATGGCGCATCAGAATAACAGAAATCCCCAAGTGTTTAACCTATTACATGTCCCTCCACTACAAGAAAAGGAAATTAATTTCGAAACAATGGAAGAAGTCCATCAAACGACAAGAAGGGAAAATATCAGATATGAGACTCCTATTTCCTATTCACAAGCAATAAATAAAAAAATTAAATTAGTCCAAAGTCTAGTCCCCTATGACAACTGCCTCTTTACTCCCTCCTCCAGAAGGGCAGTAATGGCCGTAATTGGATTTTCAACTTCCGTAATAAATAGACCAATTTCACCTATTCAAATAAATGAAACTTCTCTACTATAATTGAAACCGATGAATCACTTTTACTTGTCCAAAATAATCAATGACAGCCTCAAAAAATGGGATTTACCCCAAACCTTTTACCTATTTACTTTAACCAAAAAAACACTATCACCGTCTTAATCGAGCCCATAATAATGTTGGTGTCGATTAGCAATTGACATACTATCAGTCACATTAGAAAACTTACTCTTATTAGTCAATATTCACGGAAAGCTGCGATCAAATAAAATATTTCACTAAAATTCAACATCTTATTTAACCGCTTTTTATTCGATTTTTATCTCTTTTTAAATCGATGGTTATTCAATTTTTTTAATCGATTTTTTTAATCATTTTTTTTTACTCTAGTTATGTAATATACTATTTATAAAAAACAGAAGATTATCCATAACTATTTATTATTGTACAACGCGATCGGTAGTTAAATATTATTGTTTTACACTTTTCGTTAAATCTCAACATATCTTTTGTTTACAATTTTATATATATTTTCTTTAGTTAGCAAAGTAGTTATTTTACAAATATTTTAATCATACAAAAATTTTGTATAAATATCTCTTCAAACTTTCACTATTCATTACTTTAAAATTAATATTGGGTAAGTGCGAACTAGGAATATGTCATTTAGTATTTTAGGTCCAGAATAATTTATTTCAGCAATTAGAACAAAATAATATGTAACTCACATATAGAAAATATTAAGTATCAATTATTGATGTTCAAATGTTCTTGTTAAAATTTTAACAATTTGAATTTCCTGGCTAACGTGTTTTCATCTTAATTGTAATATTTGATCGAACTCTATCCAATCCCAATATTTCTTTTAAAACGATTTCGGGCAATCGTCTGCATTTTCCAGAAATCCATCACTCAACTTGATTACTCGCCATTTATCCGCTCCCATTGCTCCATCGACGACTATCAATAATTCAAGAAGTGTCATCTTCGTCAAAAATTCTACTTCCATAAAAATTCATAACAGGGGCTGATTTTAAACTAATAAATTTTTAAATTTTAATCATAAATCCACTTCATTCAAAATTCAATTTTTTATTCATAAATGAGGTAATATGTTTTAATTCTAAATCAAGTAATTATAATGAAACTTCTTCGGTATAAATTAGATAATAACTGGTAACATCATCACTTTGTTTTTGTGCTACATCTGTTAAGAGTTTTTATCTAATGTTTATCCACCAACGAGCCAAGGAAAGTCGGTTCTGACGAAAAGGAGAGGGTGACTTTAACCAGACCTGATTAAGAGGTAGATCAGAGCTAAGCACCAAGTGAACTGTTTATGAATAGCTCTCTTGTCTTACTGGCGAAATATCGTACTACTAAATTGTTCTACAATCAAAATTTATCAGTTTTTTGATCATTTACTTCTTCCCTTTAATTTAGTTATTCGATTATTGACAACGAAATTTTTTTTTCTGAATAGGGAATCTGTATCTGTATCTGTAAGGTGGGAAGGGTGGGTAACTCCAGAAGTAATCTGTCCCACAGTACTTAGGTCTCATTAGGCATATTGTGCATCCTCCTTAGTAAGTGAGCTCGTCAGCCAGCCTACAGTTTTTATGTAGTTGACAATGTCGCCAAAAACCTTAAAGTTAGAAAAAGCTTTTCCTCTACTGAAATGGGCACTTGGAAATTAGTTGGACAATGATAACACGAGTTACGGATTGCTTCAACTGTATAATCAAAAGTAGCTGGAAGCATTCTTGTATATTTCCGAAAATCATTTTTATCTACTTGTAACTGTGGATACTGAGTATTAAATTCTGCAAAATTTAATCTATCTTTGTAAATTTTATGTTTGTTTTTATTTTTTCTTTAAAATTTAGGAACATTATACATGCTGAACAATATCAATAGATGAATTAGCTAAAACAACTAGAGTTAATCCACCAATTGTAAATAAAAAAATTAATTCATAGAGTTGAAGGATTCAAATTAACAATGGTTGTTGTATCGGAGCCATGGTTGCAAACGCACTGAATTTCGAAAATGTTTATCGTATTTACTTTGAGCATAATCGCAATTGCCGCAATTGTTTTGCAATGCGAGCGATTTCCGGGTAGTATGGATTGCTAACCCCACTAAACCCCCCCCCCTGGCTCACCGAAAACCTCGGAACGGTCTGTTCAGACATGTCAAGGTTTGCAAGCGTTTGAAAACTCCTTTCCTCTTCCCTCTTCTACCGCATGATACTACAAATATATCCACAGCCCCTGGCCCAGTTCAGGGTACCGCTCATCATTGTGTTCACGAGCTCTGCTGGTTGGTTCCTATCCAGGTACCATTCTAATTTTCCTCTCTTTTCCTCCCATCTGGGACACTCGAAGAAAGTGTGCCTCGCCGTGTCAGGGGCTCGGCAGTACCTACATATATCTACTGTGTCCTTCCCTATCCTCAGGGTGTAGCTTCTAAAGCTTCCGTGGCTACTGAGAAAGTTGGTAAACCAGTAGTTGGTAGACCTCTGTTTACAGTCTAACCACCTGTCAAGGTCCGGAATAAGCTCTTTGGTCCATTGATCACGTCTCGCACGTCATTCCACGTATTCTGTCACTACAGCCTGATGTCTTTTCTTTTTCTTTCCTCCCTCATTATTCTGGGCAGTCGGTTAGCCTTACTCGTTTCTCCGCCTGAATGTACAATGGTCGGGATCTCACAAATTACGGAGAGAGCTTGGGTGAATACAGTTTTATACGCTCTTGCAATCCTGAGCAAGATTCTTCTTTGGGTGGACAGCAGCATCTTTCTATATTTATAAATTTTCTTTGTTCTGGCCCAAATTGTGACGGCATATAAAATTGTGGACACCACCACTCCCGCCAATACCCTTCGTCTACCTAGCCCCGGGCCCTTGATGTTTAGTAGCAACCTCTGGAGGGCTGCCACCTGTCTGCTGGTCTTTTCACGTGTACTTATATGTTTGTTATATATGCCCTTATCATCCAGCAAAACACCAAGGAATTTCACCAGCTTACTCGGGGTTATGTTAGCTTCACCAACTCTGAATATAATGTCCTTTCTCTTCCTAGGTCCTATCACTCCAATCGATTCGGTTTTTTCTGGAGCAACTGCTAAGCCTTGATCCGCTACTCAGGTCGCTATGTCACTGATGGCGTTATCAGCTTTTGACATCATGTTCTCTTGGTTATTCGCCAGATCATCTGCGTATGCGGCTGTTACGTATCCTTCTAGAAGTTGTAATCTCAAGGCTCCATCGTACGCGATGTTTCAGAGCAGCTGCCCCCAATACGGAGCCTTTGGGCACTGCTTGCGTAAGGTTTATCATCGCCTTATCTTCCATCGAAATATCGTATTTACCTAGGACATAGCATTATCCTTTTGAAATTTTGAAATTGTGTTGGTCAGCTCGTCACTAATCTTCGGGTGGAATTGCTTCCTGTGTGTTGTGAAAAACCATTATTTATGAAACTTTATCGTTCATTGTGAAAGAAAACAATTATATTATTTTTGTAAAGAAGTTACGATATTTACTTTAAAAAGTTACATGGTGGTCCTTTTAAAAATACGACCTGAAAAAGATATTTTTAAATAAATTGTTTTCAACTAAACCTCAAAAAATTCATTTCATTTCGTTTGGAATCTCTTACTTATACTTGATCGAACTCGATTGCAAACTTAATCCGATGAAGCATCTGAAAAAGAACTTCGCTGACTGGCAAAATTTCAATGGGCTTTATCAGAATAACGCGAGTCCTTAATTATACACAATTTCTTTTGATTCGTTATTGCCTTTTTATACGAGATATTGTGCAATGATTAGCTTTTTAACATGAATAAAAGCCAGCTTAAATTTAAAGCTTCGACATCAAGTAAGTTAATTGGGGTAAGTTGACCAGATATTAATGTGAGGTAGATTAATTAATTTGTTATTTTGTTTATTTACTAATCATTTTATAGCCTAGTTAGAGAACGGTTAACCAGTTAAAAATTGTTTGCAATAATTTTAAATTATAAAATATATAAATAAAATTAATAAAGTATATTCCATTTTTTTCGTGATGCCATTAACTTCCATATTAATAAATATTCAATTCATTTGTATGAACTTATTCTTAAGTATTTCTTTAAATAGGGGAAAGTGGTGTAAATGGGAACACTTAAATTCCAACGATCAGAAATTATAAAAAAAGTCTTAGATATTTATTGCAACATCAACGTTTTATTAGAAATTTAACAAAAAATTAAAAACATTCCTGTTTCTTTTTACCCAACGCCCTATGGTGTAATTGAAATTATCCCGAGGGGTAATGATGTATGAGGTAATTAGGAACGATACAAATAAATCATTATAATAAATCAATTTCTTTGTTTGGCACATATCACCCACCTAACCTTTACAAAGTTTACAAATGATGCACATGATCCAATCTTCTGTCGGTGGGGATTCATACGTTACCCTTTATTAGTTTTTTAGTTGCAAATTTTTGTTTTTTAGCTTTCATCTCACTTTGTCTTCTGTTTTTCCTCTGGTTGAATTCTGGCGCCTTGGTTCAGGTAACGGGTAGCCTCGGGCGCCACCTTTCGTTTATAGTGTGAAGGCCACTTATACCGGGTGACAACGATGTTAGGGTATACGCAATAACTTCGTTAATGTTAAAGGTTAAGGATTTAAATTGTGGATAATTATAGTATATCTAATTATTGACATTTTTACCATCTTAGATCGAAGACATCACTTTCGGTTTTTCCGGAAGTGGTACTAACTTTCTGCTTTTCAATGGTGCACTGTATAATTTTGTCAACTATCGCATTTTGCTTGTCAATCTCATTATAACGATGTATCCCACGGCCATATTTCTTGAAAAATAGTTCTGAAATAAAGGAAAAAGTGATTTTCCTACAAGGACCTTGAAATGACATTATTAATTAAATTGCAATACATAAAATAATGTAACAGAAATATTTTTGTCACCTACTTATTACACGTGTAAAAATATTATTTAATTAACTTTCCAAATCATGCCTATAAGTCTATAAGTCTATTCAAATTTCATTTACGCCTGATGTAAACAAAAGCACGTGGATGCTTAGCAGGGCTGTATTTAACTTTTTCGTCTTGCAAAAATGTATAATAAAAGAATGTAATTTTGAAATATATATGTACATCCAAACTATATAAGGAAAAATAGATAATCAAACGTACGAAATGTCCAAACTAACCAGTGTCGTGAATACTATCAAAACGCCGTTTCTAATTATCCATAAGCGCTGTATAATGATTAACGACCGATCAACCAATAGACATAGATGGTTATGGAAATAATATTATTTAGTTTTTACATTTCTTCAATATTCGTACCTTGGAACAAAATTTTTAGTGAAGAGTCGAGAAAGAGGATTATATGCAGAAAGGTATCCAAAGCCTGGCCATACTTATTTGGAAGTTGGAAGTTCAATTTAAAAAGGAACCGGATAAAGAGGAAAATGTAAGATTTATCATTAGTGAAGAAGCTAAATAGCGTATATTAGCTTATGTAGAAAATGATAAAACTGCATCCTTAAGACAACTTGGAAATAAGTGTAATGTAAGTAGAGAGTCGGCACGCAAAATTAAAAAAAAAAATCACGGTTATAAAAGTTTTCAATATCAACTAAATCAGCATCTTTATTTTATGAGGGTGATTTCGAAGAAAGGTCTCTTTCTACGATTGGATAATATCCCAAAACAATCTAACCCCAAATTTTGCACACCAAATTTTATGGTCTCATGATTCTAGATTTACAAATTTTGGACTATTTAATCGAAATAATAATCGCTTCTGGTCTGCGCAAAATCAATATCTATTTAGGCAGACAGATTTTCAAGAAAGGTTTGGATTTAATGTATGGCTCGGTATTCTGGGTACCCGTATAGTAGGACCGAATATTTTTAATCGCCACTTGAGAGCAGCAGGTTATCTGAATTTTTTATTTACAGAAGTAGAAGGTTTTTTAAATAATATCCCAGAAGAAATAGAAATGTTTGGTTGCAGCAGGATGAGGCAAGGGTAGATAATACTTGCTGAAGGAATTGTCCCAATCATTTATAACATAAATATATATTCAAATAAAGAAATTGATATCTTTTCATAAATTTAAATACCAATAAAACCGAAGGAATATTTGCAAAAAATGCCAGTTTGTTGATTTAAACAATATACATCGGAGTGTACGGGAATAAAATAAAAAAATGGTCAAAAACGCATAAAGTTCACAAAAATTTATAGATCGTTCAGAGGCTCAAACTTCATTCATTTGTTGTGTAAACGTCAAAGAAATAATATCACCAGTTCGCTGTAATAATAAAAGACTTGAGTGCTCCATCTTTCACATATCCTACGTAGAAATATAATTTATTCGCAAGGTAAGCATTCATAAGCATTTGTGTTAATATACCTAGAGCCAGCGCCAATAAATATCGAAAATATATACTGCAATTAAACGAAAAGCCAAGGAGACCATTTAGAGACCACTAGAAATGGCAGTATCTGCAACTTGATCAAACGTATCGCATATTACTTTTTGGCCGTGAATATCATAAAACATGGATTACTCAAATGAAAGAAATTTTTATGAATGGCTACTCCACCCCTATTTAGCCAAATATTTGTTTTGTTCGCTCGACATGGATACGGGTTTTATTTCCTATCCTGTTTTGTATGCTTCCCAACAAATTTGAAGCAACTTATTCAATTTATCAAACACTGCGAGGTGAATTTCCTTGTAGAAACATATTCATTTGGTCCAAAATCTTATGAAACATCTGGGTGAGGCGCATCTACTCGGTCACTACGAGAATAATGCCGAGTTCATGCTTCAATTTCGAATAATAACATGAGAGGCATTTGTACCCACACACGATTTCTACCAATCACTTGACGTTTTGGAATATTTCCCGTCTTTAGAATTAGAACCAGTTATTAGTTGTTATTCCAATAATAGCCAGGTTCGACAATTTTTTTAACTGTAATCGAAAGATTTTGTTATTTGAAAACGATCAAAAAACATTTGAGCGCAAAATATTAATATTTACGTCCGCTGTAAGCATTTTAAAATCAAGGATCGGCGAGAGGCTGGAAAACGTACCTGTGCGCGAGACTAGACCGTGTGACGTATTTCCTTTATCTTGTTGTGACTCCATCTATTGCTCTCGTGTTTTGTAGCCTTGAAAGTCCGATTCTTGCCTCTCCCCCTAGGAAAGGTTCAGCAGGGCTTCCAGGACTGTTGTTAGTGTTGTTTTCATAGCTACTGTTATGCTGAGGCAGGCAAGTCTTTGAACCTTGCTCAACTCAATCGCGGCTGTTTTTTGAATTATTTTTTCCCACTATACCAAAGATTTATAGGCAATCAACGGTTTCACCGCAGTGTTGTATATCCAATATACCATTTTGGGACTTAGCCTTGCTGCTATTAGTGTCGCCTCCACTTTCTTCTTTACTTTTGCTAGTTGTTAGTTCCAGGTAAATTTTGAGTTGATACGAGACCCTTGGAGGGTTAGTAGACCTAGAACTTCTAACTTCCTTCTTCTGGTAAAAGTTGATTTACTAAAATGTGGGTGAGAACGAATACCAACATACATGAGTAAAAGAAAGAAGAACTGCAAGCAAGCTACAGGATAAAAAATAAGAAGAACCGAACCAAATAGGGTACTACCATAAATGGTAAAAATGTTAGTTAAGAACCATACTGAGATGGGACTAGTAAGTTTTGCAAAGAATAGAAAGTAGCGCGACTGATGCTTTTAGAAAAAGGAAAAGCGTAAAATGAAAAAAAACGTCCTGAACGTGATGGAATAACTTTTACTACGCAGATTAAATATAAAAATTGAGAGAACAGGAGGTCTTACTTGGCTTTCGAAAAGGTAGGTCAACTATAACTATAAAAAGACCTACTGAAAAATGCTTTTAACTTTGCACCCTGAGGCTAGATGAGCAGAAGAGTAGCTTTCCTTCATAACCTAATAGCCACCTACCAGAAGGATAGGTAAGTAATAGTATTAAAACAAGGCCACAATGAAGGTAACGTGTTCCTCAGGGACCTTGTGGAAAATATAGTTAGATGGGCTTCTGAGTTTACCAAGTGCCAATGGTGGGATATGCGGATGATCTAGTAAAGGATGCCAGAATATTGAACAACAGGAAGTTTACAAGGCAATTAATAACGTTTAAGCAGTCTGTACAAAAATAGTTCACCACAGTATAACAGACACAGGTGCATGCGATAAAGGTTTAAAAACGGATGATCGCGAGCATCATATTCAACTCTGCGAAAATGCAAAAGAAATCTGGGAATGGACTAATAAAAACATTCAAAAAAAATTTCAATTATGCGATAATAATGAAGAGCCTAAACAAATTTTTCAAATTAAATTCAAAAATGGCCTTGATGATAATGTTTGGTGCTGGATCTATAGCAGTTTAATCTATAACAATCTGGAAAAAAAAAGAAAAACTTCGCTAATGAATTTCAATATTAAGAGGCGATCGTTTCAATAAAATTAAAATAGGGACTTTGAGAAACTTCTCCAGCAAATGATACTTTTTTAAACCATTAACACTGTATATTAACCCCTTACTTGTGGTAGTATTTTTCTTTTATTGTACAAATATGTAAAAACAAAAACGATCGCAGTTTGTTATTACAAAATTTAGCTTTATGTAAATTTTTGGGGTGATTCCTTCCCATGGCGTTTTATTACAGGTTCACTAAACATAAATATATCATTATTTTTCTATGATAAGAGTTTTTCTTCTTGAATTTTAGTCTAATATTTTCTCTTATTTTTCATTTATATTATTATTTCCTTTTGAGCTTATTGATAACACAGTAATTAATCTGCATAAATCTAATTATACTCCAAAGTTTAGATCATTACAAAGGAGTCCAGGAAACCTCTAGAGTGTATATTTTACCAACAACGGGTTAAAACTGGAAAATTTCTCGTTTCCCGATGCTGCTAATCCCATGACCAAAGGCCACAATGTGGAAATTAAATTCATTAAAACTTAATGAGAGGCTTTTTCAAGTTCAACCGAGAGAAATTAAATGGGTTTTAGTCCAGGATTTAATAAATGAGTTTGGGTTTTGTTATACGTACATAGTTTGATTTTGAATTATCATAAAAATGGTATGTAAATGGCTAAATCCATAAAATAAACCTGTTTTACTACGTTTTATAAATATATTATAAAATAATTATTAATTAAAATATTATAAAAGATTTTTTTTAGAGCAAAGTGTAAAATATTAAAATATCTTAGAGCGAGCTTGTGGATAAAATCATTATAAAGAATTTTACAACCTTCATTTCGTTATAAATCCTGACGTAAATTTTTCTTTATTCTACTTCTCATAAAGTCTGAAAGGAGACACATGGAAGTTTCATAAATTTTTACTGTAACATACATTATTAAAACCGACGTTTACTGGATCTGTAAATAAGTGAAAATTTTCTATTTTTATTTCATACGAGTATGTATATTAAATTGGTATCTTCTTTTATATTTTAAAATAAACATTTTTTCCTTTTATTTAATTACTATTCTGGGTCTAATCTTTAGATAAGTTTATTATTTAATTTCGTTCAAAATAATAAAATAGTTTATTATACACTTAGGATACGGTTACAGTGCAAGCTTTCGCGAAAAAAATTCGAAGCGAATTGATAATTTTATTTTAATTATCCAATTATCCATATTATTTAGCTGAAAATTCATTATTAAAAATATTTTCGCTAAAAAAAAGTAAAAGACGGTTCTGGGTTAATAAAAGATAAAAAAAATGTCATTTTAGTAAATGTTATCAGATTTTTGAGGAATTAAAAAGGTAACCAATAAAATTCTATAAATATTATCGAATGAACAAATATAATAAAAAATCGATATAAGTGTTTACTCATTTACTAGGGTAGTTAACGTGTTAACATCAACCAATAATCTAATCGAAGGACCAACCAATGAAATATTGGATTTTATATTATCATTATTATTAACTTATAACTGTGTTTGAATCAGTTACCTAAACTTGAATATTAACAAACAAAATTAACGTGAACTGTAAGGGTTATTTTTTTACCCATTTATTAACTGTAAAAAGAAATTATTACAGGCAAAGAAGTTTGTATCACTGAAAACACTTTATATATAATTAGCAAATCACTACTAATACGCACTATTCACTTTTTATTCTACTTATGTACAATAACCTTGTGAAATCTCAGAAACGTGCTATTTTATTTGTTAAATAGGCGTGGTCAATACACCATTTCTAATAAACAACTTTTATTTGTCATGGAATATTCCATTCGTAATGGCTAAAATGCGACTGTCTCGCTTAAGCAACTAAAGAACACTGATTTTTAGTTATAATGGACTGAGCCATTTTGAAGACTCCGTATTCATAGTTCTTCCTTAAGTCGTCCTTAATCCTTAAGTTTACCTCATGTATAGTTTGTATTTCTTTAAAATGCGACTGTCTTGATTGAGCAACGAACGGACTTTGGCGAAACGAAATTGGAAAATAGTTGATGTGGCAGAGAACCCATTGGGGCTTGCTGAATTGCTACTTTCCATGGAACGATCAAAAAAAAATCAAACGCCATTTTCCCCCACTTACGTACCACTTGGTTATAGTCATCTTAATGTCAGATTCTATTATATGCTCCCCTCTATCATTCTATCCGGGTTACTGCATTTTTTTGCTTACGGGTTTTAGTGCAGTGGCCTCTACGTCTATAAAAATTAATAATATTAAGTATTTATTATTATTGTTATTTAATTAATTTTTCACATTCACATAACATTGTCACTTTGTTAATATACAACTCAAAATAAATAATTTAATTTTACGATTGTGTTTTACTTATGACTGAAAAAAAGTGATCTGATCTGAATTAAACCAAAAGTTTTATTTGTTATTTATTTTTATCAAAAATATGAATAGCTAGCTCCACTTCTTTTAATAAATACTATTTTAATATTTGGTTTATTCTGTTTTCATTGTAGTAAAACAAACCCCAAAAAAATTTGAGCCTAAACACTTGATCACAAAATAAGATAAGGAATTTTGTTTCATTTAGATACCCTATCCTTGATTTTTTCACCCCTGAGGAGATAGCCTCGGCTTGTCAACAGGGGAAAAACTCTGCTCCAGGTCTTGACCACATCAAACATCAGATCGTGAAAATCCTTCCCTCTACCATTCTCCCCATCCCCACCATCCTCATGAACTCCTTCCTTCAGCATTTCTATTTTCCAATTTATTGGAAAACCTCACACACCATGATAATCCCCAAACCACACAAAAACCTCATTTCCCCAAATTCCTACATATCTATGTGTTAGGTAACTCTTTGAAGCATTACTCAAAGATCGTATCCGTATCTAGAATTTTCTAGATGAAATGGAAACGATCCCCCAATTCGAAGACGGATTTAAGACAGAACATTCCACCCAAGAAGCACCACTGAGACTCCATACACTAGCCATAAATCCCTCAACCTTGATCAGTGTTCATCGGCAGTCCTGTTTGATCTTCAAAAGGCTTTTTATCAAGTCTGGCATGCCGGACTTATTCGAAAGCTTTCGAACATCGAAATCCCTTTTTACTTTCCCGACCCACCTCCTAGAAGGGAAAGTATTGTGAACGAGCAAAAAAAAAATTCGAGATAAAAACAGAAATATCCATTTTCGGGTCCCCTGAGACGATTAAGACCATTTCCAGATGGAAGTCTGTCTGTCGGTCTGTGTGTGTATGTGTGTGTGTGTATTCTTCCACGATAGAGGCCACACGTTTAATCCGATTGAGCTGAAATTTGGTATAGGGGTTTGGGTTACCCGTCGGAAGGACCCATTAGTTTTTGTACGACATCTGTCAAACGGAAGTACCACTATCAAAAAATGATAGATGCAATATGTCACGGAATTGGATATGCTATATGTCATTTGAAAGCCCTAGAAAAACTCTATTCAGAACAGTCAAAATTATTTCTCCAACTGTCACCTGTCAAAAATTAAAAAATGTCACAAGTTGAAACTTTAACATTAAATATCTGATAAAGTATTCGTGGATACTCGTCGGGAAAGTTTTGGGGCGACACAACCGATTTTTTTTCATTACATTCATTTACTTCTACCTAAAAAATCGTTCCAGTGTTGGCCCATGTGCTGTATGTCATTTATACGCACGATATTTCTCACCCTCACTCACCTAGATAAGACATTCTGCTCTATACTGACGATACCTCAATCTATGCTTTCGCACCTTCCACGAGAGCTCTGAACACCAAAACCCAAAAACTAATAAACCACTTTTCCCAATGGTGCAGCAATTGGACGAATGAAGTCCAAAAAACTCTCGACAGAGTTAGGAAACGAGCCGCTCTCATCGAAGCTCTACCTAGTCGATTAGGCAGATGTAATCCTCGAACTTTGGGTACCTATAAAACTTACATCCAATCAGTAATGGACTACAGAGCCCTCAATTTCTCAACCCTTCCTCCTTCTCTCTTGCATGCCATTATGGCAACCAAGAGGAGGATCCTTAGGAAATGTGCTTACCTCTCCTGGCACTTCCTCTCAAACACCCACTCCCAGGACACTCTACGGATGAAGTGGACAGTTGAATGGAACAATAAAACCCTTCCCAAGACGATCCAAGAAGAAATTTCCATAACGGAATATGTGGATTCTAAAAGAAGTAAAGGATTTTCCGGACGAGCTCCTAGATCTCCTCGAGGATGCACCTCTTGGCATCAAATGAGCTGGACCCATCTGACGTCTACGAACTCTACTAGCGCTGTGCTTCCCCTCCGGGAGGCTTGTAAGTATGAACTTAATACTATATCAATAAAATATCTCATTTTTCCTTTTCAGCACAACATCCAAGTATCCCTGAAAAGGAGAAAATTACTCCTACAGCAACTGACATCTACAACAATCCTAATATTACCAATATAGTTTCCAGATTCAAAAACCTCCAGGGAAGACACATCAGGAGAAGACTGGACAGTTTCAACACCCACTCCCAGGATAATCTATTGACGAAGTGGATACTTGAATGGAACAGAAGAACCTTAAAAAGACGACCCAAGAAGAAATTTCCACAGCCGAATCTTAGGATTATAAAAGAAGACCCTAGATCTCCTCGAGGATTCACCTCTAGGAATTAGATGAGCTGGTCCCATACTGACGTCTACGAAGACTACTCGCGCTGTGCCTCCCTTCCGGAAGGCTCGTAAATATCAATTTCATACCGTATCAATAAAATATCTTAGTTTTCTCTAATATTTTTCCTTTTGAGCACACCATTCAAGTATCCCTGAAAAGGAGTAAATTACTCCTACAGCAGGAGGGTTTAGCGGGTATGCCCTGACTCTGCTTGAAAAAAAGAGTCCGGCACTGCCTCTCGCATAGAACGTAGCGTGAGGTATCTTTAAAAGATTCCCGCCTCCAAAACATAAAATTTGATTTTTATTGTTATTAAAAAAATTCTTATACAATTTTTTTTTAATATAAATGATTGGTTAATTGTCGGTAATATCTAGGACGTTTGGAGAATGGAACAGGAGGTGGCATTCGACGGCGGCGACTCGGGGCGTTCCTTCCTCGCCACAACACCGTCGCCCGATGTAAATGTGGCCGTTTCAGTGTTCAGTAGTGCTTTGCGGACGTCGACAATATCGACATGTTCACGTTGTGTATGTCGCGTAGTCACTCCCCTCTGGCGGACGCACAACATCAAAATAGTAAGTATTTTTCTATAATATAACTATTAATAAGTTATTTATTGTTTATTTTTTTAATGGATAATATAAGTTTTTGTTAATAATAAAATATCTGGTTAGTGTATTACTAATAAGCTTTAATGTATTTGAAAATACATAATTAAAAAATTTTCTATGGCAGGGGTTCAAAACATTGTAATAGAGGATTGTCCAAAATAGTCCTTGGTTGGATCACCTAAAAAAACCTTATTATGAAACATTTATTGTACTCCTCAGGGATCGCAAATATGATTTAGTTTTATCATAAAAAACATTAAAAGGTAAATAGTTTTATTTATAAAAATAGTATTTTATGCAGGGTGTTTCATTAATAATTGTCCATAATAATACTTTATTCATCTCTTTTGATCATAATACATGATATAGGATAGATCAAACAGAAAACTACATTTTAACATCATAAAAACATTCGTTAATTAATTTTTTTTTTTGTTTTTGGTTGAAAACATTCAATTTGTTCTCATATCTTATACAGCTAGGTAATTGATTTAGGAATTGAATTTCTTATAGACAGGACTTTTTTAGAATAATGAAGTTTCATATTTGGGAGGTCAGATAAGCTTGCCAGAGCTGGTAGGATAATCATGAAAATCGGCATTGATATTAAAATCCTCAAAAGTACTTTTTGTGTATAATATGCACTTGTAAATATAAATTTAAGAAAATCGAGAGATTGTTAGTCTTTAAAGTGATTTCTACATATTTTTCTATAACCTAGATTAAAAATTAGACGGATAATCCGTTTCTGAGAAATAAAAAAAATAAAAACCTTGGAAGCATTTCCCCAAAGAATCACATTGTAGGAAATATAAGAGTTTACTATTGCATAATAGAAATTAATCAACTGACTAGTTGTAAAAATATTTTTTAACTGCAATATTGCTATTTAACTTTTTACAAATTTGATTTACATTAGTATTCCACCTCATATTACTATCAAGGAAGGTACCTAAAAGTTATGTAGAGTTCGAAAAAGAAACATTTTGTATTCTTAACTGACACTTTGCTATTTTTAGGAATTTCTGTTCTTGTAAAAAACACCATACATACACTTTTTTCACTATTTACTACAAGGGAATTTCTTTCACACCAAGTGATAAATTCTTTTGCTAAAAAGGTTCATCTTTATAATCAGTTCGTCTGGAGATTCAGCATCAAAAACTAATGTGGTATCATCTGCATATAGGGTTAAATGATCAGTGCTGATATATTTGGGAAGGTCATTTATGTATAATAAAAATATCAAGGGACCTAGGATAGATCCTTGAGATACGTAATTATCCAAATGTTGGGGAAGGGATTTCCATTCTCAAATTCTAACAATAATTTTTCTAGCTGTTAAATATGATGTCACCAATGAGAGAACTTTTCACCGAAATCCTAAATTTTGTAATTTATTTGTTATTATATAAGTATTAATGGAGTCAAGAGCTTTTGAAAGATCAAAAAAGAGTACACCCACGTACCTTTTCGTATCCAATAAGGTATGGATACAATTAAATATGGATGCACTTTCCATTTATCTTCCAGGTAAGAAACCATGCTGACAATCTGATATAACGTCATATTTTTGTAAAAACGAAAACCTTTCTCTATAGATACATTTTTCTATAATTTTACATATAACAGTTTGGACAGTTATTGGGTGCCTGTCTTTTTTGTATAATGGTGTATCTTTAAATCAGATGCAAAAGTTTCCTTTTCTACTGAAAAATAAATAATGTCTGCTAGAGTGCAGGCAATGTGTGGACCTAAACTTTTAGTAACCTTACTGGAGAGACAGTCAACACCCTGAGAGTTAATATTTCTCAGGAAATTAATTACATCTATTACATCTTCAGGTATAACTGGCTTAAGATAAAAAGTATTATAGACATACATTGTTGTATAATTTTTAGAACTGCACCCGGTTCTTTTTCTTGTATTCGTTATAAAAAAATTGGCAAACAAATTTAACTCATATCGTAGAATGTTTCTTTTTTTCCTATTTTCTGTTGCATTGAACCCCATATATATTTTTGTTTTTCTTTTACATTTTTGCTTTCAACTTGGTTTTAGTAGAAGGTCATTTTTGCTTTATTAATTTTTGTGACATATTTTTTCTTTAAAGTTTTGTAATTTACATTATCAACGGGATTAGGAGAATATTTTGTTAAACAAAACAAATTATATCAATATAGTAAAATACAGTACCTAAAAATTTTTTATATATATAGACCGATAGAAAACGATCATTCTCTAGACGTCTACCTATGCAAACTATGTAAATTAGATTGCGATAGATTTCTAAAGCTTATCTTTCTATTATTAAGGTTATTTTCACAAAATGTACATAGTGTATAAGTTTCACAGTGAAGATTGAGCCCTAGATGATCGCCAAGTTGCATATCGATCGCATTTTCATTGAAGTCACAAGTCATGTTGGTTCATAAATAGTCAACTTTAATTTTTGTTGTTTTTAAATTTTTATTTGTGAAAATTCGTGTTAGTTCATAATTTTGTAGTTTTAAATTAAAACTCTTCATAAAGTCAATTAATAATGTTCTCTCACGTGATACAGTTAAATTATCAACATTCAGGCCTTCACAAATGATAATGCAATCATAAATATTTGAACAAAAATTTAGTGCTATAAAAAGTCAGTCCATGAATATCTCTTTGTTGCCTGATGTGGATCTATAAATATTTAGAAGATATTACATATTATCATTTGTAAACAAAAGGATAAACTACAAATTTCAAAATGAATATCAATTGATAGATTATTTACAATAATTTTAAATACAATCATATTTTTCGTCAGTATTAGAACTCCGCCATGATTTGTATTAAGAGCGTGATTTACTTTACGAACAGAAAGCTATAAATAGTGTAAACAGTAGTTTCGTAGTCCCCCGATTTTTTTATTTTTAATTTTTAAGAAATCCAAAAAATATAGATAAAGAGATAAAGGCTAAATCTAGGCTCCGACTCTCGAAAATTTTGAAAATATGTTTTAGTTTTTTCTGAAAAAAATCGTGAAAATCATTAAAAACCTAAAAATGTTCAAAAAATTTGCGATTTTTTTTCAAAAGAAAGCAGATAAAATTTTTAAAATTTGGGAGAGCAGAAGCATAGATTTAACCTTTATTTACACATAAATATTTTTTTTATTTTTTTTTATCAAAATAAGAAAAAAAAATTGGGGTACTACGAAATCCTTACATTTACTAGAATGAGTCTCGTTTCTGTTTAGGAAGTGGCTCCCTCACTGAATATTAAGAAAATCGAGTTTTATGAGTAAAAATAAAATACTATCTGTTTTGCTTTTACTTTACGAGGGATATACAAAAAGTATTTAAAAAAATCGAATCAGGTCTTATAATTTATTTTTCACTCATGTCTTATAACATATTTTTATATTGAATTATACTCTCTTTTAACACATTTATAAATTTAAATAGATTAGGATGAGGCTTATAAAAATGCGATTTTAAATGTGAATGGAAGGATTCACATAAATTAGTTGTTCTTAAAACCGATTCACTTGCTTGAATCTACAAGCAAGGTGGAAAAGAAGCCTCATCACTAATATAGTTTTCTACTAAAGCAATGCCAAATAAACGTAAAAGTGAAAAAACCCGGTTATGGGGATCAATAAAAAGAAATTCGCGATCATATGTATCGAGGATTCTCCGTTCTCAAAAAGTAAGTTAAATAACAATAATTAAAAATTATATATGTATGGTATATTTTCCATAAGGTGGCTTCTACCGTAATATATATTCTTATTATTAAAAGTTGGTCTTTAGATTTGATTTTATTAAAAAACTGTTTTCATAAACAAAGTTCTGAATGAGAATAACTAAAAGTTGATGATGCTAAATTTTTATTTTTCCATCTGTTTTTTAAGTAAAAAATTAAAATTTAACGTAGTTGAAAAATACTAATTAAATAATTTACAGATTTAATCCTTTCTACATAAGTTAATTCCGAACTGGTGTTGCCCCTTTCGGTACACAGTAACATCATTATCCTTCAATATAAATAAATACAGATAGATACAATGTGTGATATTAATTCATTTTTTAGATTGGAACTGTTAAATTATTGGAGGTTTGCGAGGAATAGTTGAACGTGAACACTATTACTAATATGTATTGATTTTTATAAAAAGATAACAGGAAATCAAAATTATAGAACATAAAATTTCCTAAAAATTTTGCCTTTACTTTTTTCCGAATTTCGCATATTTTTGCCGCTGGTTTGTATTTTAATTCTGAAATAATTTTTTTCTTATTGAATTCATTTTTTTTTAATTAAATTTTAATATTATAAATTAAAGAAAGATTGTTAAATTTGTAATTAAAAAAACTTTATAATGGTGATTTTTTTAAAAATTTTATTACAAAAATTGTGGAATTTTTAAAAAGGCTCGAAAAAATTTTGAAAATTTTATGATTTTAAACTAAATTGACGTTTTCTACATGTATTAAAATATTTTTTAATGAATATTATATAATGATTTTGATTACTTAATGTTATTTTATTTCATTTGTTCAAAACCGTTCTTGACCAATTCATTTTTATAAAAATAATGCGCTAATTCACAACTTAGAAATAAATGCAAGTAAGTACGTCACTTTTTGAAAATTCATTGTCATAAAAATGTACTCATTAATTTTTGATTTTTGTAACAATAGTAGTGAAAATATTATAAGATCTGCTGGAGAAACAGAATTTTGATAAATGATACAAAACAATATTTTAATAAATATATGTTTTATTTATTTCATAAACCAAAACTCCAGTCGATACAATTCGACCAACTTTTATAGCTACCCTGGTAGAGACCGAGAAACTTGGTCAAAAGAAATAAGCCACGCCCCCAATCATAAAATCTGCTTCCTCCCATCACACTGTTACCCCTCAGGTATATCTGTTCGTCAAGTAAATCATGCTCTTAATACGATTCGAGTAAGAAGCCAAGTTTTACCCGCTAAGTCTTACTAAATTAATATTATCGTTATTACACTAAGTTTCAGATAGACACAAAATATCAGGTTTGTCACATTCCAGCAGTAGATCAATTATATTGGTCTTATTAGTCAAGGATTGACAATTTACATTCATGATTTGAAAAGTTTTACCTACTATACTAGAACACTTACAAATATGTTTACATAAGTTTTCTGAAAATGCTGAAATTACACTAGTATCCTCTATACTTGTGGTACTTTCTTTGGATGAAGTTAAAAAAAACGTTGGATATGGGCACCTTATATCATTATCGCATTTTGAAACTTATACCCATACAGTGTATCTACTTATGAAAAACACTATTATTTGTTTTATAAAAAAACGTATTCTTGATAAAAAGTTCAGCATAGTCGAACAACCAAAATGAAATAATCAGATACCATTTTTTACAGTCGTATACGAGGTTCTTCAAAAAATATAAATTTTACTCAAGGGAAGTACCTGCTATCGGCTCATTTTCCATGACGGTAAAATGGGTGTGGGTTTAATAAAATTCGCTTGATAGTTATTTGGTACTCTACTGAGATTTTTTTTCTTTATACTTTTATACAAAAAAATATGACCAGCAAAATAAAAAAGAGATATTGTTTTTTTATACACGGCTGCTGTAGTAGCATACACGACCCTTCCATCCCCGTTTAGAAAATGAAAGTTACATTTAAACTAATTTTACTAATAAAAATTTGGTTAAAATTAACCTTAGGTTATAAAAGTAACCAGAGGTTATTTTCCATTTTATATTCTGTATGGCATCTTAAAATTAACTAAAATGTTACAGAATAGACCCCTAATTCTGTTATTTTTATATAATGAAATATTTTAAGATATGTTTTGCTGCTGTGGAAGTGAAATGTGTTACATAAATATGCTTGGCCAATTAGTACTAATTGTTTACAGGTAAATCTATTAATAATATTTTATTATAACATACAAAATTAAATAAACAAGGAATCCTTTTCAGAATCCTAACCCTACTGTTGGGGTTAAAAAGGAGTCTCGATTGTTTTACAAAAATCTATTTTATACTAAATTATGATGTAATGTAGGTAACTATCAGCTATTTATCAAAAATAGTAAATTAATACCGACACTTAAAGTTAGAAATTAAGTCAGTCCTAAGATTAATGACATTCTAATTTTAAATTCTTGTAGACCATGAGACAATAGTTCAGTAAATGGAAAGATATTACTTGGTGGTGAGCAGACTCTGCGCCCCTGTCAGAAATCACTCGCTTACCGGATTAAAAATGGACGGACAAAGACTTTGAATGAATTATATCCTGTCTTAAGGTAGCCAAAAAGTAGTGGTGAAGTAAAAAAAGCATAAGAGCCGCTAAGACATCAAGCTGGTAGCTCTTGTCAATTCTCTGAAATTATCAATAAATTGATATACCCCTTTTTGATGTCAGAGTAACAAAAAAAAATTCCTGTCGGTAGAGTCGACAGGGGAGGTAGATTTCTAATGTCTAAATTTGAGCATCCTTCCCCACTCCACGATATGGTCAGATCGAAAAAAGTTTCAAACAAATAAATTTTATAATAATTAGGACATGAAAAAAGTCTAATGACCTGTTTCAATTTTTTAAAAATAGAGGAGATATGAATTTTTTGAAATTTCAACCTCCTCCAGTTCCATCCCCTTAGGTCCGATTAAAAAAAGTTTCAGACAAATTAATTTTATAATAATTGGAACATTAAAAAAGTTCTATGAACTGTTTCAATATTTTTAAAAATAGCGGAGATATAAATTTTTTGAAATTTCCCCCTTCAGTTCCATCCTCGTGGGTCGTATGAAAAAAAGTTTCAGATAAATTAGTTTTATAATAATCAGAGCATAAAAAAAGTCTAATGGTCTTTTTTAATATTTTCAAAAATGGCGGAGATCTGATTTTTTTGAGATTTCAACCCCCTGCAATTCTCACCCTCTTAGAGGTAGAATGCCCATTTGCAATACGCAACGAACTACTGCCCCAAAGGATTTTTGTACCAAATTTGGTGTCGATTGGACCAAAATTGCGACCTCTATCGTGCCGGAACGGAATGTCTACACATACATACATACATATACATTTATATATATATATATAGGTATATACCGATAAATTTTTTTTAATGATTCTTATTCGGAAGGTCATTGAATCGATTCCAATAGGTAGATTTCCATATATGGAATCTACCTATTGGAATCGATTCAATGGTAGATTCCATATATGGAAATCTACCTAAAAAAGGTCTAGAAGAGAAAATATATACATGCATATAATTTTGGAGAGAAGAGTTACAGAAAACGATCATAAATTAGTCATAAAACTTACCGAGATTATTGGATAATACGGGTGATTTTCTACAAGTTTTAATGTTCCATATATCCACCTTAAAGACGTACGGTATTTTACATATATACAGTTTAAGAAACACTTTTACCATTTACTTCTTTTTTAGGATTTAAATCCGTTAAGAGTTGATAACAAGCTACAATCAGGTTACTGCCTTAAAAAAGAAAGAGAAAAGGAGGGAATTCAATTCCATCAAATGTCGCATCAAAGAAAGGCCTTTAACCTTTTTAAGTCAATGCTTGCCAAATCTGGTTAATGGGTTGGTATACTTCAGAAGGAAAAGGAATTGTCAATAAAACATAAAGTAAATATTAGTGATATATTTATTTAAACAAGGTTTGTAATATCGGTTTTATAAGTATACTGGGTAGACATTACTAACTTACAAGACATAAAGTTTCGATATAAATCTTTTAGAATTTTAACCTGTAATATATCTTTATTTGGAAAAATATAGAAATATGAAGTAACAGCCACCTATCTCAAAATAATATTTTTCTTGTAAAAAAGTTCAAAGTGAAAGTATGCAAATGTAAATTAAGGTTTAAGACTGAATAAATACTTTACATCCAAGATGATTAACTAAAAAAAGATAAAAACATACAAAACAAACTGGGTATAGAACACTATTTATCAAACCGAATAAGGGATATTGTAAAAGAAGCAGTAAAGAAGAAAAGGAAAAGATAATTTCTAAAACAAAAAAACCAATAGTCGCAAACACAAATAGACGTCCAAATAAAAATAAATCTTAGGGAACACATAAAAAGGGGCACTGAGAAATTTACCGGAAGAAATAAGTAGATACAAAATTGAGATATTGGCGATCCAAGAGACGCAGACGTAATTGGAAATTATATTTTTTTAAATAGCGGAAAAACACACGAATTCTGGGAATACAATTCATGGTATTTAAAAAATTTGCAAAAAGGAATCAAAAGCTTCAATGCAATATCAGAACGAATGTGCTATCAAGACATAAATAGAAAACCTGAGCAGTTTTAACATTCATATACTAGGTAAGAGCTGTAAATTATTACCACTACTTCACGTAGGTCATTTGTTGTCATGCTCGGATCCAATCTGTAGATATGGAGATCTACAAATTTGGGAACCCCTTTAATATCCTTACCATTTGCACTTAGTCCATTATTATTACTATATAATTAATTGTTTTCTATTTTTTCGTCCTCGAACTTCTCTCCATTCATGGTTTTCACTAGAAATGTTGTTTTCTTCTAAATTTATAACTTCAGCATTAATTTTTATCAAAGCAGCTGATACATCTGTTTTTGAATCTAGAGATTTATTAAACAAACTGGCAACTGTGTTATTTTTATCAGTTCCACTTAATACCATTTTCGGTTTTGTTTTTGTTTGAGTACCGGAGGATTCTCCTCTTTTTGCGTTGATCCTGGTTCTTTGCTTTTTGTATGTGATTCATTTCATTAATTTATAAGAATAATTTGTTGACTCATTAAATTTATTTTTTCATGTATCACCTTTATTTGGAGTCTTTTTGCTTTATTATACATATACCACATAAGCATAACACCAGACAAAGAAAGGACATTATTACACCTTTTATGTTCAAGTCTATTGGACAAAGAAGTTTATCCTACCTAGGTCCAAAAGTTTTAAATTTCTTCCAAAAAAATATTGAAAAAAATTTTGAAAATGTTACTACAAAAAACGTAAAAAAAAATATTCTGCAAGTTCTAACTAAAGTATCGAGACAAGAAATAAAAAAATTGTTGGACTAAAAAAAAAAAAAAATATTATTTTATTAAAATTGCTCTTTACATAATTGTTTATTTTATTAAAACTGTGTTTTAGTGTCTTACATAATTGTTTATTTGTTAAGCTAGGATTATTTATTTATTTATTATTAATACACATTCTTCCTTACACACAGGCAATTATGCCTCGTAAGTTTTCTTTTATTCACCTACCATTTAGTTATGTGTAAATGTTTTATTTATACTTATGTTTTTATGTGAATAAATTACTATTACTATTACCTATTTAAATATAGTAACATCAATACTTATTAAAATGTAACAGATTATCCATATCCCAATTGTGGTTCAATAAAATTAATGAAACTCAAAGTCATGTACCACAGTAATTTAATATAAACGGCAACTAGTTTCTTCTAATTAGCCATCATCAGGCCTAAAAATGTTTCAATACGACAATAAAAATTTCTATTATCTAATTTACAAACAAACTAACTTACCATGTAAGTAACAAGAGGTAATTGAATTAAAAATTGCATAAAGATGATGCGCATCAAAAAAGGTGGAGTTTGTAGGAATAAAATATGGAAAGGAACAAATGTTTGAGGTACGTGAAATAACATGAAAGGTTCAAAAAAGGGGAATTATAAAAAAAGTTGATAAATGTTTAAAATAACGTTAACTGAGTCTGAAACTCAACATAATGATGGTGGGGCCCGGCTCAGACCCCACCATCATTATGTTATGAAACATAGATGGGCCACCCGGTATTAAAAATTGTTTATTCAATTACCATTAAACTGGTGAGTAATTTTTTTCTCTTTAATTTCGATACAAATTTCTCCTGAAGACATCCATGTCAAAAAATAGAGGATATTTACAACATCGTATTTTAAATATAAATAATTATTAAGTAACAAAAATAAATAATTGATAAAATTTACAACTTTTAAATAATTTTAGTTTGATTATAATGATTTCAGACCTAATCATTAGCACCTAGGATGAATAAAAAAAATTAAAACCGAAATAAAAATGTCGTCTCAAGTAAAATTTGACAGGCGACCTGTACGTGTTTAAGATCGTAGAATCCAAATATGTAGAAATATACCGGATGTTCCATTTGAAATTCCAATTTTCATGTCATTTCCGATCAAACCATATTTGATTTTTATGTAAAAAAAATCCAAAATAGCTCTATTATAATCGACCAAAATGTGGTATAAATATATTAACCCGTTTAAAAGTTATATGGGTGGCCCATGACCCATTTACACCCGGTATGCCAAATTTCAGGTTAATCGGATTAAGCGTGTGGCTTCTTTCGTTGAAGAATACACACAGACAGATAGACAGACAGACAGACTTCCATCTGGAAATAGTCTTAATCATCTCAGGTGACCTGAAATAGATATTTCCATCTTTATCTCAAAAAAATTTTTTAGGTCGTTCACAATACATTTCGTTCTCAGATAGTGGACCGGGAAAATACAATATCTATAATTAAAAAATATGGCATATACACATTAAAATTATGTCAACTTATATTTTGGTATTAATTCGTATATTGATAGCGCAAAATACTCGTTCTTTTTTATACATATAAAATATTAAAAATTCAGCAAATAAAAAATGTCTTTCTGATAAGTACGGTAGATCTTCTTACGTTGACCTAATGAACAACTTACGTACAGTGACTAGATTAGATTAAATATTTTAATTATATAAATATCAATTTAACATTCTTATCTAACATAAACACAATTCAAAATTAGATCACTTAAATAATGACCAGACGAAGATTGTCAGCATGATTTTATTTATATATTGGTAGCGTGGCCGAGCGGTCTAAGGCGCTGGTTTAAGGCACCAGTCTCCTCGGAGGCGTGGGTTCGAATCCCACCGCTGCCATTATTTTTACTTTACCTCTACAAACATTTAAATATCCCAATAAAAATATACAATATGAGGTATAATTATTAAAAAGTGACTTGAGCATATTGTAATAAACTCTCTGAAATTTGATTTTTTAACATACTGGCAGACTGCTTAGAAGTATGTGATAGTTGTCTAATTTATTTAAACATAGAATGAGCTAATAACCTTTTCTCCTTTCAAAACGAGTATAATATGTATGACTAAAATCCGGTTTTAGAATCGTAGTATATACTACAGATAACACTATTTTAAGAATAACTAGGATGAGAGCGTTTTACAAGTAAGGCATAAGGTCCTGACGGGCCCCTGGACGAGAAGCGTGTATTTAGGTCTTTCCTTGTTGTTTATTTTTTAATTCTTTTTGAATTCATCTTTCTCAGTTATTTCGGGCTACCTTTATACCCTTATAGACGAATTGCAGTTGGCTGAATGACATAAAGTCTTTGCCATTAAAAAAAAAATTATTATAAGTAGGGTATAGGATAAAATATAGTATAAATAGTGGCATAGTTTATGTGGCGTTTGAACCTAGTTATTTTTTGGATATTTAATTGCCAAGTTGTGTTTTTTGAATCCTCATTTGATGAGAGAATTACCAATAGTGTGAAATCAAAAAAAAAATAAAAAACGAGGTAAAAAGATATTTTCAATTATATAGTCAAGAACAGTGTTTGTAGAAACTACTTTGGAAATAACAATAATGAAGTGTTTTTTACTAGATTTAGATTAAAAAAAGACACTTGTTGGGACACATACCGTGACCTGAGTATTGGTGTATACTATTTCCATTTTTTTCGAACATGAGATTTTTGTATACATATTTGGACTTCTAATGGTATATTCTAAATCAAAAGTATGTGATATTTTCGGTTAGAAATTAGATTTTCATTAATTTTATTCTATGTCTACAATTTATGCTTTGTTTTTTTGTTGCCATTTTAATTAAATTTTACTAGAACCTTATGCACACAAACCACACTTCTAGAAAAACCGCGAAAACTAACATCAATAAATCAGAACAGAATGCTCAATTGTCATGCGCACGCTGCTTTTTTACTACCAACCGAAAAATATTTTTGTGACGTAAGTGGTTAATCTTAGAATAGTTATTCAAAACAAATATTATTCTCAGTATTATATCGCAATTGTAATACTGGCCCTAAATAGATTAAATGATGGTCCTCAATGTTGAATATTTTTCGTGTCACAAATGTAATACATATAATCGAGACAAATTATACAGGGTTTTTCAGAATTCGACATTCAACCTTTCATAAAATAAAGAATATCTAGGTCAGGAATCAATATTCAAAAATCCGTAGTTTTCGAAATACTGGGTGTTAAAGTTAATAAATAAAAACAGTTATTCGGCTGTAACATTTTTAAAAATAAATAGTTTAGAACGAAACTAGAGCTTACTAGACTAACCACCCTTACTGTCAGTAGATAGAACGTTCTTTAACTTTAACGGTTCTGTAACTAATGACAATGACGTTTAGATTGTGACAATTGTACAAGAAATCAACTTGTTAAATTTTATTCTAAACGTCATCGCCTTTAGTTATTGAATCTTTAAAGTTAAAGGACGTTCTATCTACTGACAGTTAGAGTGACAAAATCCTTTATCCGTTACAAAATACTTTACCAGTGGCGTTCCAGTTGAGTACGGTAGAATATTTTGCCCCCAATTTTCTACGTCACTGTATTTTTCAAAATTGATTTTTCAATTGCTTGTTTAATTTAGTGAAAAAAATGTATAAAATTTGATACGGGTAAAATTAATAGTTTTTGAAAAAAAAAATAAATGGAAGTGAGGTACGTAGATTTTTTCAGAGTAGTGCGCGCTAGCATTTTTGTCTCTGTCTACCTTTTTGAACACGAATAATCTCCAATTCAATATGCTAAAATGAAATAAAAAATACTGGAGCGCGCTATATTGAAACACTCTGTATGCCCAACTGGAACACCACTAGTAAAATATTTTGAAAATAATGTCTCGTCACAATTAGGATCGTTATTTTAGTAACTCAGATTCAAAGTTTTTTTAAAATATATTCATTTCTACCAGATTATTAAATGCAAATTTGGTCTCGTCAAATTGACAAACCGCGCACACTCGAAAAATTGACAACAATAAATAGTCGGCTATTTATTCAGTGAACGATTTAT
The DNA here is from genome assembly GCA_963243735.1 of Neocrepidodera transversa. Taxonomy (NCBI): domain Eukaryota; kingdom Metazoa; phylum Arthropoda; class Insecta; order Coleoptera; family Chrysomelidae; genus Neocrepidodera; species Neocrepidodera transversa. Next base: position 11,449,309 of record OY725340.1, on the reverse strand, counting down.
GAATATTAATATTCATAAATGTTGAAAGAACGCTAGACTGCGATCGTTATTTTTAAATTCTTAGATGTTCTCGAAGGACCAAACTCTTTAGGTAAAAGTTAAACCAATATGAATGTTAAATAATAACAGTATTTGAAATAGGAAAGTAATTTTTATTCCATTTTTTCCAAATACGAACATGAACAGAAAAATCATAAACGGCATATTAATTTAAATTATGAAACCTAAATCATATAGTACTTATCACTTCACTCACTGTAAAAATTATTAATATTTTTTCTTCTTATGAAAAACTTTTTGGGTGCGGTTAATTCCGCACCATTTTAATTAGTTGAAGAAACTTTTTCTAGCGGAGAGGAGGGTTGCTGGTTTTTTATTGGTAGGAGACATGAGACGTGGTATGTAACTAGCCTTGAATTCAGAGTCTTAGCGGGAAGAAATATATCTATATTTTTTGTCTCTTATAATGATGGGATAATATGGGAGAAAGATAAGCTTGCTTGCATAGCAACAGTCGCTTATGTATTTTGTTTTTGTTAATGGTATATTGCAAGTAGACAGGAAAAAGTCTAAGAGAAAGACGGAATAATATTGTGTTGATTTTAAATCTATTTTTAGATTTTAAAATATTAAAATATACAATAATAGACATTAATAATATTAATTTTAAAAGAAATATGAATTATTTTGTACTTTCTGGATAATATTCCAGTGAAATTTATCCATTCAGTTCTTGTGGTATTACCTTTGAATATTCATGTGCATTTGTGACATTTAAAATCAATTTCGCACAATTAGTTTTATTGTTAAATATTTAGTGGGTGATAGTACTTTTTATTTATTGTGAACTCATTAGTGACGTGCAACTATTTTTATAGTGAACGAAGTTTATATACTATCATAAATCAGAATATATTAAAGTAAAATAAAAATGAAAAACTTTCCACATAATTCTCGACTCGCATGATATAAAGCCTTGTTTTATAAAACGAATTTACAAAGTCCATTAGATGTGAAGAGAGGAAAATTGAATAATGGCTCTATTTAACCATCATATGAATGAAGTTTCGTTTCTTATTTGCATATAAAGATAGTAAAACCCATTACATGCAATTTTGTTATTGCGGAACTGAGGAACGATTTAAAGTAATAATGTTAATCAAGTAATTATAGTTATGAACAATTTAATCAATACACAATACTCCTTAGGTAAAATTTAATCATATTTGCTATGAAATCATACCGGTTGTTGATTATGCATACATTTTTATATAGTAAGTCCATTATACCTACCATGCATGATGTAGGGACTCACTAGCCCAGCAGCGCCACCGGTGCAAGAGTTCCTCAGGGGCGACAGGTAAAAAAATTAAACTATTTTCAAAAGTATTTGATTATGTCTCCATTTTGGAAATTTTACAGTGTATTATTCTTATTATTGAAAAATAATAACGGCAGATGATTATCTCGTGTCTAGCATCATGAAAATTTTAAAAGTATCAAAAAATATAAAATTTGTCATTTTTATATATTGTTAATTATACTTTTATAAGCTTAAATTTATCATGGCAGATGTTTTTACTTAATATTATATTTCAGCAGACCGTAAAATCTTACCTACTGCCCGAGTATAATGTACTTATAGTATGTAGTAACTATGCATGTAATTGAACTGATTATTATGTTAATAAAAATTATTGATATTATCATAGAAATTAACATATTTACTGCTGTAAGATGGATGATAGAGAAAATGGGTCCATTATAAAGCAATAATAAATATTAGAGTAATAATGATAAAAAAATGTAATTGAAATCGTTCTTTTTATTTTTCATTCTTCTAACGCAAAGTTTAAAAGTATAAATTAAATAAAGAAAATTATTTAAAATAACATAAAATTATTATTGTTATTCAAACTTTTTAACAATTAAATAACAATTAACTTAAAAAAATAACTCATACAGAGTATTGCATTACTAAATAACATAAAATTATTTATGTTATTCAAACCTTTTACCAATTAAATAACAATTAATTAAAAAAAACAACTCATTTCATTACAATATTTATTTCAAAACCTAAAATTTATAAACTAATTAGTAATTTTATTTTTCAGGACTCGGAAATAAACAAGTTAAGGGAGGTTATCTTTTGCGGTACCGACGTAAGTACATACATTTTTTTTTCGTATATTCCGTTCTCGTTTAGGGAGAAAAAAATCACAACAAAAAGATTAGCCATATAAATTGATTTATATTCTTAATGAGGTTTTAACACAAAAATAATATTTTAAATGCAGATTGCTCATCATAGCTACGCCAAATTTTATTCTTAATCGGACTACTAATTAAAAAATCTCGAGGAAATAATAACTAAAATAAAACCGGTAAAGATTTCCTCATAAAATTACCATTATACTGCCCTGGGCTTTGATAAATCGCTTTCTTTTATTAGCCTCAGGAGTGTTTCTTATTTTCGTTTTCTTACATATTTTTTTATTTTTGATAAAATAAAAATAATACTAACATCTTTGTATAAAGAGCTTTTTTAGGGTTCCGTACCCCAAAGGGTCGAAACGGAACCCTATTGCTCTCACTCGCGTATCCGTCCGTCCGTCCGTCCGTCCGTCTGTCACACCGGTCTAGCAGCTAAACCGTTCAAGCTAGAGTCTTCAAATTTTCAGAGTATATGCATCTTAAAGCCATATAAATTATAAAAAATATTTTTAATTGTTTTCAAGGGGGATCCCATACAGCTAAAGGGGGGCGCTGAATTTTTTTTTTGGCCTAGCGCATCGAGTCAAGCATCGTTGAATAGAGCTTATTGAGTAGATAAAAGCCATATTTTTTGTTTTAAAAAATATTGCAAAATGTAGGCATGAGAAGCCGCCGAAGTCAGTATTTTTTACAAAATTTTGTTTCGAAGTATTTTTTAACTTTCCATTGACCTATAAACTTGAAATTTGGTGATAATGTTTATTGTGACTTATATTTTACCAATAAATAGCAATATATTAATAAATATAATTTTTTCATTAACATTTCCTCATTTTTAGGGTTCCGTACCTTTGTATTTATGCGAATTGTGATATTCGATATTTTATTTTTTTATCTGTGCAATCGTATTAGTTTTTTTAAAAAACGCATTTTTCATTTTATATTTTTTTTTCTATCTTTGTCGGTTACGCTGATATTAACAAATTTTTTGGTGCATTTCAAAATTTATTAATATATCTAAGTATATATGCGGATTGTTATATTCAAAATTTTTTTTCTTCATCGAACACACATGCGCCAGGTTATTTTTCTTTTCACTTCTTTAAATCTTTTTACCAAGTATTTTTGACTTATCAGTTCGATTAAGATTTTAAAAAGTCCTTTAATAATTCTACCTCTGCACAGCTGGCTTATGTTCCACATTTGGTACGGAGCCCTAAATGTACGACACGCACTTGAGCGATTTATTTGTTTTTAGCTCTATTTTTCGTTGTTTAGTGTTTGTTGTACTCAAATTCCGTACTATTTTGTACTATGCTTTTTCGAGTACCCCATTCTTTAATTGTTTTAATGTTTATTTTTTACTTTTTCCACCCTTCATATGGGTACGTCACTATGTGATTTCTACAAAAAAAATTTTCTCCCCTTCTTAGTACTTTATATTGGTAAGTTTGGTTTCTAACTGATTTAATATCTTGGAACTAATTTCGAACGTTTGTATCTTTAGACCTGATGATGGTCAGTGACCGAAACAAGTTGTCTGCTAGTACTGTTCATTTGTACAATTAAATTTTGTGGTACCTGACTTTGTGCTTTATTACCTGTTTTCTTTTTTTTTTGAAAATCCAACTTAACTTGGTTCTTGAACTTTCTTCTCAAGCCGATGGTCCCAAAGGAGGAAAAAACTTGCTGGTTCCAGAAACTTGTTAAGTAAAATTGTTGTTCCTAAAAGCTTAAAGAAAACTTGCTCCGAAAATGCTTTTATCAAAAAAAAATGTAGTTCAAAAGAAAAGCTTGCTCCAAAAAAAGGTTTGGTCCAAAATGCCCTAAAACTTCCATAAAATAAATATAAAACAAAAATCTTATAAATAACCAGATTTCGTGGTCTCTGTTTTTGAAAAAGAATATATATATATATATATATATATATATATATATATATATATATATATATATATATATATATATATAAATAATAATATTAATGTGAAATACATGAATTTTTAGATCAAAATATGGAATATAAAAGCAATCAAAGTGAATTAAATAAGACAATCTGTAAAAACAAATTAAAAATAGATTCTCTTTTTGTAATCGAGACTGAAAGAGCGCTACAAACATCAGATAATTTATATTACAATAAAAGATAAGATATGAACTTTTCAGTAAATATAAAAAAAATCTATCAGCAATTAAAAATAACAGTAAATAAAAGGTAAAGTGTATAAATAATTAATAATGATAGCAGGGGATCTTATCTTAGAAAATATTATCTTAGTGAAAATATTATTTTCATTTTAGTAGTTTAATTCTTATCTCGAATAACTGTTTACTAATTGCTTTGTAATTTTGAACATAATTTGAGAAACTATAATAACCATGTTAAGCAAAAAACAATTAATGTCAAGCCGTTTTTCATACAAAGACCGACGCGTATAGGATGCTCCATCCTGTATAGTAAACAATGTTAAAATAAGTTTTAAATTGTGAATTGTGATATTTTTATTTCAGACTAGAATTCTCCTATTATTATTAATGAAGCAACCTATGTATTAAAATAAAACGTGCATCGATTGTTTTTAGTTCATTTAATTAAAGTTGTTTATATAGTATATTTCTGTGTCAAACTTAAATGACACGTTATTAACTCTACTAAATCACGTGGATGTACTTTCCAGTTTCTGACAGCATTTCATTTTGATTTTCAGGAAATAAAGAAACGTGTATTCGCTATTTTTGTTCCAGAATGGCAATTTGACACTTGTCGATAAACAAATCATTTTCACGTTTACGCACCAACTGTTAATGGAAATGGAATTGATTATTGAAAGGAATAAAATAAATTACAAATTCGACTATGGAGAAAAATCGATTTGTAATATGAATTTTAAATTTAACACTGTTAACAAATCCGCAAAAAATAGGGGAATCTTAAACAAAGTTACAAATCGTAGGTGCCATTAAGAGGTACAGAAGGTGATTTTATATTTTTTAAATGAATAGGCTTTAATAGATAGCACAGTTAGGTCAGTTTATCATCTTAGATTAAATCAGAAATATTATTATTTTGGCCTTAAACTATTTAATTAGTTTGTATATTTATAATATGGTCAGAAGACTTTTTTTATATCTGACTATACCCAAAATTAAAAAAAAATGAAAATCGGTATTAGCTAATTAAAAAGTGTTAAAGATAAAAAGTACTATTGTGGAAGAGTAGGGAGAAAGTACAAGTTTTCGTTATTTACTTCAGGATCTTTCAAGCTCGTAGTTAACGAATCGAGAATTTGAGAGAAAGTACTCTTTTGACATCGATAAATTAAAAAAATATTTGGCCCTTTACCTTTACACTTACAAAATATTTATATTGGCCGTTTTGAGATTTGTATTTAAAAATCAATTAAATACTATGAATATTTCTCTATAGATGGTGCCACTAGGTAATCCTTCTCCTTCTTCATCTTCATTCATAATTATCGAGTCCTGGTAATGTAAGTAACTTCAATTAGATAAATAATGGTTTTTATTTTTAGGTTGGATGAAACAATATAAATTTTGCATATTATATACTACACAATTGTTTATCCCGACATTATCTAGGCGAGGAAGGGAAGAGACGATAATGTCATAGCATACCGATCTTACGGGAATACGAAGATATTTTAAATGCGTAATAAAATATCTATTGAACAATTTATACAACTTATATTGAACACTCGGTAGGGTACTTAAAAAAAACTTTATTTAATTACAGTATAAAAATTAACTATTACAATTAACATTAAATTCTAGAATAAATAAAATAATACATTAAACTGATTCACACTTTTGCAACTAATGCATTATGTTTTATTGTTTGATTGGAAATTTCATGTTTGTACAGTATTGTTACGAATATTCAACTGGAATGTTTGAAGCCTCAGATACCAATAAAAAACAAGGATTTTTAAATTGGTTTATCACCGAATCGGAAAATTTGTCAATACAAAAGTTATTATGCAAAAAATTTCAACTCGTGTAGAGGTCACTTTTTAAAATAACCTTAAAATTTCCGAAAAAATGCGAAAAATCATTTATTCTTATTTCCTTTTTTCATATTCAATGAACATTAGGTCTTCTACATTGAATAGTTGCATAATTTCATATAACATCTTTATTTTATGAGCCACCTAATTTTTATAAAATACATATCTTTGAAAATAATGAATTAAAATTATTATTTAAAAATAGTCAAAGGAATATCAAATTTTAAAAAGAGGTTAGGAAACGCGCTTAAACTGTCATCAACAATCAATTAACAGCGCCACCTGCTGGATATCAAATGTATGTGTGTTTGGTTCTAATACGAATTTATAACGATCATCTGCGTGTTGCATTGATTTTTCTGCATATAGACGATTTTTCTATTTAATTATTTACTATATTTTCTTTGTAAAATATGAAAACAATAGAGGATTTAATTATAAAAAGAGGTCCCACAAAGGCGATCATAACCCGAAATATCAATTGGCTTAATGGGGTTATCAAAAAATCGGTCAAGTGCGTGTCCAACTTCGCACATTGAGGGTTCCGTACCAAATGTAAAATATAAGTCGACTATGCAGAGGCATGATTATTAAAGGAGGACTTTAAATTTTTAATGGAACTAAAAAGTCAAAAATAATTGGTAAAATAATTTAAAGAACTGAAAAGAAAAATAACCAGCGGGTCTATGTTCGACAAAGAAAAAAAATTATAAGATGAAAAATGTATTTTTTAACAAAATTAATACGATTGCACAGATAATAATAAAATATCGAATATCACAATTAGCATATATACGAAGGTATGGAACCCTAAAAATGAGGGAATGTTACTGAAAAATCATATTTATTACTCTATTAGTATTTTTTGGTAAAACATACGTAACAATAAACATTATCACCGAATTTCAAGTTCATGGGTCAATGGAAAGTTAAAAAATACTACGGAATAAAAAAGGCTGACTTTGGCGGCTTCTCATTTTGCAATATTTTTTAAAATAAAAAATACAGCTTTTATCTATTCAATGAGCTCTAAACAACGATACCTCACTCGATTAGGGAAGGCGAAATTTTTTTTCAGCGCCCCCTTTAGCTGTATGGTAACCCCAGTTGGACTCAGTTAAAAATATTTTTACAACTTATGTGGATTTGGAACAACAAAACGCATATATTGTGAAAATTTGAAGACTGTAGCTCCAACGGTTTGGCTGCTAGACCGGCGTGACAGACGGAAGGACACGCGAGTGAGAGCAATAGGGCTTGGTTTGGACCCTTTGGGGTACGGTACCCTAAAAAGTAGAAGTAAAGGTTGAAAATGATTATTTTAATATATTAGGTTTGTTGGAAAATATTTTGCTCCAAACAACAAATAGTATAGATCGCATAGTTGTCTCTTCAAAATCCACACTAGTAAGATTTCCAACGCGATTTGAACAATGAATACAGACCACAGACAAGTATACATTAGCCAGTCGGCCTGACTTAATCTATACAAGGCATATTTCCAACGCAGACCTTACAATGTATACCAAATCAATGACAAGCACCCACTATCCATTTCAACTATAATAAATTAAACTATTAAATGAAATATAACCCTATTTCTTAATAGTAATTTAATTGCCCATATTGAAATATTGCCCTTTTAAAATTTATATAAATACCCGCTTTGGCATCACAGTCGTATTATCTTAGTTAAATACCTATCCTGTCATTTGTCTAATGTGTCAATAGTCATGTCATTAAATTATATAGTAAGGTTGGCTTGTATCATTGCTGTAAAAATAAACACCTATTAACAAAAATTACCCTCCACGTTTCAACGTATAGGGTGTATTTTCATTTTTCTGTCATTTGTCATATGTCATGTCACTTTCTCCTGTCGCTGGTAAAAGTGTCGTCGAGCACGTACCTATTTTCCAATTTCAATAGTTTTTTAATAATAATTTCGTTCCACGTCCTTTGTTCGGAGCAATCACTAAAAATTGAAAAAATGCGATTTTGAATTGTCTATAAGTTCATTATAAGTGTAATAGGTATACAGGCTGTTCCATTTAAAAAAATATAACCACGGTGCAGATATTTTAATAGAGACGCCCTGTATAAATGAAAATAATTTTAAAGTGTATTTTATAAAATCTTACCATGTTCCATAAAAATACCGACTCGTATAGGGTGCGCCACCCTGTAGATGTAATAGATGTTGCCTAATCTTAGAATGTCCTTTAAGTCAATAATGTTAGTAACCTGAAAATTCTTCTTCTTCTCTTTTTATGGGCTATATTGTGGCGAAAATTTGGGTGTTTCATTCCCTAATAATCGCGAACAACATATAAAAAAATCAAAACAACCTGATTTAATGCAGGGTTAGACCCTTTATACCCTCTCTATTAAGAGTCTTCACCAAAGGGGGAATTAAATATAGTGCTTTTACTAATCTAATGTGTCTGGAGGTAATTTGATTTTTGGGACTTGAAGAGCGGTCAGAATTCTTTTAAGTTTAATCGCCCCGCAAGTAGGTCCTTTTGGGGCACCCTTGCTGATAAATAATTTTCAGTGAACGACAAAGGTCGTAAAAATCATAAATTTTATTTCAGATAATTATTAATATTATTATTCTCATTTCCGGTTGATTTTGGAGCACCCAGTATAGGTGTATAACATTTTTTCGACAAACACAATAAATATTTTATTTTTTTACGGTACTACATTTAGTAACATATTTAAGACAAAATAAATAAGTGCCATCCTATGACATAATTTTAAAAGTGGTATCTCAAAAACTCTTATTTTGATTTATTTAATATAATTCTTGAGTAAGATATGTAGTCATTTGTTTTTAAGAAGTTAATTTTCTTAAAAGAAAATAAAAGTCGAGTTTAACAATTACCACAGATTGCTCTTTCTAATTAAATGACTTCGAAAATGGAATTAATCTTCCGCACGAGACTGGCTAAATACAAAACATGATGTCTCCACTCTATTGAATGAAGCGCAGAGCTTCGTTTCGTTTCGATCCTTTACTTCTCAAATTTCACCAGATCGATTTCCCAATATTGAATGCGATAGGCCCGCCGCCGCAGTGAAATTTATGATAGCAATTCACTGTCTGAACTTTTCATAAACCTTTTTTTTATTGTAAACAGACATTTGGATCCCATACAGACATGTTGAAATATATGAAAATTTGTTCATATGTATATAGGATATTTTATTTCAAATATTTGATACTTTAAAAAATGAACGTAAAAAGGAATTTAATTTAAAAACAAATTCAAATAATTAAAGTTGAATTATGCATTAAATTAAAATAATTAACATGTGTGCACGTAAGTGTTAAAAGAAGGGAGAATTAAGGAAGTGGTACTCAAAAGGGGACATTTTACTTGTAAATAAAAGGAAGAGAGTTCACATGATAGTGTTAATTAAATTAGGTAACATTGAAAACTTTGAGAGATAAACACATGGAAGCGAAAACCGGCGATCCGATGAGGAATGTTCACGACATTGTTAAGGTTTAGGATAATAAAGTAAGAAAAGGGGTAGGAATGATCCACACAGATTTTAAGCGATCCTACGGGCCGCGAACCTAGTAAAGAACTACCGAATCACTTTAATAATAATGATAAAAAAGTAAGCATTACGACGTAACAAGAATGATTGAATAGTTCATATTTTACTTCAAAGTACTATAAAATAGTCGGTGACGAATTACATTGGACAAATATTTTTTTTAAATATAAGAAATAAGTTGAAGATCAAACAATAATAGGATCTTAAAGGTAAACAAGTAGGGGCGAGTTCCCTTGAAATGAACGGCTATTGAATCGGGTATCTTAATTATCTAAATGCCCGACTGAGATATTGCTGCGTTTATGCAACCCGTATATGACTTATCCATATAGCCACGTGTATGTAATATCATCTGATTCAGCCGCACAATTGATGCGAATAACGCCTGATTATTAAAGAAAATATTTTTCTGTTCTTCTAAAATCAATGTCTCTAATATAAGTAGCCAATATTTACAGTTTTTTACAAGAATAAATTCAGAATAAATATCCGGGCGAAATTCGCCCGGAGCAATATTTACCCAGAGTGCTCCCGGGTTTATAAAATTTATGAACGAGCGGGCCTAAAATTCTGTCAATCGTTTTAATAAAACTTTGTAACACATTTGCATTTATTTGTGCTTTTGTGTTGTCTCGTCGTTTCTGATACTCCAATGTGAATTTGAAAAGATATTGGCAAAGATATTGGCAAAGATTAGTATAATATTCCTAATCTTTGCTTTAGAAAATTATATTAAGAGTTGAAAAGTAGCTTAAGGCTTAAATTAAGAAATAGAGAACCAATAAGCTGAATTGAACATGATGAAATGTTCAAATAAGAACAAGTAACTGCCTTTAGTTCTGAATTGTTCATTAATTTTTTCTTCCTTTTAATACTTAAGTGCGCACATGTTAATTATTTTAATATAGTGTATAAATCAGTTTTAAAAATTTAATTGTCTAATATTTGGTAAGTCTCTCTAGTATAATAGTTCATTTTGTATATCTTATTTCAACATTTGTATTATAAGCCTGATGATGGCATTTGTATGCCGAAACTATTTGCCAGTTTTTGTTCCAACTCAAATTTTAAAAAATAATTGTGGTACTGATATTTGATTTTTATTTCTTTATAAATACTTGTTTTATATTTTTCTCATACTCATAAATTTTGTTAAAGATTATTCTTGCGTGCTTAAAGTAATTAAAATGCAGTTTCGTCTATTGGCGTTTCATTTTTTTGACTATTTATTTATGTTTCCCAATTTCTACCAGGAATTCTTTTTTTAGCATTCCATTTTCAACCTTCATTTCCTTTTTAATCAACAGTCTCTGATTTATTGTTTGTGTTTGTAATCGAAAACTGTTCTTGATAACTGGCAATATACAGGACCCAGCAAATCTTTTAATAAAAAATAAATTTTTGCATATTTATTAATTTTAAAAAAGCGTCACCATTTGCTGTAAATATAATTTTTATTCGACAGCATACAAAGGCAAAAAATATTTTAAATCATAATTTAAATATTTTAAGAATTTTAATCCAGTAAACAAAATTATGGAGTAATATCTAATTGGGAACATGGTACATCTATTAAATATTGTTTTAATTTATAAGAATGATCTGAAAAAGGATAATAGATACGATAATGAATAAACTTATTGTTAACGTAAATAACAATTTATTAAAAAATTTGAAGTAAATAAATAAAATTAAACTTCCTAATTCATAACAAATCACATAAAAAAATATCTAAATGATCAACTATGTAGTGCAAGATTTAATTATTATTTATTAGTTGATAATTAGTTAAATTATAATAATTCAATTGTATATAGAAATTTAACAGAGCGTAATTAGGTAAATACAGAACTGGGCTTACGCCATTTTTTAAAACCTACGTTACGACAAAGGAAAGTTTTACACATATATTTTGAATACACTATAGTTTATTTTCGTATCATTAAAATTTTCCATTGTTGCCGGATTTACAAAAAAGTCAATTTTTTCATACTTCCTTGTGTTAACCTGTACATTTTTGATTAAGAATGGCGAGAGGTCATGTGCTGGCCACATTAGATTTTTTAATAAGCTATCACAATTTTGTCCTTGATTCCATAGTATTGACGTCACTATATAAGTTTAGTATACTTATATTATACCCTATATCTAATAGTTACGTAAAAGTTTCGTAATTTAAATTTTAAATACTTTAGAAGTTGTAGATTTTTAAATAATACAGGATCGCGCTTTCTCCATTTTTTAAAAAGTAATTAAATCATTAATAACTGTTATTTCTAGAAATTAATGAAAATTTTTACTACTACAAATGCTCACATTCGCTGTAAATGCAGAAGAAATAATATCAAGCGATTTCTAGGACTCTAGAAATTTTTTTTTTTCTAAAAAAATATTTTGTTTTTTAAAAAAGAGCCAAAACACAAAAATTGTTTTTAAATTTCACTGATTATTAATAATTGGTATCGCAAACCAATTTTTTTAAATTAAAATGATGTGTCGCTCCTTACTAACGGAAACGGAAACTATTTCTATTAAAAACTTTCCGTCTAACTAGTTCGATTGTATCGTTACCAATTAGTAGATAAAGCAACACGTGTCAAACATTAATTAGACAATATATTTTCTATTTTCTCTCTGAAATAACTTTTTAAAAACAAAAGGTTTTTATTCTACTACAGATCTCACTCAATCGAATATTTTACTCAAGAATTATATTACATTCATTAAAGTAAATTAATAATTTAACAGTCAAATCTTCAGTACAAAATTAAGTAGATAAACTTCCGAACTGTCAACTTATCAAAGTTGTAGTAGTCCCAAATAATTTTTTAAAGTACCTTATAATACGAAAAAATAATGACTGATTAAGGACAAAATTCCAATATAGAAATTAAAAATCTGATGTGGCCAGCACATGACCTGTCGCCATTTTTGAATCAAAAATGTACACGTTAACACAAAAAAGTATGAAAAAAATTGACATTTTTATAAATCTGGCAACAATGGCAAACTTTTTGAAAATTTTAATAATACGAATATAAACTATAGTGTACACAAAATATATGTGTGAAACTTTATTGCCATTTTGTTCAGTGATGATGTCATCACTCATAGCAACTGCTCTGCCACTTCCGGTTGTCCGATGGACACCAAAATCTAATCAGATCTAATCTAGGGTATCAAAATTCTGTATGCAAAATTTCAAATTTTTTTATTCAGTAGTTTTTGAGTTGTCGTTACTACAACATCCGATTTTGAGGATTTGTATTATTGTAAATAAACTTATTTTATGGTAATGATTCTAACTAATATTTATAATCCTTTTAGAGAAATTAGTTTATGGGAAAATATAAGTTTGTAAATGAAGGTCATAATTTTTATTACCGGTGAAAGTTGTTACAGATTAAAACGGTCATCAAATAATTTTAATAATTAAATCTAATTATACTAACAATTGTTTTGACTTTTTACCTCTCGCCCCCCAGATAAAAGAGGTATAGTAATCATGCTAAAAATTGGGTAGTGAGTTTGCAATGGATAAACACGTTTTAAGGTTCCTAGAATATGATTTTGTGTGTGTGTGTATTATTGTGTGTGTGATTGTGTGTGTGAGTGTGTGTGTGTTTGTTAGGATGTTGTAGTAACGATAACTTAAAAACTACTGAATTGAAAAATATGAAATTTTCATACAGGATTCTGATACGCTAGATTAGATCTGATTAGATCTGATTAGATTTTGGTGTTAATCGGACAACCGGAAGTGTCAGTTGCTATAAGCGATGACGTCATTACTAAACACAACGGCAATAAAGTTTTACACATATATTTTGTACATACTATAGTTTATTTTCGTATCATTAAAATTTTTAAAACTGTTGCCACTGTTGCGAGATTTACAAAAAAGTCAAATTTTTTCATACTTTTTTGTTTTTTTTATCTTTGACGCTTATTCCACAAAGCAATTATTCGATAATTACACAAAAGGAGAGTTCAAATAGTTTCAAAATAACTAAATCAACAAATGTTAATCATAAAATTGTATTTTAGAATGCATAAATATTTTTGGAGTGAAACGACACTTTTAAAAATAATTAATGTGATTAAGCTCAAAATTTTAAGGATTCGTTCCACGAATAGAATTTGAAATATATCAGAAGTAAAATACTAAATGAAAAAAGAATTTTGGACGCCAGTCAGTTGATTTTTTTGTTGTGATTAGAAACAATTGACAAAAAAACTATGATATATTTCAAAATCCGTCCTTTCTTTTTTTTAGGATTAAGGAAATTAAACTCCAATGAAACGTTATATTTGTTTATTTATTAATAAATCAGAGATCCTGGTTTTCTCTTCAAAATAAAAAAAACTTAGCTTCTTTAAGGTGGGTTGTCTTTTCTTCGTACGAAAGCTCTTTTTTCAGTTGTCATCTTTTGAGTTGTCCTATTCTTCCGTGAAAAGGAAAAAAACTTCTTGGATCTGGCACTTGACCACTGTCCAGGTAATTACGATTGAATGAAGTGGAAGAGCAATATAAAACCCCAAATAAGAACCCCTATAAATAAAGGGGAGACAAGAAACAAATTTTCAGTAGAAAACACTGGCGAAAGATATACAAAGTCTACTATTTGTATTAAATAGATAAAGAAAAAGAGAAGGTTCTTAGCATGGGTAGACAATTTATAATAATGCCAAAAGAAGAGGGGGGCATGACAAGAATAAATAGGAAAGGAATCATCAAGCGAATATGAAACTATAAAATATACGAAGTAGAGGAAGAATGAAAATACAGGGTGGCACAAGAAAACGTAACAGGAGGTTTCCGAATATAATGAAAAATCGTAATAAAAATGCCAGGTATATGATACAAGACCAGTTTAAAGAAGTCCTGTATAATTTTTCTCTTATATTTTTCCCTGTCCGTATTTTTGTTGTGTTTATATTTTTTTTTTAATATAAAAATGTCTATTATATAAAATCTAACAAATATCTTCTTCCTTTGAAAATTAATAATCTTTTGTCATCCCTTACAAAATGTCAAAATATATCCCTACTTGATTAAAGAAAAAATTTAATATCCCGAAATTAATCCAGCTCAGACTAATCATTTTTCACCAGACATCTTTCCCCCATGCACAAGTTTTCTGTCTTATGTATACAAAATACTATATAAAAGTAATTAATAATATTTGGTCTAATCACTATTATGTATATTTATAGAAAATATCACCCTGTACAGGATGTTAATGTTATATTCAGAGGCATCGATTAAAATTATTGTATTTTATTAGTACACTAATATTTTATATCATGTTACTCTCCAGGGATATTTTTTAGTTTGCCTGGAGAAAAAAAAATGAAAAAAAAATGTATGTCATGCCAGTTCATTATTGTGTTTTTATTGCTTAGTTACTATATAAAAAGTGTACGGGCATAAAGTGAACTTTATGGACCGTGCGGGCATAAAGACAAAAAACTTAGGTCATTACTGTTTATCAATAAAATTACAAATTATGAAATAAAATTATTATGTTATTGAATTCAAATTTCATTTTCAGATTTTTTTAAATATTTATATTGTAAATGCAATAACGAACTGGTATGACATTGAAAGCTTATACACACTACGGGTATAAATAGACTTATATGCCCTCAGGGCATAAAGATCTATTTTACATATGTAACTATTTGATCGTTAGTTTAGCCCCACTATAGGGAATTCAACGTATTAGAAAGCGAGGTATAGGAAATTCAGCGTGTCAGAAAGAGAGAGCGCTATGACGTCACTACTCGACCGCTTGCGTAGTATTTTAGGTCTGTCAGGCCCTTCTGCTCTGGCAGCACCCTCTGATGGTACTGTCGGACCTGAAGACCGGTTGCATAGTGACGTCATAGCTCTCTCTCTCTCTCTGTCAGACACGCTGAATGTCCTATAAGTCTCTCTCTAACACGTTGTATTCCCTATAGTGGCGATCGTTTTTTTTTGCAAACTTACGATATTCAATAAAAAATTTTAGAGGCGCTCAAAGGGTGGTGGGGCACCGTTTTGGGACCTCGGCCCATCGAGCGAACACTCTTTGTGTTGTGAAGCATTATTATACATGATCTGACGTATTTGCAGTGTAAAAAAGCTTATCCCTTGAGAACTTGATTTTTATAGATCATTGTGGGGCGGGTACGAAATTGGCTTGTGCGATACCAGCCAAACTTTTCACATACATGTAGAGGAATATTATACATGATGTGAAGTGGATAAAGTTCTAAAAATTTAAATTTAAAAAAACTTTTCCCATGCAAGCTACTTTAATTTGTATGGTGGGTATCAGAAGGGCCGGTCCGATCCTGTTCAAATTCAATAGGGTTCTTCCTTGGTCAAAACTAACTGGTACAGTGAAAGCTGCAAAGCTTTCGTTTAAAAATTACTGTGTTTACACCCAGACAGACAGACAGACGGCCGGACTCAGGTAAATCGGAATTATCGAGAAAAGAGTGATAAAAAGTGGGAATAATAATTTTTTTCGCCATCACGAAACTAATACTGAGGCTTTTGGGCCTCAGTAATAAATAATTAGTAACAATCGATTAATTGAGTTTATATAAGTTTAGATTAAGGATAATGAAACGCGTATTGAAATTTCTGATTAATTAATGTTTCGCTGCTATAAACAATAACGTAACAGTTCATTTGGGAAATTCGCTTCTATAACTGTTGAATCCTAAGAGAAATCATTGAATCGTTAAATTCGCAAATGCATAAATACGCTGCAGGTATTTCCATTAATTATACTAGAAGCGATAATAATGTTACTTTGATGTTATGCAATTCATTGCCTATTTTTAAAATAAATAGTGGCAGATTTTTTTATTTTATTTATTTTCATAAATAAAACACTGTTTTATGATTTTTTGACTGGGTAACGTATTCATTGGATTATTAGTTATTTTTAACTGCTAAAATAGTATAGTGGGATTTGTCTATATGATAACCAAACAAGAATTGTTTTCAGATAATTTGTACTATTTAAAAATGCGATCTTTAATTTTTAAATGATGATGAATTGAGAACTTTGTTAAAACGTAAGAAAGCGATATGTAGGTGATTATTTTTTCTCGATTGTCTCCCACGTAACCAAGATGACATTAAACTAATTGATAGAACATAAAAAAATATTCCCATACAGTGCTGTAGATAATTTCAGTTTATTTTTAATAAGTATAAAACTAATAAATGTTCATGTCAAATTGTTTGAACTTCTCTAAAAATCTACGGCAAAATTTTTTTAATTAAATTTTTCTTGGTCATATTAGTTTTTATAAAAGAATTAAAAACATAAAGGTAAAATATTACACGCCGGCTAAGTTGGCACCCTACTAATTTTTTTATGTTTTGCACACCATTTGCACAATTTTGCACACCTACATTTACTTTTTGCACAGTTCTCTAATGAAAGACTTTTTTAACTGGGGGGTGCCAAGTAGACACTGGCACCCCCACTGCTTTTTTCAAACCTTATTTACGGATTCTGAAAGTACTCTTCTTACGCATTTTTGCACACACATTGAGAACTTTTGTACACTCTCGTACTTGGAATTATACATATATCAAAGTTACAACTTAGCACCCCTACTATTTTATTTTAAATTTTATTCACGGATTCTGAAAGTATATTTATTGCGCAGCTGTGCACATACATTCTCATTTTTTGCTTTTGTATCCGGAATTACAGTGAAGTTCTAAATTGCAAAAAGGCCAGAACTGCATTTCCTGAATTTTACAGCTGTAAAATTTTATCTACTTTGTTTAATTTTTTCTGATTAGATCTTGAGAGTTCGTTTTTTGGATAGCATTGCACATTTGCACACATACTGCTGAAATTTGCACATTTTGTATTGCTAACTATAAAGTTGATAAAATGTATAATAAAACACTTACTATATACTATCTGAAAAAAAAAACAGAACTGGTATATATTCTTTAATATTTTATTTCTTGTAACAAAACTGTAAAATTAAATATAATATAACAAAATAACACATCTCACAATGTATATAATAGAGTTTGTACATTTATGACGGTCTTGAAAGAACAGGGTTGACTTTTTATCATAAGGTCATCAAATTGTTCTCACTTATTATTATGACGAAAAGAATAACAAACGAAATGACCTATTCCTACCTTCAATGTATCTAACAGCTCCTCTCCAGATGTATATTGAGTCCCTCACAACCGTTTTCTCTGGAATTTTATCTAAGGATATATTGAGTTGGAATTTTTTCGATGACGTATTTAGCGGCTCCAGAACAATTTTCACAAATACATGTATTGGATATCGTTACTGAAACAGTAGATGAAAGACTAATTGATTTCAGGTTCACCAAATGACCATTCCTAAGCAGACCAATGGTTCACCAAATGACCATTCCTAAGCAGACCAATGGGCATAACGTGTCTAAGATTAGCATAATTCGCTTCCATGAGTTCTGCTGACAGTTCCAGATAAGAAGTTCGATCTTTATTATTAGTATGGCACCTTAGACAGCGCCAATTTTCAAACTCTTTAAAGTATTGGATAATTCTCCAGTAGATATCTGAACACCATCAATGTTTTGGAGGTTTGATTTTAAAGAACGTATGGTAATGTGTTCCCCAAAAAAAATATAATGTGTTAATATTGATTTTTGCCTATTTTTCTTTTTCTAAGTGACCTTTAATGCAAGAAAGTAACAAAATATATGTATTTACCTGCTCTATACATCCCGTAAATACGCCCTAGTATTGCATTTTCATAAATCTCGTGGACATTCCTACCGCGAGATGATAAAACGGCCCTATTATTTAGATTTTTAAAATCCACATCTTTTTGTATCCCATTTGCCTTAATTCTCTTAACCGTTGAGCAAGAAACTCCTAGAGCATCAGAAACTCTCTAAAACAGATAGTAGATATATACTATTTTTATATGCTATTTACGATTTTATTAATACGTATTTTTCTACTTACCTTATAAACTGCACTCAAGGGTAAAAGAGTCGTTCCAGCATATTTTTCCCGTTGGAAATAATCGATTAATTTCAATATTAACTGTTGTTCTTTTTCAATATATCGCGACAATTTTTTAAAATGCGTAAATGTTAAATTATGTCAAAATCAAAACTGACATAAAATTTAACTGAATGTTGAAGTTATTTAAGACATTCCCTTTAGGAGTGCTTTCCGTAAATCGTCTTGGTTAACCTGGTTACTTTAAATGCGTTCCGTATACACACGAATCCTGAAAAATGAATATTTACGAAACACGGTTACTGAAAATTTATGACATTTGACAAAACCAGAACAACCGTTGATTTTTGTTGGTCGTTTTGGTTTTATTGACAATATAGATGTCAATGCTGTCAAAAGTGAAATATAAAAAAAATAACAACACTAGAAAAATTTATGAGCAACTTATAATTCAAAAAATGAACAAACTAAAAATATTGAACACTTGTTTTCTATTTGGCCTACAACAAATCAATTTTTGAGAAATATGCCAGTCTCCTCTGACATTTGACTTTGACATGTTACCATGGGTGTTCCGTAATAAAATTAACCACACTAACCAACGCTGAAAAAGAACGGTTGACACCGGTTGATATAGGTGAATTACGGAAAGCACTCTAGATGCAAATTGTCTGTCTCATCTGGTTTACATGTGCTACTAAGACAAGCGCTAGTAATGACGCAGAGATCAGCTGTCACTGAACAAACTTTACGTAGGACCTAAGTTCTTTAACTCTGTTCCACACAACATAAAAGAAACCGGAAATCAACACAAAGGAGGGTATGCTTTTCTGGGCTACCGTAAAAAAAGACGTCTATATATACAGTGTAATGTTTAATGTTCAATTTTAGGAATACATTTTCTCCGAGATACATTCGTCATCTGAGGAATAAAATTCTTCAAGTGAATGATCTTTTTTTGGTGCTTTGATGCCAGACGCAGATGATAATTGATAGGAACGGAACGACAACGTTAGTTGCTTTGGTTAGGCGCGTTTTATTTGTATTTTTACGTGGTCAGTTTTGACCCGTTCAAAAGTGATCCAAATGAACTGATCCAAGTGCAAAAGAAATACACTTATTGTAATAACTACGTAAATGTCAACGCGACGTCTGTTTTTTTTAGAGAAATCGGATTCTACTTGTTGCAGAATCGATGAAGTCCCTAGTATAGAAGCGTTTTAAACTAGGCGAGGTTTTGAACATATCAAGATATAAAAGTGTTCAAATAAAAAATATGCTAACAAATACATATTAAAAAAGTGTTAAAATTAAATAAAAATACTGAATTAAATAAACGAATTGAAAATAAAACAATGCACTATTTTGTTATCAACAACACTTATAAGAAAATGTCAGTTTTGACAATTAACCATTTAAATAATTACTGTAAAGCAATGTTGCCACTTTGCATTTTTTAAAAATAATTGATCAGTTATTATTTTTTTTATACATAAGATAAAATTATTCTAAATTGAAAAAAATCAAAAGAATTACTACATTACTCATTTATAAGCATTCAGAATTTTTTTCAGAAATGGCCCAAATTGTCCTATCAAAAGCATACCCTCCTTTAAAAAATCTTATATCGGTACATCTTAGAAACTGATCGATCTTCCTTTACAAAGTTGTGTGATAACAGATATACTTAAGAAACATAATAATACAAAAAAATAACTACACAATACATGAAATAAAAAGCAGTAGTCTCTCAATCCTAAACTGGCATAAGAATATAATTTATAAAAAATATATATGTTCCCGCACTCACCTTATTTTGAATCCCATTTTGCACATATCATTTCGGCGATAAAACCATATACTTTGAGGTTCTTAAAATAAGTGACATTTTAACGCAATATCTAATTTGAAAAAAAAAACAAAACCATAAGCCTTCTATTTGTCCCATTTTTTATTTTTGTTTTTTTATTTTTATAACTTTTATTTAAGCGTAAATCATATATTTTCCCATTTTTATTACTTTTAAGTCTTAGTTTTTACACTTTTTACAAGTAGGTAGTAAGTAGGTTTTAGACATCTAAACCCTAAAGTCTTATAATACGGCGCTGTCTTGCCTGTCTGCCTTTCCGCATGTCTTTCTGTTTGTCTGTCCGCATTTATAACTCAAAAATGAAAAGAGATAGAGACAAACGGTCAACGGTAATAAACTCAGCATCCTTGAATAGACCAAAAATAGATTTTCAGATTTTTATGACTTCCGGTTTCAAAACTGGTTTTACAAACTAGAACCGGTTTCAAAAATAGTATTCCGACGTGAAATTTTATATTTCATGAAATAATCGCATTTTTGTTTAGAAATCGTCACGTGCTTTCTAACGCAAGGACGCTTCTGTTTGACTTGTTTCTTATTACATATTTTTTATTATATATTTATTATCACCATTTAATGTAAAATTATCGTTTTTTTTTGTGTTTAATCAAAACAAGTATATTACTTATTACTACGGCCCGCCCACACTTTACCTTTTTTTTGTTCCAAATGACTTAAAATGTCATGAAACGTGGAGAAAATTGTTTTTCCGCGAATAAAAAGTCTGTCTGTGTGGATGTGTGGATGTCTGTGCGCACGATAACTCGAGAACGGTAAGGCCGATCCGGAAGATTCTTTCGGCCATCGGTTTTTATTCAAAAAAGGAAGGCTGTATCAGAAGATGAGCTATTCCGGGTCAGAGGATCTACTAAGTGAAACTTCTAAAGCACATTTGTCGTAACTAATTTCTTTTAAGGCGTTGTACAAGTCAAGACGCGTCGATTGATATCCATATCGCAAGGGACTCGTTGAAAAAAAATTGAAAAAATTTGAAAAAAAAATTATTGGAAAAATTCCCATTTTTTCGAATCGGACTTTTTTCAGCTGACGGAAACGGGCCGTAGTCTTGAAATTTTTTTTATAAAAAACACTTTTTATAATATGTTTTATGTTCGAATAAATATTATTATTATTATTGCATTTTACACAGCAGTCTTTAAAATAAAGCTGGTGGAAATAATAAAACGCAATTCAACTGTTCACTTAGTTAAAAAATTTATGGTGTATATATAAAAAATTTAAATGCTAAATTTACAGTTCCTGCATTTACGTAGCTATCCATAGAGAAATTCAAAGAGTTTGTTAGTTTTTCCGGCTTCAGTTCCGTTCGGATCGATAAAAGGCGCAATTCAATTCTGGCTATGCCGTTGCCGCCGTCAAACTTAAACAATCGAGGTATTTGCCTTGAATTCCTTTTATTCTGTTTGAAGAAATTATTATACATAAGCTTTCTAGTATATATAATACAAAGAGTCTTAAAAAAATTGCTCTATGTGGAAAACTTTTTTATTATTAATTTTTGGGACAAAATTATTCTTCATAAAAGTTGGTGCTGATTATCTTCAAACATTTTAAAAAAAAATTATTATGTTTTAAGAAAGGCGTCATTTTTGCAAGAAATTTTTTTTCAAAACAAAATGATATAAAGTTTTTCATATTGAGCAAACCTTTAAGGATACACTTTACATATTTTTTTTACTAATAATAATTTAAGAGAAAATCCAGTCTTAACATTCTGATTTTTAAAAAACAATCAGAACTTTAATGTGATCCATATATATGAACAAATTCCCAAAACTCTCAATTTCAGTTTAATTCGACTTAACCAACTTGAACTTGTCTTGTCGAACATAATAGTGAAAAATATTAGATGAACAACCATTCAGCCGATTAATTTAAATTTAGTAACAGCCAATTTATATAAAGCCATCTTAAACGTAAAAGATGTTCTTATAGTCTTATAAATCTAAATTCAGCAATCAATCATTATCAAAATTTGATATACAATCAAGATTTTCATATTCAAACACCACACAATATATCTTACTATGAAAAAGTAAAGAACATATCAATTTTTAAAAATTTTAAAGTTGACATCACATAATAGCTATTTACGTAACCAGTTAAGAAATTAGGAATTTTGTTTGACGAACCGCAATATTAGCCAAACCGAGCGTCAAGCTGTAGAGAATCTGATTATTTTAATTATAAAATTCTAAGCATTACATTAATTTATGGAACAAATTTTAAGTAGCAAGCCGATGGTGAATACATCTACCGAATTGATATCCTAAAATTAATGGTGAAAACTATTGTGAATTCGGAAAAATGTTTGATACAAAAGTTGTAGTGAATTTTATGCTCTACAACTTTGCACTAGAACATTTTGCAATAAAGTGCATTGTTTGTTCTCAAAATTTGAAAAAACTACGGAAAAAATACATGCACATTTTTTACGCGTCCTCTAGTGGCGTAGCTATTGGAAATTCTGGAAAAAGTTTAATACAAAAATTGTATTTTATGCTCTAAAACTTTGCACTACAACATTTTGCACTAAAGTGTATTGTTTGCCCTTAAAAAAAAGGTGAAAAATCTTACATATTTATTAAATCAATGTCGGCCTTGAGAACCTACTACTGTACCCATTTGACTTGATTGGTCAAATGGTTTCAATATTCATGGGGTACCTCATAATGAATATTTCCATCAATATCTCGAATTTTTTTTTGCTCGTTCACTATACTTTCCCTTTGATAGGACCTGGAAAGTAAAATAGTTGAGAGTGGTCCTTCAAAGATAAAAAGTTTTTATTTATCGGTAAAAATTAAGGTGATTAATTAAAACGAAAATCATCAATTTCGGTTTTTCCAATTGTCTCTGAAACCGATCATTGAAAATGCACATCTTTTTCCCTAGTTAACTAATTTTTTCCTAGTTAACCAACGTTGTGTCTATAGCGGTTTAGGAAATCCCAATAGTGTTCAATTGAATTTGCGCCACACTGTATGCCTTAAATTTCGTTCAACAAATAAGATTTTCATTGTTCTTCCTTAGTTTATTTCTTAATTTACTATTACAAAATTTATTACACGGTGTTCATAATTTTATCTTTATATTTTGTTAATACAATTTAAAATTCGAAGTTGGTCAAAATCTGGTTCAAAATTCAGAAGCAAGCAGGTGTAATGTCATTTCGAACTTTATTCAGGTCTGATAAGTCTGCGAGAACATGGGTAACAAAAGTGAGTTTCTGGAGTTTTGAAGTTTAAAAGTTAGTTTTAGAAAGAAAAAAGAAGAAGAAGTAATCTTTGATTTATATTATGAGGAGTTTTAGTGAAAAATGTACTTGAATAAGTTATACATTATAACCAGTTTTTCTTCTATAATCAATCAAATAAATATTTTTTATTGAGTAATAGCTCAGTTAAAAAAATCAAGTTCTAAAAGTCATATAATTAATATACAGGGTGTCCCAGGAGTTCGTACCCAAAACTTGGGAGATGATAGAAGGGCTAAAATTAATGATGGTACTTCATATAAAATTTAAATTTGTCCCTTACGCTCTTCGTTAATGTATTATAGGGCTCCAAAGTTAAAAATTAAAAATGGTTTTTTATTTATACTTACTAAACTACTTATTTGAAATAAATCAAAAATTAAACATTTATAAACACAATAAATGCGCACTTCATAGCGTTATAAATAAATCTGCACTACCCTTGTGAAGTCAGGTACGGTCTAAGTTCAATGATTAATGAGGCACATTTCTTTTATCTATCATTTTTTTCACTTCTAAATATGACAGTTAAATTTCACAAACATCTTTAGAAGAAAAACGTCCTCTTGTGACAACTCGATAAAATTAACGGTTTAAGAGATATGTGCAATTTTATGTGGCACTGCACATCAATTGCGCGTTCACCATTTTTTTAAAAATGTTTACGATTAAAGGAAGCATCTCGTATTACTATTAAACGAATAGGAATATCTTAATTCAACAAAAGTAAAAATACG
Source organism: Neocrepidodera transversa (assembly GCA_963243735.1). Taxonomy (NCBI): domain Eukaryota; kingdom Metazoa; phylum Arthropoda; class Insecta; order Coleoptera; family Chrysomelidae; genus Neocrepidodera; species Neocrepidodera transversa. The sequence goes on along the minus strand of OY725340.1, from coordinate 11,424,615 downwards.
AAAACAACAATGAAAACCTTAAAAAAGATATTCGATGTAAGAATGATATTTCACATTTTCTAGTTTTCCAACAAATACTTACAAATTTTATCAAAGCTACAAAATATCATAACACATCAAAGTAAGAAGTAATGAAAGAATTAACGATAATAAAAAAATGCCAAACAGTAAAATAAAATTACAAAAAAGGTTCAATATGGGCTCCCCTTAATTCCACACATTTTCTAAGTCGTCTAAGATTAGATCTTTTGCAGTTGGAATAACATTCCAGGGTTATGTCGTATGTTTTCGCAGTGAAAACGTATCCTATCAATTAATTCGTTTTTGGTATTTACAGGTGTTCTGTAAACTAAACTTTTAATATAGCCTCATAAATGAAAATCGCATCGGTTGATATCTGGGAAACGAGTTGGCCATTGAAATGGTCTACACCTTCCTATCCACTTATTTGAAAAAATATTGTTTAGATGGGCACATACAACAAGACTGAAGTGAGGGGGTGCCCCATCGTGCATAAACCACATACGTTGGTGGTTCATCTTCTAATAAAATTTGCAGATTATTCTGCAGAAATTGTAAATAAGACTGTCCATTTTAATGATCATTGAGGATAAACGGACCAATTAAGTAATTACCTATAATGGAAATGCTATGTTTTGGTTTTTAGTCTGAATCATGCTGTGGGGATTTTCATCATCCCACAGATGTAGGTTCTGGGAATTAATTATACCGTCCCTAGTAAAACCTGATTCATCTGTAAATTATACATTTTGTATGAAATGCCGGTTTTTCCGTTGTCTATCCAAAAACCAATTGGCATAATTAAGCCTAGGGGGATAGTCATCTAGTGACATAGCATGAACTTTTTGAATATGAAAAGGATGCAACAGTTGTTCTTTAATAATTCTATGTACGCTTTATTTTGAAACACTAAATTGTGCCGAAAGTTTCCTTACACTGGTTTTAGATTCATTATCAACAGCATCTAGTACGTTTTCTTCAATTAGTTGAGTGCGTACGTTTCTTATACTTCCTTCACCACCTATCTTTGGTAAAAATGATCCTAAAATGTAATTAGCCGCTTCAAGAACCCGTTTATAAAATTGCCACATTAAGCTAAACATACCTGTTTCTCTTGGTTTATGCTTGTTTCATCCCCTCTGGTTTCGCCCCGCCGGGTTTTATGTCTCGTTTCGACCCGTCTACAATCAGGTACCTGTTAGATTATCTTGTTTCACCCCGAATATAAAATATTTCAAAAATATATAAATATAAAAATAAAATAAGAAGATGAACTTATTTTGTATAAATATTATTTTATATAAACTTAACAAATATGTGTTTAGGAACCCTTATTTAGTATTATTTTCTAATTTGCTAATTTTGGGAATATTTTTAAGTCACATTTCTTCAAATTTTAGCTAGAAGATTATAGACTCTTTAATTTATTACAAAGTGCTAAATAAAAGTAAAGACAAAAACAAAAAAATCAAAACTTATATGCAACATATTTATAATTTTAAAATGTAAGGTAATTTATCTAAGCAGACGTTAATTTTAGATGGGTCGTTATTTAGGTCGGACAAATTTTTTTCAATTATTTTATCCAACTCGATGTATTTTCTTTTTCTTTTTTTTTTGGCATCTTTGTAAATTAATAAAAATTTATCAAGAACAATTAAATAATAATTAATATATTATATCTAGGAAAAATTTGAAGAAATTTGGCTTAAAAATGTTCCCAAAATTAGCAAATTACAAAATAATACTGAATAAGGGTTCCTAAACACATGTTTGTTAAGTTTATGTAAAATAATATTTATACAAAATAAATTCATCTTCTTATTTTATTTTTATATTTATATATTTTTGAAATATTTTATATTAAAAATAAATCTCATTAATTAGGCCACGCCCTCGGGGTGAAATAAGACACCTTTCTCTTAAACTCCCCTCTACGCCTTGAAAAGTTAAGCAAAAATTAGCATCGTTATATAAGTGGGGCACTATGGATCATCAATTGTGACATATTACATTTATCTTGATAGGCATCATGGAGCAGAATATTATAAGTTGTTTTTCTCTCTTCAGCTCCTTTTCTAGCAAATATCTCATACGAGATTAGCAGTTATAACAAGTGATTTGTGAAAATATTTTTATTGGAAATTACCAGTGTTGCCATTTTAGCAAAGTACACAAAAGTACATTTTATCATAAATAGTCCAAATTCTAGTACATTTTTAAATAAGCCCAAGGTCACATATTACTTTCCCGGTCCCATCAAAGGGAAAGTATAGTGAACGAGCAAAAAAAATCGAGATATCGATGGAAATATCCATTTTGAGGTCCCTGTGTGTAATCTTCCACGACAACTGCTGAACCGTTTGTCCAATCAAGCTGAAATTTGGTATGAATTGTTGGTGTGTGTGCCTCGAATGCAACTATTAGTTTTTGGTTTAAATTCGTACAGTAGAAGGTCCTCAAGACCGACATTGATTAAATAAACATGTATGATTTTGCCTTTTTTAAATTTTAAGGACAACTAATACACTTTAGTGCAAAGAGAATAAAATTTGCTACAATTTTTTTTTTTAACTTTTTCCAGAATTTTCAATACCTGCGCCAGCAGAGGACGCGCAAAAAAAGTTCATGTATTTTTTCTAAATTTTGAGTACAAACAATTCTATATTTCTCTTTTTTTACCTCTCGTCCTTCAGACAAGAGAGGTATAGTGATCATGCTAAAAATTGGGTAGTGACTTTTCAATAGATAAACATGTTTTTGGGTCCCTAGAATACGATTATGATATTTTCCGATGTCTGTGTGTGTGTTAGTGTGTGTGTTATAATGAATGTTATAGTAACGATAACTCAAAAACTACTGAAATAAAAAATTTGAAATTTTGCATATAAGATTCTAATACTTTAGATTAGATCTGATTAGATTTTGGTTCCAATCGGACAACCGGAAGTGGCAGTTGCTATGAGTGATGACGTCATTACTATACAAAATGGCAATAAAGTTTTACACATTTATTTTGTATACACAATAGTTTATTTTTATATCATTAAAAGTTTCAAAACTTTTGCCATTGTTAGCAAAAAAGTAATTTTTTTTCATACTTGTTTGTGTTGAACTGTAAATTGATTCAAAAATGGCGAGAGGTCATGTGCTGGCCACATCAGATTTTTTTATTTTGAAGACAAACACTGCCCTTTAGTGCAAAATGTTCTAGTGCAAAGTTGTAGAGCCTACAATTCTCTACAAAGTAAAGAAAACAGAAACTAAAAGGTAAATTTTTTTGAATGAGTCGATCAAGTGACAGAGTTCCATTATATATCAAAGATGTATATTAAACATTGAGCTACATTTTTGGGAAGAATGGTAATGCGTGTTTCTGAACGTGAATTATAGAAAGGGGTGTTTAAAATATATATGATATATAAGTTTTGAAATTTATTTTTCGGAAATGAAAAGGTCCATTTATATAAAGGAAAAGGAAAAAAAAAATTAAATTATAAATTATTGATTAAACTTTAACAAAGTCAAACTTCCTAAACAGTTGATCCTAGATTAAAAAGTAATTAAAAGCAATATATCAAAAATTGCTATAGGTATAAAGTAATTACTATAGGTAAGTTTACAGTTTAATTGAACTCCAAGCTCAAACTTTATAACTTCTCTCTACTTGATATTTACTTTCGCTTTGTGGATACTCGATCTTAGTTCGCTAATTTTGCAGCAAATTCGTTTTATATTCAGATCGTAGCCACTTCCGTGACCAGAATGAAATATCGGTTTGGTAACTTGATTGTTATAGTCCAGGTTCATGAAATTTAGGACAATTTTGCAAAATGAGTAGTAACAATAAGTGGTAAGTAATGAAATAGATTTTAAAAGATAAAATAAGGAAAATAATAAATATTAGAAAAAAACAAATTTTAAAGTAGTTAAAACCACCAAATTTACGTACATTACCGTTGGTAAGCAAGAAAATAACACCCAATATATAATTTAAAATTGTGTCAAAATTCACAAAAAACCACGAAAAATTGGAATATCAACAACGGTAGAAAATCTGTTGACAAATATCTTGAGACTATACAGCAAAAGAACTAATCAAAAAGAAAATATGAGGTACTGTCTTCGCTATGGGGAAGTACCGAATCTAGATGGAATCGGAGGGAATTAATAGAAAATCGAAAATCGAAAAACATATGGACTCAACGCTAAAGTTTCAACTGCGATTACAAAAAAAAACTATTCTCGCCGATTGGACTCTTTCCCTAAAGGAAATAGAATATTTTTTTTACTATTAATATGAGAAATCAACATTATTTACGCCATTCTTTCAATGACAAGTAATATTTCTGACCCTAGATAAATAGTGATAATAAAAAAACATCTAGCTAAATAACGAAACATTTTCTTTATTTTTAATGAATTGTTAATTTGACAACTAATCTCTACTACTTGATATTTCGAAATATTTGAAAAATAAGTAGGAAATAACTAATGCTAAGTTCATCAAAATCTAATCAAATCAAATATGATACTATATCCATGTAATAGAAAGAAAAATATATATATATACTTCGGTTATGAAATCCATTATAAACTTCGCACGTTATATCCTAGATAGATAATAATCTTCTCTACCGAGGTTTGTATACTATTTTTTCCATTACTAGAATATTTAATCACTTTTACAATGATCTAACATTTTTTTCTGTCTTCCTTATTTTTTCTCCTACTAGTAGTTAATAAAAAAGCTCCTACTAGATAATAAAATTTACATTGACATTTGTAACGCTCTTTGCCTCGTCAAGCGGTATTTTGGCACCTTAGTCCAAGTTTCAGATTGCCTCGGTCGCCGCCATCCATTTATAGTGTGAAGGCCATTTGCACGGGCAGCTTCAGTGGAGAAAAAGATAGTCCAGGGGTCCTTATGGTATCGACCAAATCACTGGCGGCCAGGAGGGCGGGCTTTACTTGCTCCACTGGATTGAGTACCTGGATATTTGCTGCGTGGATAAAGTAAAAAAAATAGGATTCCAATAAATAATATCTTTTATTTCAACCAAGATCCGGCAAGGAAAGACGCGTGTGTAACACGGTTCTTTAATCGTCGGAGGGTACAGCACAGCACGTCTTCTAGACTGGCGTGGTCGGATTGACGATTTCGGCATGGTACAGGTATAATGGAACTAAGCTTCGCTCCCTTTAACTTGACCTGTCTCTAAAGGCCGAAGGACTGCCACAGCAACTCGGACTTCGAACTGCCACTGCAACTACCGACAACGGATTGAATTGTCTTGCTGGATAAAAACTTCGGCATCTAAGATGCATGGACGTGAGTGTCTCCATCTCTCTGGCGGAGGTTCAACTGGTACGACTTACATTATATTCGAAGATTTTCGCATTTCTATAATTTTATATTAATTCTACTCCAGTGCCGTGCCCGATTTTATTTAAATATTTTAATTATCACGGTAACTTCATGATACATTGACATTGACTTTGACATTGTAGCAACTTTAATGCTGTCAAAATTTAAAAAAACTATTAAACAAAATTGAATGAATCAACTATTAACAAAAAGTATTTTTTACATTGGTCTTGTGGTATATTAACCTGCAATGAAAATATCATATCATAATAAATTCGATAACAAATAAATGAATTTAAAGGCTACAGGTGCTTAACAGATAAAAGGTCATAGTAGCTAGAAGAAGAACTTGACAATACGTGACATTTATTGTCAATGAGCTGTCTAATTGTCTATAAGGTGCTTTCAGTGATGTCACGAGAAGGGACATATAAATTATAATATACAAAGTTACGTTCGAAAATATCTGCAAACTACGGATAGTATATCTTCATAAAATATTGTTTTAAATTTTATTGGAAGGATTTGTTTGTGAATCTAGAGTAGAGTGCCAAATACTAGACATTTTTACCTCTCGCCCTTCAGATAAGAGAGGTATAGGAATCATGCTAAAAATTGGGTAGTGAGTTTTCAATTGATAAACACGTTTTGGGGTCCCTAGAATACGATTTTAATATTTTCGCGATGATGTCTGTGTGTGTGTGTGTTAGTGTGTGTGTGTGTGTGTGTGTGTTAGTGTGTTAGTGTGTGTGTGTGTTTGGATGGATGTTGTAGTAACGATAACTCAAAAACTACTGAATAAAAAAATTTGAAATTTTGCATACAGGATTCTGATACCCTAGATTAGATCTGATTAGATTTTGGTGTCAATTGCACAACCGGAAGTGGCAGTTGCTATGGGTGATGACGCCATTATTATACAAAACGGCAATAAAGTTTTACACATATATTTTGTATACCCTGTAGTTTATTTTCATCTCATTAAAATTTTCGAAACTTTTGCCATTGTTGCCAGATTTACAAAAAAAAAAATCTTTTTCATACTTTTTGTGTCAACCTGTAAATTTTTGATTCAAAAATGGCGAGAGGTCATGTGCTGGCCACATCAGATTTTTTATGTGTGTATTTGTAAAAACAATTTTGCAAACAGAGTTAAAAATAAGCTGTAATAAATATTTCTTAAAAAAAAAAATAAAATACTACACATAAATAACGCGAAAGAGTTATGTTGGCCGCAATCCATATTTTGTTTTGGTGCAGGTGCTGCGAAATCTGGATTTCTTGAAGTGCTATTTTTGGTGGGATTTTCGTCAAGTATCTTTTGAGTAATTGTTTTTAGTTCTTTGAAAAGTGTTTTTTGTGTGTTTTCTTCTTTCTAATTGCGGTTTTATACGATCTTCTTCCAATGATATTGTAATATTTCTTCTCGATATGTTGTTATCAACATTAGCAAGTTAAAGAAAACATAGGAGTGTACCCCCTTGAGATATCAAGCATTATATAAAACACTGCTAGGCGCCATCGGCGAGTTCTTCGATATCAAGAATAAGTAGTACATTTTTGATAAAGAGAATCCACTTCTGATTTATTGGAATTTGTACATTTTAATCATCTCTGGATTATCTCCGATTTACCGCTATTACCAATAATTCTACTGTGATGCATGGAAGAGACACTTCTATATTTTTTTAAAAACAAATGAGACCAAAGTTTTGTCTCTTGTAAATCCAAATTCTGATGATTTTTCTGCCCTAGTTTTATTCGAGCAAAAATTCTTTTGGCATCTCACCCTTGGTTTTTCTGACCGTACCAACATAAGCCAAATTATTGTCGAGCAATTTGTTAACTAGTTCGATTTAGGAGAACCGGTTGTCTCGTGTGATATTTCGATTTGTTTTCAATATGCGTTCAGCCAAACTAATAACCTTATAGGTAGGTACAGATTTTTTTCTGAATTATGGTGAAGAGGTTCTTTTCCCACGTAATCAAAAGCAATTAGCAAATTCTAGAGACGCTCAAACGGTGGCGCTAAATACATGTAGGACACTATAATACATGATCTGGGGTAATTTTTTTTTAATTTGCAGTGAAAAAAGTTTATCCTTTGAGAACATTTATTTTTATGAATCGTTTGCATGCGGGGCGGGTACCGGAATGGCCCAACTTTTCACATACATGTAGGTGAATATTTTACATGATGTGAAGTGGAAAAGTTTTAAAAATTTGAATTGAAAAAAAGTTTTCCCATGCAAACCGGTTTAATTTGTATGGCGGGTAACGGAAGGGCGGGTCCGATCATGTTCAAATTCAATAGGGTTCTTACTTGGACAAAATTAACTCGGTAAAGTGAAAACCGGAACTAGAACGGAGCTTTCGTTCAAAAGTTAAAGTGTTTACATTCAGGCAGACAGACAGACATCCAGCGCCATAGCATCTTCCTGTCCTAACTTGAACACTCCTGCTAAGCGCAAAAGACCAAGAAATACCTTAAGTTCTATTTTATCGATATGGTCGACAAAAGTAGCGGTATTAGCATAAATTTAAACTACACTACTCTTCCAACGATTACCTGAAACAAAAAGAAAAATTCAAAAATAATTCTCTATAATAAAAAAACAGTTCCCGTGGGGTGTTCGCGGAACCCCAGGATACCACTTCCTGGTTAAAATATTGTTGCATTATCTCCTATTTTTAAATATAATATTTCTTGTATAACTGAAATTATAATGAACCAACTACATTACAAATAAAAATTTTAAATTTTTATGTATCTGTTTAAATTCTAATTCTCTAAATTTTCCTACAGAAAAGTCGATGTAAATGATCATTTCGAAACGAAACGAATTTGAAAGTTTTACGGAATGTTTTGAATCTCTCGAAAGATATTAATAACTTCTTTTGATGATAGCACTCTAAAATGCATTGAATTGTAAAGAGATGGAATTTATATGCAGTTCGCGATCTACTTTTTTTAAATGGAGATATTCGGAATCGACGCTGATTGCAAAACCGTTAGAAAGTTAAATTAATTTGAGGCTTACAGGAAATAATGAAATGCAAATTTATTACATGAGAATTTTTTGTACGCGAAATATTTGCGTGGAATAAGTTAAGAGAATTGTAATAGTTTATTTTTCAATAAGATTTATTAAAAGTTAATATCAACATAAATTCTTCAAATATAAAATGTGCCTTTAGAAAAATTGTTTTTATCCACAATCACCTAATAACTGAAGTTTTATCCACACTTATGAACCCTATAAAGTATTTACCTCGTTTACCACTACATTGTGGAATAATGAAAAATAAATAACAATTTCAATGATTTTTGAGGTTACAGCAGCTGTCAGAGCAAAATGTCAAATCATTTATAACTGCATCGTGAAGCGGTATTTTGGCGCCTTAGTTCTCGGATTGCCTCGGGCGCCGCCTTCCGTTTATAGTGTGAAGGCCGCTGCACGGGCAGCGTCAGTGGAGAAGAAAAATACTCCAGAGGTCGTTATGGTATCGACCAAGGCGTTATGGGCCAGGAGGACGGTCTTTACTTACCCTACTGGGTTGAGTTACATGTTAATATATTTACCGCTGCTGGTATCACAAATAAAAATCATTAAGTACAAGGTCCTTACTCGACGATGTCAGACAGTACGGAAGGCACGTCTCCCAGGTTGTCGGCGGTCGGATTGACAGTTCTGGACTCCGGTATAATTGAAATTGCTTCGCTCCTTTCAGCTTGGCTTGACCTATCTCTAAGGGTCGAGGGACTGCCACAGCAACTCGGACCTCGGGCTGCCGCTGCAACTATCGACAACGGATTGAATTATCCTACTCGATGAGTACTTCGGAGTCTAAGAAGCACAGACCACAGTGTCTCTATCTGTCGGGCGGAGGTTCAATTGGTACGACTGGCCTTATACTCGAAGCATCTCGCATTTCCATAATTTTAAGGTAATTCTTTTTCAGTACCGTGCGCGATTTTATTTAAATATTTTGATTATCATGGTAACATTGTTATACATTTTTTGGTGAAAAATTTTTGTGATTCTGATTCTAAATGAAGGTGATTATAAAACGTTGTACAACATGCGTGTTTTAGATACATTTTATTCGCTTAAGCATATAAAACGCTCTAGCTGCGCACTCGTGTTTCAACATTATTGCGCGAATAAAATGCTATCTAAAGCACTTATACAATAAATACCTATTATTTCATTCTAGTTTATTATTATGTTTTTACTGTTTTGTTACTAACTACATAATAGTGTACTTTATGACCGTGCAGGCATAAAGTACCCTATAACAGTTTTGTTTAACTTATTAATAAAAGCGCAGTTATAAATCGAGGTATTTGCCTTCGGGCGACCTACAAACCCTTGGACCAGAGCCTATTGGGTTTGTAAGATCGTCGCTCGCTCAGGGCATATACCCTTGTTACATAAATAACTAATTTTGTTTTGCTGGAGCAGAGATTTTATTTTTGTAAATTTGTACAAGATTTTACTTTTAATCATTTTTTTAACTGTTTTTTTTTTGTTTCAGGTGGGTTTTTTTGTCCGAAATGGTGTGAAGAATGGATGGTACTGTACGAGGACTCGACCCTAGCATGGTACTCGGACAAAGGCCTTAACAAGCCAAAGGGGTGCGTCCGAATTAGTGATGCGCCGGAGTTATTAGCGGTGGGCGAATGGACAAGACAAGTACCAAGAAGGCCAAAATTTCCACATGCCTGTCATATAGGTAATAATAATATTTATTGTAGAATAGAATTGAATTATTTTAAATATTTAACAGTATTCATAATTAATATTCTATAATAAAACTTAAATAAAAAAAATAGAACGTTATTCGAACACAAATATATACAACTTTAGTAGCTGTTTTAGAAGATAAAACGTTTAAATATAAAAAGGGGATTTAAAAAAAATTGAGTGTGTCGCCCCAAAGCTTTCTCAACGAGTATCCACGAATACTTTTTCAGATATTTAATGTTAAAGTTTCAAATTTGACATTTTTTATTTTTGACAGGTGACAGTTGGAGAAATAATTTTTTCTGTTCTGAATAGAGTTTTTCAAGAGCTTTCAAATGACATATTGCAAGTCAAATTCCGTGACATATTGCATCTGTCAATTTTTGATAGTGACACTTCCGTTTGACAGAGATGTCGTGGGTTCTTCCGACGAGTAACTCAAACCCACATACCAAATTTCAGCTCAATCGGATTAAACGTGTCTCCTTTATCGTGGAAGAATACATATAGACAGACAGACAGACTTCCATCTCTAAATGGTCTTAACAATCTCAGGTGACCTCAAAATGGATATTTCCATCTTTATCTCGAAAATTTTCTTAGCTCGTTCACAATACTTTCCCTTCTCGGAGTTGGGTCGGGAAAATAAAATTAGAAATCTCGTTAAAATGTAATTATATCATTCTAAATAAAATTCTTTATAAAAAAGTAGCGCATGGTCTATTTTAGTTTTTTTTTATTAATAATAAATAATAGTTTATTCCGATAATAATAAAAGTTAAAAAAATTACTCACTATAGGCATAGCCTGTGCTTGATAAAATGAAAAACGATAAAATTTAAACCAAAATTCAAAAATTAAAATTTAAAAGACCAGAAAACTTGCTAAATGACTTAATTCTAAAATGCGTGTGTCAGAATGTGATATAATAATTAACTATGAATAGATAAACTATGAGAAAATGGAAAACGATGTAATTTAAAAGCTAAACCTAAAAGTTAAAAGCGTATTCTATAACTTATCTAATTAATATTTTCCAAAAAAAATCTTAAGTAATTTTTCTTTTTAATCTTATTTACTCATTTTTGGTAAAACAGAAATAGAATCAAACAATAAAAATAAAAAATTGGTAATCTCGTTAAAATCATTGTATTCTTAAATATATTATTTTTGAAAGTAGTGTATGATCTACTTTAATTAATTATTTGAGCTAATTATTGTTTTCAAACCACTTACAACTCGCATAACAAGAAAAAGATAAAAAAATACTGAAGTGAGCCTAAAGCTAATCGAAAAAAAAAATAAAAAATATAATAAATCTGATTTCTTTTTCAATTTATAGAAAATAATTGTAAATTTAATAAAATGGAGAGATTTAAATAAAAATACAAAATATCTTGATTATCTTCTGTTTTGTCTTCAGTTTTTGTTCTAGCATTTAAAAATAAATCATGCTTGGAAAAAACAACGTTAAATTTATTTTGATAAATTACTTTTCGGAATAAGAGTGTTATAACACTAACTCAAACAGTACACAGAATATTCCAGTAAAAAGATAAACCTTCTTGGGAAAAAAAGAGACACAAAGAAAATCCCTTGTAGAAAAATTTTAAGTACATCAAAAGCTATAAATTATTTTTAATTAGAAGGAAAATATAACGTGAATACCCTGAGATAGTCAATACATCTATGGTTGTTAATTTATTAAAACAAGTTTGACGTGAATTTCGTGTTTGGCAGTAAATTGTCCTCGATAAATATATGTTTTTTATGGGTGGATATTGTACCAAGGGACCACTGTATAGAAAGGATACTGACTAATATCTAATTAACCATAAATCAAAATTACCCAAGTATACAAGACTTTATGTAAAGCTCACACTTGTTCTCGACGGTGATCCTTGATTTCTATAATCACTGTATTTTAATTTATATAATATTGTTGGCGACGCTGCTACTGAGCAAAAATTATTTTTATTAGAAGTAATCCTAGATAACAAATTAACGTTATCTAGTCAAAGGTATGGCAACGGAATGGTTCTTAGAGCCCTTTAGGCCTGTAGGAGGATGGTGAATTCAAAGTGGGACTCAATCCGTGAATGGTGCATTGGATCTATACCAAGGTTATGAGATCCACTGTGACTTATGCTTCCGTAATATGGTGGCATAAAGCGAACAACGCGAACATAGCTAGTCAGTTGGGCAAGCTACAGAGAAGCATGTTTTATAATTATACGGGAGTTTAGAACAACGCAAACTCGTGAAACCTTTTGAGGTAAACAAACCTGAGAGGGACAGGAAATCTGAGGTCAGGACTCAGAAAAATCAATCAATCTGGTATACAGATGGGTCCAAAACAAAGAAGAAAGTAGGTGCTGGATTTTATAATATGACAACAGGGAGAACATGCATTCAAAACATGGGATATCAAGAGGAAGTGATTGAACAGGCCAGGCTGGGTTGAGTGTCCCATCAATGCAACCATCGACTTATTGTATTGTCCTGTTCATCTGTTAGTCCATGAAGAGATTAGTGACCTTGTTAAGGTTCAACAACGTCTTCACCATATCATATCTGGTGAAATGGTGAAGTTATAAAACCGGTTATTAGCCTGATTTGTTTCCTGTTTAGTTTCAGGATTTCTTCAGTAAATTTTGGTGTGTTTAAGCTTCGGAAGTATCTGCCAGTATGTTAGGTGTTGTTTATGCGCCCACTGCTTAATTATTGTTCCTACCAAAGTTATACCAATTACCGGTTCGAGGCCAGTATATCTGGTTGCCGAGGAAAAGGGCATCAGCTTTTTCGTTACCGTCAATACCTTTGAGTCCTGGTACCCACCTAAGGGTTACCTTATTAGTGGCACTTAGGTTTTAGAGATTTTCTAGCATTCCCAGAAAAGTTTGAATTTTACTTGACAATTGTTGAGCCCTTTACCGAGGCTTGGCTGTCAGCAGAGCAATACTGGTTCCTATTTCAATTTTGGAACTATATGTATAACAAATTATTTCCTGTTTGGGTGTTTTCCCAGATTTCTCTTTCCAAATCTCGACATTGAAAGGTTTATCAAGGGATCTGATCAGTATTATGTAATCTCTTCCCAAAGTTAGTATGGCGTTTGTGGTCATGTTGGTGATTGCAGTATGTCCATTTGGAAGTGGGTTCCAGCTTTTTTTTAGCTGTAGGTGATATGCTCCAATTCTACCTTCCACTTTGACGATGAGGTAAAGAATTGTTTCTATGGTCGGTTACGGTTTACTTTTCATTGTACCGGTTATACAGAGACACTCTAGGGTCTGGAATTTGGGTAGCTCCAGAGTTTCCTGCTTTTGGTTTACTTTGGGCCATCATACTAGTGCTTCATATTTTTCAATCGCTCTGTTTTGTATTTGTTGGTTCCTGTATAGCCTCATATCCAGGATAACTCCTAGATATTTAGCCTCCTTGCCAAAACTCAAGGTTTGTGGGAAAAGAGTCTAGGGTCTTTAAGGTCCTTCAGATTTCTTTCTTTCGTAAAAGAAATGATTGCTATTTAGAACGGTTTACATGAAATTTCACCTCTTAACACCATTCTTCAACGGTCCTCAAAGCATCTTGCATGAGATTAGATACCGTAATAGGAAATTCGCCCCTGATTACTCGTTTATGTCAAGCGCGTATTCCTGGATTCAGTAGATTAGTTCGTTGAGTTTTCTTACGACTAGGTTCCACAGGAGAGCAGTGAGGACCGTCCCTGTGGACAACCTTTTGCCGACTTTACTTTTAGGGTAGCTACTCCAATAATCAAGTTTACGTTCCTAAGGTTTTGCATGTAATCCATCTGCAGATGGTATCATTTAACGCATGCTGCCAGCAGCTCTAACTATATAGTTGAAGGAGCAATTTTCTTGTTGTTCAGTGAGTCTTCTACTTTTGGCACTAATTGGTGTAAAGGGTATGCTGGAGAAATAATTAAAAGACAAACACAGGAAATACTGGATTGAACTTCCAGTCCAAAGCAATCATAGTCCAGTCTATCTGCTCTTATGCCTAAATATAAGGCAGCTTAAAACTGCACTGGGTGATAGGACACTGAAGGTTCAAAAGGCACCTGAATCTCATAGGGGTATTGAAATGAAATAAGAGGAAGGGGACGAAACTCCTCTACAGGTCCGTCCTCATTGCTGGAACCTGAACAGGGAAAGGAAATGGTATTTTGGGGCACAGTATCTTAAATCCGAAGAAATGGCGAAAGCTAACATAAGAACTGTTCTGAACTTAAAGTACTGATCTGATGTGAAAACTGGCTGGCTAAAGCCTCCGTGCAGGTAGGATTTTCCACGATCGATTCAGCTAGAATATAATACAATAGGGTTTACTTTTGTGCCTTTGACCTAGAAATTCCGCTATTCTGTCAGTGCTGTCGGCTTTACGTTAAAATTGACATAGCGATTTATTTACACTAGCTTGGCCTAATATTGATCTATGAAATTTGCTTTTTTAGTTTATATAATATAATCATTTTAAACGAGAAATTAAATTGTTTAATCGATTTTATAAAAAAATTATAAATTCAATTTAGTATGCACGATTTAATTTAAAATTAAGGTAATTGCACACATTTGTAGAGGTACTACAGAAAATTCGGTTGAAAAAAAATGTAAGGGTCTCTTTAATGATTTTTCACAGCATTATTCAAGTACTTATTGCTGCTAGGAAAACTCCTTATTTTACGCCTCCGCTAGAGAAATTTTATTCAGCTGGCTTTTTCTATTTTCTATGTGGTTCGACGATAATTAAATTTTTCTTCGATAAAAATTTTTATTAAAAACGGTAGTAGTATTAGATTATATTTAAACATATAAAATAAATTTCTCGTATTATTTGAATTAAAATTTATTTTAGCTTAATAATCTCGCATTTTCAAATGTTTTTTTATGAATTTCAGGTCAGTTAATCGCTATCGGCAGCAGAAAAGTTCATGATGTACAATGGCTCATGGCGAAATCATCTGCAGAAATCAAGTAAGCATTATTTCATTAAAATTTTATTCTAATTTGTGAAAATGTTATTGCATAAAGAAAATACAATTATGAATAGACGTTTTGTCAAAATAAAGATTTTATAATATAAAATAAAGTCAAGTCTAATTACATAGATGGGATGTAAATATACATTTTAATTTTTTCTAATAATTATTGTATTAGTTTATTTTATACTTTTCCTAATAATTTTATTCTGAAAAAGTTTGAACTATTGTTATACAATATCTAAGGATAAGTAGAGGATAGCTCGAAAATAGTATGTATATTTTTATTGTGAAGTGTATTATCTATAGGTTTTATTAACTAAATATAAGAAAAAATTAAAATACAAGATCATGTATTTAAAAAAGAGGAAGAATATCCCGTCGAAATAATTACATTTCCTCTCATCTCCACAATTATTGACTGCCTAGTCATCAGAAATTACAGGATCCAGAAAATCGCTTAAAATTATTATAGTTATTACTAGAATCTAATTCATTAATAAAAAGCTATTTTTATTAGAAATTAGGTTTGAACTAATTAAGAGATTTTAGTTTTTTTGGTAAACCAATAACACCCGACTTCATTTTAAAGTGTTGATTCTTTTACTGATTAAAACTTCATGTTTTTAAATAAGAAATAAATGATTAAATAGACTAAATTTGATAACTTTGTTAAAATATATAAAAAAAATTTGAGGTCTGAAAATGCGAAATCAGCAGATAATGGAACCTAGAACGTTGGAATAATAATTTAAAATTGTTATTATGATATTTTATCAAAGCTACTGTATATATTTTTCCGATAACTAATAAACATATCAGCAAGTAAATAACTAAATCAATCATGTAAAAAATATCTTCAATCGAATAATTTTAACCTATTATATGAGACTCTAACCATATCTTTTGAAACTTACTTTATTACATTAAAGTTTCTTTTTATGCATAATATTATATCGGCTGAATAGTCCGGACCTGTTGTTAAGTAGGTCACCTTCGAGCATGGATTTATATATAAAGAGTTTTCAGGAGGAGATAGCGGAAGCAATATCCTGTCTAGTTTTGTTAGTTTTGCTGTTGAACACGATACAAATTGGGTCTGGACAAATTCAATATCCTACACTTTTCAATAATAACCTATTAAGTTTTATAAAATTGGCTTCTTTAATTTTGTATATTTAAGGTTTATTGAAAGTTAATAACTGTTATATTTTAAATATCAAAACTATTTTTCATTTCCGACTTTGCTCCTGTTTGTACTTTACAAACAAACAGCTAACAAGATTTTCTAACATTCTTGCACGCAAAAATTCTCTTTGTTAAATATCGAATAAATACATTTTCAATCTTATTGAACAACACTGGTATTTCCAGGTGAAATCTGAGATTACCATCGTAAAATTTTACATTTTTAACATTATACATACTCAGAAAGCGTCGACGTGCTAGCACTATTTGTGTTGTTTACAGTAAGTTGAAAATTTCATCTCGGCTAAAAGATGGAATTAACTCGCGAAAATGTTCGAGCATGATTTATTATGGCTTTCGACGTGGTCTAACTCAAGACAGTGCATCAATCAACTGAATTCAACTTTTACAGAGACTAGAGTAAAAGCAAAGAATTCATATATACCAAGAAGCGAAGGCCGGCGAAATTTCTTTGATATTGAAAGGACAAACCTTTTTGTGACAGGTGACAGGTGACAGATAACTAATATAATAGCTGAGTTCGGCTTCGTTACTCTTTTCACTCCCTTGATCTATTAGTGACAAAAATTCATTTTAATTCTTTTTATATATATGTTTAGAAAACAATGCAATATTAACAATAAAATTTTATAAAATGAAGATAATGAACAAACAATTTGCACTTTATTCAAAAATATAGCACCATTAGACAGAATTGACATTGACGTATAACCAATATAACCAACTCGCACATGCGCGTACAAAGTTCGGTCCATGCAAATTCGCTTCTTTATCGATATTTATTCTTTGGTAAAAGGAACAATCGACATCGATTTGATTGGTTATTGTGGGCGTGTAGATAATTCAAATTTCGGCGGGTTTCTTGTTCATGTAAAAATGAACAACGATCATATATAAATAAATATTTTTGCGTGCGAGTATTATATAAAGTTATACAATAATTTTGAGATGAAGATATCTAAATAAAGAAAGTGTTAATATTAAATTTACTATTTCTTTTTTTTTAAATTACATGAATGTACTATACTATACTATGTTTTGTTTTTTTAGGTTAAAATTTAATGTAGGTACATATTTAAATACTTAGTAATACTCCATTTTATTTATTGAAATGTATAAAAGGGCTTTTCATGAAAACTAATTTTGCAACTGTAGCATTTAGATTTCCAGAATATATTTTTGAATTTAATTACACATACCAGTTTCTGGTAGGTAGTACAAACGTTATCCTGTCGTCGTTCACAGTGTTTCTCCGTATAATCATGAAATTTCTTGTATCTCTGAGGACTAATCTTATAAGTTTCATAGTAATTCATTTTCTGTTGCTATGATTGGCTGAGAAAAATGACGCAGCATATGTGCGTACTTCCTTTTTCCGTTTTCGAAAGCAAGAGGGACTGCTTTCAATGAGTAGAAATCAAGTACGAATTACCACAGGGCTCCTCATGGGACACCTTTCCACCAGAGAGCATCTAAACAAAATGGGGCTATATAACGGCGATCTTAAATGCAGACAATGCAATAAAGGGACCGAGAATGCACTCCACATACTATGCGACTGTGAGGCGCTGGATCACAGAAGGCAAAGAATATATGGAAAACCAAAAATGGATCCAGAAGACTACTACAAACAGCAATTAAAGAACCTGTACAAACTAGTAGAGGGAACAAGCTTGATGGACTGGGTGCAGTAGATAAAGAGACGGGAGATAACGCAATAAGCCCACGAGGCTACAGTGAATCCGGTTGCAAAAAAAATAAAAAAAATTTTGGTTGATCAAGGTGAGTTATTATCCTTTGTTTTATTACAGTTTTTTTCTTGAACACATGGCATGAAGCTACGGTGAGCCTTTTTTATGTCCTGCATATTGGACTGGAGTTTTTATATTGACATCATAAATTATGGTTTTCTTATTTATGGATTCTAGTACTCTTCTATTGCCCAGTATCGTTATTTGAACTATTGAGGAAGTTCTGATAAGTATTAGCACACCTACAATTTATGACGATAGCATCAACCGTATATGAAGTTATGAAGTAGACATTGGAACCACCATCTTGAAGTCGATAAATTTTTGAACATGTTAATATTATTAAGGTGAATACATCACCAACTCGTGAATTCAACGTCGGAAGCACCCACCTAGTTCGAAAAGAGATAGACCGAGGCCTGTGCAGTGCTGACGTAGCCTAAAAAGTATCACGGGTAATAAGACGTCGTGTCTCAACTTTTTCGATACCCGAAAATGTTTGGATGGTGGTGGTTTACAGATGGGTTTGGGTGCGGATGAATAGAAATAGAAATTCGAGATTATTATTTTATTGGTACCTAGGTAGTTTTAATCCATGCAGATTCAGGATTTTATTTACCCGCTGTAAAACAACGTTGAAATAATTTATACTCTTATAAAATAGTGTTTTTAGAAATGTTTCTCTTTCTCAAATAAAGGAGGAATGTTATATTTTTTTTAAATAAATAATTGACAAAATTTGGAACTTTTATGTAATTTTAGTTTGATTATAATGAATTTAGACCTTAGGAAGGATAAAAAAATTCAAAAATAAGATAAAAATGTCATCTTAAAAAAAATCCGTTAATTTCAAAAATTTATCGAAAGTTTCATAAATTTCAATTGTGTGTCAAAATATATCAAAAATTAAAATTATGTAATGTTTTTTCGATAATTTCAAAAATTTCAAATAGTAAAAATGTCAAAATATTCGAAAATCTCTAAAATATATAAAAATTTTAAAAAAAAATTGAAATTATGCAATTTTTTTTGAAAATTTCAAAAATTTCAAATAGTGAAAATTTCAAAATATTCAAAAATTTCTAAAACATTTCAAAAACAGTTTGAAATTATGCATTTTATTATCGAAAATTTCAAAAATTTCAAACAGTAAAAATGTCAAAATATTCAGAAATTTTTAAAATATACCAAATTTGAAACTATGTAATTTTGTTTTGAAATTATGCATTTTATTATCGAAAATTTCAAAAATTTCAAATAGTAAAAATGTCAAAATATTCAGAAATTTTTAAAATATACCAAATTTGAAACTATGTAATTTTTTTCGAAAATTTCAAATATCAATTAGTAAAAATGTCAAAATAATCGAAAATTTCTAAAATATATAAAAGTTTTAAAAAAAATTGAAATTATGCAATTTTTTTTTTGAAAATTTCAAAAATTTCAAATAGTGAAAATTTCAAAATATTCAAAAATTTCTAAAACATTTCAAACGCTTAAAAAAAGTTTGAAATTATGCATTTTATTGTCGAAAATTTCAAAAATTTCAAATAGTAAAAATGTCAAAATATTCAGAAATTTTTAAAATATATCCAAATTTGAAACTATGCAATTTTTTTCGAAAATTTCAAAAATTTCAATTAGTAAAAATGTCAAAATCACCTTAAAAGAGGTATAGTAATCATGCTAAAAATTGGGTAGTGAGTTTTCAATGTATTAACACGTTTTATGGTCCCTAGAATACGATTTTGATATTTTCGTCTGTGTATGTGTGAGTGTGTGTGTGTGTGTCACGTGTGTATGTGTCAAGTGTGTGTGTGTGTGTCACATGTGTGTGTTTCACGTGTGTGTGTTTATATCACGTGTCTGTGTGTGTGTTAGTGTGTGTTAGGATGGATGTTGTAGTAACGATAGCTTAAAAACCACTGAATTAAAAAACTTTAAATTTCGCACAAAATATTCTGATACCCTAGATTAGGTCTGATTAGATTTTGATGTCAATTCGGCAACCGGAAGCGGCAGTTGCTATGAGTGATAATGCCATTACTAAACAACATTTTCAAAACTTTTGCCATTGTTTCCAGATTTAAAAAAAAATAAAAATTTTTTCATACCTTTTTGTATTAACGTGTAAATTTTTGATTCAAAAATGGCGAGAGATCATGTGATGGCCAAATCAGATTTTTTAAGTACATATCAACGAATTCTTATAAAAATTCATTGTTGCTAAAAGTTGGATAATTAAGTAAAAAAAATGATGAACCTATCGCCATTTTTGAATCAAAAATACAGGGTGATCATTTAAAAAAACTGAATAACTAATGTATTTGCATTTTGCCCTACTATCTAAACAATTTAACGGATATTAACAAAATCGATTATTGTAATAAATTTTAAAGATGATCAAAAACCTACGACTCTAAAAGATAATTTTTCTTTTAATCCGTTGAACACATTACAATTTTAATAGAAAAATGGTCATACCCTTTTAAATATCCCATACAACCCAATATAACTTGGTATTGTTGCAATGGAAAAGTAAAGGGACATTCAACATAAAAATAAAATACAGGGTGTCCCATTTAAAAAAACATAACTTTGGTCTAGCAAGGCGTTATGAAGTATCCTGTACGTTGCCAACTAATTTTAAAATTTGGGATACTGGATTTTATCGCTCTAATCAATCACCCTGTATATTGATTTGTTACTGATACACTTTTAGTCTCAGCTAGTTCTTTATATTTTATAAAAACAACTTTGCACACCGAGTTAAAAATTAATTAAAATAAATATTTGTTTAAAGAAAATAAAATACTTTTATAAATAGTATTATGTTCGCCATAACCCATATTTTTTCTCGATTTTGTATTACCAATGCTTTTTTTATTTCCAGCGACTGGATGACAGCAATCAGTAATACCGTAAGTTTATTTATAATTTTTATATATTATTCACACGTTGCTAGTAACTTGTTTGTGTCATTTTTTTAAATTGATATTAATTAAAATTATAAGTCTTAAATAAAAAAATGTGAAGTAGTAGGACTTTATCCCTATACTTTACAAGAGTTGGAGTAAACAAATTGTATTTGATTGAAACGAGTTTACTAACTTCAATATCTAAATACTCACATTCAAGTTGCCCATATTGTTCATTTTATTTTATAATAAATATTTGGTTGTAAAAAATAGAAAAAAATCTTCCATGGCATATAAATTATGCGGGTAAAACTAGCCACTAGCCAATCGTTACTTTTCAAATTTTTATTATCATAGTTGAAAAGCTGTTTTTGAATTATACTGCATCTCGGCTCATGTCCTTTATTAAAGCTTTGGCATAAAATGTAATGTTAATTAAATTTTGCATTTCTGGATAGAATCAATTTCAACACTGCAAATTGTAAGAAACAAAAGGTTTTAAAATAACAGCACCTCGACTCGCTGGAATGGTTTTTATTGATTATATATTTTTTTGTTTTTAGTTACCGCCTCCTCCACACCTGCCGCTTGACGATAAAAGACTATCACTTACACCGCAGCAAAAACATGATATTGTCATCACTAACAAACGTAAGTAAATATCACTTCTCTTCCGTTAGAAAGATGATGGAGATTTAATTTAATGAATTCAAATAATGTTTGTTCGATTCTCAGATTATCCGAAGATCAATCATACTTTTTTAACCAAAAATACTTCCAAGGAAAATCAAAAAAATGATCTATGAACAAGAAAACTATACAAAATATTACATTACACCTACTGTTCCAGAATTCATTAATCTTATTTTTTAATTTGAAATATTCGCGGTTATTTTGTCTCAAATCGCGTATGACGTGTGTATGCAACCATGCCGATTTTACTGTGACGGCACAAAACACATTTTTCTGACACTTGACGCAAATAACTCAATGTCAATGTCACTTTTCTAGATGGCTCTGACTACCAAAATTTTTGAAATGGAAATAAAGTTGGCTACCTGGATTAAACTGACAACTAATTTAAGTTGGTGTTGTTATATTTTGTTATTGTTATACAGGATGTCCCAGGAGTTCGTACCCAAAACTTGGGCGATGATAGGGGGGCTTAAATTAATGATTGTACTTTATATAAAGTTTGTCCCTTACGCCCTTCGTTAACTAATTATAGGGCTCCAAAGTTAAAAATTATTAAAAATGGTTTTTTATTTATAATTATTAAACTACTTATTTGAAATAAATCAAAAATTAACCATTTATAAACACAATAAATGCGCACTTAATAGCATTATAAACAAATCTGCACTACCCTTGTGAAGTCAGGTACTGACTAAGTTCAATGGTTAATGAGGCACATTTTTTTCATCTATCATATTTTTCACTTCTAAATATGATAACTAAATTCCACAAACATCTTTAAAAGAAAAACGTCCTCTTATGACAACTCGATAAAATTAACGGTTTGAGAGATATGTGCAATTTTATGCGGCACTGCACATCAATTTTGGTGTTATTTTTTAATTTTTCTCGGATGTTGATCCCCTGTAGGAGCTGTCCTTAAATGCGGTTATCACTGCTACCCTCTAATGAGCAATCTGTATTATTTACATTTTTTTTTTGATTATATTTTACATTTTAAGAAATTTTTCATTACTTTCCAACCACCATGTTTAATTTAATTTACTTAGTTTCTACCCTTAATAGGTTGTTTCACATTCCGTGATGAATTATTTTCCTCGTTTAGTACTTAATATTGGTAAGTTTGAATATTATTTAAATAGTTTAGATGACTAATTCTGAACATTTGTATCTAAAGGCCTGATGATGATTAGTGACCGAAACTAGTTGCCTGCTAGTACAGTTTGTTATTAAATTTGTGGTACCTGACTTTTTGTCAGTAGATAGAACGTCCTTTAACTTTAACGGTTCTGTAACTAACGACAATGACGTTTAGATTGTGACAATTGTATTAGAAATCAACTTGTTAAATTTTATTCTAAACGTCATCGCCTTTAGTTATTGAATCTTTAAAGTTAAAGGACGTTCTATCTACTGACAGTTTGTGTTTTATTTCCTTAAAACTTTGGACCACATTTGAGATATGGATAACTTTTGGGATTTATTATTTGTTCATTATACACGAGTTTACTAAATAATAATAATATCCATTATTCGCTAGTGAATAATGATTTCACTATTCACTGGTTTTACTGATTTCTAGATTTCCATTATCCACTAGTGAATAATGATTATTCACTGGTTTAAATAAAGGTCTATAGTAGTTTTAGCCAAAATTATTTAATAATCGTGGATAAAATACTCGCTTTCACTCGTGACGTAAACGTCACCATCGTAAAACATAGCCATCATTGAATAATATACTATTTACTAGAATGTAGCCATAATTTGTCATGATTTTATTACAATATTCGTTTATTGTATGTATTTACCGATTACAAACAGGACTAAAAAAACTTTGGTTCCAATTCATTAATATTATTTTGACTAGTGCGGCCTTATGTTTGCAACTTTTATTGTTTTTAATACTCTATATATTTTTCAATTTTAAATAATTGAGAAAAAATGAAGCTACCTTCTAAATAAATAATTTCGTTTCGTAAATAAAAATGTGAAAAAACAGTAGATAAATTGTAATTTGCAGAGATATACATACATTAAACTTTTATGAACTCATCTATTTTTTATTACTTTATGTATTATGTAATAAAATATCTTAACTTGAATATGCCACAGAAGGCGGAATGCCGCGATGTAAATAATAAACGTGAACAAAATATTTGCAAAAATTCAATAAACTCAATGGAAAAACAGCCGCCAGGCACCCAAAATAATGTAATTCCTTTGTCATCCCGTTAACTCTGTTCCTCTATCTTTCTACATTTCTTCCTCAGGGGCCATTTTCATTTTGAATTGGGTGCTTTATCACATCGCTCAGCTAAAATAAGTGACATTTAGAGATTTTCTCTCGATCAAGTATATCCCGTTTTATCAAAAAAACAATATAAGAAAGTCGAAGTGATATAAATGAAAAATGCTTTTACACTTCCATAAACTTACTCCTGTGACTACACACATCAAACGTGTGACAGAATTGGATCAAGAAAGTTTTGAAAAATGTTCAAAAGTTTTATGCCATACTAAATACTTTGTAATAATTAATTATCTGAGATATGTATTGAGACGATTTCTCTCCTACCATATCGAAATAATTTATTTTTAATTTTATAGTTTTATAGTATACTATTTATTATATAATACATAATCCGAATTTTAATTTAAGGAACAAAAGAAAAATACATAACTAATGCAATAAAGAAAAAAATATAAATTAAAATCAATATAAATACCTTTAGAAAAAGATGAATAAATACTTACAATCAAGAGTAGTTAATTAAACCACTTATAACTATCAAGTTATATTACATATTGAATGCGCACCCCGTAGCATATAAATTTGTGTTAATAAAGAAGAGGCATATTTTAATTAAATTTAATAATATTTATTTTTAGACTACCAGACCAGAAGTTATTAAAAAGACGATAATTTATAAAATTTAAATTCAATTATACAAATTTGTCATTGGTAGAATTATCTTTTCATAATATAAATGTATATTGAGTTGACAGATCATCGCAATTGGATTTAAAAAACTGTATCAAAGTTAGAGCCTAAAATAAAATATTGTTGGTAATAAAAAATAATGCTTGCGAGAAAATAAATAAAAATGGTCTCAACGGGGTCCACTTTCCTGAATGTGTTAAAACTGAAGTAAATGAAGACTTGCAAGGCAATCCAAAACCTTCCTGACAATGGGGAACCCCCAGAGAGGAGGATTGGAAACTTGTAGAGTTGTCACCAATAGAGAATGGTACACCTACGTCACAGATATGCGCGAACTCTAACCAACTAAGCGTCTTCGAAAAGATTCAGTGCCGTGCACGGAATTATATATAGTTGGGAATCAGCAACACAAAATTCGATCATATACTGTGTACTCGAAGATAAACTTTTTTACATATGTACATTATGGGGAATAATTCAAATCCGGAGGGCTCCATTAAATTCGTAATTGCAAAAACGAATAAAAAAAATTTTTGAATTACTTTAAAAACACTATTTTTTGTACTTAACTCGCGATTGTGACGCCATTTTTGGATTCGTAGAATATAATAGCTATAATAGCTAAAGTCTATAACTCGAAGTTCAAAAGGCAGACTCAGTATGTTGAAGTTATTAAAGCAATGAGATCACATTTACAATTCTAGCAGGAAGCAATAAAAACAAATTTTTGTATTCTTGTATTGTTAAATATTATTAAACTTTCTAAGTAACATATGCGTATTCTACCTTAAATTTGTTTATGTTTTGGTTCATGAGATGTATTATCATTCAGTACTAATAGATTTAGAATTTTATTGTACCTGAAATATTCGCTAAGCTGTATACCTATTAACCCGATACTCGAGATTACTCTCTTGAATTCGGAGAATGTAACAGCAATAACATATTTAATCCCTTCTTAAGGTGATTATATAACAACCCTTATAATGTCAAATTCCTAAAACAGGTAGCTTTAATTGGATTATGGCATATAATTTTAAAAACTATTGTAAATTTTCGTTTACTTATTTTTAATATCAAAATTTAAAATATTGGATTTTATAATACTAGTATAATTTTAAAATTTGGAGCTAACTATATCGTAAATTTCTTTTCTTAATTGAAAAATAAAGTAGAACCACATGACATATATAAAAAATAGAAACTAAATACTAAAATAGGTCAAAAAATATCGTTCTTATTATTTTAATTTTAAAATGTATATTATATATTTTATTTTAAAATATATATAATGTTAAACTAGATATATGACATATTACTTGTAATTAGCTAAAGGAGTGCTTAACTTCTCGGGCTCTGCTTCAATTCTTATAAATTCTATAATATTATAAATTATTTTTCTGGCTTAGCTATTCAGTACTTTTCCTTTAACGCCAACAGTTTTTCGTTTATCCATAATTAGGAATAAATAAACAAACACTTGATATAGAAATGTTGGCATAGCAAACCCAAAAAAAAATAACTATTAACAGTGCAACGACTCATCCACACATATATTTATTGCCATTGGATAGCAGAACGGCATTATAAATAGTCGCCGAGACCTATCAAGCCCTTTACATCATTTCTTATTCTTTTACTGTAAAGGGCACTACGATCTAGTAATGCATTTAATACTTGTAATGCCAATTGGTATTTAATAACTATTATTTATAATATTCATTATTTTTGAAACAGAGTTCAATTTCGTTCTTTTGTAAAAATAAATCGTGCTCCGAGTTTGTGTAAATATAATTACGTCGCGAACAGGACCCACTACACAAGAATATTCGATTATTTCTTTGGTCAACTTGAGTTGTTGAGAATGCTACAGCAGAAGAATTATACTGTGATCATCTTCCAGTAAGTAACTTTTCGTTAGTTTTACCTTTGACTCATGAGCACATTTTCTCTTTCTACGGAAGAAGAATTAAATATTGTTCTCTCACAAAAACCCATTTTTCGCGATAGAAGTCCTCTCAATAGGAAACTGATTAGTTCGAGAAATATAAATTCTATTCCTGAAAGCATGATTAGTAACGGTGATATTTCTAGCCTCTTCCAGAATATTCTATGGATTTAAATCTCTCGTAAAATCACTTGATAGTCTATTAGTATTTTTAGAAGAACAGAATTTAACTGCTCTGCAAATATTCATATTCAATGCAAACATATTATCGCGTATTAATGGTGAACCACGCGATTTTTCCTATAAAACTTCCTGGAGATCCGAAGGAATCTTGGTAACTCAGCTAACAAACGCGGTCCAAAACCCGTCTGAAACTTACAATGAATTTCATCAACGGATAACCACTAATTTAAATGATTTACTACAAAATATTTCACTAAATTGCAATCCCAAAAATGCCCAATTTAAACCACCTTATTTTAGAGAACTAGCGCTAGAATCGTTTTCTACAGGATAACTAACCCTATAACAAACAGCTCTCAAATTTTAAATTAGCATCTTTAGAGAGCGCAGTTCAACATTGCATCTCTTATGACCATCGCGAAGCTCAAATTTCATATAAAAATACTTAATAAACCAAACGGTGAAACCAAAACACGAATTTTCAAATTATAAAAACAATCCGTCTTCTAGGAATCCCCAAAATAATTTGACAAAATAATTTCAGTCAAAATAATTTCAGACAAAATAATTTCCCAAGAACAATAAACTTGCACCTTTTTATAATAAATCAACCAAACCAATATAGAGGTCCCTTATATAAAAATCAATTTAGTTCCAGTCAATTTAATTCTCACCCAAAACGGATGAGTGGCGTACAAACAATTAGAGCGCAAGCCCACCCTAGGTAGATGACGACGAAACGTACCCACAATTATAATGTGCAAGCTGAAAATTATTCCGATACTTTATATAAATGTAACGACTCTTTAGATAAATATAATGATTATGTCGATGATGACCCCTCTAATTATTTCGAACACACCTTAACAGCTAAAAATTTTCACGACCCTTCGTTGAAACAACATCCGCCTCCTCAATCTTATTAAATAACAGAAAAAACTACCCTCGTGTACCATATTTTATCTTACCCTATAGTCAATTAAAGGTAGTAATTGAGTCAGGAGGGTCAGACTCTATTATATCTCCCCAAGCATCAAAACTATTAAATCCCCTTCACATATACGAAAAATAATTCACATTAACATCGATGAATAAAACTACTAAACATTTTCATAATTTAAAAACCTCTTTATTTATGGAAATTGGTATACACGAAACCATAGACGTGCGCATCGCAAATTGAAATAATGATTTCGATTTTTTATTTGGAAACCGTGACTTCGAAAAGTTCAGTGCTATACTAAATTACAGCACAAAAGTTTTAACATTGCTATGAGAAATACTATTTCCGGGAACAAAAATAAATAACATCTATTCACAACGTAACTGACGGATACATAGACGATATAATCTTAGACGAACCAGTTCAAATAGAACCAATACAAGTAGAACCCCTGAATAATTATGACAATAATAATAAATTACCTTCAAATTTCGACCCTAAAATCATAAGAACACAACATTTGAACCCTGAAGAGAAGGACAAAATTTTAAAAGACGTATTTTACGACGAAAAAACAAACTTAACTTTTACCTCAGCTATCAAACATGACATTATAACTAGAGACGAAACCTCCATATATGCTCGTAGTTTTCGACATCCTTAAGTATCCTAAATTACGAAACAAATCAATAAATTATTAGATATTATCAGCCTCTATTTCGTCATATAGCTCACCTGTCTCCATAGTAGCAAAAAACAAGATGCTTTCGGTAAGAAGAAGTTCCGTATGGCTATAGACCACAGGAAACTCAATGAAATCGCTGAAGAAGATAAATAGTCTCTCCCCAAAATCGATGAAATTTTAAATAACTTAGGAAAAGCAACTTATTTTACTACTCTCGATTTAGCACAAGGTTTTCAGCAAATCAAATTAGACCCCAAATCAATCGAAAAAACTGCCTTCACTGTTCCTCATGGTCATTTTGAATTCGTCAGAATGCCCTTTGGCTTAAAAAATGCTCCTGCCACATTGAAACGATTCTCAAAATTAAACAAATGATTTTCGTTAAGAAAAAATCGGTTGTGTCGCCCCAAAACTTTCCCAGATATTTCCATCTTAATCTTGAAATTTTTTTTTTAGCTCGTTCACAATACTTTCCCTTCTAGGAGGTGGGTCGGAAAAGTAAAATAAAAATAGACAAAAATTAGATGCAAAACAAAAATTACCCTATTAACTGACAGAAATAACCCAACTAGTACACATCCTAAATACGCTAAACGAATTAGAAAAAACTACAATAAAAATATACCTTTTTAGGATCGTCCTTCAACTTCTAGAAGCACCGATCAAAATCCACAAAATTCCCAATAATCGTTACTACCCTGAACCGATGGAAACGCACATTTTCACAGACATATTTTATAAATAAATCTCTCGAAATTAGAACAGACATTATCTGAAAGCCTATACAACTTTGAAAGATTCACACCTAATAGAACTGGACTTTCCCTATTGAGAAATCAATACGACCACTTACTATCTGAAAACGAGGACAATCTACACAAAATAACCCGCAAACATAAACAAAAACGTGGTTTATTCAACTTTTAGGAAGTACCATAAAATATATCACAGGAAATACTGACCATTTAGACTTATACTTCCTTAGCACTCATATCACTGCATTATAATTAAAACACAACGAAATTATAAAAATGTACAATAACCAGATTTCATATAGCGAGACCTTTAATGCGAGATTTGAAAAATTACTAGACAAATTAGATAATAATAATTTAGTTCTTACTAACATTGTAGATCATACATCTCAATAATTAGCTATAATTAATGAAATATTCTAAATACAAAGTATAAACGAATACATTAAGAAATTAATCAGAACAGTTACATTTTCCCAATTATATTTAACGAATATTGAACTTTTTAATCAAATTTAATTTCCTTATATTCACGGAATGCTCTAATCATCAACAACGAGCACCCTTATGAATTAATTGAATATTCAGACTCTACTGTGTTCATAACATAATATAAAATGCTCATAATGTTTAAAATTCCTATACTACACATTCATTCTTATTCAACCGTTTAAAATTTATCCTATACCCAATCAAGATCACGTAATGATAATTCCACCTGCCAGATACTACTCAAATAACGCATGGTACGAAGACTGCACAAAGAAAACAGATATGCACCAATAGAAAACATTCAAGATGCCAGATTCCAAACGTAAAGACTTATTCCACAGCATACGTCAATGAAAATTTCATTCAAGAAACCGAAGAAGTAATACTCGAACCCACGATTATAGCCAAAAAAACAGTTTCACTATAAATGAACTATAAAAATTATGGTAATGTATTTTGTTTATCAGTTATTGAATTTAATATTCTAGATTCTATAATAAACATTAAATCAAAACGGAAAACAAAGATTCAGTTTAAATACAATTTCGTTTATATTGAAAATAAAGCAATGCAATTCGGTGAGACGGTGACGAAGAGTTACCCACAAGAAAATCCATTAATCTTGTTGTGGAAACTTTCTGAAAACCATCATTGGGGTCGCACGACCTCAAAAACATACTCAAAAACAAATTCAGATGTAACTCATCTATTCAGCATGCGCAAATGGCCAAAGTTTTCGACGTTCGCGTATAATTTTGCGTGTGTCATTTAAATTACTTGATCAGGGTCGGAATACGATACATTTATTGAAGTTTAAATTTAAATAAAATTTAACAAGTAACGATTGAAATATTTCATGCAAATTTATCCAGAATAAATTCAATCTAAAAACACATTTATGAATTTTATATTTAAAAATATATTTATTGTATTTGCTTTTCATATCTGGACTAATCATTGAAACATTTTTATATCAGGGGTTCAACCGGGACAGCGAATTGTAGTATTAGCAGCATGTTCGTCCAATGAGAACAGAAAAAATATGTAGCTAAAAATTCGTTAGTGACGATATAATCTGCGAGTCAATCACACTTTTCTACCATACTTTGAATATTGACCTGCAATAGGTCAAGACGAAAATATATGCATTTTCTAAGGTTTATAAATTTATGGATACTAAAAATATCATTTTCTATCAAGCAGTTTAATTAGATTATTTGTGTAATTAAACAAATGGATAATGTTTGATCTTTAAACCATTATTCTACGTCTTTTTTCATTTAAAGTTAGTTATCGACTATAAAAGACAATTGGTCCTTCGAATCGAAATATTGCTACTTGTTTCATACAATTAGTGTGTCTCATCGCAATAATTCGCTCATAGTCATTTCAAGACCGTAATATTTCAAGCAGTCCAAAATATCAAAGAGAAAAAAAATTATTCTGTTCATAGTGTTTTCCATGTGTCAAAAATAGTCAAATAAACTGAACTTTAGCATTAATTGGAGTAGTATAATTACGGTACTTATATTGTACAAAAAATATGTAAACAACTCAATTCCTAACATTAACTACAATATAATAACAATAAAGACATTTTAAAATCACTTACGATTGCCTCTGTTCAGTTAATTGTATTTTTATTAAATTCTAGAAGTATACAGGTGCGTGCGCCTAGGTGCCTAACTATTATTTTATTTTTCTTTTAAGTTATTGGTGGCTCAATGTAAAATATAAACGTAAACCAAACAAATTAAATATATAAATAAAGAGTGCGGCACTGAGTATTATTTTTTCAATATTCATTTTGTTGAAAAAAAATTGATCATTCAACAATATCTATTTCACAGATATTTTTATTTAACAAATGAATTTCAGTCTAAATAAGGTGGGTGTAATCCCACCCAACTTTCCTAACACTCCGAGTAAAATAATTGTTTAATCAATTATTCTTCTGATAAAAGAACTTTTTCAATTCAGGGCATTTCTTTTTTAAAATGATATTTTCAATTTCAATTTTCTCTAGAAAACAGTAACGATAAAATGTGTAGAAAATTTTATGTTCTATCCTGTAATTTTTTATAAAAATAGCCAAAAAGGTAAAAAAATTTTAAACTCGTGATTATTATATTCGGTACCGAGATCATTTTTAACTTTATTTGTAGCCTTTATTACAACGGAAAACTGTATTTATAATGAAAACCAGAAAATTCATCTTTAAGAGTGACAAAATATCGCTAACCTTTTACTAATAGAGCGTTCATGGGTCCACAAACATCACTAGAAATGCGCTCACCAGTTTTCATTTTTCCATGAGGAGTAGTCTGTCTTGCTTGCCATATGCACAAGCTTCACAAAAAAAATGTTAATGTTGCTCTAGTCTACACTATTTATTAGACCTTTCGACACCCTTTCTCGAATTGTTTATACATACGTCCAAGCCTTTAATGAATTATGTCGCCTTATATCGCTGATAAGGTACTAAAACTGCTGTTCTTGCAAGTTGCCGGCAAGGAGGATTCCAAACCAGGGGCAGTCAGTCATAAATTAGTAATTTGTAAAAATAAATTGTTTATAAAAAGGGACTTGAATTTCATCGATTGTTTATTGGCGTGGTCAGTAGGATTTTCGAGATTGATTTCTATCGAACAGACAGAATTGTCGTGTCAACGATCAACCGAAAATCGAACTTTATCGAGCGAACTCAATACCGGCAAAAAGTTAGTAAAGCCTAACTTATAAGGATACCTATCATTCGTGATACAGAAATTTTGGAATTGGATCAATACTATTCAATTCTACTAGCAAAGACAAGCTTAGGAGAGGGCTTAATCGCTGACCCAGACATTCACCTCATAATGGACGTCGGGCTCATAACGTTTTATCGGATTTACTAAAAATAAATAAAGAGGATGTTTTAAAAAACGTAGTTTAGCTTTTATTTGAACTAACATAAAAATAAACATACAAGATAATAAAACTAACTGATCGACTGACATCTGTCATGTCACTGACAGGACACTGTTGACAACCTAACCAAAACAAAAGTAACTATAATATTTTAAATAAAAATTTTCTCAACAATGACATACTATGAATAAATATTAATGATTGTTGTTCTTTGTTTTAGAATGCCTTTGTAACGGTGCAGTACCAACTCGAAACGGCACATGTGTTCCACAAGAATCTATACCAACTAAACAACTACAAAAAAACTACGAAGCCGACCATACAGTCTTAGCTGGCGTCTGTATCGATTGGGGTCATGGTTGGGGCTGGGGTCAGAACAACATCTTAGCCCAACAGTCTTTCATCGTTGGTCACGAAACCTCCTTAGCCGTTACCCAAGTGCCCGCGAGCTCCATCTACTGTCATTCTGCTGAAGACTATACCGTGTCTGGTATGGATGAAGTTGATTGGTGCGCATTCGGGGATTTTAGTTTTTAAGAGTAAAGAGGTGGGTAGCATTTCTTATTTAACTCTATACTGTGTAAGTACCAACTACATTAATTTAGTGAAAACGCAGGTAAGTCGAGAGAAAATGAAAATTATATACTATAAAAGCTTCACCGGTCATTTAGCTTCGCCTTGAAATTAAAACTGACCTTGTTGTATTGTCTTTTTTAATTTTGTCTTACATTAATTTTCTTTATTTTCAGCCTGAAAAAATTTCAGCCAGTCCCACTACCATTTTACTCATAGTCGCAAATATTCTTCCCAGATTATTCATCACCGATATTCCGATTGTATTGGTGGAAAAAAAAATACATAAAATGATATTATGTTCTTATTATTGTGCCAAAAACAAATTATTGTTATCATAATATTTTTACACACTATATACACAATATCTTGACTTTTTATTTTTTTAAACATATTTTTGGCCCAATAAGTAACTTGAGGTTAAGCATTTAGTAGATACATATAACTATTTTTTTAATGTGTTTTATCAAAATATATGTTAAAATTGAATTAATTTTCTTAATAATATGCAAGGACCACTAATACTAATATTTGATTTAAATTTGATTAATTTTACCATTTGATCGTAAAATAATTTTGTTTATCTACTACAATTTACTGCAGTATAAAAAAATAGTTATACGATATTTCTACTAGATTTTTAGTGTTTGAAATGGATTTGAATAAGTATTTAAAAAAATGTGGTATTCTATGTATAATTATTCCGATTACAATTTCCATGAGGCACAAAACTTGTGATTTTTTATTAGAATTTTTGATTTTTTTATTTTTACCACTACTGAATTGAACTGTTACTTATAAGGAAATTCTTTACAAAATAATATATTTAAAGTTATTTTAATAATTCCTTTATTTTTTATGTCTAATAACTTTAATCTAAGAAGAAAAATTTAATAAATAGAAGTTTTATTTTGTAAGTACCTACAATTTACAATACGGGATCACTTGAAAGTGATAAAATCCCGAATAATGTCGATTGCTACTTTCTTGCTCATCTCATCCGGCTCGAAGGACCATGTTATTCAAAATATTGAGCACATTTTGTAAAATTTTATTAGCAATAAAAAAACGTCATAACGAGATCTCTCGTCTCTTATTCTACGCCATCTTCTTTCCTTGGTTGCCGGATTGTGCAATATTTCATGAAAAATGAGATACAATTCAACAGTTGCATATAGTGCGTTATATTATTATTATTATACAGGGTAGAATAAAAAAATTAAATAAATTAGACATATAGAGAAAAAAAAGTATTATGATAGTGCCCCGGTATGGAATATCAGATATATATGATGTTCCACGACCAATGAGAGAAACTTTGACAAACTATAGAGGATATTTAGGTTCACATGACCACCATACATATGACATTAAATCATTCGTTGTCGATATACAGGATGATATATGGTTTTGGACTGAAAATTCAAACCACCATGATGAATTAATAGGTTCACTGCTATTTTATCACTATTATTAATAAAATGTAACATCAAATCAATCAAGACATGTGCATCTAATGCAAAAACAAAAATAGATAAAAAGAAACACTTAAAAGAAAAACTAAAACAGCTCTATTTAAAACTGTTGTATCAAGAAACAAGTGAAAAACGACAATATTTTTGACGTAATTTCGAATTTTCGAAAATTTTAAGTTACGAAAATAAATTCCCATTATACCTTATATATAAGTTCTTAAGTCACTAACAGACGAACGGACGGACAAAACCGTTTTATAAGAGTTTTTTTTCTTCGAAATCTCTAAAAATGTAAAACAAAGAAAACAGTAAAAAGTAAGGGGGAAGGCAGAAGGGAGAAAATATAAAGAAACAAAGAAATTAAGTAAAAAGTAGTGAAAAAATGGGGAGAAAGTTGGAAAAAAAATTGTTAAAAAAACAAGGGAACAAACAAGAGACATAAAAAACGGGGAAGTAAAAAAAAGTCAATCAAGAAAGCTGTGCATCTAATATTTATAAAACTTCCGTCCAACTAACTGTCTGCTCCCCACTTGTTTCCGCTTCCTCAAAAAGAAACCTCCTTTGTTATACATAATCGAGTTTCTTTTCCTTTTCAGTTTTTTAGTTTTTCTGTTGGCAGATAAAGAAAGAAACAGTATTTGAAAAAACGTCATAAACCAGCTCGATTTTAAGACAAAATGTTAAATTAAAAAAAAATGGGAGCAAAAAATGAAGCATAAAGAAAACAGTAAAAATTGGGGAAAACGGGGAAATTGTAAAAAAACCTAAAACAGCTCGATTTTAATACAAAATGGTACATAAAAAAAATTGTAAAAAAGTGAAACACAAAGCAGTAAAAAAGTAGGGGAAAAATGAGGGAGTAAGTGGAAAAAATGTTGGAAAGATGATGTATAAATCTGGTTGTGAAATTCCCTGTATAACTGTAAAACCTTTCTTTTTTTTTGTAATTTTTTTTTCATTTGTTAATATTTTTCGGATTAAATTTATTAAAATGGTTTTTTGTCATTTTTTGCGTCCAAATATACTAAAGAATTTCCTGATCTTTGTAAATTGAAAACCGAAAAACGGCCTGAAAATACTTTTATACTAATTTTGTATTTCTTTATGGAAATTGTTTAAAGAATATATTCGTGCCAAATAAAACTGTTTGTATTTAGTTAGTAAGGTGTATTGCCCTACTTATAAACACAGTAGACTGAGTCGTATATATATATTTATAAATGTTTAGATATACATTGTACATTTTCACTGCCATTTAGAATTATAGAAAAAAAACCTAAAGGGAAGAAAACAAAAAACCAAATCAAATTTATTTACAATAAAATCCAATGCCCATCCATTATCGTTCTCATGGAATTCCCATATTTTATAGGTAAAATGTCCAAAATCATTAGTTTTAAGAACAAGAATATTATATAGGTATAAAGTGGGTCCTGATATAAGTCAGTGATGTGCCAAAACAATCTGAAATTTATGCACATGCAACTTTTTTTTCTATTTCAGGTAATTCGATCAAGGCCGTAGCCAGAAAAATATTTTGAGGAAGATTTGTGGATTCATATATTTATTCTCATCCTAACAAAAATTTCGGGAGGTCAGGGTATCAACCCTGCCTACGGCCTTGAATACAATAAAAGATAATGCACCGTTACCCATTTCAAATTTACTTATAATACCCATTTACGAATCATTCTCATTAAATTTCAATATTTTATAAAATGTCCATCTTTGGTTTAATTCCAATACATACACATTTATAGAAATATTGGCTAGTTTTTCAAATTTTGTAATATTTTGAATTTTCATTGTTAATTAAACTAAAATGACGGTATGAAGAAGGCCAAAAACATTGATCGAAAACATTTGAACGAAAAAGCAACTAATCGAAAAACAATTGACCGGAAACAATAATGATGGAAAGGACTAATGCTCGAAAATACTTGGTTCCAAAATAAATTTTACTAAAAAATCAATTGTTCGAAAAACCAAATAATCATACATAAATCATATATAAAATTAATAAAAATGTACTATTAGAGAAATAATTGGTAATAATTTTGTTCGTAATTCTTTAATTTCAATGACGATAAACAATCGTTTAACTCTAAAATTATTAAATATAATGATAAAAAATCGCCAACAATTGTGAACATTGGAGAAAATATTATAAAGCAAGAACTATATTTACCAAAGTAAAGGTAAAATTAAAGAAAGCACACAATCACGAAGGAAATCCTACCCAATTGGAAATTTCCGACAAGATAAATAGTTTGAAACAAGTAGCAGTTAGGTCAAGCAATACCCCAAGATCACCCATTTCCAGAGAGGTAACTGATTTAGGGTATAACGTACTAATGGCGGTCGGAGGGTAACTTCAAAACTAAACGCGT
Source organism: Neocrepidodera transversa (assembly GCA_963243735.1). Lineage (NCBI taxonomy): Eukaryota > Metazoa > Arthropoda > Insecta > Coleoptera > Chrysomelidae > Neocrepidodera > Neocrepidodera transversa. The sequence continues at coordinate 11,387,601 of OY725340.1, read as the reverse complement.
ACTGAATATATTCAGCTCAGTATTCGGTCTGATTAATTTTATTAGAAAGTATCAGTTCTCGGTTCATGGTCGACTCGGTGCTCGGATTTTCTTATTATCGACACATGGAATTCTCAAATTATAAAGTGTAGTTTTGTATTTTTTCCTACATAACCTTTAAGCTGGGAAGGAGTGGGGTTTGATGGTTCCATTTAAAAGCTGAATACATTTGCTACAAGTTTTATCAAGTCAACTTTTTCGATAGCTTGTATAGTTTTCGAGATATCCGCTCTTTTAAGTCTGCAGAGCAGCAAAGGCGACTCAGCAAATCTGCTGGCATGCATTTCACCGAAGATACCGAGATAAACGCCAAACAAGAAGATTTTTTGTCGAACAAGTTCAACAAAAGCAGGCTTATCAACATGCTTATGGTGAAGCATGAGGGCAATGGAATCAGTAACCTTCAAGCAAAAAGTGATGCTTACGGTCTGATCGTGGATACGTCTGTGGACATGTCGAAAACAACAGCTATAGGCATTGTAGGTGAAGATGTGGACCTCATAGTCCTCTTGATGGCTAAAGCTGATGCGCTTATGGACATTATTTTCATCAAGCCTGGATGTGGGTAGATAAGGGATTCCTTCTTCTCGTCCCAAGAGCTTCAGCAACAAGGCATCAACGACGTTTTTGCACGCCTTTACTGGATGCAACACAACATCTTCCGCATTTCTAAAAAGCAAGGTTTCATTTGCGAAATTGTATCTGAAGTCGCCAGAGGTTCAGAAATCAGCAGCGCTCTTTTCAGACCCTTCCTCTACCACCGCCCAAGTACAAGAGGCAAGTGAAACCTGTATCTTGATGTGGTACGGTGCTCCAGCGGTATAGGTCTCCCTCAATGTCTATAGGTACAAGTCATTCTTGAAATCGGTGGCCATCATCAAGCCTTATATCTCTTGTCTTCCTCCCACCGAGGGAGCAGTAAAACAGCATTATCTCCGAACATTCCACCAAGTACAGCTGTGGCTGGCAAATAACCAGCTTCCTTAGATGTATGGGTGGAAATGCACAGACAGTTAGCAGCTGCACTGGAGGATATCCTAAAAATGATTTTCTGCCGATGCACGAAAGACTGTGCCAGCACGAAGTGTGGCTGCAAAAAAGCAAGCCTCAAATGTTCCCCGGCATGCCAAAATTTAAAGGGGAACTGCCTGAATGGGGTCCCTCAAGTTGACTCCGAAGTTGAAGAAGAACAGGAGGATCCTTTGACCGTTTCCCTACAGGGGTTTGATGGAGAAGATATTGGAGAAAAGAAGAAGGAAACGAAAACGAGGATAAAGGCCCTTCCCACCCCAAGAGAATAAGAACTCAATGGTACCTACTGTTGTAATGTTAATTCACTTTTCTATGCCAATAAACTTCGATTTAATTTAATGGATGTGGTTTATTATTATGCACATTTATACACGCATAGTTATCAAACTATCAGAATTTAGTGAGAAGGATAGCGGATGGGCCTTAAGTAACATTATTTCATTAAAGATTAATACGGGTAAAAATCTCTTGGAGAAATAATCTTACTTTAGGGCCATCCACTATTCTTCTCATTAAACATCGATAGTTTATATTTAATTGCATCTACAACTTGATCATGAAACCAATCGTTTTAATTAAAACAAATTTTTGTTTTCTTCCCAAATCTTTAGCCTAAGATAAAATAAAAAACTAGTATTAGTCAGCTTTAATGTAAAAGTACCAGGCACAAAATAGTTTATGTAAGTATACCTTAAATCCTAAGTGTTTCGTAAATTCGAAAAGTTGAAAATAAAATTGATAACTACATATTATGAAGGAGTCTCCGTTATGCCTAAGAATATTATTTCAATAGCTCAATGAATTGAAGACTGACTAAAACACAAAATTAAAGAAAATTTCTTCAAGAATGGTATATTAAAAATATATTTGTACCTACGGTTCGTCAATTTTATTTTTTAGCTCATCGTAAAAATAATTAATTACTTATAGATGATGCAAAAATTTTTAAAATCAATAAACAGAAAATTAAATTCGGTTAGATAATAATAAAGGGTTACGAATTACAAGTATTATTTTGTATTTCCTTTAGCATTTTTTTTTAACGGGATTAAATATAATTTCTTTTTAATTTGCTTCGTTTATGTTAATAGACTCCTATCATTTTGGTCAGAACACTAATATTCAAATCATATTTTTTTGATTAATGGGATAGTAATTAAAATGGTTAAACTGCTATATCGTTTAAAATACAGGATGTGTCCTTAAATTCGACTGCCAACACTCTAGGGCAAATTCCAAACGGTACGATCAATTGTAATGAAACTTTAGGTGGATTATGAGATTGATAAACTACTTGTTTTAACATAAGTAGATGCTTTCGAAATTTTTCCAGAAGCGTGCAGTAGGGGTCAAGCATCCCCTTTCCGCACCTGAATTTTCCGCCACTGGTTAAATTAAATTAAAATTCTGAATTCTATTAACTTTCTTTAACAAATAAGAAATAACATTTTATTCTGCTTAACTTAGCAGTTTTCGAGAAAAACGTGATTTTATTTATGGACGTTCATTTAGTTATTTGGTAAATATGAAAATAGTATATTATATACTAAGGGACTAAAGTGCATCTTTTAATCCCGAGGGTCTGTCCGTGGACTATTATTAATTGTAATAAATAAAAGGCCATGAAAATAACTATTTCCTTATTAAAACGTAATTATTGATTTCGCTTTTGAAGCATTAGCAGATATTCATTAATTTATGGGGAAAGTCGAAGAAATGCGAGATTGCCGGAAAGAATGTATAAATGTATAGAGAACAATTTCCTAACAGACGTTATCCATATTGTTCCACCTTTTCCAGTATTGATAGGATAAGATAAACTGGAAGCGTTAAAATTTCGAGGAAAAATGCTGGAAGATCTCGAACAGCCCCCATACAGTTAATTTACAGTGGAATTTTTGCAAATTGGTATCTTAGAAAATATAGGAATAACCACGAATTTTCTAAATTAATATTATTTCTCCTTTTTTGTGTATTGTTATAATTTGTCCAATTTTCCATTCATTCGGCATTTTCTCTTCTTCCCATATTTTCTTAACCTAATCTATGTATTCAATATGTTTCTTCCGCATTTTATTAATTCTTAATTTATTCCCAGGTGGCTTTCCCTTACTACCTCTCTTGATAATATCTCGTAGTTCCTCAACTGTTGGTTCTTGTTTAATAATTTCTTCTGCTTCTTCTGCTATATCATATTCTATCACTGGTTCATTGAGTAACTCCTTACTTACTCCTTACCTTACTCAACTCGATTTTTTTCCATGGGGTCATATGAAGTCTCTTGTATATTACAGTCTGATAGAAAATGTGGAAGAGCTTGTTTGTTGTATATATGAAATTTCTAACAGGCCTAACGTTTTCCGAAATGTACGTATGTCAATGCTGCAAAGAATCAGATCTTGTATAAATATAGGAGGAAGACACTTTGAGGACTAGATTAAACTTTTTTTTAGTTATTTTTTATTTAAAATTTATTGATTAAATGTTACTTCTTTATTCTAGTTCTTTGAAATAAATGGCATTAATGATAAGTAAAGTTTTCTCTATTACTTTAGTTCCCTGCATTTTTTTGTTTTTACTACATAGCTAAAAGAAAGTTCATAAAGAAAATGATGTTTTTCTCAAAAATAGTTAATTTTAGCATAGACAAAATGTCATTACTTTCTTACTAAGGAAAGTTGATAGAATTTAAAAATTAAAAAAATCCATCATTTTAAATAATTGCGGGAAAATGATGATTGAAAAAAGGGAAATTATTTATTAATAACACACTATTTTATTTTTTAAACTTTAGCGCCCTGTATTTTTAAACGGGTGGTAGTCGAATTTAGGTACACCATGTATAAAAAATGAAAATATTTAATCCCGTTTATTCGATTTGACTAGATAAAACTTGTGCCATTTTAACTTTTAATCTTTGGCTGATATAGAGTATCAAATGTTTATTGCTTTTCTATATTTTAGCATTGTCTAAAAGTTCTTTTTGTCTGTTTATATTATTTGTCTGTTGTTGATGAAAATGTAAGTCAAAAACTCCAACCCTCTTAGAATAGTAAAATATAACTTTATCAAATTATTACTAATAGGATTAATTTATTTTTCAATATATTTTATTCTATAATTGATTTAAGTAGTCCCCAAATTGTTTATTTTAAAATCAATACATTTTTAAAAAGAATTATTTAAAACAGAAATATGATAAAATATTAGTCAAAATATATTTTTAATCAGTAAAAAAATAATATAGAGCATTAAAAATATGTTTAGTTTTGATAATATTTAATTCTTAGTTCAATTAATAATAAGAAATTGTAAATTATTAATGGAAAATTTCAGAAAAAAACGCTTTTATTGCACCTAAGATATATCTCTAATATTTCTGTCAGGAAATTGTAATTAATAGCTCCATCAATTGAAATAATTTATCTAAAAAATGTATACATTGTGACAAATATTTTATTTTAGTATAAAAATATTAAATTTATATAATATTCAGTTTATAAGAACATAAGAAAGCAAGATGCTTACAATCATTAGAATACTTTTCATATATACATTTCTACTACCATTTGTCACCCACTCAACAATAAAAGATGAGTATTTTTTCATGTACAACTTTCCCTCTAAACAGCAATTTGCACCAGAGCGTCCGGTCACGGATGTAAAATGGTCATAACTCTTAGTTACGTATAAAATCCGACCTGAGCTTACCAGACAATATTTGCCACATTTTTCTCCTTTAAAATGGACCACTTTGTGAGATAAAATTGTGTAAAATTGCTTCAATTTCAACAAGCACCTAGAATATTAAATTTAAACTGGTCCTAAATAAAACAATAATATAGTGCTCGAAGCACAGAGTAAGGAGGACAAGAGGAAAGAATTTAGTCTGAGTGCCTAAGATTTATTTCATATCTAGATTAGCAATAAATTATTTAATATTCGAGGATTCCAATTCTTACTAATAATAATTTACCAACAAATGTAATAACAATAACTTAGCTCTAGCAGTTTTCTAGAAGAGAAAATAGACTCATACTATACCGGATAGACCAGTAATTAACGAGATACGAAATGGTTAATGGTTAAAACCTGACATAAATTCGATTCCTAGCATAACACCGATTGGATCTATGAACCGTTGATAGTGGTTGTTTATGTCCCTGCGGTGTAGAGAAGACTTTTACGTTTATAGATAGGAATATGGGGAGAGAAGGAATCGCAAAACTTACCAAGGTACCAATGGATCTTGTTTATTTATCCTTTAACGTTGCCCAAATAGCGTGATAAACTTCGTCAACTTTATACCTGTCGACTCAGTTTCTTATTCCGTTTTTTTCTCTAATAAAGCAATTATAAAACAAACTAACGGAATAGCTTTGATTTACCAGATGTTATACTCAGGGATGTAGATAGTGGTAAAACCATTGCATTACACATTACACTATACTAAAGCGTTTGATACCATAAACAATCAAATTTTGTTTTCGATTCTTAAATACATAAGTTTGTCTGTTACTTTTTTTTAAAAATTACCTACTTGGTAGGAGGCAATATGTCGAGACCAGTGTAGGCAAGTCGGATAACAAAAGTGTGGTGTGCCACTGTGTTCAATTTTAGGACCGATTTTATTTTTAATCTACACATGCAACATTGCAGATACATTAAAATATTGTAAGTCGTATATGTAATGATCTAATAAATGAAGATCTTGATAGGCTAGCTATCGAATCAAAAAAAATATTTCTTGGAATAAATCCGTCTAAAACATCATATTAATTTTTGGAAAGCATAAAGTGAATGTTGAACCGTTAATGACTATATGCATTGAACAAACAAAAATTTCTTCTATTATAGCTAGGAATCTTGTGTTAAAATTAGATAACGAACTTAGATTTAAACAGCATATTTCAGAATCCTAATAGACATGCTTTATCCATATCAACTAAACTATTATTGTACGACTAGTTAGTTCTCAGTCATTTTAATTTTTGTGACAGTGTTTATTATCCATATCTAGATAAAACCAGGATACAGAGAGTACAAAATGCATGCACACACTTCGGCAACTACATTTCGTAAAATTATGTACAAATCCCATCCGTATTTGTACAACAAAATCAAATATCGTTCAGACATACACAACATATTAATATTCATTTCTGTAGAAATATAACTCCATCCCCAATTTGCACCTCTAAGTTTCAACGGTCTTTAACATATACAATTTTTAAGCTATACAATGGAATTCCTCTAACTTTAAAAATTACTCTCCTACCAGATTTTTCACTAAATATAAAGAAAATTGTGCGAAAAATTGCAAATAGTTCAAAAATTTGTAAAAATATTCTGAAAAGGGAAGAAACTTAATATTTTTAATTTAATGGTGAAAATAAGGATATTGCAGTGCTGGTACAAAATCGGCCGTGACAAGTAACATAATATTTTTAGACTATTGTATATTAATTTAAAAATTTTAAAAATAAAAAGAACGTGGTCTTATCTAGTTACTTGAAAAAAAATCCGCAAAAAAAATATATTCATACCATTTCGAAAAATGTAATTTTAATTTTAACAACGGTGTCAGGAGAGATACCAAAAAATAAAAATTAGACAAAAAAAAATTAAATATAAAGTCCTGAGTGATTGTTGGTTTTGTAATAATCTCAAAATTAACTTTGTGAAAAATATTATTCCCTCCGGGTACATAAATGCTTTATCAATATTTTACTAATTTTTCAAAACCAGGTATGGTTCAAAAATTTTTACGTTTAACATCGATTCTTTTCAATAATAAATCTGGTTTAATGCCACATTCTCCAACCACAAATTAAATTATGTAATAAAAAATGTCTAATTTAAGTTTGTAATATAATATATGTAAACAAATACAGGTTTTAATTTTGTTGTTTTTTATAGGATTTTTTAATTATTAATTATGCTGTTCATGTAAAAACCTATAAATATATAAATTATTATTATTATTGTAATGTGACTTTATTAAATGAAAAAAAAAAACAAAAAATTTGACAATTATCTAAACATCAATACTGAACTTTAACATTTGATATAAAAATAACTATTGAGATCTCATGATCAATCCTAATAATAAAATAATAAAAAAATCACCTAAAGGTGTAATATTGAAAAGTATACTATTACTTTAGTCACAAATATTGTGCAATTTCCCAATTACCATAAATACAAAATCTTGAATAACTATTACTCTGGATTATTTATATCAACTAGCCCAAAAAACTCTGGTAAGTACATGGAAGTAATTCTAACTACAAAAAAGCACAGAGACTCTCTAGTTCCCAAAAAATAAAACTCATCTATATTTATAAATAAATATATGTTAGTCAAACAAAATTAAACGGTTAAATTGACTTACCACACGACGATTTCTCTTGAAGAAAAACTCAGCTGAAGAGATCACGCTATAGGGCAGATTGTATCCGATAAATAATTTTAATCACATTTAATTAGTTTAAATTTCGGACTCGATCTAAAGTAAGAAAATTGATTTACGATTGAATTATCTAGTTCTTCTCACGTGACCCCTCGACGTCCCTCTGCCTGTCTGTCCGTGTGTCTATCCGTCTGTCACAGCGATAACTTGAGAACGGTTTCGAATTTTGGAACTCTGTTTTCAGCAAATGGTTACCTTAGTTCGCTCACCTATTGTTTTCAATGACCTAAGTCAACTACAACCGTCTGTCTGTCCGTAAATCAAGAACGGTTTCGAATGATGGATTTGTTTTCAATTACCTAAGTCCACTTCAGTCGTTTGTCCGTTTGTTCGTCTTTCCGTATATCTCAGCAATAAATCGAGAACGGTTTCGAATTTTGGATTTCTGTTTTCAGCAATCGATAGAACGGTTTCGAATTTTATTATTTCTAGTGACCTATGTCAACTAAAAGCGTCTGTATATCCGTCTGTCCATAGTTGGGGTGGAATGTAGCTGCTTAGGTAGTAACTACAATAATCAATTTTGGACGTAAACATTAAATACATTTGAAACCTAAGTATCACTAAAAAGAGGAAGAAGTAGGTCAAGAATCTTAAAAAAGGGTTGATTTTTAACTTTTCTCTTGCTACTTTTAATGTAGTCCAAGAATCAGAGCAAAAAAAGTAGGTTCGTAATGCAATTTTATACTCTACAACTTTTATAATGAATGCAAACGATTCGAGGCAAAGGAAAAGAGATATTTCCAAAAAACTGATTTTCGCGATCTTTGACCTTGAATATCTCAGGACGCTCACATGTGACCTTATGAGACTTTTAAAACAACATTTAGAATGCCAAAATAAAAGTTTTTATATCGCGCCCTTCAGATAAGTGAGGTATAGTAATCATGCTAAAAATTGGATAGTGAGTTTTCAATGGATAAACACGTTTTAAGGTTCCCAGAATAACTCAAATACTACTGAATTAAAAATTTTGAAATTTTGCATACAAGATTCTGATACCCTGGATTAGATTTGATTAGATTTTCTTGACAATCGGACAACCGGAAGTGGCAGTTTCTATTAGTGATGACGCCATTACTAAACAAAAAGACAATGAAGTTTTACACATATATTTTGTATACACTGGAGTTCATTTTCGTATCATTAAAATTTTTATAAACTTTGCCATTGTTGCCAGATTTACAAAAAAGTCAATTTTTTTCATACTTTTTTGTGTTAACTAACTTTTTGATTCAAAAATGACAAGTGGTCATGTGCTGGCCACACCAGATTTTTTTAACTTAAGTGACTCCACTGTAAGGAACATGATCATATTTACAATAAATTATGAAAAAAATGAAGTTAATAATTGATGTTAATAAATATTAAGTTTTTTTATTAATTTAACAGAACATGGTAAGACCGGTATAAAAAGTAAAAAAAAAATTGAACAATGAACCTACAAATAAAAAAATCATAGTATCACTTAAACGCATAACATAATTAAATATTTTAAAATTGGTTGAAAAAAGAATAGTTTAAAAATTTCAATAAGCCTTACTAAATTCTGCAGATTGGCGGATTGGTATTTATTTTTATCGACCTGAATTTTTAGTAAAATAACTTTATAGGTAACCATAAAAAATTTTAAATTGCGATGGAATAATTTATTTGTCACAAATTAATATTTTTTTGTAATAATTTATAGCCAAATATATGTCAACTGATAAATAAGCAGTCTCATTTAGATTTTAAGCTTTATACTGTTTTTTATCTATTTGTATTGAGAAAATACATTTTAGAACCTTTTATAAATAATATAATATCGTTGTTAGAGAAATTTAGATAAGTTAGTAAATAGAAGACACATATGGATAGAATTTTTTTGTTATTAATTTCTTTTTATAATTACATCTAAAAATATATTCATTTTTATGTAGATAATAAAAAACATTATTGTATTTTTTAAAAGCGATACTATAAATATAAAATCATAACGACTTGCGAAAAAGAAATTAACGAAGTGATTTAAATAATAAATTTATATATTATGATATAAATGAGATGATATAGATATATTTTATGGAAAACGAAATTATTTAGGAGATAACTTTAACACCATCTATCGGCAGGTGGAGTACTGAAATTATTATTATTATTATTTCTGAAAAGCTTATATGCTATTAATTTAACCATTGTAAATGTTAAATTATCAATAATTTCAATAGTTATAATAGGTGTTATTGTCAATAATAAAGGAGAGAGATGGTAAATGCCTTGAATTCCTTATTGATCGCTAGTTGTAATAACCCCTTTTTATTTCTCCTATATTTATTATTTTTCTCCATATTGATGTAAACTAATTTTAAGTGTAAACAATTTGGTAATATTCAGGTACATAGGTACATATTTGTCATTTTATTGTTATAGTTTAAAAAAATAATAATACAAATGTATATCTATGTATTAAATATATCTAAAGCTGTATTATATATTACCAGAGAACAAAAAATAGTAGGTGCAATCAATATTTTAACGTATTAATAAATGAATGACATAAATAATGTGTGTAGGGAATAAATTATTATTCCGACAATCGTCCAATTTTTCCAAAGTAATCGTAATCGAGAATAAATGTCTAAGAAAGGGTCTTTTGATGTCTAAATGTACCTAAAAGTAGACTTATTATTGGAAATGTATAGACTGCAAAAATGTTTAAAAAAAATGTACACTAATACACATTCAATAAAGATGTATGAGTATGTGTTTACCTCTTTAATTATTTTATAAATTTCCCATTTATCCTACTAAATATATCATAAATATTGAATATTAATTAATTAGAAATTTTAGGGACGCTATGCAAAACACTTTAGTTTGTATGGAAGGTATCGGAAGTGGCTGAGGATGACTTTATAAAAGTAGAAACGTCGGCATCAGATGTATAGTGATTTCAGTCATTTTTACCTTTTTCCAACCAACTCCCAGAAGTAATGTTAGTTCTGACAACAAATTCCGCGCATTTGTACATCCACAGTAAGCTCATTTTTGGTCCTCAATTACCTCGACGTTTTGGTTACATACTTAAAACATCCTGTTTAGGTATTTGAGGATTCAAACGGACATACTGGGGATATACGAATCCGAGGTAATTGGACGTCCCCACTGCGTATGCTAAGTCTTAAGGCAAAATTTATACGAATCGGAAAATATTTTGCCGTCCCCAAAATTTGATGTTCATTCTCAGGCGTTATAATTTGAAATAATTGTGTTGTGTTAGTGAATTTTGTAAACAAACTTAACTATAAAAAATAATGGATTCAGAAACAGAAACTTTACTAAATATATTGATCTTTTATAGATTATATTACGAACATTTACCATTATTGATATCTGTCACATTCTGTGATACGTCATCATCCGAATCCGCAAAAAAGTTCAAATATTTAAACTTTATTGCGAAATTTTCAGGCGAAATTTTATTCGCATAAATTTTGCGAAGTTCGTATAAGCATTAACATGCCTTTAGTCAGACCTTCTCCGTACGTTTTGGGGACATACTTGTGTTATATCAGCGGTGAGAATGGGGGAGTTCCCTCAATGTTGCCAACCTTCTAGGTCTACCAACGGGGAAGGATTATTTTTGGTCAAAATCTACTTCATTATTTTCGCAATGATAAAATATGTGTACAAAATTCTATTGAGCTTTCCAGAATATATCGTTAGCGAAATATAATGATTTTAATAAAATCTTACTTCTGATTGGTTGAAATTTCATTGTCAAGTGTCATTCCTCATGTGGTGCATTCGAGATGATGCTCCTTTCACTCCGAGTTAACTTCATTTGTGGTTTCGTCTTCGATTTCAAGATCGGTGTAAGCCGCGGTATCATTCGAGTTGGACTATTGTGAACAATAAGTGCAATCTCTTTTCACTCTGGATCTTTCTATGATTGTCAAAATCTTAACCTTAAAATTAATCGAGTAATAAAATCCAAAATCAAATACCACAAATTTAATAAAAACAAACGTTAAACGGACATAAATGGGGAAACGGCAACTAGTTTCGGCAGAACTGCCTTCATCAGGCCTGTAATGCACAGTGTCAGCGAAAATTGTTTTTTAACACAATTAAGCAAAACTTACCAAATAAAAAGGAAATTAGGAACGAGTGCTTAGTATTGGTTGGCGCCAAAAATTACAAATTAACTAAAAATACTTGTGAGCGCATAGGTACGAAAAAGAATAAAGGGTGAATAAAAGTAACATAACTGAACGTGGTTTTTGAAAATAAAAACTATAGAATACGTGAAGGTTGAGTATAATTAAATTAGTTGGGTATTTTAAAAAAATCATAACTCTTACGAGCAAACTGTGATCCAAACGAAGTAAAGGATAACACCAGATGAAAGGTTGTGATCTGATAATCAGAACCTAATAAAGAAAACTATGTAAATACCATATATTGAGGTTATGTTATAATGTCATTTTCCTCAGTGACATGTGTAAATCAATTAGCTCTATAGTAACTCGAACCCTGCACTACTCCTACCCTGCTCGCTCCATTGAGTTTCAACTCGAATGTAACAATAGAGTAAGTATATCAGAGCGACATGTTTCATTTTCAGATTATAGAATATTCAAATTACTCGCCAAATGACATTTGACAACGCAATTTCAACCAATTAGAAGTAAGATTTTATTAAAATCATTATATTTCGCTAACGATATATTCTGGAAAGCTCAATAGAATTTTGTACACATATTTTATCATTGCGAAAATAATGAAGTACCTTTTGACCAAAAATAATTATTCTCCATTAGTAGACCTTTTTCTAGGTTGGTAACATTGAGGGAACTCCCCCATTGCGGTAAGGAGATAAAACGATGTTTCGAACCATCTCTATCTCTCTCAAAATAGAATCTTAGTTAGGATACATCATTTGTCCTGATTGACAGATGCAAGGTTATGTTTTAATTTTTTAAATTTGAGTTTTCTTTAAGCAAATATTTAGTAAAAATGAGTACATGTAGGCCTCTAAAGAAAGTGACACATATCCTGTTCGACATGGATGGTCTTCTTTTAGGTAAAGCTTTTTCTTTTTTTTTAAAATTACCTGGAATTCTTTTATACATCTTTGTATATCGAAACAAACACAAAATGTCTGTAACAAATTTGAAAAGAAATTTACTTAGGAAGTACTTAGTAGACCCTCAATCAGGCATTCCAGAATGACATCACACATTACGTAATTTGCAGTAAATATAATTGTCCGGGCAGTTTTTGAGTGTCTTTAACATTAAATTGTGTGTCTGCTTTTGTAATAAGTGAAATCATAATTTTTGCAATTATTTTTCAAATAAAACGTTTAAATTAATAATAGACCCAGATGAAAACCATATTAACTTACTATTATTATTATGCTTTTAATTTACACTAATTTAGAACCTTTGGTTTTCAAGTTTATCATAAACTCCTGATGATGCTGATAACATATTTAGTGAATCGTACGTAGTTTTTAAAAAAGTGCAATTTTGGTTAGTGGTGACGATATTCTTCAATATTATACTTTGAAATTTCGGTAACAACTAATTAATCACATTCATATAAATAAACAACTAGTAAAAAAAATATTCTCTGCGCGATTTTTCAAGACTACCGCCCGTTTCAGTCAGCGGAAGAAAGTCCGATTCGAAAAAATCGGATTTTTTCCAAAAAAATTTTTTTACGGATATCAATCAACGCGTCTTGACTTAAACAACTCCTTAATAGAAATCAGTATCGACAAATTTGCTTTCCTTATCGAGATATCTCGAATAGAAGATTCACTTAGTAGGCGGGACCGGGTTCCTCGGACCCGAAATTGCTCATCTTCTGATAGAGCCTTTACCGTTCTCGAGTTATCGTGCGCACAGACATCCATACATCCACACAGACAGACTTTTTTCGGCGGAAAAACAATTTTTTCCACGTTACATGACGTTTTAAGTCATTTGGAGCAAAAAAAATTTGAGATTTTTGCACGATTTCAATACTACGGTTTGCCATACTTCACCAAAGGTGAATTATTGGCGGGCCGTAGTAAAATATATTCCAACAGCCGCCATGTTTTTTGACAGCTAGACCATATTATTACCTGGATTGCTTAATGTTTTTTACGTGTCTTTTGGAGCAAGGTGATAGTTTAAATAAGTTAAAAACGTGAATATTTAAATATGACAACTATATTTTTACAAACATTGACACTTCTCTGCTCTACTCTAGCGACATTAGCTGAGTTCGGCTTGAAGAATTTGGAGCATTAGGAGTAGAGTGTGAGGAGTAACGTCTAAACCGAATTTTTGTCAGTACCGGAACCCGAACCTTCGACGCGCCTTGCATATATTTGAGTTGTGCCCAACGTTATTTATCGGAAACAACGATTCAATGTTGCCAGGTTGCCAGAATTTTCAGTGTTTATACATATTTTAAATACGAATTCCTCTTACCGCCTGAAATTTAGATCATTTGGCAACAACGTGAGCTGAGTTCGGCTTGAAGAATTTGGAGCGTTAGGAGTAGAGTGTGAGTATTTAGAGTAACGTCTAAACCGAATTTTAGTCAGTGCCCGAACAGATAGATCAAGAGCGGTTTAAAACACGTGACAAGAGTAACGAAGGCGAACTCAGCTGTAATTTATTTGATACTTTTTTCGCTTTAATTTGCTTTTTAAGACTTAAATAATGGTTGGGAGGTGCGTAGGTTATAAAAAATCATGGAATAAAGTGGTAAATTGATCTTTTGATAACTTAGCACTGAGATACTATTCTGGCCAAATATGTCAAAAGACATTAAAAGCAAAATAGAAAACTGTGAAGCCATTTGCACCGATCGACATCTAAACTTGGTTTTTTAAAACTTGCTTAAATATTTAAGTGAAGTTTATTTTCCAAATCATTGCACCGCACCTTTTTAAAGCGAGCTTTCTTAAGCGAGTACAAGCGAACTATTGATGGTAATTTTGTTTATTTATAGTTGTGACCACTTTTGTGACTAACTTCATAACAAAAATTCTAACCTGACAAAAATTCAAAAACGGTGTAGTGGCTGTGAAAATATAATATATTTTATGTCGCATGCCTTATTTCTGTAATCTGCGTGTTTCAAAATAATTGAAAAACGTCAGCGAAGCACTAATTTTTCAAATGAAGAGAAAACAACTATATTAAATATAATAACCAAATATGGAAAGTTAGTTCACTTAGCTCTTCGTAAGCATTATTTCGGATATAAATCTGTCTTGGAAGACCGAAATTAATTATTTGAAGAAAATCCAAATCGCCTTCAAAAATATCATCGAAATTCAATTTGTATGTACAAAAGATGTAGTATAAAAAAGTACTAAAGATTATAAGAATGTCACACAAACATCAAGAAGTAACAACACTATAGAAAATTTGTTATTTGGATCAAATGGCTGGAAACCATAAAAGTTTGGTTATGAAATGAGGCTTTGTAAATTAAAACCCTCAATTCTGACGGTTTAACTTAAACTTTGCTTAGACCACTTTAAACCAAGTTTGTCTGGCTGTACAAATGAATTTTTATTTAAAGCGAGGCTTGCTCTAAAGCTGGGTTTAAATTTAGTCGGTGCAAATGGCCTTTTAGAGTTAAAAAAAATGTTAAAGAAACACTTAAACCTCACCCAGTACTAGAACAGGTATGGCAAAAGTTGGGGTTGATCTGTTTACTCTATACAGCATCAACTACATAATAGCAGTAGACTACTTTTCAAAATTTGTTGAATTAAGAAAACTAAATTCAACACTTTCAAAAAAAATTATAATAGTATTAAAAGAATTTTTTTTAATGCAGGGGATTTAAGATATTTAGTAACAGTTATAATTTTGAACATCATACCTTAAGTCCTAGATATCTGCACAATAACGGTCTTGTAGAACGCACAATACAGACAGTTATGCATACTTTAATAATATGTTTCAAAGATCATAAAGACCCTTACTTGGCTATATGAGCGTTTAGTCCTGCATAAATATTATATTCCCAAAGGATTAGGGGTATAATACCCACAACGTTATTTTAGAAAAGCAAAATATTAATAATACTGAAATTAAAAATCTGTTTGAAAAACGAAAAAGTAAAAACAAAGACTATTATGACAAAACTGCTAGAGATCTTGATGTTCTGAACATTGGGGATAAAGTAAAGACAAAGATAGATGTTAAGTCTCAACAATACTATTATAAATTTTTGCAACAGACCTAGATCTTATGTAATAAAGTTAGACCATTCCAACACAGTAATTGAGAAAAATTGAAGACATGTCATTAAAATGTTGAGTAGTGATTTAAAAACAAATAAAATCACTTTGACAGATTGTAATGGTGAATACACTGAAACAACTACTCAAAGCTTTAAAGACAATAAGAATTTACTTGAACTAGACTTCAACAGCCGCTCTGACCCAGGACCAAACAGAGTCACGACCCAATCAGGTAGCGTATTATTATTTGCAGGATTATGATATAGACATCTAAAAGAGGAGAGTGTTGGTAGTCCTGGGTTGGCACCCTGGTGATCAGGTCGGATGTCAATCACTGATTGACAGATGACAATTAGAGCTGAAGGAAATTGTAACTTCCCAACATATATGTAATACTCCTAGATCGCCAGCTTGAGAGAGAAGTCTGTCGTCGATAGTAGAGTGTAGACGATCGTTTCTCTCTCGCGCAGCCTCGGATAGTCATAGGCGTCACAGCTGTAAAATCGCTTACGTTTGCTTAACTTTCCTTTTTCATCACGGGACACGACGCCAATGCAATTTATGTATATGGGCATGCCCGTTGGCACCCAATTCAGATCTTGCATCTCCTTCTATCGGAACGCTTTGTTTTTACAGGCAAAGATAGGACGTTGGCGATATAGGATTAATACATATATTCTTCCCAGGGAACACAAAGAGAGCCTAAAGATAGCTCGGCGAACTGTTTTTAGGCAATTGTGACAACTTTTGTAACTTCTCTGAGAGGTTGTCGAGAGCCCTGTATCTCCACCAAATGTCCGCCGCCGGAATATTCTCAGTGAGATCTTAGCTAGCGATATCTCACGTAGAAATTCTCGAACAATACACTCTGGCGTCGAGTTCTATGCGAGAAATCTTGTGGCGAGTTTTCTACGAAATATTGTGGCGAGTACTTTGGGAAATTCTCATTTAGTGATCATGTCGAAGTCTCTGTCTCTGGCTTGTAAAACGAGAATCTCATGTTTAATGTTTTAGGTTATAATAAATGTTCAGTAAAACTAACAATCGTATTTATAAGAATAACCTAAACAGTTAGAGGTTATGTCGACACAGGTGTCTAATTAATTCGATATTTCAATTGGTGGTTTTTGCATCCTTGTATACAAAATGTTTCTATCGTTCTCTAGATGTTTTATTACAGCATTTAAAATGTCTTCGTGACTGCGTAAGAACGGTACTTCTATGACTTCGTCGTCTCTTCCCACTTCCCCGCCTAAATAATGTCTATAGGCTTGTTCCCGAAGCGAGTTCCTAACTTGTTATGAACGTACTGAGTTGCGCAGTTATAAAATAATCGATCAGGAGTCTGCGCAGTACAAAATAATGAACAAGTTATTTTATACTGCGCAACTCAGTATGTTCATAACAAGTTAGGAACTCGCTTCGGGAACAAACATTATACATGGTCGAAGACCCGAATGGATAGGTTAACGTGTGTGTAGTCGCGGTCATAAGTTAAACCAGCGAGGATTATTAACAATATTCCCCAAGTCTTTTAGCTCTTATGCCCGAATACCAGGTAATTATATATTTTATTTACTTACAGATACTGAACTGTTATACAAAAAAGCTTTTCAAACTATGGCACGCAAGTTTGGAAAAGTATTTACAACAGATATACAATTTAAAGTGATGGGTAGACGGGAAAAAGATTATAGTAGAATTGCTGTTGAAGAAATGAAGTTACCTATTTCTGTGGATAATTTTTTATCCGAATTTCGATCTCTGACTCATACTTACATGAAAAATTTGACTTTGATGCCAGGTAAACTTGATTGCAAATGAAATAATGTACATTATCTTAAAGGACAAAAATCTTCATTTTTACAAGTAAATCTCCATAAGAAATTCTAAGGTTCATTCTGCCAATTTTTGTCCATTACAGTAGATTGTACAGCTGAAGAGATCTTAAAGAGCACAAAACGTTTGTGCGTATAATCTTAGCGCTTGCCAAGTCGACACGTGAACTTGAAATCGATAAAAAAAATAGGCAGATTGAACTTTTATGGAGATTTACCTGTAAAAATGTGCGAATTGTTTTTAATCAAATAATTCGTTAAGACGACAAGAAACCCTGGCGGTCAGCTCCTGTGTAGAGGGGATGTACAGTATTATTTCTGCCGTTTTAGAATTTTTTACGACTTCGTAGTATAGTTGGCTGCAATAATATATGGCCGAAGTTGCCTATACAAGGTAGAGATGGGATACAAATGTAGGATTATGTTCTACTTACAATGTTTCTTTTATGTGAATCGGGCCATTTTTACCGACCAGAAATGGAAAACCAACGAGTGACAAATAATTGTACAAGTAACCCAATCAAACGACATGGCAAGTATACGAAAGTAACGATTATTCGCCAAGTACACAAGTCGTTTGAGCCCGAATGTGTGTTTTATTCTACAATTATTCGATGTGATTAAATAACTTTTGCCACTATGTCTCAATTCTTTCACATCTCTAACGTGACCAGCCGCGACAAGTTGCTTCCCTTTGTCCATCGTTTGGGGTTGAAATGATATTTGATGAGAAATTGACTCCAATCCGGTTTTATTGAATAATTACATTCATCATCGCCTAAAAATTATTTAAAAAAAAGTATGATAAAGTATTGTGACTGAAAATCTAGCAAATATTCATAAATTTTTATTATTCTAGCTGTCACGTATTATTTGTTTGGATGTCACTGATTAACCTAACACTAACCTAAGATTCATAGTTTTTGATATTTATTTGCATGTTTTATACTTACTTTGTTCATCACAACACATTTTACTAAATGTTTTTTGTCAAAAATATAATCACATTTCTTATTTATATGCTTATAAATTCTAATGAGATTTTTTTATAAGGAATTTTTATTTTTTTAAACACAACTTACATACTTCTCACAATTGTCGAGCCAGATTTTATGCAACCATCAGATGGCGTTTTCGTCGCGCTCCCTGCCAATAAAAAAGTCTTATAAACGTTCTTATAAGCACATCCAGTGGACATTTTAAGAGACGTCCAAAAAACGTCCTTTATCGAACCATTTATTTATTGAAACGTCTTTAAAACGTCCTTTTTCGACGTCTGTATGACGTTAGAAGTTATGACATTTGCACTATAGAAAAACGTCTTATAAACGTTCTCGGGTACTTTAAAGGAAGTCCAGCGGACGTTTTAATAGGAGTCCAAGAAACGTTCTTTGTCGACCGATTTATTTAGTGAAACGTATTTAAAACGTCCTTTTTTGACGTCATATGACGTTAGAAGTCTTATAAACGTTCTCGGGTACTTTAACGAACGTTTTTTAAAACGTCCCGACGCTCGGTCGTGTACGTTTTTAAGATGATTTTTAAACGTCTTTGTGCTATTAGGGTACCTAGTCATGTGTGTTGAGTCGGTGCCGAACAACGCAGCGGAAAATTGTACCACTAATACTGCACCAACAAGTCTCAAGATCGTTAACTAATATTAACGTTTTAAAATGGCCGAGTGACCTTTAGTCCAATGATCTACTTTTTTTTGTATGCACCCCTAGTTAATGAGACATATAATATTCGGTTAGGAATGTGTATACCTAATTAATGGATTAACAAAAATAATCCACTATATTTTTTTAAATGAAAACCGCAATTTAATTACTTATTACTAAACTTATTCCAGATTAATTGTTAAGTACATTTTCTTTTTAAAAATTAAAAGCGATCGTCATCAGAGTATTAAATTCTTCCATCTTTTCCCTTGTCGTTAGGCACTACCATTCACTAACCTCTTGTAATCTTGTTCTATTAAATAAATATTGTCCTTGACATATTCCCAACCATTATCAAATAAAAAATGCTTATCGTCAGATACTTCCTTTTTGTATATTTGTAAAATCCATTTTCACTTATTGTAACTATTAGAGTTG
Organism: Neocrepidodera transversa; assembly: GCA_963243735.1. NCBI lineage: Eukaryota > Metazoa > Arthropoda > Insecta > Coleoptera > Chrysomelidae > Neocrepidodera > Neocrepidodera transversa. The sequence continues at coordinate 11,367,876 of OY725340.1, read as the reverse complement.
GAGGGTTACCATACCCAGTTTCAAAATTTATTATTGGAAATTTTCCAAAAATAAATTATATTCTTTTGTAAGTATTCGAATACATTTATATGCGTAAATTTCTTCAGCATCAACGAAAATATGCATTCATTCTTATAGCATCTAATAACACTTCTGGGCATTCTCCCGAGTCATCAAATAAAATTGATGAAGAACTTACATTCACATCAAAAAAAATTTTTTGATCTACCATCATCTACTGTTTCCTCAATAATGGATTATTTGAACTGTTATATTCCTTAATGTCGGTTTTAACCCAATTATCAGAAACAAATGAACTGGAACACGTTAAAAAATAATTTTTAACGTGTCGGATTATTTTATTTAATCTTCCTATAACTTACTTCATACACAAAAAATAAAAATAACTAAGAAAATTAATTGGTGGTCGACATCAAAATCATGCATCATGACGTAATCATAATTGTGACGCTGGTATATTTATGGTGGAAAAAATAATTTTTGAAACAATAAACATTATTTAGTGCATTCGATTTTTAGGGGCACTGAATCTAGTTAAACATCTAAATGCGAATAAAATCCCAATAGCAATAGCAACTTCGTCATCTAAAGAGAGCTTTGAATTCAAATCTAAAAACTACAAAAAGTTTTTTGCAATGTTTCATCACATTGTAACGGGCGGAAGTGATCCCGAAGTCAAAAGGGGAAAACCAGCTCCAGATATTTATTTAGTCTGTGCATCCAGGTATTTATGTTTTTATATGTTTATTGAAATCTTTCTTTTTTTGGCTGATATCATATTTTGTTACTGTTTCTTGGCACCATTTTATAAACAGCACTTTAGATATTCCCCAGCAAATCAACGGAACTCCTACGGCTAAATAACCGTGATTTGGGCAGCCCATGGTCCATTTATCTCGCCGATCCTTACTTATTCGACAACGGGATTCTTTCGGCAACCTACTGGAAAATCGGATACGGGACATCGTATTTGGGACCGAATACGGTCAGCAAGCGGATTGCCGAATAGCGGATTTTCATTCGTTTTGCTATCACTAGACGGCGCTAGAATTCTTATTTATATACTCGCATAGCCGTTGGCATGAATTTTGAGGTGTATTTTTGTTTATTTATCTGAAATCCTGAAATGACAGAAACACCTATCTCGGGTGATGAATGAACAAAAATGTTTTTCTCCTAACGTGGGCATGCCCTACTAGCACGCCGCGCCGTCAGCCGTATTCCGGCCGAATACGTCCATTCGGCAAGCAAGCCGCTCCTGGGCTATTGTAAGATCGGACTGGGACTAGTGTAGGCGAGATACATTTTAATAAAAATTTCATTGATATCCAAACACCTTTAGTAGGAAATGATAAAAGGGCCACAAAGAACATGTGAGAAAAAAGCGGCGCTTTGTGGGTTGGTCTAATTTATTTGGGGGGTGGTTAAATGGGATAATTTTTTTTTTGCAATTTTTCACGATTTCCAAATTAATCTTAGATTTAGTACACAGAATTAAATGCGGTTCGATAAGGCGCCACTTAATTTTAAAGGCAAAAATCAAGACAAATCACAAAAGCTGTATCTTATGATGTTGTTAAATTAATTAAAGTAAAATTACTATAGATAATCAAAAAGCATTCAACAGCAAAGTTGTAGCTTATAAAAAAAACTACAAATTTTATATAAGACACTTTTGCCCGTAACCTCATAATTTCCGAGAAAAATGAGGAACCTTGAAGTTAATTTTTTTTTTCGTTTTTCATTTTTCGCTTCCGCAAAAATGTATTGAACCTTTCTGAAAGTATTCACTTTTATATCTTAAATAACCAAAAAAAAAATTAAGAGAAATAATTTGAGGAGTTTTTTTTTAATTTTCTTAAAATTTTAAACAAAAAAATTAATTTTTCAAACAAATCATGTTTTCAGTTTTTTAATTTTTGAACAAGTTGTTAAATGGGAACTATAGTTGTTTCTTATTGTATCAAAAAGTACACATAAAAACTAAAAAAATGCGTACCCGAAGAACCCTCTATGAAAAAGTGGTTTTGACCGAAAAAAATGAATATCTCAAAATAAATTTAAATTATTTGTTTTAATTTTTTTTTGGTTATTTAAGGCATATAAAAGTGAATAATTTCAGAAAGGTTCATTAAAATATAATATATATATACAGTGTGTCCAATTAAGTCAGAGCCATATGGGAAACTTATTTGTTCTTAGTTTTATGAAAAAAGTTATTCTATATAAAAAGTTCTGCATGGTCTAGAACCTAAAATGCAACCATCAGAAAATACATTTTTTTACCCGTATAAGTACGTCAAAAAATATAAATTTTGCTCAAGATTAAAGTACCCTTATTTTAAAAAATATTAGTTGGAAAACTTG